>JAMJFZ010000242.1:18310000-19510000 GCA_026225945.1 Cricetomys ansorgei
TTTCCCAGTCTTGCATCTAAGGCAGGCCTTGCCGACTGGCTGACTCACTGGCTGCCCTTACATTTCAGCATTCTTAACATCATTTCTCAAAGCCAGTGCAGTCATTGGTTAACACTGCCACTCTGTTTGAAACCCGTCTGCTCTTCCAGGCTATTCAGTCAGTAGTCAACATGGATGGGTGGCGGAAACTCCCCTGGGTTGACTCCTGCTTCAGGATCATGGGGTGCACTGTGGGGCTAGATCTCTTTAGAAAATTGAGTGTTTTCTGAACAGGAAAGAAAATGCTGTGATTGAAACCTCAGGAACCTAGGAGAGACTAACTTCTCTCAATGCAAACAACAGCTTGACCTGGCAACCCAAACAAAGCCAGTGGATTCCATGGAGGCTGGTGCTGAGCTCTGTGCAATGGGATGTGGGGTGTGTTACATTTCTTTGAGGTCAAAGTTTTAAATCTGACCCATGGCTGCAAGAACCACTATCTGACAGCTACTTGGCAGCCTCTGTGAAGTGAGTTATGGGTCTCAGAGACATTTCCAGTAGTACAAGCCCACTTCCGTAAAGCCATTCTGGTTACTGTTAGAGAGAGAGGCCTAGAAATAACCAGACAGGGCTGCTTCACTCTCTTCCCCACAGGCTTTTCCACAGCCTCAGGGAGGCCCATGGTGTTAAAGGCTGCCCTGTGGGCTTCTATTGGAGGACGTTGCAAGATGCCGTTAGCAGGGATCTTCATTCTTCCTCTAGCTCAGAGACACAGTTTTAAAGAGCAGGAGTTCCAATGGCTTTGGAGTTGAGAAATGACCACTTCCCCTCCCCTAGCAGACAGAAGCTGTCTCCTTCAGGTCTATCAGACAGAGAATCTTTAGTGTAACATCCAATTTACATTTCGGTTAAAATAAATCCTTCATTTGGGAGCCAATTGGAAGGGATCTGGTTTGAAAATTCCAGAAGGTCTCCCTCAGTCTCTTTTTGGTGCCCTCTTGTTCTTGCTCACATGAAAACGACAACACACAATTATTTTGAAGGAATTCAGTGTTTTATGGTGAAGCAAAGTGGATCTAAAATAGAGAATGTTTGGGGTTTTCAAATTTCAAATGCCTATTAGTGTCTGTGTTCTCAGAAAATTGCACAAGAAAAGCTCGACAAAATAGCTATAAAAAGAATAGGCATCTATCAAGCAACAAATATGGCCAGGTCCCATTTACATCCCTCTATCATGAGGGCAGCTTAGACTGTTCCCCCCATTCACACAGGAAGTAGAGTTTAAGGGAGTAGCTGGCCCAGGTTGTATTTTCTAGCATGTGGCAAAGCCTGGTTTCACTGTCAATTTGACTATTAGGACAACATTATTTCCACTATAACATGATATGCGTCATATAGAAAATGGCTCGGTTTGAAACAGATGTCCCCAACCTAGATAAAGTAGGGTGACTTGTAAGTCCCTGTAAGTAATGGATGCCAGGTACTCCACTGAGTATCTTAAAGATTTCCTCAGTTCTTAGAATAAACTGTGCATTGAGACCTATTTAGATCTTTCCCCTTTTATAGAGAAGGAAGTTGAGATTCCAGTTATCTCACTCAAGGACTCCCAGATGCTGAGGAGAGCTGGGGTTAGGACTCAGGTCTACTCTGCTGCACTGACACTGACCACTGACACTGGTATGGTGCATATTAATAGAGATGAATGGAGGCACATGAATATATGTGACTTTGGGGGACAGATAAGTACTTTAAAGTGCAAGTCAACTCAAATAAAGTTCTGAGTGGCAGTGGTAAAGTAACACAGGAATGTGACCAGTATGATCCATGAAAGGCTGAGTTCAGGGATCACTCTGCATGCTCTAGATACTGTGCTGGGGGCAGAGTTCTGAAAAGCATCATTCCTGGGAAGTCTTGAAAGAAAATTTGACTTTTATTATTAGCTCTTTGCCTTATTCTCTCTTGGTCAGCTTTGCTTTTTAAATTGTGCTGGGATACCCACAGCTCATTTATGTTTCTTGTCCTGCATGAAGCTTTCCTGTGGATCCCAACAGTCCTACTCTCCATACCACAATATCAGACTTCTCAGCATACTCTCCAGCAATGGCTGTTATTGTTTCTCTTCAGTGGGGACCAGGGCTGGTAAATACATTTCAAATCAGATACTAACTCTGAAAGATTGAGAGCAGCTATTGAACTGATGGTTCCAAATAGTTCTGAGCTCAGTAGGAAAGGTCACTGTGATCAATTAGTGATGTCTGTCATGAGGCAGGTTGGTGTAGAAGTGGCCTGTGTTCCACTGCTCATTCTTGGTTCTGCAAACACATAGCTGCCCTTTGAGAAAATGATCCCTGGCTCCTTTGGACACTGCTCTTCCCCTCAGTATGTCACTTATTTATAGATTTCATGGTTCTGTTTCCCATCTCCCCTGGAGACTGAATCTGCAATTTTAAGAGAATCAGAAACTATTGTGTTAAATTTCATTGTAGATTATAAGCACAGAGTCCATACTTCTAGTTTGGAGACAAATTAGCTGCTTTCCAAGCAGCAACTGTCCTTTCCTTTCTTCCCACACTGTAACTCAGCAAGTGCTAAACATGGGATTAAAGAATGTGGGTCAGCGGTCAGGGAAGAATGGATTAGAAAAGGAACACCTTTAAGAGAAAATTGACTTCCATAATACCACTCAGGAGATCATTTTTTTCCCCTATGTGTTAATTCAGTCACATTCAACCATTTTTTTCTTTGCTATGACAGTGACTGGTTTTCTCTTTGGTTCTTTTGTTGCTAGAGAGCAGATGGCCAACAGCTAGGAATGGTTGGTTCTCTGGTCCTTTTCCTTGAGATGTTATAAGCACCACTCTAGGCAAAGAACAGCAGCTGTCAGGACTCACTCACAGTAGGATGATATGGACAAGTCCAGAGGTATCACACTGAATCTGGGAAAAATGATTGGCAAACAGGGTTCAGTGCCTGCATCTGGTTTCAGCATCCATTGACAATGCTGGGAGGTCAGCATTGTCCCGGTGCTGCTTCTGTTTCTCTCTTCTCTAGTCACACTATACCTGCTCCATTTCCTGCTCTGGGATGTTCACAGCCTTCAAGGATGGATCCCTTCCTTTGAGAGCAATATTAAGTGTTCCTTAATTACTTCTTTTTTCTTTCTACCTTGCAGTCTGGCTTGTGTTCCTTCAGAGTCTTCACTCTCGGTTTGGTGATATTCTATGTAGAATAAGTTAGACAGTTAATATATTTCCCACTTCTTGTCTTAGATACTTTTCTGTTACTGTGGTAAAACATCATGAAAAAAAAAGCAAATTACTGAAGAAAAAATTTATTTTGGCTTATGGTTCCAGAGGGAGAAGAGTCCATCATGGCTAGGAGAAATGACAAGTGGCAGGCATGGTGGCAAGGGCAGAAAGCTGAGAGCTCCTGTCCTTTACCACCAGCATGGAAGAGAGAGAACAAACAGGAAGTAAGGCCAGGGTTTCCATTGTCAAAGTGCAGCCTTGTCACACACTTCCTCCAGTAAGTGCTTACCTACTAAGTTTTACCAAACAGTATCACCAACTTAAGACCAAGTGTTCAAATATGGGAGCTTATGGGGGTTATTTCTCATTCAAACAACCACAGTAGTTTTTCTACCCCACTTAAATTTTTTTGTTGGAGAGAAGACCATTCAATATGAAATGTCCCTGGTACTTGTAACACTCCTGACTCAGCCTGCTGATTGCTGGAAATACAAGTGTTCACTGGTGCCCACTCTGTATTTCCCCTTCCAAGCAGTAAATTCTGCTTAGAATTTCTTTGACTTTGGTGGTTTGTATATTTTTTAACGTCTTTGTATAACAACCATGAGTACGATTCTCGAGCAATGTGATAGGACAGAGAAGGAAGTGCTTATGGTCATAGCAGTTTCCTTTGAATCACACAACTAGAAGAAAGTGTAGTCCTTTCTTCTAGATGAACACTGTCACTCAGTGGGTCTCAGCCACGGTCCAGCAGTAATGATGTGTGGGTTGATGTTTGCTGTAATAGAGCCTCCATATGGATGATGAAGTGGCTCACTGTGTAGTCACTGTGTAGGGTTGGGTAAGACTTGGAGCAAATGAAAGACACCTAGAATGATGCTAAACTTTTGCCAAGGGAAATTATCTTTACTGAAACATAACGGCAGCCAGCCTTTGTATACAAATATGAATGGTAAAACTAAGTAAGTAAATGCTAGGACTGAAGTGAAAATCACTGTTCTCAAGTATGCAGTACCACTTTCTGTTTCTGGTGAGCGACTTAATATGTAGCATAAGGAACACAGTTAGGAACAGTGGATGAAAATTTCACAATTTACAGAGTAGGATTGAGGTTTCTTCCATTGCTTACCCTCTCATGCCTAGTACAAGGCACCCTTGAAAAACGTGATCCCTCATCTTCCTCCGAAAGAGTAAGGGTTTTAAAATTAATTAATTTTTTATTGTTTGAGAATTTTGTACATTTATATAATGTGTTTTGATCATACCCATCCTTGCCCCATTCCTTCAATCCCTTTCTATTTCATCCACCACTTGGCTTCCCAAAGTGCTCTCTTTTTAAACCCACTGACTTTATTTAGTGCGGTCTGTTTGTGTTTGGGTATAGGAATATTTCAATCCTACTAAAGTATTTTTAAAAGTCTTATTAGATACATGCATATGTTTCAATATCCAGATGAAATATTTGCTTACCTCTAATGAACATTCAACAGGTTCATCACATAGACACACATAATTTCAGGAAGTAACATATTAATTTAAAAATGCTGATCCCCATTTTTATATCTTGAGATAATTTTTTTTCAAACCCTTCACATATATTTTGGATACCAATCTCTTTGACATTTCCCCCTTTTTCTTGATTCAGTTTCTTCTTTAGATTCAGGTTGTTCAAAAGAAACTTAGGCTGTTGCCCAAAGATATTTTAAAGTTGACAGTATCATACTGAATTATGCAGAGCCCCATTGGCACCAGTCAGCCTGATGCTGGTTCTGGCATCCATTAAGCCTTTTGGTAGCTTAGATGACACACATTGTTCTTAGTGTTGTGCTGGGACCATTAGGGGAGCACATTCTTCCCCAACAGCCAAGGAATGTAGCAGTAAACTTCCTTCTTGGGTTCACTTTTGAGATTTTTTTTTTTTGTCTAGAGAATTAGGAGAATTAGAATAAGGAGAAGGGACTGGGAGCTGATGTGGGGGAATCAGAATGGAGAAGAAAGACAAAGTGACTTGATTTTGCCCTGGGCTGGACTGTGAAGTCTTTGGAGCACCAGGCTAGAGGGCCTGTGGAGAGGATGGAATCCAATGCCTTTGTAGTTTAGAAAATGAATATGCAACAGTTTTTATTAGGTATGTTTCCTGGATGTCTCTTTCTCTGGCTCCAAGGCCCAAACTATTAACCACCGATCTCTCTTTCAGAGAAATCTATTCAGTTCTTGGTCTTGCTCATTATTAATTACAAATCCTTCAGCAGGAGACTTAGCATTTAAGAACCTGAGCCTCGTTATCTTCAAAGTGGAGTAATAATCTCCACAGTGGTTTTATCAGCAGAGATGAAATGCTTCATCTGAAGTGCTCATCTGTGTCTGATGCAGAGATCCATGTACAGGCCTACTATGACTTTAGCACTACCGTTCTCTAAAGCTGTGGGACTTTCCTATGCAGCCAATGCACTCTTGGCAGCCTTTCCTATGTCTCCCTCCCTAGATCCACTATACTTGGACACAAAAACATGATAATAATAAGAACTAGGAAGAATGCTAGCTGTACTAATGAAGTTGGATTAAGTTCTACCCAACAGCTCTTTTTCTTTTCCCTGTAGAACTCTTACTAATCCTTTGAGCTCAGGTCAAATGTTTCCTGTCCAGCAGCCTTGTCCCCGCAAACTGAGATGATGGTGGTCTGAAGGTGAAAATACGGGGAGAGGATGGGAGGGTGTGTGTACACGCTTGTATGTGGATACAAATTTAAACATAGCAAATAGCATGAGGAATTACCGGAGCAACATTGCCACTGAACAGCTTGAGTTGAAGAGTTTAAACAAAAGGACAGTCCAAAGCTGCAGGTCTATTATTTACCCTTCTTGTTTGAGAGAATGAGCCCAGCTCCTGACAGAAACACTAAATTGGATATTGGTAAGAGCTTGTCATTAAAGTCCTAATTAACAAAAGTCTTATTGCTGCTCTCTCGGTGCAACTAATGGATAGAGATGCTTTCAGAGTCTTGGAGACATCAATCCCGGCACTGTCCAAAAATATAGCAACTGCTATTTTTTTCCTTACTGTAGCTGAGACACATAATTTCAAAACATCTTTTTCTTTTTATTTGAATTGCCATATTTGTAAAATCAGGAGTGTATTTGGTATGAGGCTGAGTGTCCTGAGGCCAGATTCTGAAATTCTTTATCTCTGGACCCAAAGGTTAATTGCAAGTGATGGAAAAAGTAATTTGAAGGATGAGGCAAGGAGGGCAAAGTAGTTGGTCCTTTTCCCACCGTTCCTTTCCTACCCAACTTTAAGATAGGAGAGTCGTTTTCCTCTTGACTCCTGACAGCCTGTGGATTTGAACATCCCAACATTCATCACACAGGTCCATCTCTACTTTTACTAATTAACCTACTCAATGTTTCTTTAGTGTATACTATGTATAATTCACCATAGTGGTTTCTATGGGTTTTCATTTAATCAGAATTAGTCAAATATGGTGATAAAGGGAACAGATGAAGGGGTGAAAAGGAACTGGAAACACAGTTCCAGATAGAGCTAATGAGTCAACAGACCAAACCTTAGCTCAGCTTCAAAACCTCGGCTTCGGGTGAGCATATATTCTCTAGGATTCTCTAGGAGTCGACCTGATCTCCAAGGCGTTTCATAACCCTACTTTCACCCTGGTCAGCTGGACATTACCTAACTCCAGCCTCAACTTTTGGTGGGCTCCCTGCTCCTCAGTGGATCCAATCTGTAGGCACAGTTCCTCTGCATGCCACAGCTTCCATTCACTGTGATCTGTGACCACAGATCTGCTTTCCTTCCTTCCTTCCTTCCTTCCTTCCTTCCTTCCTTCCTTCCTTCCTTCCTTCCTTCCTGCCTTCCTTCCTTCCTCCCTCCCTCTCTCTCTCTCTTTCTCTCTTTCTTCCTTTCTTCCTTCCTTTCTTTCTTCCTTCCTTCCTTCCTTCCTTCCTTCCTTCCTTCCTTCCTTCCTTCCTTCCTTCCTTCCTTCCTTCCTTCCTTCTTTCTTTCTTTCTTTCTTTCTTTCTTTCTTTCTTTCTTTCTTTCTTTCTTTCTTTCTTTCTTTCTTTCTTTCTTTCAGCGGAGGCTTTGGTTGGGCGGGGAACATATCACCTAAATTACGTCTCTTCCAGATCATTTTTAATCCTATAACTCTGATTTGAGTTTTGTCTTAGCACCTAACCTGAAACTGTCCTGCTCCTTTTTTAAACTTACACGTTCTGTCTCCTCCCACAAAAGTTCTCTGTGAATGATAGAATGTAGAACAATTTCTAAAAGTGTCAGGCCTGGTTTTTGGTGGGTTGATGCTTGTCAATTACCCTTCAGTTACCATTTCCACTCAGTTTGCTGTTTTGCTCTAACCTTTCTTTTCTCCCCATTTCCCCCTAGTCCTCACAGTCATTGTGCTGACATTTCATAGTGACGAGAACAGTTTTCATCCTTTTCCTCCCTCAGCTTGTCTTTTCTGCAGGTGCCTGTCTTGCTTTCAACTGTAACCTCTGTGCCATATGCCCCAAACAGGAGGTGCTTGGTAATGCTCCCTAAATTGTCTGCTACACACTGAGTCTGTGACTTGCTAGGTGGCATGTGATTGCAAACATTAGTTTTGACTTGTAGAATATGAGAGAGATGCAGTAATAATTTCACCTCTGTTACTGAAATGTTGAGAGGATGAGGCAAGATAATGAATGGAGAATGCTTAACAAACTCTGGATGTCAGCAGGGAAAATCCACAGAAAGCTTAACTCAACAGGCTCTCTCTTCCTTCTGAAGAAGTAACCTTGGCTATTCTGTCCCGGAGGCAGAGGCGACGCTTGAGTGGTCCAGACTGTGCCCATGCATCTGTCAGCACTTAGGAGCTCATCTCACTCTCAGCTAATGTCTCCTTGATGAGGCCAAAGGGTAGAGTCTCCAGTAATTGCCTGGTCTGAGCTTGCTTTTTTTTTTTTTTTTTTAACTTGAAAACTTCCCTTCTACATTGGTTCCTTGTTTTAAAGAAAATTCACAATAGGAACTGCTTTAAGGGAAAGAACAGCATAGTCACAGGCTAGAAGTCCCATGCTGTGAATTCTATTGACTACCTATTATCATTGCCTGTTGGAGCCTCTCCTTGCAGAAGACCTGGAGACGAACCTTTAAATAATACAAGGAATGACAAATTTCCCGTTTGTTTATGTTACTATTAAGCTAATATTTATTGAGTACTGATTACAGACCAGGCATTGTAGTCAATATCTTGCCCATATGTTCTATTCAGTCTTCCTTTAAAAACAAAAAGGACAACAACAACTTTGAAAAAGACAGGATGCCTGTATGGAATGTGAGGAGATGGATAGCAGAGGGTTTGTGTCGTTTTCCTGGAATAGAAGCCAAATAAGCTAAAGCTGCTGGTGGAAGATGGAGACTCTTCTGTTTCAGCCTGTTCAAACTGGTGACAAGCTTGGGATGGGTGAGGGTCAGGGGGGCTGCACGGTCACATCCGAAGATTCCCTTCTGTGCCTACCAGAAACTGTCTCTGAAGCTTTGTAGCCTGAAGGCCAGATGGGCTATTGCACCCCAGTTTGTATACATCTTAGTGCCTAATGTCTAACCCAAAGGGTGTCATTTGAGGTACTGGAGTGTGGAGGAGACAGGGAGAACACTAAGACCTGTTACTGGAGGATTCATCTTAGTGCTCAGGCTCAGAATTTAACATTGAGAAGCAGGAGGCTGAAAGGATTGCCACTTGACCTGAGCTTTAGAGTTCTCTGCCCTGCAAGCAGGAAAAGCACACAGCAGAAAGGAAGCTGTGGTGTTGGAGTAATCCGTTGACCTCTGGTTATGGGCTGTCAACCTCCACTGACATGGTGCTAATTTATCTCAGAAAATAATACAAAAGAGAAGCAGCTGTAGAGCTTGGGCTGTCTGCTGACTTCTGACTCTGGTTATCATTCTGATGTTATCTTATGCCTTATCAAAGGCAGAAGGGATCTGATCACCAAGTCCTTTACCACACAAGCCTCCTGTCACCACCTCTCCTCAGCATGTCTGAGTCCAGCCTTCTCTCAACCCACAGCTGCCTGGTATAGCAGGCCCTCTCCCCCTCAGGGATTGTGACTCTGTATCTATAAGCATCCTGATTTTCAGTTGTTCCTTGTCATCAGACCATCAGTGTAGCTCAGTCTTAAATAATAGGTTCCCTTTGAAGATGATTCCTGGCTATAGCCCTATAAGACAGGGGACCTTTTCTCCATGGGAGGAACCAGTGTCTAACTAGAACCCCAAGCTGGATTTGTGGCTTGCAAGACCTTTCCAGACCTTTCCTTGCCATCTAGTTCACCATCTGGATCACCATCTAGATGAGACATCTGCTTTCCCCTCCCACTCTATGGAGCTGCATGTCTACATTGCTGCTGCGTTGGCCTTCTGTTCCCAAATGCCTGTCGCTGACCCTTGCCTTGGGAATTGCGATGCTTTTCAATTCTGTCTCTTTGAAATGGAGTCTGCTATTTGTTATCTTGACTTCTCATTCGCTGTGTCATATAGAGGCAGCTTCTGATCTGCCATCTTTCAAAGGAACTCACCAATTTAGTTCTTGCATATTTTGTTGTTTATTTCACTATTTTTCTTTTGAAAAAAAAATGTACTTTTAAGTCTAGATACCACCTAAAATGTGAAACACTGTTTTAGCCTGGCTGCCCACATATGGGCAATTCAGGCTGCCACAAACTTTTATAGCAAGAATTGGAAAGTATTGAGGAATGTCTACTTTGATTTTCATCACACCACACACCGGGGCAAGAGGCCAAGTCTTTGTCCTTTCTGTTCGTTTAGGTGCTTATAGAGATAGAACATGAGATTCATAAGCTTTACTTATTAAAAATTAAGGTGCCAGTGGTCACAACACAGTAAACTGTAAAACTGTGGATTCTTACCCTCCTTTTGTTGTAGAATTGTCTTGCTACAGATTCCTTCTTTTAAAAAGTTTTTAAGAATTATATTCATGTATGTGTGTGTAGGTGAGTGTGCACTTATAGCAATCAGAGGATAACTTGAAGGAGTTGGTTTTATATTTCTGATATGTGGGTCTCCAGAACTTAATCCAGGTCATTGGACTTAGTGGTAAACACCTTCACCTGCTGAGCCACCTCACCAGCCTTATAGATAAGCTCTAAAGAAAATATGAAAACATTATCTGAACTGACTGCTTTCACTCAGTGCCACCATCTTTCTTATAGCCACCAAACAGTGGGAAGGCTAAGAAGATATGATAAGATAAGAAGATATATCATGGCACCCATGATAGATATGAGTCACACTCCCCCAGATCTTATATTACATAGCAAGTGGAGAGTAGAAGAATAAGAAAAACATCTAAATAGATAAGTGCATAAGTAATTTTAAATAGTGTCAAGTGATAGAGTTCAAACAACAGATGGGCAGAGGATGTCTTTGTATATTTGACAACGGGCTGATGGGGACTTTATTGTCTTAGGATAAAAGCTGTGTCGTCTCTGTTATAGTATTTTGAACCATGGTTACATAAATGAAGTCACAGGCCAGTGTGTATTATAGCATTTGTTTAATGGGAAGCACAGCTTGCAACCCTTAAGCCTAGCACCTCATAGACCACATGGCACAGTCACAGTCATGTTCTCTTGGCTTATATGATAAGCCTGTGGATCTCCTGATGGTGCTGAAGCTTTGGAGGGGCTTTGCATGTTTCTATTGGTAGAGCAGCAACGAGGCTTTGAACAGGTCACTTCCCTGGTTTCAGTGTATTCAGAGAGTTGGGGCAGGCACACTTGATGGTCGTTTTCATAAGAAAATAATGAGCGCTCTGGTCCTTATGTGCCTTCTCCTCCTTAGCCTGGTGTTCTCTTCCAGTTAATTATTCATGACACGTCATCTTCAGAGTGCTTTCTTCTACCGTTAAGTGTATGATTCAGTCCTGAGCATTGCTTTCTCAAACAGACAGAAGTCTCAATTCTGGGCAAGCTCTGGGACTTTCCCAAGAAGAAAACACAAGTTAAAATGTCTGGACATAGTACAGGAAAGGAATAAAGGATGAAAATTTTTAGTCTGAGAAACTTAGGTTTTAGTCCCAACTGATATCCAGAGGGCTTGCACAAGCAGCCAGCCCTTCTGAGATCCTATTTGCCCACCGGTAAAATGGAAGCAATGGTAATGTCTACTTTATTAAATTTTTATTAGGCATTGAAGAAACAGTGCACCTAACATTTCTGTTGTATGCTGTCCCCAAAATGTTAGCTCCTGTTATTATTTAGGTACACCCAAAGTCTTTTAGAATGGATTGTCTTTGCACGATCATTTTCAATTCTGTACTGAATGTGGCTGATCTCCTGTGTGAGGCACTTGGCCTTTGCCTGGATCCCACAAGCAATAGAAGTGCGTTCTCTGCCTGATAGTTTCCTGCTTCAGGCGGTTCATTTCCTCTTTCTACTGATATAGCAGCTTTGATGAAAAGGTAGAGTTCAAAAATAGTGAAATAGCCTGTAAAGGGGAAAAGGAGGTATCTCACCTCTAAAAGAATTACTTGCTTTCAAAAAAAGTCATAATTCAGTTATGCTTTTCCAAGGCAATAATTTGATCTCTGGGTTAGTCCTTTAGCCATGCACAACATCAGAGTTTGGAACCTTTGCCCCGCAAAGAACTCCCAGGCAATTTCCTGTTGTTTTAAGTCATGAAACTCAGAAGGAAAATTTCATCCCCCTTAGATATGTATCTACTTCTGGTAGACAGAAACAGCTGTTTAACGGCTGCCTAGCAACATTGCTCAGTGGCTGAGGACAGCCTGTGAGATGGTCCATGCAGCCTAACACTCAAGGGCAATTAGAAAGACAATGTAATTACACAAGTTGGAAATAGGTCAGGATTTGGGACAAACACCCAGATGCCTGGGAAAGTGGCTCTGGGATTTGAAAGCCCCTGGAGTGAGATGTTATTTGGGTTGATGTGCCTGGGGGTTCTTCTTTGTTTTGTTCTAAGCACTTAAGCAGAAAGAGTGCAATTCAAAGTGCACTCCTTGGAGAGAAGCTGGGCAGTGTTTGTCAGGGAAGATATCTTGGTATCTGCATGTTCGAAGGTGTGTATTTGAATTCGTGAGCTACGGAGTTAGACAGCTTTGTGTTTAATAACTGCTCCCCTTTCTAGCAAGATGACCAAGGCAATCTCGTTTAACTTCTCTGTTGTGATTTCATTTTTATGATGGACACAGCAACAGAGCTTATCATATACAGTGGATTAAGTAGGATGATAGAAGTAGTGTTTAGCAGAGGGCTAGGCAGGTGGCCAACACCTTAGCCGGATGTGACAAAATGCTAGGTCTGGCCCTCAGCTGCTTTGCCTTCTACAATTCTTTCCCACGTGTCTACTTTTCCTTGCACAGAACCCACATTCCTAGGTCAGTCACCACAAGAGCAGTGGTTGTTTGTTTTATCACAGATGCAAAGACTCTCAAGTGTATAGGCCAAGTGTAGAGCATGGACATACTGGAGAGGTCCCGTTCATGCGAGTCATCCAAGGACGTAAGAACTGCACAACAGACTGTTGATCTGTGGTCCAGAAGCCAGAGCAGGCATGACTGTGATTCCAGAAAAACCTTTATGAAACTCAAATCCACATCTTTAATGTTGCATTTTCTCATTGTGTGATCACAGACACCTTCTGCAAATTAATTTTCAGTTTTCTCATCTACATTGGGAGGAAAATACTACCTGCCCTGTAATTTTGAGTAGGTCACAAGGAATAAATGTGGAGTATTAAATCAAAGCTTGTTGTATGATATGTAGCTAATACACAATTGATATTACATGTTTCTCAAAAACTGATATTATGACCCTTATACCCTTTAGTCCTAAGATCACATTAAAGCACAGTTATCTTGCACACCATGACTTCTACATTATTTAGTACTGTAAATATTAATGAGAACTATTTCAGATTCTGTGATGACTAAAACTTTATTGTTTTCCTTAAGGAGTTTACATTTCAGTTGGCCGGGCAGACATACGAACAGCCAAAGACAAAAGACCTCCAAGGCATTAAACAGAAGGCAAAAGCATCGTGCTGCGAGGAAGGAAACAAATTAATTCTGAGTCAGGGAGTCTGGGCAAGAAATGTCTTGATAGAAGGGTCCCAGAGTGCGGTGTTCTTGTGGAGGGCAGAAGCTGAAGGCTGAAACTTGTGACGTAACTAGGAAAGAATGGATGTTTGGTGTGCCTGGGTGCTGCCCAGGATGTTAAGTAAGAGGCTGAAAAATTGCATAAGGGTTCCACACTGGAGACCTTGATTATATAAATTTGGTTGTTTAAAAAAAATCTTCTGAAACAATGACTTAATTTACATACTTCCTTTCCCTATAGCAACAGTGTTTACTTAGTGCCCGACTCTGACAGATAATATTGTGATGAGAAGCCAATGAAGTGGATGTGGAGCTGTGGTTTGGCAAAGGAAAGAGACGATGTACAAGCAACTCCATTAGAAAGTGCTAGGTACCTCAGTAGCCGGGGAGGAAAGGATGCTTCACATCAGGTGACCCAGCTCACACTGGGGCAGTAGGAAAGGGTGCTTTGTGTGGGGTAGCTTTAAGCTGAGGTCTAAGGGAATGACTGACGGAATGAGCCAGAGGCATAAAGGTAGTGTGTTGTATAGAAATCTATCATGATTTTTTAGGTTAGGCATAAGACCAATCATGAAGGTCTCAGGACTTGCAAGTGAGTCAAGTATTGGCGCAGTATTTAGTAGAAGTGATTAGGGTTTGGAGGGATAAGAAGATCATGGACAGCCACGTACCACACGCTGGAGACCCTGGACGCTAGATAGAAACCCTAGGAGATTTTAAGTTCTTCTTGCTTTTATAGTGGAAAGTTGGAGTGCATGACTGAATTAAATTTGAAATTCAGGAAGATAAAACTCTCAGCAGTTTGCAATGTGAAAGGATTGGAAGCAAGAAGGTGACCCAGTAAGGGACTGTCGTCCTTCAGGCAGGTACCACTAAATGTTTCAGAGGGTAATTTTTGTGGATCACCTCCATACCCTGCTGGAATCATGTAGAATGTAGTTGGTTGTAATGGGGCGTGTGTGGTGGCGCTACATTTCTGTCATGTTGGTCAGTGTTTCTGTTTGTTGGTGTGTGTGTGGGGGGTGGGGTGGTGGTGGTGGTGGTGGAGAGCATGGAACTGAGACCTCTGTGCTTTCCCAGTGGGAAGAGGAGAGAATCCTATCTTCTGGAGATGCTAAAAACATGACTTTGGTGTCCTATGAAGTGCTTGGTGGATATTGGGAATTATCTTGAAAAGTTAGTTACCTTAAAAGTGGTTGCTTCACTTTCTAAGAGTCTTCAGTTTGCCTACGGAAATGGCAAGCACTGTCCATTTCCATAAAATGAAAGCCAAAGGTGGCAGCAGCTGTTAGACAGAGTTGTAAGCAGGGTGCTGATTTGATAGTAATTATATGTAGTTCTGAACTTCTCCCTTTTCCCCTTAGGAAATCAGAGCAGCAGGCAGCATGGCGTTGGAGTGGCTGCACGAAGCTTCCTGACTTAGTGCTTGTCTGATGTGCTTGTTGATTGGAGTGGTCTTCCATTCATGGAAGATGACTGAAGAAGTTTTTCTTGGTTCTGCAGACATGTAGCTTATCATCTCTACTACTGGCTATTTACCTCTGCTGTCGTTAAAGAGAAAGAGAGAGCAAATGTGAATTAGTGTTTGTATTCCTGCTAACACTGGTGTTAGAGCTGGGGGAACCAGAAAAGACCATAAAACAAATTGGACTTGAAAATCAGTCTCTAGGCGGTGAGTACTTTGGCCCTAGAACATGATTCATTTCTGTTTTGTTTTTGCTTTTTTAAAACACAACAAAAGAGATTCTATATGCTTACTGACCTGAAACAATATGAATTTATTCTCTGTAGTGTGTGTGTGTGTGTGTGTGTGTGTGTGTGTGTGTGTGTGTGGTTTAAGAATCTGAGTATGTGTTAACTCTGCCCTCATTTGCAAGTCTGGCTTGAGGAAGATCCACTTCTAAACTCCATCAGTTGACCTCAGAATTATTTTTTTATGGTAGTAATGCTAAATTCCCTGCCTTATGAATGGCTTTCTAGTAGAAGTGCAGATCTTAGCACCTAGGGCCACTTGCCACATCTCACCATGTGGCCCTATCTCCACCATGGCAACCCCCCTCGCCCCAACCAAATTTTTGTCCAATAGCAAAATTTCTCTGTCACTTTGAGTTTTTCAAATTGCTTTTAAGGGCTTATCTGGTTAGGCCAGGCCCATGTGTGATAACCAAAGAGTTAACCGATTAGGGGGGTCTTAGTTCTTTCCGTAGTATCCCTACTACTATACAGAGTACCATAACCACAGAGTGGAAGCTGATCATATTTACAGTTCCGTTCAATCTCAAGGGGAAGTGATTACATAAGAAGCGTCTACTATGGTACGGGATTCCTGAAGACTGTGTTAGAATTTTGGCTTTCATGAATACCAACTAGTTTTATTTACAGGCACAATCCCTAATCTTATTGGGTAATTTCACCTAGTTTGAAAGAAATGAATATATTCTCAGTCTTAACTATCCCTGTGCATGTAGAGTCTCCACTGATGCTCTGCAAATCAAGCTTCTTTGTGTCTGTGAGAGATAGTACCTTTGGATACCAACCTTCCTGCGTATGTGAGCAACAATTCCCATTGATACACATTTTGCATATGAATTCGTCTTTGGCTTTTAGAATTAGTACAGAAACAAGCATCTCTGTGGTATGTAGACTTAGATGCCTTCAAGTAGACCCAAGAGTGACATGGCAGGGTCATAAGGTAGTTCTCTTCATAGGCTTTTGAAACCTTTTTACTTGTTTGCATAGTGAATCCACCAGTTTAAATTCCCATCAGTGTTGTACAATGGTTCCGTTCCTCTCCACATTTTGCAGCATTAGTTGTGTCTTTTCTAGATGATAACTATTTTGACTGGGATGAGAATCACATTTTTATTGTTGAATGTTTAAGTATTTATGATGCTTTACTATTATAATTAATGGGATCATAGAGCATGAGTAATTTTATATTTCTTTGATCTTTGTGTGTAAATTGTGGGCCTGTCTGTATCATGGTTGTGCATGTGAAGCTCAGAAGACAGCCTCAGCTGTGGGCCCTTATGTCTCCTCTTGTTTGGCACGTGGGTCTGTCTCTTCTTCACTACTGTGTAAGCCAGGTTAGCCGGCCTGTGAGCACCCGGCGATCCTCCTGTTTCTGCCTCCCTTCTCCCATGGGAACCCTGGTGTTACAGATGTTTGCTGCCACTTCAGCCTTCGGACGTCTGAACTCAGGGGCCTATGCCTTGATGGCACGACAAGCGCTTCACCCGCTCAGCCATCTCTCGAATCCAGGCATAAGAATTTTAAAGCTTATTTACTTTTGATAGGTACTAGAAACTTCTTCTTTAGCAATAGTGTTGATGATTGTTAAGTCCAACTGTCCAAAATTTACTATAAACAAGAGAAAGTCTCAAGTGTAAGGCCCATGGTGATTTGAAGATGAGAGGACATTTTCTCAGGATGGTTTGACACAGGACAAGAGAATTGGAGAGTTATTCTTAAAAGACACGGCTTATGAATTCCTGCATAAGTACACATTAGCAGTTTCTAATTTCTTTTAACCTCACATTCTTCTCATTGTTGGCTTAGATATTATTTTTAAACAGTGAAATTAATTAGATCAGAAAATATCTAAAGATGAATTGTCAAAGGCTGAACTCTCTGTTTGCACATGTAATGGTCACCATGGAGCCTGAGACATTCTGTATATTCAAGAGGAAAATTATACCCTAATGTGTAATGTGTATTGAAGGCTTAAATTATACCCAGGAAGCTATGTACCCAGCATGGATAGTTTGTGTTTTAGACATTAAATTTTGCATGAATGTTTGCGAGAATAACATTGGTGACAATGTAGAATTCTTGCAATTAAATTATTCATTCATTGGTAAATTCCTATTGCATGCCTACTGTGTGTTAAGTATTTTTCTAAGTGCTAGTGTATATCCATAAATAAAATAGCAAAACTCCCTGCTCTCATAGTACTTGCATTTCTACAGGAAGAGGCAAAATACATGATAAGAGGAAACTTTATTCTTTAGTGTTTGGTGTGTATATGTGTGAACGTGTATTTGTATGTACGTGAATGTGTATGGCACATGCATATGAAGGTCAGAGGTTAATGTTAGTTATTTTTTTCAATCAATCTGGACTTTATTTTCTGAGATAGGGTCTCTCATGGAAATCAGAACACTCTCATTGATTCATCTAGACTGGCTGGCCTGAAGGCCCTAGTGCTCTCCTGTCTCTACCCTTCCCTACC
The DNA here is from genome assembly GCA_026225945.1 of Cricetomys ansorgei. NCBI lineage: Eukaryota > Metazoa > Chordata > Mammalia > Rodentia > Nesomyidae > Cricetomys > Cricetomys ansorgei. The sequence goes on from JAMJFZ010000242.1 coordinate 18,327,588, forward strand.
ACCAGTGAGATTATAGGTATGTGACAAGTCTGACTGTATGTGAATGCTGTGACTCATGCTTATGCAGTGTGGCAGTTTGAATGAGATGTCCCTATAGTCTCAGGCACTTGAAGACTTGCTCTGTTGGTGGCACTGTACGGGAGGCTTAGGAGATGTGGCCTTGTTGGTGGAGCTAGGTCACTGGAGGTGGGCTATGAATTTAAAGACTTGCACATTTCCAGATCTCTTTCTCTGCTTTGGGCTTGTGTCCTACTCCTGCTGCTACTCCTTTGCTCTATCATCAAAAACTCTAATCCTCTGGAATCATAAACCCAAATAAACTTTTTTTCTATACATTACCTTGGTCATTGTGTTTTATCCTGGCAGTAGAAAAGTAAATAATATATGCTGTAAGCACTTTGGCAACTGAGCCATCTCCCCAGCTCCCATCTTCAGTCTTCCTGAGATGCCTTGACATAATGTCTTATTGATCTATATACTGCAGTCCCATAGCATAAAGAAGGGGAGTATTATTAATCCCATTTTGTAATTGTGAAACTGAGTATCATTCCAGGTCAGATAGCTCATATCTAGGAGAGAGATATCACCTGAGATACAGTATTCCCAGGAACCAGACAGGCACACAGCCACAGATATTCTGGGGTTACTAGGAAGAACTGGGTGATATTCTGAAATACTGACTTACCAGCTGGTGATCGTGGCCAGGTGCTTTAATTCCTTCAAATAGATTTTGCTGTTTGATGACACTTACTCCATAGCTATCATGTTTAGGGAAAAGAACAGTAGAATAAGACTTTCTTGGAGAAGGTCTTCAGTGGTGTCTGGGCACACATCAAGAAAGGAAGAGTTATGTCCTTGCCTTGGTGTGGGGAGCTTCATTTACGTGGTACACCAGAAACTTTCACTCACCTCCAGGATCTGTGTTGGAAATAAGATGTGTTGGTTCAAGTTGTATTACAGTCAGTATCAGGAAATGGAATAATGGATAGGTAAGATTCAAGAGATCATATCATCTGTTTTTAACCTGTTTTCTCACTGAAAATTCACTGGACCTGAGAATTCTAGTAACCTTAAGTATGATGAGATAATGCATACACACATAAACACTTACTACATATACTATGTAGTGTTCTTCTAAAACATTATCAATGGTCTTTTTGCAGTCTTAGGTATATCTTTAAATGAGGCCACCAATGACAGATATCCTCCGATACTTTCCCATGGTCTTATGGTGGACTGCAGTAGATTGGATCTCTACTTTTCTCTCTTGTTCCAGAAAGTCTTGCCTACTGAGGTTTATGTGGAGCCCAGAGTCTCTCAGCTAGGATAACAAACAGACCAATAGAAGAGCAGGTCACTAGAGAAGTAAAAATAAACTTTAAGGGACATGGGATGTTGTTGGCTTATGGTCTTCTCAGAATTGTGAAATGGAGATTTGTCTTTTATGTTTTCTCTTGTCCTTTCATGTACAAACTTAAAATAAGTAGTTTGGAACAGGCAAGTCATGTTCAAAGGCACAAAGCAAAAGTTACAGAAGTACATCAATAAAACAGGGCAGGTTTTCTTAGTTGTTTTCCATTCACCCAGTCACCCCCTCCCCCCTCAATGGCAACAAGTACTGTCTTTCCCAATTCCAAACAACTCATCTCATCCTTTCTCTTCCTTTGCCACCAGCTGCTCGTGGAACCTGTCTCTAAAGACCATCCATAATTCAACCCTTCCTCCCTCCCTCCCTCCCTCCCTCCCTCCCTCCCTCCCTCCCTCCTTCCTTCCTTCCTTCCTTCCTTTCTTCCTTCCTTCCTTCCTTCCTCCCTTCTTTTTTCTCTCCCTTCCATCTACAAACATTTCTTTTTGACTATCTATTTGTACTATGCCTTGTACTATGTTAGAGTCTGGACATGCCAAAAATAATAGTCTTTAACACCAAAGAGAAGAAGACTGCAGTTTACTCATTTGTAAAATCAGAATGGTAGTAAAACAGTAGAATATGTATTTTAGTTTTTCTTTTTTGTTTGTAAATTTTTTATTAATATATGTTAATTATACATAATGAGTTTCATTATGTTTTCATACATATAATGTATTTTGTTCATAAAGTTTTTTTTCATGAAGAATCATGAAGAATTCAATTTAGATGATTCCTCTAAAGAATTTAGCAAAGTACTTGGCATACCTTATGTCTGAATAATCATTATAACTGTTATCAGCATTGGTGGTTGTCACATAGCTGGCTTTCAGGTGAGCTGTTTTCAGCCTGGCTATTAAGTAACCCTCTTTGGAAATACATTCCATGGGTGGGCACTTCCCTCATATCAGAGATATATATACACAAAGCAAGGTCAAGATGCTGAATTTCTTACCTGTTATTAAGTAAAAACCACCAGCATCAACAAAATATCAAAATGTCAAACAAAAAGATAAAAGACTTGAGTGATCAAGCTTGTCTTTGGGCTGGAAGAAAAATGTGGATGGCATACTGGACTTTACACAGCCTTCTTATAAAAAGAGACCTTTACGCTCTAGCGGCTCTTCTTGACACTTGTTTTAAGAACCAGGGTGCTTAATCACTGCTCTTCCTGGAGTTCCTGGGCCAAGAGAGCAGGTGTTAGGAGCTCTTACTCTGTCTGTGTGAGCAGCCACATGGAGCTGGGGCTATCACAGCCTGGCTGACTTGGCAGTTCTGGTAGATTAGACTTGAGAGCAGTAATTTGTACTCCACTGGGATCATGAACAAATTCCAACTACCATGAGCAAAGTAAATTTCTGAGCTACTTTCCTTGCTCTCCATGCTTATCCCTTTCATTTTCTGATTTTCTTTCTTACTTCCTGTATGTGTTGTAGGATGTGCACGTCTAAAAGCATACTTCATCTTGCTTTCTGGAAAAAAAATGCACTTGTTGTGAAACCATTTTACATGAGGACTGATATTGCTTTTTAATATCATTTTAATTGAGAGTCTAGGTCATGGCTTAAATCAGGTTCTCCTGTCTTCAATTTCCATTTTCTTCCCATAAAATGTTCAGTTAACAGCCAGAAATCACAGTCCTCCCTGAAAGGAGAGGAGGAGTTGGCTGTGACAAAGGAGTTTTTGCTTCAAGTTCAGATAATCATTCAAAATCTCATTAAGAATACATTTCTCAAGGCTCGTTCAGAGATCTAGAGGATGAATATTTAATAAAGAAAACATGGTGGGGTTGATAGATAGGGGAAGATGGAGTAGTGGGGATAATATGGTGAGTTCTTGCTAGAACTTCTGTTGCTTGTGTAGGTGTCACTCAGAGAGAACTCATGTGGGGAACTGAGCTATGCTGAGTAGGATATAATGCATAAGAAGCTCTCAACTCATACGTGTATAATTCTCTCAAAATTCTTCAAAGGGCAAAGCAGAGGACTTTGTGGCTTGGGTGAAGTGAGTGTTAGAAAATGAAACTCACGCAGAGTTTGGACTTATTTTATTTGGGATGAGAAGCCTCTATTGATTGAAGTGATGAGAGTAGCAACCGCAGCATTTTATTTTCCTGTGGGCAATGTACAAGGGCTTTCGTTTCTCTATCTCTTTGTTTCTACAAGTTGTTGTTATTATTCCTGTTGTGTTAGTATTTGTCAATTTGATACAAGCTAGAGTCATCTGGGAAGAGGAAATGCCAGTTGAAGTATTGCCTCCATCAGATTGGCCTGTAAGCAAGTGTGTTGGGAATTTTTATTTTTTTTATTTTTTGATGATTGATGGGGAAGGGTCTATACCACTGTGGGTGGTGTCAGTCCTAGGTTGGTATTCCTGGGTTATTTAAGAAAGCAGGCTGGGTAAGCCATGAAGAACAAACCAGTAAGCAGGATTCTTTCATGGTCTCTGATTCAGTTCCTGCCTCAAGGTTCCTGCCTTGAGGTCCTTCCTGACGGCCCTTCAGGATGGACCATGAGCTGTAGTATGAAAAAAACTTGTTCCTCCCCAAGTTGCTTTTTATCATGCTGTTTATCACAGCAATAGGAAAAAAAAGTAGAAAAGCCAAGTGCTTCATTGCGATGTGTTTGTTTTGCTTTTCCTTATTGACTCAGTGATGTTGAGGAGCTTTTCATGTGTTTACTGGCCACATGTGTACATCTACTTCGTGGAACTGTATATTCAACTACTTTGCTAAATTTTTACAACAGCTTACACTCTTTTTTATTGATTTGTAAGACCTCTTTATATATTCTGGATACACTTTATGAGATATTTTATTTACAAATTATTTTTTTCTCATATACAACTCTACGTTACAATTACTTTCTAACTACTTTGAACAGACAATTTAAATTTCTTCCAGTTTTCATTGTTGCATTTGGAAAATCAAATGCCAGTTTAAATGTAATTATTTTCTAAGTTATTTGTTGTTCACTTGGTTATCTTTAATTTTTCATTTATTTATTTATTTATTCATTATCTATAATCTATCTATCTATCTATCATCTATCTATTATCTATCCATTTATTTATTTTAGAGGTTGGGTAGAGGGGAAAACACAGTACAAGTGTGGAGGTCAGAGGACAACTCATCCCAGAGATCAAGCTTAGATCTTTAGGCTTGGCACCCAGTAACTTTTACCTGCTGAACCATGTCACTGACTCCGGCCTTTAATTTTTTCAGCCTTTGTATGGTGGTTCAGATGAAAGTGGCTCCCACAGACTCATAAGGAGTGGCACTATAGGAGGTGTGGCATTGTTGGAAGAAGCATGTCATTGGACATGGGCTTTGAGGTTTCAAATGCTCAAGCCAGGCCTAGTGTGACACCTCTTCCTGCTGCCTTTCTGTACAGATGTGGAACTCTCAACTATCTCTCCAGCATTATGTCTACCTGCAGGCTGCCATGCTTCTGACCATGATGAAAATGGACTAAACCTCTGAACTGTAAGCCAGCCTAAATTAAATGTTTTCCTTTATAAGAGTTGGTGTCTCTTCACAGCAAGAGAAATCCTAACTAAGAAACTTCGACTTTTAGAATAGTTTAAGGTTCATAGCAAGATACAATGATTTCTCATATGTCTGCGTTCCCAAACAGATATAGCCTTCCGTATTATTGATGCTATCCCAGGAGTAGTGCAGTTGTTACAGTTGGCCTACAGTGACAAATTATTACTAACTAGAGTCTATAGTGTCCAGTGGAGTTCACTCTTGGATAACACTCCACCAACTATCCTTTGGATGTTTTTCACAATCTTGGCTTCAGTTTGGTGTCACAATAGTGTTGTGCTTTGACATATTCTACAATACTACTGTATGTGGGTTTTTTCCTATGTATCCTGCTTAGTATCACGTATCCCTCTCTCTGTGGACTGTAGTAATTTGGGCCTATTACACATAAAGTAACATGATATGTACATGCACTTAACCTGGAGATGAACAATTTTGTCACAAACAAAATTGGAATATAATCCCTTCTGACTTGAGTGTTTTCAGACTTACCAGACTGCTTTAGGGTTAAAAGAAGGGGATCTTGGGGAAGAAGAGGGATAAGAGAGGGAACAATGGAAGCAAACATCTGGTATATACCTTGCTTTTTGAGACAGGGCCCAATCACTGAACCCATAGCTCATTGATTGACTAGACTGGTTGGCCAATGGGAGTCCCAACCGCTTGCCTATCTCTGCCTGCCAACACTGGGATTATAGGAGCCACATTTGGCTTTTTATGTGGGTGCTAGAATGTCAAACTCAGATCTTTGCACTTGTTCAACAAATGTATAACCCACTGGGACATCTCCCCAACCCCAAGAATAGAATGACGCCTTTATCCCGTCATTTACAATCTTTGTGTATATATTTCTTCTGTCTCTCTGTAGAGGATGGATTCTTCTGTTTGTATGATTTATTTGACGAGCATAGTTCCCTGTTTCTTCCTGTTCACAGAGAAGAAACAGTTCTTCAGTTTTAATCTATTCTCATTGATCCTGGCATTAGTTGTACATTTTTATAACACACCTTTGCCAGCTCAATGATAATCTTTTTTAGTGTGATTTGGTGAATCTGAAGAAAATAGGTTTGAAATATTTGTCTTAAAGGCAAAACAGATTCTGCTCTCAACTTTGTGTACCTGCCTTTGTCACATATTTTATGATTTTTACCATATTAGCTCTCTGGATTTAGGTATGAATTTATGTCTTAAACAGAATTTGATGAAAATTAAAAATGTGGCAGTGGCTTTCTTTTGCTCCTGCATTGATGAGGGGCTCTGTTTCAATCTATGACCCTGAGTTTTGTATTCTAGATAAATCTTTTAAATTGCTTTTGTATTTTTAATTTTTGAAAATTAATCTGAAAATCCTTCTTTCCCTTTCTTCTTCCCTCTCTCCCTCTCTTCTTTTTTTCCTTCCTGCTGCTAGAGATTAATACCCCAAACCGGCGCAGAAATCCCATAAATGCTAGGCAAGCATTCTAGTACTGAGCTGCACCCTAAATCCATGACAATCTTTTCTTTTCATTCAAAGGTATTTAATTAATTTCTTTCCCTTTAGTTGATTGGAAGTCACTCTATTTTTAGAGGTTACCCTAGAAATTATAATTTGTAGGTTTATCTATTGTGAGCAATCTCATTGTCAATATTACAGAATCTAGAATCACCTGGGAGATGGGCATCAGGACAGGCCTGTGAGGGACCGTCTTGATTAGGTCCATTGATGTGGGAAGACCCATCTAAACTGTGGGTGGGACCATTCCTTGGGTAGAAACCCCAGATAGTGTAAAACAGTTAAAGCAAAACCAAGCTGAGCGCATGCATTTGCTGTTGCTGTTGCTTCTTGACTTTAGATGTAATGTGACCAGCTTCTTCAAGCTCTGATGCTACGACCTCCCTGCCACGATGGACTGGAGTGTAATCCTTTCTCCTTTAAGTGCTTTTGTCAGGATGTTTTTATCACAACGATAGAAAAGAAAACTAAGATACCTAATGAAAGCATTTTAATTGTTGAGACTTCTTTTCTCTGTCTGCAAGATTAACCCAGCTTGGATCACAAGTGGCATTAAATACTTTCTCAAAGTAAATCAGTGCATATAATTTAGGTATACTTGTGTAGGTATGTGGGTATGTCCAAACTCAAGTCAGTATTATTTTTTGTAGTGTCAATGCTTATTTAGGTTGTTAGGTACATTCATATTTTTTTTTTCCTCCTCAGAGCAAACATTGCATTATGATGCTTACTAATTCACCATTTTGGGTTCACAACACTCATTCCTTCTTGTTGGAAAATTTCCTCCTTTTTTCAAAACCTTAGCAATATAAAAAGAGAGAGAGAGATATTATCACACTGTATACCATGAATATGCCCAATTGTTGTATGTCAATTAAAAATTTTAAACTCTGAGATTTTAGTCTGTGATACAGTTACTTGGCCATGCCCAGTGCCTTGGAACAAGCAGAGACTTCAGTGTAAAAACCAAATTCTTCACATATGGGACGAAAGCAGAATGGAGGCTGCTGGAAGGGGAAGGTGAGAAGCATGAGGAAGCAGCAGAGGAGCAACAAAAACCATACTTAAAGTAGGAACATCCATTACTTTGTGTTGATTAAAAACAAAATAGGTCAGCAAAGAATAATTGGATCACACTGCATAGAGAGTCCATGGTAAAGGTAATATTTATTGACTGAAAATGTTAACCTTAGCTTCTCAGAAAATAAAATTTAATTCATCTCTCTTCTTCAGTCTATTTAGATCTGGTCTTCGTAAAAACTTAAACAGTTTGGTACCGTGAGTTGATTTTCAGTATTGAAAGTGATATAGCAATTGTTTTGAAACCAATCATGCATCAAATTCCAGGGAGGATCCTTAAACCTAGCTCAAATTTGTATGATTCTTGTGTGTGGAGGAGCTAGGGAATGAGACCCAGGCATTTGTGCTTTAGAAGAGCTACCAGCTGTTCTGATGTACAATTAGGAAGTCTGCTTGGCTTTTATATATGAAATTCATTTTTCCTGAACTTTATTATACTAATTCAGGTATTTGCTCACTTTCTCCCATATTTATTGAGAATATTCTAAGTACTATGGGTCTGTAAGGTCAATAACACACCTCTTCAAGGGTTTATCTTCTAGATGACAGGACCAGATATGTTCTCTAGTATCCTGTGTACAAGGTAGAAAGCGTTCAGCACTGAAAAGGGAGTGGCTGTCTTACTACTCCAACAGCAATAGAGGTGTTGGTCCAAGTATACACTTGAGATCTTTATGCATTTCAAAGACCTTAAGATAGGAAAAAACAGAAACCAACCAAACTAACAATCCCTCCCCCCCCCCCAAGGCACACACACACACACAAAAGGCTTGTTATGGTTTTATGGTTGGTTGACCAAGATTGAATGAGCAGAATGTTTCTCTTTCTGCTGATTTAACCAGATATTTGAAATCCCTGGAACTATAAGCATATATCAATCTATGCTGTCTTCAACACTTTGCTATATAGCTGCTAAAAATAGACCTCCAGCCTTGAATGGCTGTGCAGTAATAGAACCGTCATGGCTAGAAATATGACTTCCTGTCAATACATATTTACTACTAAAGTCTGGATTTATTGTAGCAATTACCATCTCCATGTTGATGCTCCTCCAGCGAGCTAATGGCTGCCTCAGCAGCAATTTCCATCCCTGATCTATTTGGACCCATCATTAGTTGGAAAGGGTAACAACCAGTAGACAGGATGGAACTCTGAGCTGGGCAAGGACAGGGAAGTAGTGCCTTTAATATATATGACTACAGTGTATTCCCAGCTGTGGAAACAGGGCTGTAGTAACCTTTTCCGAGTTTAGCTTCATGCTCAGCTCTTTAGTGAACTTGTCTCCCAATTCTCAGGAAAAAGGTATTTCTATTGTTTTCTATCATTGCTGCTAATTTGGTTTCATTGCCAATGCAAAAACACAACTCTCACTTCAAAGAGTTAAGAGAGTTTATTCCAGAGCCAAAAATGAGTGATCAGGACCTGGAAACATAGACTTAGGCCACCCCAAGATTCCATTTTGCAACATGATAATGGTTTGATGAAATTCCCATAGCAACAAAAAGATAAGGCACTTTTCAGATTCATTGGTGGAAACATTAAATAGGTAGGCGAGTTGCAGAAAAGCTGAGACATCTCAGCCATAGGTGTTCAGGGTGTCTGATGACATGCTTAGACTTTTGGTTGGTGGGAACTATGATTTTACTAAGTTAATACATTCCAAACAATTTTATCTGTTAGTCACAGAATGTTAAGCCAGACACAGAAGTGGGCAGATTTGGCTATTTAGGGGCAGGGTCAAGATATACCAAGATAAACTCTTAAGTAGACTTGGGGCTTGACCATTCTAAATTTTTCACAATCAATGGAGTTCTAACCAGCTAATCAGCTTTGCAGAAGGTTTGGTTGGAGCTTCTTTGTGAGAACTTTCGCTCCCACCTCCATAACTCAATGCCAGTTGCAATTGTGTGTTTTGATTTTTATCTTTCACACACCAGAATGTTGTCCTTTGGTACCACCAATCTATGTCCATTTAGTTAATCCTTGTGTCCCTCACAACCTAGAAAAGCCTAGAACACAGAGTGCTCACGAAATATTTGTACAATAAAGGAGCTGTTCAAGTGCCACACAGTACATAATGCTGAATGAGTATTTGGTGAGTTAAATCCAAATTTGGAGCAAAATTACTTGTTCTTTCATTTCACTCCATAATAATCTTTTATAATTTTAGGGTACAATTTAGAAAGAACATTTGGTTATATCCATTCATTTATGTGTCAGGAGAGGCATTGTTTAACTGGTTTCTGATTGCCTGTCTGTAATCTATGCTAACCTACTTTTTGTAGGGTGTTTTATCCTGTAATGCTCTTTTACTCAAAGCATTCAACAGTACCCACTACTTAGAGAATATTATTGTATTGATTAAATGACTTTTTCCACTTCCATTTCAAAACCTTTCTTTCCCAGCTTTATTACTTTTTCATTCTCTTTTGGTGAAATTTTGATCGTGTAGATACCAGTCTATTTATAGAACCCTCTTCTCTGACTGCCTCAAGCTTCAATCATATACCATGCACATTGTCCCTGAACATAGGACCATGAGAGGTATTGCATTTGGCACAAAATTCTTTTTTCACTCAATCTATCGAGATGCTACTTCTATGACAATTTATTATTATTATTATTATTATTATTATTATTATTATTATTATTACTACTCCTGGAAATTAAGTCTAGAGCCTTGCACATGATAGCATGTTCTTTGTCACTGAGCTCCTAAAAAAGGGTTTATTTTAATTATGTGTCTGTGTGTCTGTGTGTCGGTGTGTATATATAAGTATAGGTGATTATGAAGATCAGAAAAGGGTATGAGAGTCCATGGAGCTGAAGTTATAGGCAGTTTTGAGCTGCCCAACATTGGTGCTAGGTACTGAACTTGTGATCTCTGAGAGAGTAGTTTGATCTCTCAACCATGGAGCTATTTCTTCAGACACTAGTGCTTCTTCTTTTGAGATAGGCTCTTCTCATGTAGTATAGGCTGGCCTTAAAATCAAGATTTAACCACAGCATTTTTGGATAACAGACATATCCCACCACTTTTAGTGAAGCATTCTGGATCAATCCAATCCATGATATTCTTTTTTTCTACACATTATCGCAAAGTCCGAATTTTCATCAATAACATGCACTTATTATCTGATTCTGATATATACATACATATATATATATATATATATATATATATATATATATATATTCTGCAGATAAAAGTAGCATGTGAATAACCATTTATAGATTCTTCATACTCCTTCTAGTTCTTCTTCTTTTTTTTTTTTTTTTTTTTTTTTTTTGGTTTTTTGAGACAGGGTTTCTCTGTTGAAACTCTGGCTGTCCTGGAACTCACCAGGTTGGCCTCAAACTCACAGAGATCTGTCTGCCTCTGCCTCCCGAGCGCTGGGATTAAGGGCATATGCCACCTCACCTGGCACCTTCTAGTTTCTTGATGTTATTCTAAGAGTGAATCTTTTAAAAAATGTTCAGTGAATAAGTGGATGAATGAATGAATAAATCTTTCATGTTAAAATTGGGCTTTCAGGATAGTTTAGATCCAGGGCATTGGCTACATTTTATCTTTTATTCTGCTAGTGATTGATATTTGGATACCTTGAATATGGAGTTAGCTTGCACTGAGTAGTCTACAATATGCTGGAGTGAGACAAGGCAAGTGTCAGGCAGCATGGTATAGTTTCCTGTAAACATATTAATTGCCTTTGTATGTTAAAAGTCAAACATTGGTAGATTTATATTGTTCCATCTATGATATTGAATAGTAGATCATTGAAACCAAATGCTTTCAACTGTGTGAAGTACTGCACTACTCTGTCAGAATTAATCCTAATGGTGGTTAAATGTGGGTCTGTCACCATGTAGTTAGTTGGCAAAATAGCCAGATCAATTAAGTGGCTTGACTCTGATTAGACATGAGTTGAAGCCTACAGATAGGTAAGACTGAGTAATATCTTTTCTAATGAAAATAAATGAAAACCAATATTTTAGTAATAAATGGTAGTTTTTACATTCAGTTACCAATGCCTCAGCTAATTTCTGTGTCTCCATGTTATTTATAGGAGTGTTGTTAGTTAATGAAATGTTATGAATTTTCTCAGACCTAAGAATCTTTCACCAAAACCTAGTTATGTAGTTTTCATATCAATATTTGAGCTTGTAGTAGTAACAGTGTCTAATTACTTATATTCAGCAAGGTTAACTTCTCTAATGTGCATATGTTTTCTGGTATGTAGTATTTTTGACCATATGGAGCCCTTAATTTGCATTTAGTGTTTGCCATTCATCTTCTCAATGGACTACAGAACAGTGACAGATGACTAATCATTGAGGGAAGAAATGTTGGGGCTCTAATAAGAACACACCACCAGGGATCAGATTCTTCTTTCGAAAAAAAAAAAGCAGGGAATTTTCTACCTTTCCAGCTGTGCACATGCTTACCCACTCCAGGGCATTGTGCTGTGTTATCTTTGAGTCTCTCTTTAAGATTAGACAGAGTAGATTCATCTCATGAATGGATTCTGATGTTACGGTTCTGACTCTCTGGAGTACCACACTGAAGCATTCGTGTGTGCGTGTGTGTGTGTGTGTGTGTGTGTGTGTGTGTGTGTGCACATACGTGTGCTCATGTGTCTGTGTGCCCAGGTATGTGCATGTGTGTGTGAGTGTGCTCATGTTCATGACTGTATGTTGTTGTACAAAACTTTCATCAGAGGTTGAAACATTCCATCCTATAAGGATGCTCCTTAGGCTAGAAGTTAAACAACTCAAAATAGCTTCAGGAAGTTCCTGGAACTGACCAGATTTACTAGGCCCCACCCTACTAGAGTAAGCAATAATACTCTCAGACAAACCAAGTTGCAAAGAAGATTCTTGAGGCCAGAGCAGCTGCATGGAAGAATCAGAAACCAGAAGGGCTGTGTGGAAGAGGTTTAGAGCAACTGAAATATTTGGAAGAGATATTTCTCTCCAACTTGTTGAGCTGCCTGCAGGCTGTGCAGTTAATCCAGGTTCCCAGCTTTTGTGCACTGTGGGCTTTGTTGATACTGTTGTCTTTGAGTCAATTATATTCCTATAAGTAACACAAATAAAAATCTTAGTTCACCAAGTCTGACTTTGGTGGTATCCATACTTTGGTTTGTTATGGGCTCCCTATCTGGGGTAAGTAGATATCTGTGTGTCTCCCCAGAAAAAGTTTTGTCACACCACATGTGTGTGTGTGTGTAAGTTTTGTCACACAACATGTGTATGTGTATGTATGTGTGTGTGCACGTGTGAGTGTGTGTATGTGTGCATACATGTGTGTGTGAATGTGTGTGTCTTTGTGTGTGCCTGTGGGTGTATGCAGCATGCCCACATGTGTGTGTCTGTGTGTGCATGTGTGAATGCCTGTGGGGTGAATGTATGTGTATGTATGCACATGTGTATGTATGTGTGCATGAGCCTGTATGCCTGTGTGTGTGTGTTGTTTGTGGTAGTGACTGGTTGTCTGCATTCGCTAATCTTTTTTGACTTGCTATTGGCAAGAAGCCTTTGTTGCAGAGTTTGAAGAATAGGATGAGTGTAAGAACACACTTGTCACTGGTGGTGTTGGTACACACTTTTAATCCCAGTACTCAGGAGTCAGAAGCAGATGGATCTCTATGAGTTCAAGACCAGCCTGGTCTACAGAATGAGTTCCAGGACAGCCAGAGTTACAACAGAAAAACCCTGTCTTGAAAAAGCAAAGCAAAGCAAAACAACAACAAAAAGAAGGTTTTAAAGTAGGAAGAAGTCTCTTATTGTTTCAGCTGACTTTGGTTCATGAAGTTTCTAAATTGTAGTTTTGAAGCTTCCCATCCAGGTAAAAGTGCCACGTGCAAACAGCTTGCCTTTACTTTATGCTTCCTGTCTGCAAAGCAAGGACAATAGATACTTTTCTTTTTCTATACTAATAATAATGTTTCTCAACAAAGAAGAGAGCCAAGTCACCTAAGGAAATTACAAAGTATATCAAATGGGCAAATTATACTTATCATCTTTTAAAATATTCCCATTTGAGTTTTCCTTCTTCTATTTCATATTGTCTTGCCCTCTTCCTTTTGTAGTTGTTGTTGTTTGCAAAATACCCAAAGACTTTTTTGTTTGTTTGTTTGCATTTGTTTTTCTAGACAGAATTTCTCTTTGTAACAGCCCTGGCTGTCTTCGAACTCACTCTGTAGACCAGGCTGACCTCTAACTCACAGAAATCTGCCTGCCTTCCTCCTGAGTGCTGGGATTAAAGGCGTGCACCAACACTGCCCAGATCCCCCAAAGACTTTTGAATAGATAATGAGAAAAGGAAGGCTAGGAAAGGGAAATTATTAGCCTCATCTGTTTGCATTGATCTTTTGAGCACATTGAATAACCCAGAGTGATATGATGGAGATAAGCTGACAATGTGTATAAAACATGAAAAAACAGGGCCAGGGGACTTGTGGGTTAAGACAACAGGGTGGATGTTTCCTCTTTGCAGTTTGTTCATGAGAAGTATCAGGCAATAAAAATGATGATATTTTGAAGAGAGAAAGGAAGAGCAAAAGAGGTGATGGTACTGCTGGCAAGCACAGGAAAGCAAAAGAAACAAAGGTAAAGTCCAGCATGCTGATCCTGCTCCCTGAAGAGGGTGAAGCAGAAGTTTCGACCACAAGGTAGGTCTGGGGAGTTCAAGCATTCCTGGGATCAATGGATTATAGTCTTAGCCATGGAAAAAAATTCCATGGTTCCTGTAAGCCTTAAATCCAGCATGGAGATTTGGCCTTCCAGAGAGTATTCCTGCATGACAGGCCAGCCTGGGAGAAGAAACCCCTTGTATCACTCACCACCTCACAAAAGACCGTGGCTAGGTAGGCCATAATATATTAGACTGAGCCACCCTGGGAACCTGCAGATGAGGCCCTATCACAAGGGAGGTAGTCTGGTGGCATCCTATCCCAATGACTGGGTGGGAGTGACACACGAGAAGTAGTTGTGGAGATGGGGGAGGTGCTATGTAGATCTGATGAGATGTTTAAGCCTCTACACTCAAGATGTGGTGGGCATGGTGGTCGGTGGCCATGCCTTCTGTGGAAAGGAGCAAGCCCTGTTGTCCGCGAGTTACTGCCGAGGTTGTGAGCTCTGACCTCACATCCCCTGATGGCTAAGCCTGGAGTTTCCTTCGGCTGCATGTGGTTTATTTCTAAGCAAGTCTGAGAGCTCTGAGCTCACACCTGATAGACCACATGGTCCACAGCTTCCTCCCTCCTACAGTGGGACGCGCTGCTGCGAAGGGCCTGGCAGCATTGGGCCTGGCATCCGGATCCCAAAAACCAGATCCCTAGTTTTTTTTCCAAACAAGCGCTCCTTTTGCTCCCTCCGCTCTGTGATGCATCCAGGGAATGTTTCTTAGCTTGGACATTTGGCTACAGAGAATGAGGCGTCTCTAGAGGGAGTGGAAATCTTCCTGGCCCAAGGCTGTTGTTAGTTTCCTACAGTTCTTTATCTAGAGATGAGGCTTGTGGCATTTCCACCTTCCACAGTCACATGGGTATTGGTGTTGTCATTGTTCAGGTCCTGTTTAGGCAGGCGTATTGCTGACGTATCATGTGTATAGCTCCCATTGGTTACTTCCCTGAGGCTGAAAGTAAGTCCACATTGCTGAAGACACCATGTACTTTGGACACAGGACTCAAAGGACCTGAGCTGGATCTGAACTGACATCGCCCTGACTAGCTTTCATAATACCAGAAGGTGCTATAGAAACTGCCAAAGGAGGGAAACAGCAATTGGTTATTTGCACATCTAACCCTGAACAGGATCTGTTTAGGTCATTTGCCTATTTACTGATTGTTTTTGTTTTTTTAATGGTACTTGTAATGGAGCCTAGAGCCTTTTACATTCTAGGCAAGTGTTTCATTGCTGAGTCATTCTCTTAACTCCTAGTATGCAATTCTTGATCATGTGACTCTCTATAGCAGGTATAGACAGTAGATGGTTCTAATTTATATACACTCTATACTAGAAGGGCTGGATAATAACTTGTCCAACCTAAGGATCCAGACAAAATTCAGCAATCTGAAGTCTTTTTTTCCACTAGAGTCTGAGTGCATTCACAATCTAGGTGTGTTACAATGCTGGCATCTAGCTCGGTGTCACGCTCCTGAGTTACTAAGTGAGTTAACAAGAAGATGCTTAAAGTTATAGAACTGGCTTCTGGGGTGCTCTGTTAGTTTTCAAAGTTCATTCCTGTTTTCTGTGATGACTTCTCTTACCTGATGCTTCTGACTTATTTTCTTTTGAACTCAAAGGCTTAAAAGAGTTTGACTTCTCTTGTGGAGTTACTATTGATTAATCTATCATAGAAAGACTGTGCTCAAGGAGTAAATGGTTCAAGGTAATTGACAGTAAGTAACATGACTGACTGGCACAACAGCATCTCACTTACTGAATCTGTCTTGAACTGTGTGTGTTATTGCTCTTAAACTTTACTGACTGCTAAATTAATATGTGGTCATTGTTTAAGCTAAAGTAAAAACCCTCAATTTTTTCTATTATTTAGAGACAATCACTTTTAAATTTTACAATTAAAAAATAATGAACTTTTTATAATTTTCAAAAACACTCTAAATCATGTATATTATGTCAATACATATCCTTGAATATAATTCCATTGTGTCTACATTGTTTTGAGACTAAGGTCATTTCCAATTTTTAACTTTATGACAAGATGAAGAAAATCTTCAGAGGTATATATATGAGCATTTTACCTATTCCTTTTTAATATATTCCCTCTTAATACAGCTTTTGAAGTGATCACAGTCTTTCAAAGTAAATTGGGATGGAAGTCAAGAAAGAACAGAAAAACAAAAAATCGTGAGCTATATTTTCATAATCACTAAAATTATGTTAATAATATTCATTATGCATGAATTATGGGATAGATATATCCAGACTCAAAGAAAAACTCAGAATACTTGTTAGCAAAGGCAGATAAAGCAAAGCCTTCATTGTCATTAGCAGCATGGGAAATGGTATACTCAGGCTTTGTAGTCTATGTACTGATGCATATTTTTTCTAGAAATTATTCTTAAGTTACAGATTCAACTTTTGCTATAAAATTTTCCAATGCATAGAAAAGTGGAGAGAATATTACAGTAGGCCTTGATGTATATGCATTTTCAAGTTTCAAAAATTAGAAGCTCACAGCCAATCTTGATTCACATCTGCTGCACTCACTAACCAATATACTAAATTACTTTGAAATGATCCCATATTCTATGATGTCTTTCCCAACCCTTGAAGTACTATAGCACAATTATGAGCATTTGAAAGTCATTATGACAACAATGTTACCAAATCTAACAATTGAGAAGCAATTTCTTAATATTGCTAGTTTTCAACTTTGCCAGTTGGTCTCATTTTTGTCTTTTATGGTTTGGTTGCAACAAATCCAATTAGGGTCATTGATTGCAATTAGGTGATAGATAGCCATTTGTCTTGTTTCTTTTGGAAGCTTAATTAAAAATTGGTACAGAATAATTATACATACTTACAGTGTGCTGTGATTTTGATATTTTTATACAATATATTATGATCAAATTAGGCAATTAGCATACCCATTATCTCAAATATTAATAATTTCTTCATATTTGGAACTGTTAAAATCCTCTACTGTAGTTAGTTTAAAACACATAGAGAAATATTGCTAATTATAATTAAAGTTACTGTGCTCTGAAAATTGAGAAATTTTTATGGAGAATTTCACACATTCATAGAGTGTGTTTTGATCAAATTCATTCTCAATCCCTTTTCCCCAACTCTTCTCCTACTCCACATTTTCTTTCCTAGCTTCATGTACTCCCTTTTAAAAAATCCATCAAGTCCATTTAATACTGCCTGACAGTGCATGAGTGCAGGACCATCTACTGGAACATGGGTAGCCTTCCAGAGGCAGCATCCCTCAAAAAGTACTCTCCTTGCCCCCAGTCGTCATCAATTATCTCTACTCCATTCATTTTGGAATTTTGGCTAGTCTGATCTTGTGTAGTTCTTGTGCAGCAGTCATAGCTACTGCGAGTTTATGCGTGCAATAGATGGCCTTGCTATGTCCAACATAAAGTATTTCACTGAGGAGATCCACTATCTTTGGTTCTTATCACCTTTCATTTCTGTCTTCTATGATGATCCATAAGCCTTGTGAGGAGGTGATATGATATAGCAGTCCCATTTGCAGATGAGCACTTTAGAGTGGAGAAATGATTCAGTGGTTAAGAGCACTGGCTACTCTTCCACAGGACATAGGTTTGGTTCCCAGCATCCACATGGTGGCTGACAACTGTCTGTAACTCTAGTTCCATGGGATCCAACACCCTTTCTGGCCTCCATGGGCACTGCACATATGGCACACAAAGACACCCATGCAAACATGTATACATATGCAATAAAAATAAAGGGAATATCTTAAAAAGAAAAAATATGTAGTTTAACACTCTGCAGTCTTATTCTCTGCACATTGACCAGTTGTGGGTCTCCGTATCAATCAACATGTACTGAAGAAAAAACTTCTTTGAAAGGCATGAGGAATGTACTAATCTATGGTATAAAGATAAGAATTTAGGAGGTAATTAAATACTATGTCCAATTAACAGAACAACAGTAGTTCAGTAGGTTCTCCCCCAAGGGCCTATGACCTAGCCAGTTATTGGTTTTGGCCCAGTTAACAATATCAGGCATAGACCAGTTCTGTCTTATGGAGCAGGCTACTAATTGAAACAGAAAGTGGTTCGTTACTCCCATAACATTTGTAACACTATTGGGCATATCTTACCAGATTAGTTGTTACAGCTCACAGGGTTCACAGAACCAGTTATTGAAAAGTATTCTCCCTGAGCAGTATAAATAGAACCTTATAACACTATGAAAACTAGCCAGTAGGAATAAAGCTGCTAGGTTGATACCAGCTGAACTTACCCTTATCTAAGTGCAATTTTGCACCTTCAAGTTCCCGTTATTTCCCATCTTGTCCTTTAAATCTGTTTTAATCAATGGATTATTTATTTATTTATTTATTTATTTATTTATTTATTTATTTATTTATTTTTTATTTAATCAATAGACTATTGGTCATTCCTTTTGGGGGATAATTTTTTGTTAATGAAATGAGGTGTTTTTCCCATTAAATTTTCCACATTTTAATTTGCTGATTTCCCACTAAGTCTTGTCTGCTGGTCACTCTTAGGCACACAATGTATATGGTATTAGCAGGGTATTTGTCACCTCCTTCCTTTTCACCTCTTTCTTCTTGCAAAGCCCTTTTTTTCTCCCCACTTGCTCCTTTTCAAACTCCTGACTACTTTTTTCCTTAATTACAATTGTTACTTATATAAATCAATGCATAAATATATAAGTACAATTTGCAGAGTCCATTTAGTATTGCTTGTAGGTATACGATTTCAGGACTGACCACTTGGAATGGATAACCAGTTAGGGGGCTCAACCCTGGGGACGATTAATTCATACTGTTTCAACAGTTGTCAGTTGCCTGTACTTCTGTTTTCTGGAGTTGGAGCTCTGTGAGATTTTCCCCTTCCACAATATCATCTCTATTGTTGCTGGCATTATTTAGGACTTATGTAAGCAGTCGTGTTGTTGAAGTATTGTGAATGTAGCTTCTCTGTCAGTTTCTAGCAGTCAAAATTCATATCTGACTTCACGGTCCTCTGACTTTCACAGTCTTTCTGCTCCCTCTTCTGTTGTGTCTCCTGAGCCTTAGGTTCTGGAGTTGTGTTGTAGATATAGTCATTGGGGCTGGGCATCCCACAATCGGTTGTTTTCTGCATTTTAATGGGTGGGTTATAGTTTTCTGTAACTATCTCTGTCTAGTGTAAAGAGAAGTTTCTTTGATGAAGGATGAGAGCCACTTTTATCTGCTTAGGATGAAATTAGGAATTATATCAATTGGGAAAGTGGTAGTAGGTTCTCCTCTAGTGTCCACGACCTGACCAGCTACAGGTGATTGGCTAAGTTTCCATTATCAGATGTAATTTCCCTTTTGTTGAGAGATCCTTCAGTCAAATTCAACAGCAGTTGGTTACCACTAGGACATAAGTGCCACTATTACACTTTCAGACTATTATGCCATGCTGGTCATTGTTCATAGGTGGTTCACAGGTGTCACAGCTGGGTAGGACTATTTATTATTTCCCTCCTTTGGTAGCTTAAACAAAAACTTCCATTCCTATGAAGCCAAGGAAGAAGCTTTCAGGGCAGATCCATCTTAAATTTTCTGAGTTCTGAGTCCAAAATGCATGGTGCTTTCAGCTATAGGGATTTACTTCCAACATCTGGGAGACAATCAAATGTAAGGGCAATAGCCTACATTGCTTAACAATCCCTTGGACTCCCCTGGCCAACAACTTAGAAGGAGGTTTCTCATGCTTGGTCCTAGGGTTTGGGACTTTTTGTTAGTTTATAGCTCATAATGGGGGAACAATTCCAGTTCAAGCAACATAACTTCACTGAATATATATCTATATTCAGTGAAGTTATATATGTATATATATACATGTATATATGTATATAAATATACACACATATGTGTGTATATTTATATACATATAAAATACATACTTATATGTTCTATAGGTAATTTTAGGTAAATATAAAACAATATGAATCCTCATGTCTTTTCCAAATGTTCTTAGTGTGATTTTCCTATACCTGCCTCTCTTTCTGTATTGACCTCCCTCCTCTCCTCTCTAATTAAAACCAACCTATTTTCTAATTTTACATCCATATTATCTGTATCCTGCTATTCCTCCTCTCTAGCACTCCTTTCCAGATGTATATTTTTTATATTAAGGCCATAAAATATGATTAAGATATATATAACTTCTATTTTATTCCCCAAACCCTGTTCACATTCTTTACTTATAATGACCTGTTTATTAAACTTTTATGGTTTGATTTTCAAATTTTCAAAAATATAAGCAATGATTCAAAGGTATTTGCGTTCTTAAATGTGCATAGCAAGATTTGTACCCTGATCTCAATTTGAGTTTTCAAGCTTTGCATTTTACTATGGTGAACCCTCCATGGTAGGGATCACCTATTCGTATTCCTCATTTGCAGATTCAGGACACTCATTGGAATTTAAAAGTCTTCTGCTGATTGGTAATATAGTTATTTTGAGTCTTTTGCGATTTTAACTCACACTGCCTTTAATATATGAGCCACGGTTTAGCCAGCTCAAATGTGCATTTTTCCAGATAGAAATACCTCAGGAGATATTTCACCGTCTCTGATAATCAGGGAAGTTGTACTGAATGAAGGATGAGGCAGAAGTGAGGCATGTGTACCAAGCAGTGTGTTGGCGCTGTAAGTAAATCTCTGCTGTAGCACAGCAATACTCAATTCCAAGTCATCATACATGTCAAACTTTATCCTAGAGGTCATGAATACCAGGGGAACTTTGAGTGTCAGGAGTCAGGTTCTCACTGGAGGATGGGTTAAACATCTCAGCTCAACTGTTCTGGTAAGGAACACGTTTCCTGGGAGGGTGCTTCTCATAGCAAGCTCACTATATTTAGCTTCTCCACCATTTAGAATGGCATGTTTGTGACGATTCTGTGGGAAGAAAACCCGAAAGTGTTTGTATAATCAAGGAGTCCTGAGTTCTTTGTCAGCTCAAGTGCCTGAAATCAATGGCATAGTGCTGCTGTGAATGCACTAATTTCAGTTCAACATTCAAATGATGGAGGTTAAACTCTTCATAGCCCACTTTACCTGGAAATTGATGGATTTTCATTTCCTTTCTACTGTGAAATGGTCTTTCCTTCAATGTCAGAAAACACTTGTAACTTTGCTTTATTGTTCTCGTCTCTCTGTTTTGGAGTGGATACTTTGTCCTCTACTTCCTTTTTAAAATATAGTACTATGACTTTATGGTCAAATCAACATATATCTCAATTTCTTATCTGGAACTTAAAGAAAGTTAATCTTTCTAGACTTAGGAATCCAGGTTTCTATAAGCTTTGGCATCAGGTGGTCTTCCATGGGATTAAGAGATCACTGAGTCACTTAATAGTCTCATCATTCTGTTGTATCCTTGTACTCACAGGTTTAATTAATGTGTTTTCCTCAAGGAAGGGATATAATATAGGCTATAAATGAGGTAGGAAACATGATGAACAGATTTAAAAGATTATCTGGAAATAAATGATCAAGATAATTTTGAAAAAGAATAGGATGAGAGTTTTTCTAAAAATACTAAAATGCAGTTCTGAGTTACAGTGATTTATAAAACGTATATAAATATTGCAGAGTATTATTTAATCTTTTAATCCAGCCACATGGCTGCTCTGGGAAGGAATCATATTCAAGGTCTGTGTGATCTGTCTGGAATGCAGCACACACCTTAAAGTAACCCAATTCAGAAGGCAATGGTGGCACACTGTCTTTAATTATAGCTCTCAGGATGTAAAAGGACGCAGTCAGTTCAGAAGTTGTCACAGTTCTCAGTTTATGGCTCTCTGTTCATGATTCTCAGTTCAGAGTTCACAGTCAGTTTAGAGTTAAGAGAGAAGTAGTAGTGATTGAGAGAATGGAAGGAGATTGAGTCAGAGTATAATAGTTAACAGAGAAGCAGAAAATCAGAGTCAGAGTGAAGTACAGAGTGAGTACATGCCTTTAATCCCAAGTCTGAGAGTGAATTAGAGTGAAGACTTGACAGAATGACATCTGAGAAGAATCAGTGAGAAAGCAGGCAAAGTAATGAGTCAGAGGAAGAGTTGAATCAGAGGAAGAGTTAGCAGAGTCAGAGTGAGGACATGCCCAACTCTCACAATATAAACGTGGGCTGTCAGCTTAGAGAGTCAGGCAGTCAGAGAATCAGTTAGATAAGACACAGAGACTGTTCAGCAGAAGGAATCAGTGTCAGACAGAAAGTGAATTTGGGAGAAAGAGTTAGCTAACAGCAAAAGTCAGTTTGAAATCTAGCAGAGCAGTTCAGTCAGAGAAGTTGTAGGAATCAGCCAGAGTCAGCCAGAGTCAGAAAAGTTCAGTCAGAAACAGTCAGCTGGCTAAGATCAGTTTGAACCAGTCAGCTTGGAGAAGAGTTTGACCCAGAACAGTGAGTTGAATCAGCCAACCAGAAAAGTCAGTTGAATTCAGTAGAGTTCTGAGTTCAGAAGACAGTTTGTCAGAGTGAACTCAGGTAGCAGTAAGTCTCGAATGCCGAAAGGTTATAGGTTTAGGTTTGAAGATTAGATTGTATGAAGGCTGAGGCCTTCTAGGTCTGAGCAAGTATCTTGAAGATTAGATTGTTTGGAGGCTGAAGCCCTCTAGGATTGGTGATTGAATTAGTGAATAATAAGCTGTCCTCTGCCACGAACCCACAAGAATAATTAAACAAAATCAACATATCCACATCTACACCTGTAAAATATAAGAAAAAGATTGATCTACTGAGGGATTTTTTTTAAATATTAGTTTTATTGAACAACCATGTATTGGTTATCTACTATCTGCTTCAGGAGAGCTGCAGGCACTGATAATACAGTAGTGAACAAGATATTTCAGATTGTTACTCATCAAGCTTCAGTTGGTGGATAAATAAACATAAATAAAGAAGCAAACAATTAAGAAACTGAGTGTAGAGACTGGAGAGGTGGCTTGGTGGCTAAGCATGCTTGAAGCCTTTCCAGAGGAATCCAGTTCAGTTCCCTGTACACATATTGGGTGGTTTACAACGTCTTGTAATTGTAGTGGCAAGAGATTCATTGCCCTTCTGGCCTCTGAGAGCTCCTGGGTGCACTCAGCACGCATGCGCACACTCACACGCGCACACATACACACACACTTTCAAAATGAAAGTAATAATTGATTGTGATAGGTGCTGTGGAGAAAACAGATACCTGAGAAATTCTGAAACCTCTCTGGAAGATACTCTGATACCTCTGACTCATAGAACAGATTCCATATTATCTGAAGAAACTATCTATTATTCTGAGGGATACAAAGTCCAGGAAGAGGAAAACAACTTTGGTAACAATACCAAAGCCAAGATGTGGCTCCAACATATATGCCTATCAACAGATGAGTGGCTGAGGAAGCATGGTGCTTATATACATTGTGATGTTTTTCATAGAGGAAAAATGTAACTATGCTGTCTGCAGAAGAAGAGCTGGACCTGAGGACATTACATTAAGCAAAAAACAAAACACACACACACACACACACACACACACACACAAAGAGACAAGTATGTGTTTTCTTCTTTCATAAAAGATTTATTTATTTATTTAGTCACTTGGGCATCATGGTTTTAGACTATGGAGGTAGAGGAGTCTTATCGTTTGCTATCCTCAGCTTTGAGGCCACAGAACAAGACAGTTTGGCTGTGATATGTACATTTCATTCCAACCAGGATTGTACCAGTTATCTGCTCTTACAGAAGACTTACATGTGGTCCCAAGCAACCACATGGTGGCTCATAACTGAATGTAATTACAGTTGCAGGGAAATGGGTTCCCCCCTCTGACTTCTGAAGGCACCAGGCACACACATGGTACACATACATACATATGTACAGGTAAACAATCACAAACATAGAATGAATAAAAACTCCCTTAAAAAAGTTACAACCAGTTTATTTTTCTTTATTTTTGTGTTTTATACATGTTCACAATGAAATATGATCATATATATTTCTCTTTCCCCTTCTAACTCCTCCCGTATCCCTCCCTGTAAACTTTATGCCTTTTGTTTTGTTTTTGACAACTCACTCAGTCTACTTAGTGCTGTCCATATGTGCATGGGTATGAGCCGATCCACTGAAATGACAAAGCTACTACCGGCCACATCTTCCAAAAATAATGATTTGCTTTCCTCCAACAGCTCTCCAGTGCCAATAGCTACTCAGTAAGGACTGGAGCCTAGAGGTCTATCAACTGTATTTATGTTTGATTTTGGCAAGAAGTAAAGTTCAAAAAACAGTTAGGAAAGGATTACATAGGGGTTTAGAGGCATACTAAATGAAATTCAAAATTCTCTTGAAATTCTAGCATATACTTCATTTGTATTACATATAAGAATTTCATGTATATTCAAGAATGTATCTCAAACCTGTGAGGGGCTTATAGACCATACAAATAAATGCTGTTAGATACATGTGTTGTCTGTGCAAAACACAACATTCTTACATCAACTGTACAACAAAACAAATTGTAAGTGGGATTATCATTTTAACATAAAGCAAGACTATAAATGCTAGAAGGGAACACGAATGCGAGTATGTGAATTTAGAGTAGGAAATAGTTTTCTAATCATGAAGTCAGCATAAGAAATCAAAAGGGAAAACAGAAAAATATGTGCAATAAATATGCCAATGCATATGAAGATCATAAGACAAAACAGCGAAGCACCAACACCATAGTAAGATGGCGAAGACAGGGACAGACGGTTGACGATTGGATGCATACAAAGGCCTCTGAAGTTAGGGGAAATCATTAAAGCTTGCTAGAAGTAAGAGGAGTCTTAGAAGAAAATAGTCATGTGGCTTTGTCTGCTAAGGTAGTCAAGAAAAAGATATACTCTGCAAAGCTGCTACTGTGTAGTCTGGACAGGTTCAGCGGCTTCTTGTGTGACCAATACTCTTGTAACCTTTCATCTTTATTTTGAGAGGCTACACTGAAAATATTAAAATTAAATTGTTCCTGTTGTGGGGTAATTTTACATTCAAGAAACTTTATAATGTGAACAATCAGGTATGTGGATAAAGGTTCAAATGCAGATACATGTATTTGAATCCCATATATCACAAGCTAAATCTTCAACACCAGGGGAAGAGTGCAGGTTTAAGACTGTGCAGCCAATGAAGATGACACTACTGTAGACTTCAAAGGGTAAGGAGAAATGTTTGTAATATAATGCTAGGCATAAAATCCCAAAGTTTATGTCCTTTGTGGATAAGTATTTTGAGCAAAAACAATAATTTTGTGTTTATACTGCCAGCTACAGCTCATTTGCTCTGGTTCTTCCTCTCTGTCTGGAAGAAAATACAAGCAGCCATTGACATGGGAATAAACTTGAGCTAAGTTTATAGATGATTTCATTTTCTTATTTTCTGAATATTTTATAATAAGTATATATTACTTTTATAGTCAGTAGAAAATAACTATTTTTTAAACATAGGCATCCCTAGACAGCCAACTTAGTACATTTTAACAGTCCTTGTACTGCTATGTATTCATTTTTGCCTGTATCTGACTGTTGTTGGTCCTGTCTTACAAAAATGGATAGGAAGGAATTATTTATTATTATTATTATTATTATTATTATTATTATTATTATTGTTGTTGCTGTTGTTTTAGAAAATCCAAGATTTCCAAGTTGGGGAAAAGAGTGAATAAAGGTATAAGAGGAAGTGTTTTGTGGAAACTGAAAGTGATCTGGGTGCCTTGGGGTCACTAGTTAAGTCAATTCATTTTGAACACATGCCTAACGTTATTCATTGAATTGTCTTACGGCCACTTTATTGCATTGCTTAAGATTCCATCAGACATTAAATCTAGATAATAATCTCCTATATATAAACACTTGTATGAATATAAGAACAATTTCTAGGTACACTGGGGAGCTATTGAGTCATCATATTTTAGTACAGTCTATAACTGAAGCAGTCATGTTGAATATATGTTAGGGAATAGGAGCTCTCTTCATGTGGAGGTAAAGGCAGGGATTATGGTACATGATGCTCTTTGTCAGTGGGAGCTCAGTGGGACATGTGCTGTCTATCAGAGCCTAGGGCAACAAAAACACAACAGAGAGTTTCATAATGTCATTGTGTTTGCATTTCCTTGCTTGGGCCATGGGAAATGCATTTATCTGTAGGACCAATATGCCTCTAGGACCCTCTAGCATACAGTGAGTAGTGGAACTGGAGATGCTGCTGCTGCTGACATTGAGGGTGACTGAGGGAACAGTTTCAAGTACATGGAAAGGCACTTGATGTCAGTGAGCTGCTGGACCAAACATGGAATGTTCCCATTTTTCCACATGGCAACTGAAGACTTCTTGTACCTAACACCTAGAGTTTAAGTAGAAGTAAACAGCATAAGGAACCCTCTATGCTTTCTGAGTTGGTAATTGCCAGTAGACAGAAACAAAGCTTCCCAATGTTACTTCAGATTGACTTACTCAGTGGTACTTTGGGGTTCTGAAAAAAACTAATTTCAAAGAGTTTTCACCAATAGAGTAACTGAGTCATCTAAGAAAAATCTGAGTTAATTACTAAGGAGTTAAGGAAATAGAAATGATGTCTTACAGTCAGGTTGCATCTGAATAAGGAAGACATGATTGGACTATTTGTAAAGTTTGCCTGGTATACTTTATTATAATGTAATAGAAACCAGAAAGATAAGATAATAAAATTTGATATAAAGTATTATGCTTTTGCCAAGTGCTATAGAAAAATCAAATTTTATATTGATGATCCTATTGAAACATCCTTAAGACTAGATTCTGTATTGCCCCAAAGATATATTTTAGTATCTCCTGCAAAATTAGAGCTGAATTTCATGGCTCTCTTTTCATGGGTATTTGCTCTGTCAGCAGATGCTAACTGAAGATGCATGAAGAGGAGAGAGTCAAATTGACATCATCTTCTCTCTAATGCTTGCTGATGTATAAAGCATTCCATCCACCAGAACTGGAAGGCTAGAAGTAAGTACATTGTCACAGAAGGCAGCACCATTCTCCCAAGGCTAAGCAAAACTGATGCCACAAATGTATCACACCCCAAACACTTATCTCCCAGATCCAAGGCATCAGGGAGTGGCCATGTTTAAGTTCCCAAGGGTAGAGCTGATTGCTTGTGATCATTAATGGGATGTGGTTAGATCTGTTTCCTTGTGTTGCCTGTCTCAGTGCAATGCCTTCCTTTTATTGAACACTATTTCCCAACCATGTGCAATGACTCAACATTCATTCACAATACTAACAGATGCTCTGAGGCAGACTGTACCTGAGGATGATTTAGCTTTTATAGTAAATGATGCCTAAGATTGATTAGTATATGCACGGAGGTATGTAGTATAAAATATAAAATTAGTTCCTTTCCTATCTTTCTCTTTGTCACAATTCCTTTCCGGGGTTGTGAGGAACAATGGATAATGGGTAGTTATTGGGCACAAATGTTCTCTGATAAGGCCTAAGATTCCTTATCAGCACCAGTAGAGGGTTGGAATCAGTGACGTCTGAGTTTTCCCTCATTTTCTAAAATGTAGTTTGCTGACCTACCTCCTGCTCAGAGAAGTGGGATCTGTAAAAGATATGAGACATCTCACAGGGAACTTATATTCTTTTTGAGAGTGGAAGGACTAATTAAATAACAACCAAGCTCTATACAGTTAAAGTGAGTATTAGTTAATGAATTAACAGCAGATATGAAATGATACATTAGACACTGAGCTGAGGGGCTCTTTAAGTAATGATGTTAATGAATAGAATCACCAGGGAAGGGCAAGTTATTATGAGCTCTGCTGGTGGGGAACATGTCTGGCAGAAAGTATGATTTATACAGGTGGATATATTAGTAATTGGCATGTAGGCTAGAGTGACAGTGGCCTTCTTATCAGAAGACTCAGCAGAAAGAATCATGAGGATACAGAATGATCACGGAAGGCATGGTTTTTGTCTACCTTTCTGTCTCCTATACATTTCCCAGTATAATCTAATATATGAAAGATATAATTTTCTGGGAATTTTTCTTCCCTTCTTTGCCTTCAGAGTTCTCAACAAGGATTACAGGTAAGATGGACTTGAAGTCTCTAAAGACCCTGGAACAGAAGCACATATTCATGGAATGATCAATGACAGTGATTCATGAACCTTTTTAGCTGTGATGTCACTCAACTTGAGATCACACATGTAAGGTGTACTCTGTTCAGTGTGTGAAGGCTTTACAGCAGTGGTTCTCAACCTTCCTAATGCTGAGACCCTTTAATACACTTCCTCATGTTGTGGTGACCCCCTACCATAAGATTATATTATTTTGCTACTGTTATAAATCATAATATGAATATTTGATATGCAGATGGTTCTATGCAACCCATGTGATAAGATTTTTCTACTCTGAAGGGGATGAAATCCATAGGTTGATAACCACTGATTTATAGTATACCAGACTCCTGACTCGGCACACCTTTCTATGCTTTCACACTGAAGGAAGTATACATAGTTAGAGGCACTGCCATAATTTGCCATAATCATTTTAAATGATTATCAAGTTACAATAGAGTCATTGTAATAAAACCAGCATGATATTGGTAGAAAACAGACACACTGATTAATGGAATAGAATCAAGGACTCAGATATAAATCCATGTAATATAGCCACCTGATTTTTGACAAAGATATCCAAAACACACATGGGAAAGAATAGAACATCTTCCACAAATGGTGCCGGGGAAACTGGATGTATACCTGTAGAAGAGTTAAGTAGGCCTTTATCTCTAACCCTGCACAAAAACCAAAACCAAAAGAATATTGGACTTCAGCATAAGACTCCAAACTCTGAAACTGCTAAAGGAAAAGTTAGGGGGTTCATTTCAACATTTAGGCACAGTACTTTCTGGATGGGATTCCTGTCACTCAAGAAATAAGATCAACAATGAGCAAACAGGATCTCATAAAACTAAAATGTTTCTATACAGCAAAGGAAACAGTCCATTAATTAAAAAGGCAGCCCACAGAAGGTAGAAAATCTTTGCCAGAAGACAGAGAATTAGTGTGTATAATATACAAAGAACTAAAAGACACAAACAAAACAAACTAAACATCAAAAACAAAAACAAACTAATTAAAAAAAATGGACTATTGAACCGATCAGACAGTTCTCAAGAGAAGAAGCACAAGTGGCAAGAGAACACTTATAAAGTGTTCAGTCGTAGCCCCCTCACTGTTATTTCAGCCCTCATGTCATGTCCCGAGTATCTTGCTATTCTCCTCTCACCTTACCCCAGGACCAAGGGTCCCTTTATACTTTGCTGGTTTGGGGGAGGGGGTTATTCCGTGTTGTATACTCACATCTGAGGACTTGGAGCTAAGAACTGCAGATGTGAGAGAACATGAAGCATTTGTCTTTTTGGGTCTGGGTTCTCTCACTTTATAATATTTTCTAGATCCATCTATTTACTTGAAAATTTCATGATTTCATTTTTTAACATACAGCCAAATATTCTGCTGTATATAAGTACCACATTTTCATTATACATTCATTAGTTGAAGGGTATTTGGGTTGTTTCCAGTTCCTGGCTATTGTGACTAGAGCAGCTAATGAACATTGCTTAGCTAGTATCTGTAGAGTAGGAGGTCAAGTCCTTTGGGCATATGCCAAGGAGTGGCATTTCTGAATCGCATAGTAAATTTTTTAATTTTTTGAGGGTTCTCCACACTGATTTCAAATGTGGCTGCACCGATTTGTAATCCCACCAAGATTGAACAAAAAGTTCTTTCTCACCAACCTTGCCAGCATTTGTGGTCAGTTTTTGTTGTTGTTGTTGATGATGATATTAGCAAATCTGACTCAGGAAATATAGCATAAGCAGGGGCAGAAAGATTGTAAGAGTCAGAATACCAGGAGGTTTGCTATGAAACAGTGTCTCTTAAAAATGACTACATAAACAAGATCAGGAAAATGGCAATATCTATGGACACCTTAACTTTAAAGTGGAAAATTTCATGGAATCTCACTACTAGATGAAGAACTACAGGCAGCTAATGAGAGCTGGGAGAAAGAGAATTAACCTCTCCCAGTGATTAGCCCCTTACTGATTGCCTAATGTAGAGTGGTCAGCTCTGGAACAATATACCCAAACAGCAAAAATAGACTCAATGTGTTGTATTTATATTTATTTGTGTAAACATACACACATATGTAAAAATAATAAAGAAAGAGAGGGTATCAACTTGAAAATAGGGGCACATAGGAGAAGTCCAAAAGAAGGTAGCTGGGAGGGGCTGGAGGGAGAAAATGGAAGAGATAGTTATGTAATTCTATTTCAAATAAAAATATATTTTAAAAGAGTGTCCAATGTCTTAGCCATCAAAGAAATGCATATTAAAACTATTTGATACTCCATCTCACCCAGCCAGAGTGGCCATACCATTGGAAATAAAAATGATAAAAAATGATTGTGAGAACTCAGGGAAAGGGGAGTTCATTCTCTATGGTGTTAGTGCAAACTGGGGAAACCAGTTTGTATATCAGTCCAGAGATTCCTCAGAAAGACTAAGAACAGAATCACCATATGACCTAGCTGCACTGCTCCTTGGCATATGCTCAAAGGTTCCCACTATCCTACTGTGGAGATATTGGCTTAGCCGTTTTGTCCCACTCTATTCACAATACTGAGGAATGGAATCAGCCCAGATGGCCATCAGCTGATGAATGGATGATGAAACTGTGGTACAAACTCAACAGAAAAAGCCCCAAAGAAAAAAGAAAATATGAAGTTTGTAGGAAAATGGAAGGAAATGCAAATATTATACTGGATGAAGTAACTCAAGTCCAAAATGAAAATGCCATTATGTGCCCTCTCTCTCTCACACACACATGGATCATGGCTTTGGATTTTTAGATTTTTATGTTTAATTTGGAATGTCTGTAAAGACCATGGAATCAGAACTGGGCCATGGAGAGGGCATTGAGAGGCCTGAAGGAAGACAAATGGCAGAACACATGGAAAATGGAAGTAGGGGAGAGGAATACTGGGAGTGGTAAGATTTAACTGGGGAAAGGATCTTGGAAATGGGGCAGAGGAGAGCGTGTGGGAAGAGCAATGGACACTAAAGACGCATGAAGAAATCATACGAAAACCTACCACTCTATAAGCTAATTAAAAATAGCTTTTTAAAAGGAATTTATCAAAAAAAAAAAAAGCCAGGTGATGGTGGTGCACACCTTTAATCCTAGCACTCAGGAGGCAGAGGCAGGCGAATCTCTGTGAGTTCGAATCCAGCCTGATCTACAGAATGAGTTCCAGGACAGCCAGAGTTACAACAGAGAAACCTTGTCTTGAAAACAAAACGAAACAAAACAAAACAAAACAAACAAACAAATAAAAGTATTTTAATAGATATATACTGCATGGGTGTCACTGTAGTCTCAGAAACCATGAGTGATTAAATAAATATCCCAGTACTGGGCATGGGATACTTCCCTGAGTGTTTGGCTGCAAAGGGTACAGAGGCCACCAAAATAACAGAACCAATTGCTTTCTAATTAGATTTGAAGTCTGATCCACAGGAGAGCTTCATTTTTGGTACTGTAAGCCTGATCAAAAGCCCATGGATGGCGAGGTCATAAGTCCTCATGGAACTTACTACTGTTGCTTTGCTAAATGGGCATGGTATCATAATGCCATTTAAGTATCTATGTTTATGGTCAATGAGATTGCTCAGTGGTACAGGTGCTTGTTGCCAAGCTTGAAATCTTGAATTCAATCCCTGAGACCCATAAGGTAGAACTTACCCTTTCAAGTTGCACTCTGACTTCCACATGCTTGCATGAATGCACACTCAGAACTAAATAAAAAGTAGCAAAGGCTCTCAGCTGCTCAAGGTGCTGAGGATAAGTGACTGTTGAGTGCTTGGCCTTAACCAGAGTGAGGCTCAGGGAATGCAGCTGGAGATGGTCAGGAAGAACACAGGAGTAGGCATATGGGGAGAAGACATGTGACACACCATCTTCTGGGCATGATGTTGCTGCTGGATTTATGAAGTCACAAAAACTGGGACTCCCTGCATTGGGCCTGTACAAAGCTTGGCCTGTCAACATTAAGTCACAGATTGAGGAGGTCCCTGCTTCTCCATGGGAAACTATTGGCTGTTATTGGAGGAGGAAGAATCATTGGCTTTAGTGATGTAATCACAGGTGAGTCCCCCATGTCCAGTGGTGTGTGTGACTATTCTTGGTTAAACCCAGTGGGTCACAAAATAGAAATAAAACAAAATGACAAGAAAAGAGGAGAGAGACGTCCAAGGAGGGGGATTAAAAGGAGTGAGAGAACCATAAGAGGATTGGGAGTAGGTGAAATCAGAGCACACTATATGCATGGGTGAAACTGTCAATGAATATATTTAATTGAATAAAAAAGATTCTTTTGCAGATGTGAAGCATCAAATTATTTCCAATTAGGAATAAGATGAGTTTCATCTATGTTGTGTTAAGTGTGTGCCTTCTGGAGACTGTAATGCAAGCATCTTAAGCACCACAGAAGGTGGGCACAGTTATAACCCCCTCTGTAGGACTGTCTCTGTATATATTTTCATGCACTGACATCTTTAATTTTAAACACAGCATTATAAACTATGACTACCTTTTCCCTGATAAGGAAACACTCTGAGACACAGAAGGCTGTGCAAGTCTTTCCCTGCGGTTAAGTGGAAGAGCTGGAATCCATATCCAGTTTTTCCATGCAAGAAACTATGTCCTAAGCTATAATGATTGGAATTAAAAAAAAATTTACCTATGTGTCTCCCACCACTGGTCCTGACTCAAAAATAGAGCTGTCTCTGTGGCTGAGAAATAACTGATATGCGAGATTGTTTTCTGTGATGTCTTTTAAGTTGCACTGAATATGCCTAATTTTAATCAGGCAATTTTGGAAGAAAAAAAGATAACTGGCAAGACGAGGGCACTCATGCCTTGCTGAGCAGCCAGTCACTGCTTGGAATGACGACTAGAATAATGATGTTTTCCCTGGGTATGTCGTGCCTGACCGGCCCACAGTTTATCTTGTGCAGAGCACAGGTGATGCACTTGGTTTTGCTAGGTGTTCTTAGGCTAATGTAAAATCACAAGAGGGCTACTTCCAAGTGACCTTAGGCTCCACCAGATGGTCAGGCTCCCCAGACCATGCAGGCAGAATAATTAACACATCTTTTGATTAAGTGTTTTCAAATGAAATGCTGGGGCGTGATCTTCACTCAGAATTAGGGATTCTAACATCTACCAATAGATGAATTTAGGAAGAGAATAGGATATGACCTGGCAGGTATTATGTGTTCAGGTATGCAATAAAAGAGTCACAGGATGGACTTGAGGGGATTAAAATAAAACTAGAGGCTCCCCATACCTCGTTAAGGTATAACTCTGCCATTCTTGTGAATAGAGATGTAACTTCTACTGGTCTCCTTGCCTAATACAGGCTCCAATGTGGGATAAAATATACTTGCATGTCTAAGTTAGATATTCAATTGGTAAATTTTCATTTAGAGTTCGTACAATAGTGAACATTATGCTAGACACTAGGAAAATTTGGGGGAGAAGATGTAATGAATTTCTTGGCTGCTTTACTCCATGGGTTATTCTGGATAAAATATGATGGACTTGTTTTGGTTGTTTCTTTCTCTCCCTCAGCCTGCAGGGCCTCACTTCCCTCCCACAGCAAAACAGCTTGACTATATAGCCCAACTCCTGGTAGCTCCCCGGGAAGGAACGATAGATTGTGGATTGGATGTGTCCAGGAGGTTCTCAGGTCAGGGAACTAAGAGTCGAAGGCATACAAGGAATTCCAGGAGCATTGTCAGTGGAATATCCTCTCAAGTTTAATGCAATGGTCATGGTATTTTATAGGGTTCTGGAGAAGGATCTTTTGGCACTCAGGGGTAAGGCCATTGGTTAAGACAGGGATGCTGGGTCAGGTACTTAGGTAAGCAATTCAGCCAATTGTAGGCTGCCCCTTGAAAGTGGTAGAATTTTGCTATGGCTTGTGGTGTCAGTGCAGAAACTGCAAAGGGGAGGAGTCAGCTCCTCATATCAGGGCTTGAGGTTCCAAGTGCCCTCAACCCACAATTTCCCTATGATCACATCCATGAGGACACTACAGCCTGAAGCATGTTGGCTGCCATGAAAGGAATAAGACATGATGTTATGTCAATTCTTGGCAGAGAATGGTACAGGGGTTGTTGAGGTCCAATATCAGAAATCTAAATTCAGACTGAGTCTTGAATGATAGTTTGCCCAGGAAGAGAGTTGGGAGCTATGTGCCAGTCAGTGGGAAGACATGTGAAAATAGATTGGTGTCTTGGTAGTTAATTTGGGGAGTCAAGAGGTGAGAAAGGGAAAAAGGAAGGAAAAAGAGTATATTCTATGTGGACAGGCATGTTTTCCAGGAACATCAAGATTTTGTTCTGATAGGGATAGAAGTCATTGGAAGTTTAAAGCAGGCATTTGACCAAGTACATTTCAGTTAGAGCTGGGAGAACAGTGGAACACTAATAGCTAGCTCTAGCAATCCAAGCCCAGTGTTAATTATCTTTCAGTGGGTTTTCTGGGTCATCAACCTGTGTTACCTTTCCTTTGCCATTGCAGAATACTTCATATTTAGGATAACTGGAGTTCCAGAACATACTTGAATATTGGAATCTAGCAGCTGCTAGTGATTGGAATATGGCATAACTAAGACTGGGGGCTGTTTCCATATAGTCTGGGTATTTTCAATGTCTTTTGATACCTGAGTTCTTAGTCTTAGAGCTGCATTTTATTGTTCCTCACAGTAGAGATGTGAGATAGTGGGATGGCTGAACTTGACTTCATCCTTAACAAAGGAAATTAGTTGATAGTGTAGCCTGAGTAGGTTAGCTTGGGTCTGTGAGCCACACATCAAAGAAGTGTGCATAAGGATTCATTATCTAGAATTGAACATGCTAGTAAGACTAGATTAATTTATATATCTAAGCCCCATGGCCAGTGAAGTTAGTGTCATTTCTGCTACTAATAAAGCAATTTAATAGTGACCCCCAAATAAGTCTTTGGCTATTATTCACCTTGCAAGTCTTCTAACAGCAGTTTACAACTTTGCCTTCTTGTTCTCACATTGCTTATGGTGATCTGTAGTCTATTTTACATTATACAAGAATATAGGCTTTTGCTACTGGTGTTAATTAAGGCAGTATATGCTACTGTGACAAATTCTTAGAGTGCCAAAATCTTGGTTAGAAAATGTGCCAGGTTGTATCAAATTGATTCTCAGTGTAACTTAAAAATATTGTAGGCATGGTGTCTTTGTTTGCTTTCTGTTACAATGATAGAATATTGACCAAAACCAACCCAGGAGGAAAGGGTTTAATTCTGCTTATTGTCCGTCTTTGAAGGAAGTCAAAGCAGGAACTGGAGGCTAGAACTGTGGAGGACCGTTGTTTACTGGCTGTCCCCGCCTTGATTACTCAGCTACCTTTCTTACACAACCCAACCCAGCAGACTGGGGAATTTACCACCTACAATATGGGCTGGGCCTTCCCACATCAATCAACAATCAAGAAAATACCCGACAGATGTGCTTATAGGCCAATATGATGGAAATAATTTCTTAATTGAGATTCTCTCTTCCCAGGTTACGTTTAGGTTTGTGTCAAGTTGACAAAAATTATCTATGACAGATGAACAGTAGATTTAATTACACAGAGGAAAGAGGACAGTTGTCATTATCTGGAAAGTTATTTACTCAGTTAACTCCTACTGATTTGCTACATATACCTATTCTGTGCAGAGTTGAGGTTTAAGTGTGATGTAGCATCTAATGTTATATCTCTAAGAATCTCTAAGATATACCAAGAAAGGCCCTCAGATATTGGGTGATCCAAAGGAAGAGGAGGAAAACAATACAAGAAGACTGACATGCTGGTAAGATGTGAATATGGTTTCTTTTCTTTCCATCAGGTAAGATTCAATAGCTTAGAAGCATCGACTGCCATGAAATATGCCCAGCTACCCTACTAAGACAAAGAAATTTTGGTTTGCTTCTGTCCCATACAGCAATGAATAAAATTGTGAGAAGTCATGAAGGCTTTATTAAGCTTCACAAGAGGTTGGGTAGATAAGTCAGTGATTCATTCTGACCAGCATCCACAGGCAGCTCCAATGGTTCTTTTTGACTTTAAATGGATGTAGGCCACATAGTTAAATCATATATCCAATAAACCTGATTCTTGACTCCTCTTGTCATAGCTTGACAGTATCCTTAAACGTCAATGGACCAGAAAATACAATTGCACAATATTGCTCAGACTAAGAGCAGTAAAACTGATGGATGAAATGATAAGGATTAGCTAAGATGAAATAACCAGAACTATACTGCCTTTTCCCCACTAGGATTTGACTGTGAACTTTCCCCATAGAAATGAATCACTTCTAAGTCATTACTATGTGTAGATTCCAGATTATTAATTAAAACAGATTTTATGTATGACAATAATCATGTCATTTACATGAACCTCACCAATGTTTCTGTAATTTTATATTGCATTTTGTAATTGGCATCATTGCATGTCAGATTGGTGTTCCTTGTCCTCTATAACCAAATAATACATTAATTCTCTTACTTTAAAAGTAAAAAAGTGCAGGCACACAGTCACTAAATGAGTTTCCCATTGTCTATACACCTGGTGAAGATCAATACCTGTACTAGAACACATTATTCTGACAAGCAAGTGCTTAGCCTGGTGATTCAGAACATGGACCACTGGGTTGGAAGTTCAGCTCAGTGATAACATACTTGTCTTGCACACACGAGGCTCTGGATTCAATGTTCAGCACAATAACACATCAGAACAGAATGGAACAAGAAGATGGGGCATGGAGCTCACCTGTGGATCAAATCTTAGCTCTACTATGACTAGTTATAAATATTAAAATCCGTGATTCTTCTAGCTTTCCATTTCATCCTTTATCAAGTGAGGCTAATTATTAAACCTACATCATAGCACATTGTGAGTATAGCATAGCAGCAAATCTGCTTAGCCCTGCCTGTGATGGATCAAGCACACATGAATGCTTAGGTACCACTGAGGTTGATTCCCAGTGTGTCTTACACACTGTGAGGTGCTGTACTCTTTATTATAAGTATGAACTGTCGCAACTTCACCAAATAAAAAGAGTCAAATAACCTTTCTTTAAAACCGTGTCTTCATTTAGCAGCAGGCAACTGTCATTCACCCAGACTGCTTTTCCCAGCAAGGGACTGCTCTGGACAGTCTGTTTCCTCTTTTCTCCTGGAAAAGGTTTTGCTTTTCACACATCTTTCAGCACAGCAGTCTGTGGTGATTCTCCAAAGTTGGCCACATTTACCTTTGACCTCAGAGAAAAGAGGAGAGTTAGATGTGTCTGAGCATGGCTAGAAAGCCAGCAGCCGGGGACTTGAGTTGTACTTTCTTTGCACTCCCACTGCTTGCAGCCTGAGCAGGCTGTTATTTCAAAGGCTTCTCACATTTACAGAGTGAGAGCTGGGATGCTGTGGAGCACATGTGTTGTGTAGGAGGCATTTGGGGGTGCATATGCTGGCATCCTTGTGTGTACCTGTAGTCAGTTGGGATGGGTTAGCAATGCTTGATTTCAGCATATTGCAAGGTGGGATGTGCCTTCCCTAGGTCCTTTTTATCGCACAAAGCTTTTATTGGCTGCAAAGTCAAGTTTTGCAGATATTGTCTAAGGCTGATGTTCTACCCAAAATGTTATGTCCGAAGGTGAAATTGTAAAATGGCGGGGCGTCAGAGAGAAAGAGTTCCTGGATGTTTGAAGAGGAAAATCTCCACATTGACAACAAAATTCACCCCTCTTTCATTACTCCAACTTTTTGATTAGTGCCCCTTCCATCCTTTCTTCCTTTCTTTCTTCTTTTATTTCTCCATTTTCCTTTCCTTCTCTCCTTTTTTTTCCTGCATTTGTTTATTTCTTATTCAAATAATATGTGTTTGTTGATGGAGCACAATGGGGAGTAAATAGCCAAAATAGTAACAGCCACAAGAACTTTCCTACCTCATCTGAGAAGCAGGTTATCAGACCGGGGAGATGGCTCAGTGGGTAAAAGCACATTCTGTGTAAGCATGAGGTCCTGAGTTCAGACCCCTATCACTCAGTTCAAATGGGTAGAGCAAAGATGGACAATATGGGCAAGCTCCATGTTTGAGCTTCTTGTGTTCTGTTTTGATGTGTTGTGGTGCTGAACATTGAATACGGAGGCTCATGTACACAGGACATGGCTGTGGGTGCCTGTAACTTCAGTGCTGGATAGAGGGAGAAAGCAGCAGGATCCTGGGGTTTCCTGACTGGATTGTCTCATTGAGTGTGTCAGTGGTACTACAAGCTATGTGTACACTTTGAGATTCTGTCTCAAGTGAATAAGGTGGAGAACAGTAGAGCAGGAAACCTGGCATCCTCCTTTGACCTTTGCATGCATGCACACAGGCAGTTGCACCCACATGCACAGGTGCTTATATACTGCATGCAAATGTGTGTGCACACATGCGTGGGTGCACACAAACACCACCACCCCCAGAGAGAGAGAGAGAGAGAGAGAGAGAGAGAGAGAGAGAGAGAGAGAGAGAGAGAAACTGAAGTACACACACCACAAAAGAAGTAGATATTAAAGAAATAACATAAAACCATAGCTACTATCTGCTAAATTCATAGGTCCATTAATAACCATTCAGATTTATATGACATACTAAATTGGTAAATAAAGTGTGGTACACCCATGCCAAAGAATATTATTTGTCTGTAAAAGGAAATTAAATATGGATACATGCTTGAACATGAGTGAGTTTGGAGAACATTAGGCCAAGTGAGGGAGGCAACGTACAACAGACCATGTTCTGCCTGACTCTATTTACATGAAATGTCTAGAATAGGCAAATTCATAGAAACAAATGTAGACTTCTCACTATTAGGAGTTCAAATGATTGGAAAAAATGAGGAATTACTGCTGGAGTGTGGGATTTTTAATGGGTAATGACAAAGTTTTAAGATGAAATGGGCAATTGTGAGTTACTATGAATTTACTAAAGACCACTGAATTGTAAATCTTAGGTGGTTGAAATATGTGGTGTGTACTATATCTCAACAAAGCTGTTGTAATTCCATACAAGTCTATGGGCACATGTAATGCATGATTTTTCTGCAGATGTGGACAAGCTGCTTTGAGTAATCGAAGATCTTCAAGGTGATAGGGATTATTTAGGTATAGGTAGATGGAGAGTCGGGAAGAGTACCTTCCAATATAGGAGGACCAGTGGGGTATAAAAGCAGCAGAGGAAAGGCCAGAGCTGCCAGAGCTGCCAGAGCTGCCAGAGCTGCCAGAGCTTTGAGATCAAGAAGAGCGATACAGGAGGTGCTGGAGAGCTCACTCCACTTATTGGGCAAAGATGTGTTTAAACATGTAACATAGTTATCATTTAATGTCATTTACCCCATTATTCAATGAGGTGAGAGTCATTAAAGATATGAGAAAGCTATGTAGAACCTTACAATGTTCAAAATGTATTCTTTTTTTCTTGGAGATACTGAAGAAGAATAAGACAGCATGAGCAAGACAGGATATAGTTTGCATTTTAAATTTCCCTTTGACCACATTGTGATCCAATGTAAGAGCCAAAGAGTCATAAGTCCTGCCTGGAGATAACTCTACATACCAGTGTCATCTGTCCAGAATCTGTTCAACTTTTCAGAATCAGTAGATGGGCAGCATGAAGAACAGAACTTTAAAGAAATCCTGGAACACTGTGCAGTATATGATCTAAGAAGTACCCATCTAACCCATGAACCCTAGCTCCTCTACTCAATCAATTTTAGATAAATTACTTGTCTCCAGTAGGACAGGACATTGCATCCCGTAGGCATCTTCTTTCACATGTCAGATTGATGGGAAAAGACTTGGGTCATTTGACTTTATTGATCTGGGTACCAGAAAGTAGTAAAGTGGATGGTGGGAGCATGAACAATGAAATCAGACAGGTTCTGACTCTGGAATTATAGAGTAGGTGCTTGTCCTAAATCAGGGTTGAGTTGCAGTGGGAAACAACTCAAAGGTTTCCTGAGAACCTCACCACAAGAGGGTCCAGTAATACATTGCCTCCAAGGGTCTGTCAGTAAGCATGAAATGCATGATAATTCATTGCTAGTGCAGCCTGATGGCATTAGGTGGAGGGTACTGGGATCAGTATAGGAGGCTGTCAGTAGAGTTAAAAAATTAGCAAAGACTGCTTAGTTTGAAGTACTGCTCACTGGTAAGGGTGGCCACCTTTCTGTTTGCCGTGGAGAGAGTCTACGTTAGTAGCACTGTTAGGTTCACCTTTAGAGCAAAAAGCCAATTGGATGGGGTGAGGGGTGGGGTTACATTTGCAGGGTTGTTAGGTTTCAGTGGATAATTGATAGCTTTAATTTCGTACGCAATTTTAATTTTGCCTTGCCATAAAACAGCACATTCAAATTTTCCTTTGAAAAAGATATGAACCATTCTCTTCACTAGAAGCAATGCAGAGCTTACAGAATTTTGGTAATGCCTTCTCTGTCTTTTCCTTTTAGAGGGTAGCATTTGAGTATGCACTTCTAGTTGCCTTATTTTGGGTGCCTGATAGTCTGTTCTCCACTTACTTGGGGGCTGGTTATTATCGTAAATCTGAATTATCATGAGGCTGAGGATGCTGGATGAGAACGGACGAGTAATGGAGGAGCAGTGGGGTGACACGGAGAGCTGTGCAGGTGGGAGCCTTTGTCCATTCTTCAATAGGCAAGAACGTATAAACATTCTTTGAGTTGAGAGAAACGTCAGAGAGTAGCTTGCTGCACTCTATGCATGTTTTTGTTCAATGGGGATGGGGAATCTTTTCAGCTTCTAGAAGGATATCACTAAGTATACCCCATGGCAGTTTGAATTCCTTCTTGGCCACTTCCAGATATTCTTAAAGAAGATCAATTGGTAGCCATTGAGGAGACCTTCCACAGAGCACTTAGGCTAGAGATAAGATCTTTTTCTATTAAACATCACAGGGTATGGCTCTCAGAACAAAGGCAAATTCACGAAGACCGTTCTCTACATATGACACAGGAAGACGCATGGTGCTCATTTAATACTGGGAATGGTGGAGGGAAAGTGCAGAAGGTTTTGATAGAGAATAGCTGGTAACAATTGTAAGGACAAGTCATTTAAAGTTGGAATTAATCCACATTAGACTTCTTATAGTAGAAAAAATAGGGAAATGACAGCTGTAACTTATACAGCACTCAGATGTGGTACTTAAAGTACTTCTATATTAATTCAGTTAATCCTTTGAAGAATTATGAGAGTTAGGATCATATCTATTTTTTTCATATGAAGATTTGAAGACACGAAGAGAAGAAATAACATGTGTAGCGTCATATACACATAAATGGTAGAACTGGAATTTGAATATAAGAAATATGGTTAAAATATTAGTATTTTCAAGGGACTTTAAAAAACAGCAGGGTATATTTATAGATAATTAATGTGAAATGCTCTTCCAAATCATTTACATTATATTTTACTCTTTTGATTCATTTATTCAGCAAGCATTCATTTAGGGTTTGGCATGTTTAAAGAATTGCTAGTCAGGAAGATAATGGAGATATTTCTTGTGGGAGATAATGTTACAGTGTGATAGTTTATTATATAATGACTAGAAGCTTCTTCAAGTTCCTTAGCTTTTCCCACAAAAGGTGTGAGAAGTTTTGGGAGGGTGTTCAACAGAGGAGTGATATGATTTCACTTGTGTTTTTTAATATATATTTTTATTTTTGAGAGTATAATGCAAAATATTTTTGGTTTCTGTATTTTTTAAAAAAAAGTCTAGGTTTATGCAAGGGCAGTGATGGAAGTGTGGCTGGTTAGGAGGCTGTTGTAGTAGCACTCAGGAGATTGATGGCTGGGCCAGTGTGCAGCAGAGAAGAGGATGGGGCAGGAACAGATGATAGAGGTAGAATTAATGTGATTTATTGGTGGATTGGTTCTGAGACCTGAGGTGGAAGAATGAAATTACTGCCAACTTGTAAACTGAAGTTCATCTCATTAGCACCAGACCCTTTAGGAGCCAAAGCTGACCTTAGTATTACAACACTACCTATTGAGTGTAGTGTTACTGTGTTTGAAAGCAATGCTTGTTCATAATATTTTGATAAGGGAGAGAATAAAGAGTTCACATGAGTAGAAGTGGGATATATCAAAATGTCTATAATTTTATGCTTTTCCTATGAATATCTTGTTCACACATCTTAATGGAAAAGTCATGGGGGCCTTTGTATGAATTGAACTGTGCTCCTTAAAACAAACAAACCAAAAAAAGTGTTGTCTTCTTGTCCCTGGAGTCTTACTATGCAATATTACTTGATGATAGTTCCTTAGCAAAATTAATAAAGTTATACTGAGATTATTATGGAGGGTTGTAATAAATATGAAAGATGTCATTGCATAAAGAGGGAATCTTGGACATGTTCACAGGGGGAAATGTCTTGGAAGTGTGAAGGCAGGGGTCTGAATGATAAGCCTATAGGCCAAAGGATGACAAAGAAAGTACAAGAAGCTATCACAGAGGTGCAAAACAGATGTCTGTCACACTACTCAGAGGTGTGAACCCTGTCAACACCCTGATCTTGGACTCCAAGCCTTCAAAACTGTGAGATGACAAATATACTTCTGTTCTCTGTGACAGAAGCCCTAGAAGATGAAGAAAAGTCTCAGAAAAGACTTTCTAAAATAAAATCTGAGCTGTCATGGTGGAGAAAACAAATGAGAGAGACCCATGATCAAGATACTGACATGAATGCCAACCTGTCTACCTACTGATGACTAAGCAAATGCCATCACAGTAGCACCTGGTACCATATGGGGCACTCATAAAATCTTCAATAAATATTTGTTGTCTGGCAGATGTCTATTGTATACAAATATCCAATATATAGTAGATACTCAATAGGTATTACT
Source organism: Cricetomys ansorgei (assembly GCA_026225945.1). Classification (NCBI taxonomy): domain Eukaryota; kingdom Metazoa; phylum Chordata; class Mammalia; order Rodentia; family Nesomyidae; genus Cricetomys; species Cricetomys ansorgei. The sequence continues at coordinate 18,370,886 of JAMJFZ010000242.1, forward strand.
TTCTTGATTTGGGCACTGGAGAACACTAGTAATTTTGATAGCTTTCTGCAACTATAGCAAAGTACCTGAGATAATCCACCCCTAAGGAGGAAACATTTGTTTGAGCTCATGGTTTTGGGGGTTCTGAATTCATATTATAAGGCAGCACACTAGGCAGGAGCCTATGAGGAGTGAAGTTGCTCATTTAAGTGTCAGGAAATGTAAAAAAGGAAAGAAGAGAGATTAGGGTCCCACAATCCTCTTAAGAGTGGAATGCCTACAAAGACTCGAAGACCTCTGACCATGCCTCACCTATTATTTTTACCTCTACTCGCCAGTGCCAGATTGGTGACCAAGTCCTTGACACAGGGGTTTTGTGGACCCTTCAGACCCAAATTTTGGCACAAATTGTAATAATGGTTTCAAAATCGTTTTAAGAAACCAGATATTGTAATGTCAGATTGTTCAGAGGTTGTCACCAAGAGGACTTCTGGTCCTCTTTTACATCTCACTATTTCAAGACAGTATAATCTAGCATCATATTAGAGCATTTAGAAAGTCAAAGCCAAGCCTTTATCTTCGTGAACCACAGTAATGAGACTAATAGAAAGTAGAGAAATGAGAAGTAATAATCCCTAGGAACACAACTGTAGTCCTTTAAAAATTCATAATTAAGGGCTTGATCTACCTGGGCGTGTTATGTCAAAAACAGTTCAAGCTGCATACTCCGTTGAAGAACCAAATTTTTAAAAATAATACTTTTATTAATAATTTTAGTTTCATATAATGTTGGATAACATCCTCTTCCCATTCCTCCCTGTTCTAGCCTCCCACCACTGAGCCCTCCAAAAGGGAAGTAAAAAAAAAAAAAAAAAAGGAAATTAAGTCACACTTGTATGTCAGAAGCATGAATGGCAGGCTACATAGACCATGGAGAACCAGATTCTTTTTTAATGACCTGGAATCAATTAATACACTTACTCCTCATGAACTGAGCTGTAGGAATGAACTTGAATTTTTCACCTCTTCTCTAAGTTATTTTCAACTTCACTTTATTGTTTCATGGCTAAGGCATGGACGGTTCTCAACAGCTTTTCAGTCTGCAGTTGTCATTATTCAGTGTGTGATAACTCGCAAGGATGAGACCTGATGCTCTAGGTAATGGCGCAATTGATAACCTTTGCAAAAACCTTTGCAGTATCTCTTTAAAACTGCATGAAGGAAGCATGTAAATGGGAAAACTTCCAAATAGTTACAGACCAGAAGGAGCTGTCTGCCATGTTTCTTCATGATAGCAGCAATAAAATATATGCCAATTCCGGTGGGCTGAATAAATCTTTGCTCTGAGATGGTAGTGGCTGGCAGGCACAGTGTGTTACAACCTGCCCCAGGTTTTCCCAGTGACCCCATGCTTCCTCTTTGAGAGCAATATTGTGCTAACAGGCAGACAATGATTGGCTACCCACGTTGTTCATAAATAAAAGCAGCTGGCTATATCATAAGTCTAAGTAGCTGAGGCTTCATCATTATTTATGAGACAGACTGGGGAGAAGAAGGCTTTAAAAGTGCAGTAGCAAACGTCATCTTTCCCAGGGAAAGCAGTTGATTGGAGAGTGTCTATGTATGGGCCTTATAAAGGAAAGGGAGCTTAGCACATTTATTTCCATGTTACCTTCTCAGTCTTGTGTATGGTAAATAGTAGAAACTCATTATCATATCGTAGACCCTGCAAGCTTCCCTTGTGGTGATTTTATCCATCATGGTTGCTCGTATATTTGGGTGGTTGCCTTAAAGAAAAGTTAGTTACTGATTCCAGTCATGTCGAACAGGCAGGGACAATGAGGACTTGCATAACAGGCTTTTATCTTTATCCTACGGGTAGAGATAATAGGTAGCATATGATGGATGGCCGACAATAGGTCATAATACCTGTCTGCCAGTAGGCGTGCTTTGCCCTGGGAGTGCGTTCTCTGCCACTCAAGCCCATGTGGCCTCTTTCTCATTCTGTCACTCATATTTCCCCAGCAGTTATGAGGTGACTCTGTGAAAGTACCGAAGAGTGTGTCACCTGATCCTATCCTGTGTTCTCTGTTTTGGGGGGAATGCTGACAGCTTCAAGCATCCTATCTGTGATTCTCCTTTCCACTGTAATCATTATGGGGTAGATCTCCAATGAGGAAGGAAGAGCTAATACCATCCAGGATTTATCAGCAGCCAGATAGGGAAAGTATATCTAAAGTGGCGGTAGAGGTATCCATGAACTCACTCATCTGGAAAAGGGAAATTTACCCTAAATAGGTTTATTGACAATAACATTGATACTTTGAAATTTGGCTTGGCTACTGTGATTTTTTTCTCTCTCAAATGGCTTTGAATTTTATTAGAAGAAATGTAGAGATGTTATTGATGTTTATTATCCCTATTAAACTCCAACGATATATATGTAAATGGATATACAATCTGACCAAGAAGAATAATAGCTTAGAATAAACTTTGTGTAATAAGAGCACAATGCAAATATTATGTGTTTTTTTTTGTAGAAAAATTATCACTCAGATATATTTTAGGATTTATTTTTGCTTCATAGTTTACTCTGAGTTTTTAACCTACTTCTTCCTTTCTCTCCTGTCTGCACTATTTCCTCTCCCCTCCCCACTGCTCTTCACTCTGTACCAGCTTTTATTATATAAATATGTATGCGGAAGCATATATGAGTGAAACAGCATGATGCTGGCACTGACAGGATCCCCTCTGTGACACAGCTGATCAGCCCATTGGCACTGGAAGAGGACGTGCAGTTTATATAACAAGACATATATGCGATAGATGTAAGTGTTAGGTTCCGTGCAAAGTACTGAGAAGATGCTGGTTCCACAGTCCTTTGCATGACACAGTCCCTGGTCCTTTACTTCTCCTTATTGACATAGGCTTAGTAAGAACACTGGGTCTCTGGGAGCAGTTATCAAAATGGGCTTAATATTTCTGAGTGACTCTCAAGCTTTAATGTAAAAGTCTGCTGTTTTGCAGTTCATCTTTCACTCACTTCTCTTGTAACAGCACTCTGATTTCTCCTAGGGGAAAAAAAAATCTGGTTTTTAATTTTTAAGTGCAGCTTCAAGTGGAGTTGACTCTACTCCGAAGATCAAGAATAGCCTTGCGAGCACACCCGCATAGTCAGGAATCCTCTTCCTCTACAGATACCTATTGTTTTAGGAAAGCACAGGTGACATTCTAGGAGTCGGTGGGAGTTACAGAAATGCTTGCTTAGGCTTAAGCCTGTTAGCATGGTGGGCTGGAGTGGCTGTCAGCAGCCTGGGGATGGAGTGTGTCAGAAAGTGACAGTGAGGATGACATCACTTGAAACTGTGGATCCAGGCTCAGATTTATTCCCAGCAGTTTTAGTTAAATAACCTCATAAGTTTCTATCCTTCTTTGAGTCACTTATTTTTGTCTCTTACAACACCAATGATGTCTACACGAGGAGAAGAGTTCGTAGCTGATTAGGGATGATCGAGCTTCTTGGATTACAGTGGTCCACACTTCTGATCTAGTGATTGTCTGCAGTGCATGTGAGGTTAGACATGCCTTTTTCTCAAGCTTAGCTTTTGAGTTTTACAATTGGTGTGGACTAAAGTATAATATTTAGCTATTCAAGCTGGCAGCTGAGTCACCTGATTTGATGCACCAAGTGGTGCCAATGTCAGCATTAATTTAATGATACTGTGTCAAAACAGGACCAGTTAAAATCACCCGGAAGGACTGTTCAGTCACTGAGGCCTATTGCTACTGGCAAATGCAGTATAGAATTACTTTTAAAGATGCAAGCTTGAGTGAAACTGAGATGCCAACCAGTTTAGGATCAAGAAATGGTGTGGGAATTCAGTGCTATCTTAATAGCAAAAATACTCCTGTAGTTTTTTTTTTTTTTTAAGATATATTGGGAACATCTTAAAGCTTTTGGGTATTGAGATAAAGATGATGAAGACTTATTTGGGAAGAAATTATGAGCAAAATTTGGTGGTTTGCTTATTCCATCAGCATGAATATTTATCTGATACATTTAAGTAATGGGTGATGGGGTTTAACTGGGGAGCTATAGAGATGTGTAGCTGTTCTACACAAGTCTATCATGGAGGCAGACAATAAACATGCTATCACAAATAAGCAGTAATATATCATAGTTAGGCTGCAAAACAAGGTTCTGTGGGAAAGACTTTAGGGACTGATCCAACCAAACAATCAGACCTGAGGTGCTATCATTGTATGATTACGTTTGTATATTTATGGTGTAGTAGCAAATACCTCCTTCAACTTTTGCTCCATGTATTTAGACTCAGCACACACATTGTTGCCCATGTTTCCTCTCCAAGATTCATAAAGCTATTATATTTGAAGAATCTTGCAGTGGTGCTCCTCTTGGCTTCCCAAGTGGAAAGTGCCTAGAACTAATGTTATGTCCTCATTTATAATTTCTATGTTGAACCACTAGAAAATTATAATGGGCTTATTGTGCATGACTGTGCTAGCTTCTTGCTGCTGTAACTGATGCCTGAGTTAATGAGCTTATGAACAGAAAAGCTTATTTCGTGCATAGTTTTGGAGATCTCAGTCCGTGGCCAGCTGGCTGTGTGCTTGGACCTATAGTGAGGCAGCACATCCCAGTCTACAGCAAGCGGTAGGACCAGTGTTCATCACATTGTGGCTAGGAAGCACAGGGGCTGTCAGAGACAGGGATCTCACAGTCCCCGGTAGGGGAACACCCAATGACTTAGACCTGGTACTAGGCTCAGCCTCTCCAGGGGTCTTTTACCTCTCAATAGCACTAGGGGTCAGGGACACACTCTTTAACACATGAGCCTATGGGGAATAGTCCAGATCCAAATCTTAGTTATTTTGTTTTAATAGAACCTGGCAATGCTTAAAAAACCAACCCTCTCCCACTCTAAATCTAATGAACTACATATTCTCTATTATGATACTGTTTCCTATCAAAATGTACAGATAATGGTTTGACATTGTCTATCTTTCTTCTCATAGCATCTCTATTATGTTTCCCAATATTCCTATTTGTCAGAGTTTCCATTGCTACTTGGCTCTACAAGGCATTTAAAATTTTTTTTCTAATCCATTATTAATCAAAGTAAGCCATTTATTTCTTAATGAGCTATAATGCTTCTAATTTTGGGTGTAGAATCTGTCCCATGTAAGCTAGGCTTGGTCCTCAGCCTGGTACTATTTGATCGTGGAATCTTTTACAATGTAGCGCCTCATGGTAGGTCTTAGGTCGGAGGGGCCTGCATAAAAAGGGGCTGGGGACTGCCAGTCTCACTCTTTTTCTTTTCATGCCCTGACCATGAGGTTAACACACTTTGCTGTTCCATGATCTGTCACCATAACCCGCTGCTCCTCAGCAGCCCCAAAGCAATGGGACCAATGGATCAGGGCCAGAAACCATGTGTGTTAATTCTGTAAATTGATCTTAAGGTTTATGGCAGTAATGGAAATCTGTCCAACACAAATTCATACTATAAAATTTCCCTCCTTGGAAGCATACAAGGCATTGCTGCTTAGCACATGTGCAAGGCTGCATAGCATTCCCACTCTCTGATCAAGAATCATTTCATTATCCTAAAACAAAAGCCTCTGTGAATCTGCAATCACTTGCATTTGACCCTCAGGAATTCATAACATTTGTCTCTAAAGTCAGCTCCTTGAAGGCAGTTGCCGACACCTGCAGTTTTTTTCTCTCTCTCGGAGAAGTCTAGCTCAGTTCTGGGGCTAGAAGAGGCACTAACAGAAATGCATTACATTGAAATTCATCATGTTGATTGCTGTTTCAACTCAACTCAAATCAGAAAGCCCATGTGCTACCATGGAGGAATACTGAAAAGAGACTGAGTCTTAGCTTTTCTTGATCTCCTCACACCAACTGTACCCTCAGGTAACTCCTTCCCTGGTTTTAGTCCTAAATTTCCTTCTCTATAAATGAGGGGTACAGACACAATGGTTTCTGCAGTGCCTACCTAAACTGGTGCCAAGTACTGCTAATCTTGAGACCAAGACTGACCTGAGGAGTAAAACATCTTGTTGAATGAACACAGCAGGATTTTTTCGCATTTCCACTGGGGTTTGTAGCTACCCTCCAGGTTTTGTAGATATGACTGGCTCAGTCATATCTAGACTCAGGGGAACAGGGGTGGCATATGTGAATTATCTACTGTTCTTGGTCTAGGTTTCAACTTTGGCTTTATGGGTTTGTTTTTTGTTTGTTTATACTTAAAGCTAACATACATTTGCATTTGGGCCTTTTTTAAAAAAAATTATAAGCCAAGCAGCTAGAAGCAATGTTCCCAAACTGAAAATGTATGGATTTTACATTGTACTCAGAAGTTAAAGGTCTTTCATTTTCTACCTGAACAAATATTTGGAGCTATATAGTTTTTAACTATCCTTCAATTCACAAGAATCCATTGTCTTTGGAGACACCATTTGGGAGAAAAATGAATGGACCCTATTTCTCATGTTTCCCAAATGGGTGGTTCAGTGTCATCGAAATGAGGTCAGAATGGTAACAGACAGATGTTCTGTATTTCCCCTTCCCTGGAGATGAAGGTCAAAGAAGCCTTTCTTTTGCTTAACATATCCCTCCCCAATGGACTGTAAATAAATGTGCAGGGTAGTCCCAGCTGCACAGGGAAGAGAGGCATTTGAAACAGCCTTCGGAGCTGTTAACATGCATATCTTTGATCCCTTTTTCTTATCTCTTTGCAGTATCTTTCTTTCACAACACGAAGCCATTGATTGAGTGAAGTTAGAATAACTTTTGACACAACTAACTAAAATAGATAGCAAAGGGACTGGTTGCTAAGCACAGCTCTGCTGGGTTCCTTGGCTGACAGCCTGTATTAGCATACAGGGTTTTGCAGCAGTGAGTCCTCAGTTATTGGTGGCTGCTTGTTTAAAAGCTGTTTTTGCTTCTCAGGCAAGAGTAAGTTAGCAGCACATGTGATGTTAAGGTGGAACTACTTAATACTACAAATCACAAACCTCCCTAGCACTGTATAAGTGACTTGAGGTCATGGCTTGTTCAAAAGTAATAGCTATCGATTATTTTGTACCTACTAGGTGTCAGATGGAGTCTACGGGCATAACATAATGCCAGAGTTTCTATTCCTGTGTAACTCAAGTGAGAGAGGGATGGAAGAATGGAAGGCTAGAGGGATGAGAGGAAGGAGGGAACAAGCAGAGACATTTGTTAGTATCTCAGTGTCTTTGTTCCGTTCTGTAATGTTTTTTTGCCTTTATTTTACAAAGACACGATGCCTAGAATCTTCACTTTTCATGCACCTTGAGATGTGTTCTACATTATAGTCTGATTCGTCTGGGTTGGTGATAGAGAACTGGAGGAAAGGGAAGTGGTAGAAAAAGTAAGAGAAGCAAGGATGTGGGTTGGGAAAAAATAAAAGTCTCTTATTCTAGGTACTCATGTTAGTGAAGAGTTTTTCTAACAAATGTGTGGTAGGGGCTGGAGAGATGACTCAGCACAGACACATCTGCTAGAATCTCTCGCTCCTCTAGCAGACAATCCATAAATTAGTTAACAAAGTCTTGTAACTCCAGTCCAGGGGGTCCTATGCCCTCTTCTGGCCTCCAAGGGCTCCAGGTACACTGATGGTGCACTTACCTACATGCAGGCAAACGACTCATATACATACAATAAAATAAGTATTAAAACAGTTTGACAGAATGCAGGGAAGACTCAAAGGTTTTCCTGCTATCTGGCCATGGCCTTTGGGCACAATCCCTGCAAACAGAGAGAGTGAGGACTAGAGGTCCCACAGCATCAGTTTCAGGTATTTTTAAATTTAGTGTGAGTGCCAATCCTGCCCTCTAGAATGGCTAGGTTAATATTAGCCCCAGTAGTGCTGAATGGGCGGACCTTCATTTTTCTGATACTGTCTTGTTTTATGAACTGCATATGTGTTGATCATGTTGATGTTAATATTTGTGTTTCATTTATTGTTAGTGATCGATCCAGTTTGTTACATATTATTCACCACATGGTGTTATTAACTGGATCATTTGCTAATCATCTTCTTCTAAAGAATGATGCATCACTGCTTAGGTCTGAATGTTAGAAATTTTTATCCCCAATATGCGTATTACAACCTAAAACCAATGTGATTATGTTTAGAGGTATTAGCTGGAGGGCGTAGTGCCATTATAAAACATGTTGAAGAGAGTTTTCTTGCCTCTTTGACTATATGAGAACACAGACACATCTACAAAGTGGAATTGGTCTTCACCAGATAAAGAATCTGCTGTCTTGGACTTTCCAGGCTCTAGAATTTTGAGAAAAAAAAAAAAATCCTTTTTTTTTTTTTTTTTCTAGACAGGGTTTCTCTTGCAACTCTGGCTGTCCTGGAACTCACTCTGTAGACCAGTCTGTCCTTGAATTCACAGAGATCCACTTGCCTCTGCCTCCTGAGTGCTGGGATTAAAGGTATGTGTTACCACCACCCAGCTATTTCTGTTGTTTTTAAATTGCCCAATTCAAGATAATTTTCATTAGATGCCTCAAAAGGCTAAGGTACTTGTGGATTTTACCATTCATTGTTTATAGAAAAATTGATAACAAAAGATAGCTGTTTATTATAAAAATGTAAATAATACAAAAGATAGTATGAAGAGAAGTGAAAGTTATTTAGCCTGTTCTATTTCTTCATGTCATATTATTTGAGAAGAAGCTACTGATACTGTTAGTGTACTAGAAAAGCATGCACTCATGAGTAGTAACATTGTGTCAACTCTTAATATTATGCAAACATGCATGACATACTTTTAAAACAAAATAGACTATATTATACAGTTAGTGTTCCCCATTTAAAACACTTAAGAGTATAATTTTGGATTAGTGAATATATATATATATATATATATATTTTTTTTTAATAATACTCTAATAGATTTGTAATATTAAAAATATACCTTTGTTAATGGGTGTCTATTCAACATTATGAAGAATAACTTTTTTACATGTCTTCTCATGTTTATGCAAACATTTTGTATCATAGATTATTAGAAGTTGGTTTTCTAGTCATACATAGGGAATGTGCATTAATTTTGTCGTAGACTGCCAAATGTGTCATATCACTCTGCAAAAGGGTTTGAGAATGGATGTTCCTAATATCCACATAAAATCCATCTTTAAAGTCAAGTATTGCCATGCCATTGGTGAATTTTCTTTCCAACCCCCAAATTCTTTATTCTTTTCTGAATGGGTCCAATAATCTTGCCAAGGTTTGCTGCTTTACAGATGAGCGGCTCCGATGGTTTTACACTAAGATATGCCTTGGAAATGGAAGTAGTAAAGCTTTTGACTCTCAGAAATACTTCTAAAGCCAACTGTAAAGCTGCTGGGGGAATTGTGAGTGGAACACGAGGCAAGTTCACTTTAGCTGTCAGCATTTCCGAGAGCAAAATGTAGCTTCACAGTTATCAACTTCATTCAACAGCCTTCATTAGGGAATTTTTGTTCTCCCCTCAGGAGACATTTAACCAATAAAGGAGGTTATCCATGCACATATATGTATCTGTCAAGTCATTGGTAATGAACCATTTACTCCATAGGTAGGGCAATATGGAACAAAATGTTCCATATTCCTCTTCCTTCGACTATAGTAGCTCAGATCTGTAAAAATTTCTTTTATGGTTAATTATACATTATGGAATTATTTAGTTATATACTGAGGAATCACAAATACATAGTCGTATTTAACCTTTGAACAACTATATGAGCTAGACATTAATATTCTCATTAAAGGGAGATGTCAAATGTCAGAGCTTCAATAACAACTGTGAAATGAGGTGGGGGCAGAATCACCATGCACCTGGTAGGTATAAGCTGAGAGTCAGCTCCTCAGTTGCTTTTCCCTTTTCTGTTTTTCATTGTTTTCTGTGATTTCTTGCTAACCCAGTTTAACAACTTCAAGCTCATTGTATTATCTGTGTCTGTTTTCTCATCCTGAATGATTCCTAAGACAAAAGTCCTGCTATTTTCCTGCTTCAGCACTTGACTCCGAATTTTATCATGTAGATTGTAACTTGCTTGAGATCAGACTAGTATTTTGTTTCAAGTTAACTAAGAATTTTGTTCCAGTACCTATCTGAGCCCCAACCAACTCAAGCATCCCATTGTGTCAACCTGCCTTCTATAGACATGACTGGTTTCTCTAATTTTTACTTGCATTTGATCAATAAAAAATTTGATTCTCATGTACTCCTTATTTTTTGTATCAATTCTGGTTATTTACCACTTACCTAATAAATATGTCTGGCAGAGTGTTGGGTCCTTGGGATCCGATAGTGACCGTAACAGACACAGGACTGATAGCCTAGAATATAGTCAATGGATGATCTGGTAATCACATACGTTTAAAGTTGCAATTGTGATAACTATTAGGTAAATCACATGGTACACATTAGAAGTATTGGGCTTTATCCAGAGGGCCAGAACAGACGTCCTTAAGAGAATGATGTTTGAGATAAAATCCAGAGAATGGTGGGAGTTACATAAGAAAGTAGAGATAGGGAGTTTTAGATTGAGAGAAAAGCATCTTCAGGGATAATATGGTGAAAAGGAGCATGGGGAGTAAGATGTACCAAAACACAACCAGTAAGGGCAGAGCAAGGAATAAAAGTATGCAAGGTGCAAGATGGGAGGGGAGGTCAGTATAAGTCCACCCTGTATATTATAGGCTCTGTTCAGGGTCCTGATCTTTGTGACATGTGCAAAGGAACTGTGGATACTGGTGGGTATGGCCGTAGGATAATGAGGATATCATCAGATTTTCAGATTTATTTGTCCCAGACATGACAGTATGAGTTATGAGTAGACTGATTACAGCAGAGACAGACTGTTTAGTAGCTTTAACTAGGGTAAGAGTCATAGGCATAAATAGATAGGATTGAGTAATATTAAAGGTGAAATGGGAAAATTTTAGTGATATTGCATTCAACAGATGGGAGCGAAATGAGATGACTCCAAAGTTCCTAGGTCATTCAGTGAACCAAAGCTGACAACTGAGATAGAGAGAAAGAAACTGTAGTCACTGGGTTTGCTTGTTTTTAAGTTAATTGCTCCAAATAAAGTTTTTATAACTCCTGAGTGGGAGTAGAAGCCCACTCAAAGTAGCTTGAAAAAGACTAAATGGACTCAGTAGAATATACATGTATATGTATATATGAGCATGTATATATATAACAATAACTAAAGGAGAATAAGCGATGGATTTGAAAGGGAGTCGAGGGGGATATGGGGAAAGTTTGAAGGGGTCAGAAAGTGCTGGAAATGATGTAAATACATGTATGAAACTCTCAAAAGTATTTTAATTAAAATAATATATTTAATGTAACTATTTAGGAGCGCTTACATAAAGTATATTAGGAGGACCATGAGGAAGGGGATAATTGGGAACTGATGCTTCTTTCTGGCTGCCAGGACTTAGCCTGAAAGTCTTTAGTTCATTCTGTGTCACATTATGTTGTTGTTTTTCTGGATAAATTTGTCATCTGTTTGCATGGTATTCACTGGAGCCACTGCAACTGTTGTCTCTAGTTTCTATATCCCAATTCAGAGGGAAGCAATAGAAGTGTGTGTGTGGGGGGTAATTTTTCCTTGCTCCAGTCAGTTGGACTGTTTGCTCTAAAGTCTGGGAAGATAGTAGTTTCTAAGTCTTCAGAATTGTTGATCATATTTTTAGAATTTAGATCTCAAGCCCACCTTCAGATAAACAAATCTGTAGATTTGAAGAAGGCCCCAGGAATATGCTTTTATAAAAACAAAAAACAAAAACATGACACAGCATGAACTTGAAACAATTGGTTCTTGACCCACCCTTTGATGGATGCTGTTGTAGCCTGTGGAAACACACCCAGCAATCTCTGATGTGAACTCTGGGAACAGGTCTCCTTTTGAATACTGGCCTTTATTTTTTCATTTGTATAATGAGACAACTCTTATATCTCTATAATATATTCAAAGGCAATTCTGAAGGCTTTCTGTAATGGTCTTTTGTGCAAAGAGAAGTTTCTTTGATGAGGGGTGAGAACTACACTTATCTGTGAGTAAAGACAACTATTTAGAATGCAGTTAGTTGGTGGTTTATAAAGTGGCAGTTGTAGGTTCTCTCATTCCTCCAAGATCCATGACCTCAATTGTCCTGGGTTGTTGGCTAGCTTTCCAGTACCAGGTATGATTTCCTCTTGTTAAGTGGGCTTTAAGTCAATTAGGGAGCTGTTGGCTACCACCAAGCATGAATACACTATTGTACCCTTAAGGTTCTTGTGCCATGCAAGTCATTGTTGTTATTCATGGGCAGTGTATGTGTGTGTGTGTGTGTGTGTGTATAAAACAACAATTAAATAAAAAGAAGCTGAGAATTTTAGAGAGAATAGGGGTTGAATTATTATAATTTCAAGAAATATAAAAACTTATTGTTAAAAAAGGTAAACTGAAGGCTAATAAGATGACTTTGCAAATAAGCTTGGACTCTCCTAGAACCATAAATATGAATGATGGCTTTAATATACATATATATCTAGGCAGTTTCTCTATTACTTGGATTACATCAAGTTCTTCTTGTACTTACTCTTTCCTGATGATGACCTCAAGATGAACAAGACCTCATCAGTATTTTATTGTCTGCATTCAGGAATTGAAAATGTAACTCTTAAATCACAGCAATGTGCCCCTCCTAAAGTTCTTGCAAGGAGAATGGAAGAAAGTTTTTAGAAAGTCAAACAATATGTGTCTATACCTGTCTGGCTTTTCAAAAACAAGCATTTCTACTTATGAGAGATACACTATGAGGAGTGCCAGCCAACATGTCAGCTCCATTATAGATTGTTTAATTACCACAGGACCCAACTCTAGGGCCAATGGAATGTCAATGGGAGGGGTGCCTAGAAGGGTCACTATCCAGTACCTGAATGAGTATGTACCTATGGCTTCACTCCAAGTTCTCATTTCTCCTTGCCCTTGGTCACTGAAAACCTTCGGCAAAACTTCTTCCTTGAGTTAAGAATGATTTTTGTTTGCCAAGTACAGGGATGTTCTTGAACTTATGACTCTTAAAGGCCAGCTCTCTGAGACTTTTACCATCTAAAGTCTCCTCCCCAAACTCTTTTCTTATTACTGGTGAAATCTCTCTTCTCTTCTGCTTTGTGTTCTACCACACTGATGATTATCATAAAGTTCCTGCACTGACTCTTCTTTGTTTAGCAGTTTCTAGGGTCCTTCTCACTGATGGTCAGCTCAGCATCTCTCTTTCTCTAGCTATCATGTACCTGCAGGAGATCTCACCCACATCTCTCCACCCTTGCAATTTCCTTTGAGCTCATGTTTTCAACAACATCTGGAAGCTTTTACTCATCTGTCACAGGGTGAACTGACAACTAACAGGTCAAAGATTTAGGCTTTTTGCCTTCTTTGCCCACCCTCATCTTTATTTTTTATTATTTACTTACTAATATTACCCGTATCCACTGAAAACTTGGCTGTCATTGCTTCATTTCTGTCATTCCTTCCATGGCCAAGTTTAGACTCTAGATAAGGACTATTACAATATCCTAGTTTCTCTCTTTTCAGTTTCCCTTTGCTTCAATTCCAGAATCATGTTGTCACAAGTATTCTTACAAAATACAAAGCTATCTATGTCTATTTAAAACTTCTAATGTTTGTTATGTGTTAGCTACATTATGATACATTTTATACAAAAATACATTATTTAGCAGAACTTACAGCATTTTCACAGTTTGGCACCAGCCATCATTTCTAGCTTTAAGGAATGATTTCTCTGTTATAATAACAAGGCTTTGAGTGACGTGTACTTTATTTTGGTTATCTGAATGAGAATGACCCTCATAGGCTCATATACTTGAATACTTGGTCCCTAGTAGGTGGAATTGTTTGTGATGGATCGGGAGGTATGACATTGTTGGAGGAGGTATCACTGAGGGGTGGGCTTTGAGGTTTCAAAAATCCATGTCATTCCCAGTTAGCATTCTCTGCCTCATGGTTGTGTCTCAAGATGTGAACTCGCAGGTACTGCTCCAGTGCTACGCTTGACTGTCTGCCACCATGTTCCCTGTCGTGATGGTCATTGACTGTAGCTCTCTGAAACCATAAGCCTAAATTAAATGCTTTATTTTAAAAGTTGCCTTGGTCATGGTGTTTTTTTACAGCTATATAAAAGTAAATAAGATATTCACTTATGATAGGAGGATTTACTTACTTCATGATCAGAGGGATAAACACAAACACGACAGTGTTATTCGCCTTACACATGATGAAAGTGATACCAAGAAAAGGTACGTGACTTTCCCAGGCTTAAGTAAACTTGCCCAGGCTTATGCAAAAAGAAGGCAATCCTCACTGTGCTTAGTCACTCTGCCACTTTCTTTCTAAAAGCTACATTGGGCCTGTTACTATGACTGTGCCTTGGCTCAAGCTTCCTTCCTTGATTTTATTGTTATACTTCCTTGTCAAACAGCCTGTGAGAGCTTACTACAAAGGTCTGTCATTTGTCTATCAGAATTTTGGCATCATAACAGAGTCAACAGTGCCTTCTTTGGAATTTCTCCATGTGTATCTTCACTCTCATTTTATCATCATCTTGTGTATACCTTGGCTGGAGAAGTTTCTTATTAGTTATATTTGAAACTGTTTCATGCACTATTGGGTGAAGGGCTATCCTAAGTCTAGGGTGTTCTGTATTGTTTGCAGGTGTTCGATTGCTGTGGGGGCTGTTTAATTGCTAATGATCTGCATGTGCTATCAGTAAAATACCTGAGGAATTTGAATCAATAAAAACATCTGAGCTGAGAGCTTGGCGGTTGGTGCTTGGCATGATGTTGGTTCCCTCTGATGAGGTCTGGAAGAGTTTGCACTTATGATAATGCCTCCTTGGCTTCCTTGGTGAGCCACCACAGTAGCCTTACAAGTACAAATGGCGTACTAACGTGGGCTGGACATCATAGCAGCTAATCCAATGTGGAGACAATGAACAAGAGAAAGAAATTCCCTCTTAGAGTTGGGTAAAGTATGCTCAGAGAAGCTACCAGAGGATAGAGAGGCTCCTGAAGGAAGAGCAGAAGGAGAAACAAAATAAGCCTCTAGAAAGAAAAAAGACTGTGAAATTAATAAATAAATGAGAAAGAGAGGTCCGAGGTGAGAGCCACAGAATAGAGGCCCTTAAGATAAAAAATTCATCTGGGAGCAAGAAAAAGCAAGGTTCTTATGGTATTTCCTGATCATGGAGCTGATGCTCCCTCCTGTCATCGATGGTAGCTTACTGTTTCACAACCTACATTTTCTGATATCTGTGTTGTATGTGTGTGAAGCTCAAGATGTGTTTGAGGTCTAGGAAGAAGGATATGTGTTCTCCTGTAGCAGTGGTGAAAAAGAATGGCAAACTGTCAGAATGTTTCAACAGAAGATTCTTCCCACCAGCCCAGAAGCCCTGCTGTGGAAGTGGGGCCTTGAGGCCTAAAATCCACTAAGTTAAACTGAACTTTTTTTTTTTTCTGAAAACTTGTTTACAAGAGGTTCTGATAAGACACATCTGCTATGGTGATGAGAACTCCACCTGGCAAGGGAACTCTTCCTGTTGACAAGGCTACCAGTTGTTTTCCCTACCAACCACACTCTGTTTTCAAATCTAGAAAGTGTTTCCTTAGGGTCAGCACACAGAAACTGTCTTCCAGAACTGGCCAAGGTTGTATTTTGTGCTAATAGCCAAACTTGGTACTGTAAGAGTAACCCAGATGGGGCTGGTTTTGAAGGCATGAAGAGGTCATAGAAAACAAATGAGGCTTGGCACCATGAGAGACCAGCAGAGGCCATTGGTAAAAGTGCAGCCTCAGTGGCAGTTGAAGGCCCAGATTGAAGGAGTCATGTAAAAAAGTTGAAGTTTGGCCCCATGAAGAGAGCCTGTGATAGGCCATTGGATTTCTGTGGGGGTTGTTTAATTGCTAATGATCTGCATGTGCTATCAGTAAAATACCTGAGGAGTTTGAATCAATAAAAACACCTGAGCTGAGAGCTTGGAAATTGGTGCTTGGCATGATGGTGGTTCCCTCTGATGAAGTCTGAAAGAGTTTACACCTATGATAATGTCTCCTTGGCTTTCTTGGTGAGCCACAGCAGTGTTCAACTACTACATACCTTACTTACTGTGCACAACATAATGTAAGAGAAAGATGAGCTTCTCAGTGCGTCTCCACTGAATTTGGGTGAGATCTCTGTGAAGGCTCCAAGCTTTAATCATTTTAGGTCTCCAGTGTCTGGCACTGCAGCATTTGGCAGGGATATTTCCATATTCTTATTAAATTATTAGTGACTGATCTAAACATTTAGTTTAATTGAATAATTGTAGGTGTTAACACATGAACATTTAGACTTCTCAGCAAGCTGATCAGAGTTATTATGAGAGACTGTGGGAAGGTGTTTTCAAGAATATTAATTGAAACTACCTAGAATATAGTTATTTCTGCAGGAGGTATAGACAGCCTTGGTAGGGATGTGATACAGTCAATTTGACAGTTGATGAGACAGTTCTTAGTCTTAAACAACAAAGTCCAACCAAATCACTAAAGGATGTTTACTGGTTTGTATTATAGAAAAGAACAGTGGCAGAATTTGAGAATCCTTGGCATTATAAGTGTTTCTTGTTGTAGACCTAAGACAATGTCTCATTCATGCTGTCAAAACATGTGTGTGCATATGTGTGTGTGTGTTTCCTAAATAATCAACAAATTCTTTGTTTTGGTTCTGTTTGGGTCAGATGAGTTGAAAGGTTTAGTAAAATTCAGTCATCATGCATTCTTATGCTATATGAAGCTCCTGAGTCTGATGTGGCAAGGATTTTTCTTAAACAGGCAGTAGAAAGGAAAGGCAGACTCATTAGCAGAAGCCTGGGTACAGATACAGAGCACTGGGCAGATGGATGATGAGCCAAACCACTGTGAGTGATTCCTGTTGTAAAAGGTGGAGAGGCTCTGAGCTCCTGCAACCGCTGTCATTCCTTTCAGGAAAGACTCACATCTTGTTCTCCTTCACATCTTGTGAGGGAGGAGGACACACAGAATGTTGTGCCTCTCTTCTGTGTCATCATGACATTTGAACAGGGATCAGTGCTGAATACTCTCACTCTCTGTCATGGTACTCTCTAACTGGCATAGTCAATACTGAAGAGCCTTCCAGACCCAGGTGAGTTCAGTCAGTCGGGAGATCAGAAAGTATGTCCTTTATATGTGTGCCTTGGCTCCCTTACTTATGGGCTATGGGGTGGTTGTGTCCTTACTTCTGCTAGGTCACCTCCACACACCAACTCCTTCTAGGTGCCAAATAACTCCTCACCTTACCAGCTTTGCTTTCTCAGGTCCTTACTTCCTGGGGTTCTGGATTGCTAGTTTCTCCAAACTCTATCCACACTTTTGCAATGATTTTTTTTTCATTAAATTCATTTCAAATTACTGTCCCTGAATATACAGTCTTCTTTCTGACAAAACCCTCACTGATCCAGTGGACAATCATTTGTCCATTTCTCTCCTAACATTTTCACTCACCACAATACCACTTTCCCAAAATCGAATGATTACATTACTGCTAAAGGTAAATGTTCTTTAATTAGAAGGACATAGAGCTTATTTTTGTCACTGTGATCGTTTGTGATTCAGTCGCCTTAGCGACTCTCTACTTCAGGACATGAGCAGCAGCCAGGCAGAGCATGTTTCTAATAATGCTTAGTAGGCCCTTCCTTTTAGTTTACATGTTCATTTGAAAATTGATTATTTCCCTTGACTCTAGCTGAAAATAATGTATTCAAATGATTTTATCTTGGTACCTAGTGTTTTAGAATGCCTTAGCATGAACAATTATTCTCAATAATATTAGTGTAGTTTTTAACCAATAAAGAAATATTTATTCTGCAGTCATGACAATAGCATTCATCACTCAAGTTACTGATATAAACTTTCCTATTTTAAAACTTAGTAAATGATAATCTCACTAATGGATTATCCAAAGTTATGTTAATATTCTCTCAAAAATAGCAACTCTCTTATTGCTTAATGCTGGTATCCCTGTCTTTGACAACAATTTTAGAAATCAAAACAGTAGCATTTAAGGATCATTTCTTGTTGACTGGATTCAATTTTGTCCCTTTGGTTTGGTTATTTCTTGTTTAGATATGATTATGATATCATTAAGTTAGAAATAGTGATTTTGTTAGCACTATAGGATACCTTGTCTTTAATGTAGGGTTGTTTGCATTCTAAATATTTAAACATTTGTGGCCGATTCTTGGGTCTAAGCTTTGAGATTATGGTTTAATTGGTTCTTAATAACTAGTCTGTCACCTAGCTTAAGTATACTATCTGTTTTACTAAGAACTTTGGGAGTTCTTTGAACTTATTCATTTATTAATTCAATTGTTCATTGAATAAATAAAATTTAAATTCTCCTCATATTCCAAGAACTATCCTAAGATCTATGGAGATAAATATCAGCTAGAAAGACATGGTTCCTGGTGTCATAATGCCATAATGTTGTAGTTCATCCAGGTGAGAAGCAAGCACTCATGAGCAGCAATAGCAATAAAGGAGGCATGTGCTTTGTTGCTGATGTATTCTGAAAGCACACAGCAAGAGGGATGAACTATTCTTGATGGGATGGTCAGGTATTTCTCTCTCTCTCTCTCTCTCTCTCTCTCTCTCTCTCTCTCTCATTCTCTCAATGACTGAATATCACACTGAGCAGAATTAACAAGGTGAAGTATGGGAGAAGAGGATTTGGACCAGAAAGAACAGGATGTGAGGTGAATGAAAGCACATCTTATGTGAGAAAGTAAGTGACTTTGAAGTAATGGGCACAAAATGAGTGAAAAATGGAAGAGCTATGCCTTGAGAAGAGTACTGGGGATGCTGTGAATCTATGAAGGGCTTTGTACATGATTTTGAGTGTGATAGAAAACCACTGAAGAATGCCTCCTAGGAATACTCCAGTTCCCTGTTCAGGAGGAGTGCTCTGGCTTCCTGGCTGAGGAGGGAATGCAGACTGTAGAAGATGAGAAGACTGGAGACAGATCAAGAGCTCTGATGTTTTCATACTCATCAGGGAATGGATAATGAAGGTGTTGTCTGGGCAGAGACCCTGAGGATGGGTAAGACATCTGTGGAAGAGACTTGGAAGTGGACTCAGCCAAGACATTGCCCATGTCTCTGGTGCAGACAAATGCTCTTCACCAAAATAGGAACATGGGTAGGTTGAGGCAGGATGGGATAGTTGTAGGAGTGATGATAGGCTGGTGAGGAACTATTTCTCCATTTGTAAGATGAGATGTGGGATTGGAGACTTAACTCAGTGGAAGAGCACTTACTGAACATGGCTACTTCCTAGGTTAGGTCACTAGCACCGAAATCCAAGCTAAACCAAGCCAAATAAAATCACAAAAGATCAAACAAAGGAACAACAAAACTAAAAATGAACAATGGACCAGCAGGTAGTTCAGCTGTTATAGATGCCTAACTGTAATCCTGACCTCAGTTAAATTTTGGATATGTACATGGTCAAAGGACAGAACTAGGTTTTCTTTTGATCTTAATACACAGTCGACGGCACACACTCAGCCCCACCACACAAAATAAGTGAATAAAATTATAAGAAACCACCCAACCACCAGCACCACCAGCACCACCAGCACCAGCACCAGCACCACCACCACCAGCATTACCAAAACCACAAATAGAAAATGAAACAGAAGAGAGATAAATGAAGGAGTTAGATTTAGCAATAAAATTTTATGACTTTCTTGCCTTATCTTCCAAAGAGAGAACAATTTTAGCGCTATTTAGGCAAATTTAGCAATTCTCTAAACATTTTCTCTTTCCTCCTGAAATTCAGCCATGCAACTGCTCTAGCCTTTAGTTACTAATTAAGCTCAAGGAACCGGACACTTTTGTATCCCTTAGTATTTAAACTGAACCAAAGAAAGAGAAGGGAGCCAGTATCAGCTGGTACATGCACTATGTTTCATAAAAGTGAAGTAAGATAAAATTTATTATTCTTGGTTTCCTAACTTGGATAATTGTAGATCGTCTGTGGTCAGGCTGGCTTTATTGTTCTATAATTCTCAATTCTGTGATTTGCATGTTCTCCAGGCTTGAGCAACTCTCCCAGTGGCTTATGACTTTGCTGTTGCTGCAGGGGAGTCGTTATACACAGATGGCTTTTAGCAGGGGAGTCAATTTGCTAGGCATTTTCCTTGATTATGGTGCATTCTCTCTGCACTGATTGTTAGAAGAGTGGAGAGACTTACATGGTGAAAATGTTTCAGGATCCGGATAAAGAAACACTGCACTTGGCAGATGATCTCCGTGTGACTACGCTCTGATGAAAAAAGCTGCCTGGTTTCTCTAATTTATTCTGATAAATTTCTATAAGCAAGGATAAAGCCAAACCAGCGTGAGGCACTGAAGGGAAGAGAGGAGCAGAATTTGCAGCTGTGAGTTGGTATTGATTCAGGTGGATAATTACCTCCATCTTGTTATATGGTCTCATTTTCTTCCCTTGCAACCTTGCATATAAGTATAAAACCTTATTTGACATTCCTTGTACCCACTGGAAGAAAAAAATCATTTCAATGGTCTTTCCAGGAAAGCACAGGTACAGAATACAGAATACAGTAAATATCCCTTTTATTTGAAACGGATTTTTATTTCATTTCTTATGTTAACTTTTAAATCAACCCTTCAACCCTTTATTCCAGTGCTATGCAAGTATCTCATAGAAACACTAAAAATAAAGCCATTTCTTTAATGTAAATTTATGTTAGTCTGAGACAAGACCTCATCTGTCCAGATGACCTTTGTGTAGAGCCACTGGACATAAAAAGAACGTGGCTGGCCAGTCTTGTGATTTGCGTTCAGCTGATTGTGTGATATGCATCAGATGAGTGTTGTCCTACCTCTGGGTGGGCTTCCTCTTTTGTGCGGAGTAGGTGAGGGTAGATCATAATAGGTGGCTTCTCCAGGAAGCCACAACTCTAATTAAGCAAAGTTTTTGAATAAGCTGATAAAAGTCGACTTTGCTGTTAAACTGTGAGAACCAGAGCAAAGCAGGAGATAGTCACGTTTGGAGAAGTCCCCTCTGCCAGGTCTACACAGAATACCAAATGCTGAGTGTTTGGGGATGGGAGACATTTTTCTAAGCTTGTCACATGTACTTTATTCAGCCATCACAAAAATCCAGCAGTATTCCTCACTCTTGAAAAAAATCAAGACTAGCTTAGAAAGATGCACTTCCACCAGAGGGTGAAGTGTCGTCTCTTCGCACTACAGCTTTCTTTCTCCCTTTCCCTCCCTGCTACTCTTCTCTCCAGTGTGAGAAATGCTCCAAAGTCAGCTTCCTGAGCTGCTGCACATCACTAGCCTGTTGTTGAGGGAATCATGACTCAGGTATGGGCAAGAAGCACTTTGCTCTGTCTCAGGGAGAGTCTTTCTAGTGAGAGTGTATTGGTCATCCTTGATGTGCTTAGGTCACGAACCCCTCTACTTGCCTCTGTTCCATTTACTCCTCTGTGTGATACTTGCTCAAGTTTATGGATTTCCACACAGCTGTTCTACTTTTTTTGTAGTCATAAGTCTATGCCTTAGAATGGGGCATCCCCAGCTTTTTTTTCCACATCACTATATCCAGCAGGATATACATGAAGTCCTTCCTTCAAACTGTGATTAATTCTTAGAGATAACCTTTAATTAGCCCATTTTAATTTTGAGTATTCGGATTAACCAGTTTTTTGCATCTGTTGGATATATTGAACATTAAAATAACTGTTATCAGCCTATTTGTTTCTTAGTTATTTATTCTAGAAATCACTTTTTCTTTTGCTCTTGTGCTATCTCCTTGATGTCACCCCAACAGCAGTTAGAGAACAGCTTCAAGATTGGAAATATAATGACAATAATTATGTATGTGCTTTCTATGTTTTACGAAACAATCTTTGCAAATTGGATGCAAAGATAGTCTCAGTTTATATGTAAGGAAGGAAACTGAGCATGAGTGTCAGTCTCAAGCACCCCACTTGTCTCTGACATTCTTGCTATTGCACCTGTTGTGGTATTTGCCTGGATCTTCCATTTTCATATTTGCTTTGACAGCAGTTTGCTCAGCTGACATTCACTCCTTCTTCAGCCAATCAACTCTGGCTCTCCCTATCACATGCAGTCTTTGCATCAAACCAGAGCTTACAAATGGATGTGTTTCGACACATGAGCCCCTAGATGTTAGTCTTAATCATATTGTCTTACTCTTTCCTAATCTCACTTCTCTTGTGCATCCAAGGAGACAGTTTTCCAACATCACAGTATATAAGATTTCAGGTCTACTGGGTCAACATGGAGGTTGCTGGGAACTGTCCCTAAGAGCTTCTGAGTAGTGAGAGGAATGAGACTCTTTTCTGTGGGTGAAGTATGTTTTGTCCTCTGAGGTTTAATGAACTGAGGGCTTGAACCCAATTTAACAGTGTTGAGAAGTGGTGACAAGTAGTGGGGTGCAATGAAGTCATGGTGATAAGACCTTGCAAGAAATTGATGCCTATCTTATGTGACTGGGTTATGGGTTCGGTCTTATTGATTCTCATCAGAGTTGATTGTTATCTTTTCTCTAATCACTTGTTTGTTTGTTTTTTTACTTTATCTCTTGCCATATGATCCCTCCTATCCCCTCCCCCCCCCTAATAAATTCTAGTCACGTGAAGCTGTCCACCAGCCTTTCATCAGAACACAATGCTGGGAGTATGCTTTTGAACTCCAAGGACTGTGAGTTACAGACATTTGTCTTCATGGGGCTGGCAAGATGGCTCAGCAGGTAAAAGTGCTTGCTGCCGAGACTGGTGAACTGAGTTCAATCCTTGGATCCCACATGGTAGAAGGAGAGGTACAGCTCCTGCAAGTTGTTTTCTGATCTCCACACATGTGCCATACCATGATTACACCCCCACAGGCACACATGCATGTGCACATGCACACATCATAAAATGAAGCTAAAATGTAAACGTATATTTTCATTAAAAAAGTGCTCATTTTAACCTTCACGTACTTTGTTACAGTAACCAAAATAGACTAAGTTCACCAGCAATCTGTATGTTTTTAAATACCATCACAGAAAATATTGACCCAGGAAATCTAGGAACCATTTTTTCCCCTTGGGAAATAGTCTTTTCAAGGATTTTATTTTTATTTTATAGATGAATAGCTTCTATTTCACCTAAGTCCTAGGCACCTTTGTACTCAGATACATTTCTATATATATTTCATATTTTTTGTGAATAATCTTGAAGTTTAAAAAGTAGGGGAACTGCTGAAAATGGATGATAGATAATACTTGTCATAGCATTGAAGCTGAATTTTTCTTGGTTTTAAATAATCATTTAGAGAAAGGTTCTCCTTAAGTTTTTGAGAACTAAGTGGCTCTGAAGAACCTTCTAAGGTACAGAACCTTCTGGATTCTAGAGAACGCAATGGATGCATGAGCAGCAGCTTTGTTTCTGCTACTAATATAGGCCATGTGACCTTGACCACAACACTTTGCTTCTCCAACTCTGGTTGAATGGCACTAATTTTTTGAAAAATACTCCCGCTAAAATGGCATGCAAGAAAGTGTTTAAGGTCTCAAAGAATTTTGGTAAAAGCTGGAAGTGACCTTCTAGATGCTAGAGTTTTGGAAATATCATGTTTACTTTGAAAATCAAGGTTATTTCTTGGAGAGGGAGCTTCTATTGCATGTATAGATGCTGACGTTAATGTGGAAGTAATATTTAACATTAAATATTGTTGAGTAAAATGGAAACTCTCATAGCTTTAATCTCTGTTGTATCATATCCAGCAGTCTTTATGTTTGAGCTTGAAAAAGAGTAGATGTTTCTAAAGATTCCTTTCAGGCCTCTGACTTATGATTTATGGAAACTAAGTACATTTGCCATTTGATGCACTGACCTCTACCTCCAAATCAGATTTCTCTGATGTCCAGGGACTGAGAAAGAGTTCTGAAGGAAAGTACAGACCTGAAAGGTGATAGCCAGTTTGATGCAAACTATCTAGTGGTAAATTTATTGACCTAAAATCGTAAAAGATTTTGTGATTCTCTAAACTCTCTTTGAGCTCTGTATGAATTCATTGCCCTGAAATTGAACTTGTACTTGAAAATGGCTATCAGAATGTCAGTTTTGTGAAAAAAGAAAGAAAAAGAAAAAGAAAAGAAAGAAAACCAACTCAACACATATACCTATACTGGGATTTAGTGCAACAGAGTTGTTGAGGGCTGTGTTACTCCCACTGTGCATATTGATTTTGTTATGTCTCACATTGCCTCTCTGTGAACTCTGACTGTTAACAAACACTCCAAAATTGGCCATTCCTTGATCCCTTGGCCTTTAGATAGGAAGATGATTTGAAACTATTTGAACTATTTGAATTCTGTTATTGCCCATAATAAGACCTATCTCTGGCTCCAATGTAGAGCCTCTGAACTTAAAATGAACCATATTTAATTTTGTGAACAAGCAAGAGATACAACCCCCACAAAGAAATACATTAACTTCAAGAAGTTTGGCAGTAATAAGCTAGAGGCCTCCAGAATGCACCATGAATTAAACTCAATAAAAACGGATAAATAGGGAAACAGTGCCAAACTGTTAATTTGCACAAAGAAATATAACTGACAAGGCCATATGTATATATTTGATTAGTACATCTGTACTTTACCAAGAGAAATATACACAAAGAAAAGCAATATTAGCAGTTTGGCTGATGAGTATGGGATTAGAAAGCTGAATTTTATTGGTTGACCTTGAGTTTTAGAAAATAAAGTAAAGAAGCATGGTGGAGACGTCTCCACTGTGGGCAGATAGGGAGCTGGTTTTGTGTGCCCAAACGAGTCTTCACGTCGGTGACACTACACGAGATCTCTGCACATGGGCTACCTGGGATGAGAGTCTTATTTTTACAACTTGTAGCTCAGTGGCTTCTCACACTTTCCTTATTCGCTGACCTCACTTTCTTCTGTAAAGTCTTGTTCTTCTCTGCTTCATTCTTTTTATAGACTTTGAATTGTGGTAGAAAATCCAATCTTCTTTATTTCCTGGTTTTTGGAGTGTATCTCAGTGTCACTCCCAACCCCTCCAAGCCACTCAAACTTCAAATTGAAAATTCACTGTCTTACCTGCGCTCAGAAAGGACAGTTTTCTGAAGGAAAATTCTTGTCCCATAAAAAGAACTCAATGGCCAACTTTATGGACTGTTTAACTTCTGGGAGAAAAGTGAAGCTGTATTGTCCCCATCTCTCTCTCGATAGCCTCCAAATGTGACAATTACTGACAGTCAAGGTTTCAGATAGAAGGGCTGTTAGAAGATGAAAATGCCAATTTCAACCCAGTGACTATTTTCAAGACCTCATTAATCTCTCCATGTTTTCCACAGATGCGACATGAGGCCACTCTGGGGTTTTACTGTCTCCCATTCTTTCTAAGAGAAAAAAAGTTTAAGAAAGAAGAAAAGTTTCATCAAGTTATTGCAGTGAGCTACTGAAATTTGAATAAAGCAATGACGGTCTCTGACAAGTATATAACATCCTGACTGTTCAGGAGGCAAAGGCCTGCCTGCCAGGAATTATAACACATGGAAGAAGAGACATAATTCAAAGTCTGTAAGGAATGCATTGCCTAATTAAGTTCTCTTAGGCCCATATGGAACACATTAAAATTTAGGAAAAGAAACATAAAATTAAATGTCTTATTTTAATATATTTAACTAATATGTAAGAAATAGATGCTAGATTGACCCTAGAGATACAATTATGAGTAAAAATTATTGTCCTTCCGGGGAGGGCAGTCTAGTGGAGAGCCGTGCCTTGTTCAAATGATCACACAAGCTAACATGAAATTTCAAGGGATCTGTGCTATGAAGGGTATCTGGTAGGGAGGAAGGCCAAGGAAAACTGCCTCTGAGAAAGTAAGAAATGGGCTGAGATATGGGATATGAGTGGCAGTGGATTAAGTGAGGAGGAAGGAAAAGCTAACTCTGTGTGCAAGCTCAGGAGGCAGGAGGGGTGATAAGACTTCAAGGGACCAAAAGAGGTGAGTAGGGCTGGAGGCTGGAACCTTGCAAGCAAGAGTATAAAACAAGTGTTTTAGTAAAGCTATATCACACCTAAAATTGAAATAAATCGATAAATGACTAAGGAAGCTGGAGAAAGGGAAGATGAGATGTGTCTTGACACAGTACCAGTTCTTACTGGAGGAGAGAAAGAGTGCTGCACAAACAGCAGCAAGACACCAGCTTCAGCAAAGCAAGGATGCTGGGCATACTTGTTTTCATGGTTGTTTATAATTATTTATAAATGTTTATGATTGTTTGTATATTGTTGGGGAAAGGGCTGCCTAAGCCTTGGCAGTCTGTGTTATCTCCAGGTATTGACTTTATGCAAAGGATGTTAGATTGCTCATTGCTCTGCTCTCTGGCAGAGCCAGACCTTGGATAAGAAGGCAGTTTTTGTATAGAACACCCGAGGAGCTTCTGTATCAATAGAAACACCTGAGATCAGATGATCAGGGTTCCAATGTCGAGGATGGCAATTGCCATGACATGTGGTTCCCTCTGCTGAGGTCTGGCAGGGTTTGCAGATATGAAATTGTCCCTGTGTGTTTCTTGGTGAGTGACACAGCAGGTGTACTGCTACAGCAAATGTGGTCCATACTGCCATAATCTCCATAATCTCCACCCTGCTTATTTACCTTCACATAGCATCCTGGGATCATTCTGCAGTCCAAGAAGCAAAGGTTGTACAGTGTTTCAGTGTATGAACTCTGGTTCTGTGTATCCTGAGCTCAAAATATCAGCTTTACTGATTACTACTTCCATGACCTTTTAGTAATTTGCTTAACCTGTGAGTACCTTACTGTCCCTGATTTTTCCTCGTGTGTGTGTGTGTGTGTGTGTGTGTGTGTGTGTGTGCATGTGCACCACATGATCGTGCACACCCATGCACACTTACATAGGCCAGAAGTTGGCATCAGGTCATCTTCCTCCATTGTTCCCCACCTGTTTTTTGAGACAGTATCTCTCACAAAACTGTGTTAGGTAACCTGGCTGGTCAGTAAGTCCTAGGATCTGTCTGTCTCTGCTTTCGCAATGCTGGGGTTACAGGTGTTCACCATCATGTATGTCTTTTACATGGTGCTGGACTCTTGCATAGAAAGCTCATGACCTACGAAGTCATTTCCCCAGCCCTTATCCTCCGTTTTCGACACAATATTTTAAAGCATATATAAAGCATTAATTTTATAGTTAAGCAGTTTTGTTTTCAAGATAAAGACATTTTAAAACAACTTCTAGTGGCAGCCATCTTCTTTCAGTAACTTGCCAAAATGACAAACACAAAGGGAAAGGGAGGGACACTCTTTGTATGTTCTCTAGGCCCTTCAGGAAACATGGGATTGTTCCTTTGGCCACATACATGCAAATCTAGAAGAAGGGAAATACTGTAGACACCAAGGGAATAGGCACTGTTCAAAAATGCCCCATGAATGTTAGCACAGCAAAACCGGCAGAGTCTACATCACCCAGCATGCTGTGGGCATGATTGTAAATAACTAGCAAGTTAATGGCAGGATTCTTGCCAGAAGAAGTAACATGTTGATTGAGCATACCAAGCACTCTAAGAGCAGAGAAGCATCCTGAAGGGGGTGAAGGAAACTGGACAGAAGAAGAAGGAAGCCAAAGAGAAGGACACCTGGGTTCAGCTGAAGCTCCAGCCTGCTCCACCCAGGGACACACAGTTTGTGAGGACTAATGGGACAAAGCCTGAGCTGCTGAATCCCATTCCATATGAATTCATGGTCTAATCTACAAAAGGAAATTAAGAACCTGAACTGTGAGTAACAACAACAACAACTTCTATTCCATTATTACAACTTATTTCTTAATAGTCTCCTAAGAAAAGTTATGACCCAGTGTAGAAGCACACCTACTGTGGTGGCTCAGCTAAGAAGACAAGGAAGTGTTTTCATAGATGTGAACCCTGCCAGACCTCAGGAGAGGGAACCACTGTCATGGCCAGGGGTTTTTATTGATACCTAATCCCTTCAGGTGTTCTATTGATTGCACATGCAGATCATGAGCAATCAAACATACTCCCACATAAAGCCAATACCTGCGGACAATACAAAATGCCAAGTCCTAGGCAGCCCTTCACCCGACAGTGCACAAACAAACATTTTAAACACAACTAAAAATAGCTTCTGCATCAATCCATTTCTCTAGTTGCCTCAAAAATATCATTTATTTTGCTGGGTTTGTTCAAAAAGCACACTTTAAATATCACCCATTGCACTTGGTTGCTGCGTATCTTTATTTCCTATTTTTCCTATAAGAGTCTACCATCTCCCACCTTTCTTTTCCCATTTACTTTTTTTTTTTTTAACATGATGGCTCTCATTTCAAGTTAGCTAAATGCTTCCACATGGTGCTCTTTAATATATACCTCCAGTTCCAATGCTTCCTGTAACTTGTTAGAGCTGGAGTCCCGAGAATGTACACTTTTAAGGTACCTATTTTATTGTCTTTTGAAAATACTAATTTTTCTAACCACTACACTGTGTTCCTCGGAGTGGGTGCGTCACAGTTGACTCAGTTGTTCCTGAGTAGTCCTCTGGGTAAGTGCTGTGAGCAGGTATCTGTACATTTGTGTAATATTAGAAGTACATCTATAAAATGGTAGAATGTATAGATTTGTAAATCTGGAGTCTGTTATTCTCTTCTCAACAAGTTCCCATTCCTTTTCTAAATTATGAATGACTGGAGGACAATAAAGATGAGCAGACTGGGTAGAGCTCAAATCCCAGAATGTTAAAACTAAGAGCCGAATCCTAACAATTGCAAATCAAGACCACACAAATAGATTGAAAAGGAAGGGCTGCAGTACACGTGATCAAAGTCCAAATGCACACTGTTCTGTAAAAATACAGACAATGCATACATCTACAGCAGCATTATTTTACCCTAATTTTTATAATTATAATTTTTATATGCTAGATGAATGCTCTGGTTAGTGTTTGACAATTTGACATAAACTAAAGATACCTGGAAAGAGAGAACCTCATTTGAAGAACTGCCTCCATCAACTGGCCTGTGGGTTTCTGTTTCCCATGCCGTGGCTGCCACCGGTGGCAGAAGGAAGTGTTGGGCTGCTAGAGGTCCTGGATATATAAAAAAAGAGAAGAGAACACCAATTGGTTATCCAATAGCAAATAGGCAGCCCTGCAAACATATATGTGGAATATTATACAGACTGAGCACTGAGCAGGTTTGTGTATTATGGATAAACACACACACACACACACACACACACACACACACACACACACACGGGGGCGGGGAGGGAGGAGAGAGAGAGAGAGAGAGAGAGAGAGAGAGAGAGAGAGAGAGAGAGAATAGATGAGCAAGCCATGAAGAAAAATCTATAAGCAGAGTTCCTCCGCAGCCTTTGATTTAGTTTCTGCCTCCAGGAGGCCTTGAGTTCCTGCCCTGGCCTCCCTCTGTGATGGACTGTGGTCTGGGAGTGGAAGCTGAAATAAAACCCTTTCTCTTCAAGTTGCTTTTGGTCATGATATTTATCATAGCAATAGAATGCAAACTAGAATAATGAATAACTGGAAAGAATAAGAAAAAAGAATAAACAGCCACCACCATAATTTTATCATTTAACAATAGTTGCTTTTATTAATATTTTGTTGTAGTGTTTTAATATAATATTAATATTTTCATAGTTCTGTCATACCTTATCCTTACAATGAAAAATGTTCTGTTTAACAATGTATTTTCTCTCATTATTAAGATGTTTCTGTAGATAAAATATTTAACAAATACAAACAATACCATAGAGTTGACTGGTCATATTTAACTTATTATGAGGTTTTTAGTTACTATTTACCATATATTCAGCACTATTAACAATTTCACAAATACAATTATGGCCCAGCAAACATTTATTAATTTTTCAGCTACTATAACATATTTGTGCCAGAGATAAAACTTTTCCTCTTTTTCAGTATTTTCTTCACAAGTGAAGAAAGGAGATAAGAAGAAAGAAGCAGGGGAGGAAGAAAAGTGAAGATGGTGAAGTAGGAGGAGGGAAGTGGATTATCCAGGTGTGTGAGTATCCTGGGTGAATGGTTTACAAAACACAGATTCTTGGGCTCCACCCCCAGCTAATAGCAGTGGACAAAGTCAACAGGCTGACTTGGCATACAGACAAATTTTTGGTAAAAGTGATTTGTGGCTCACATTTCAAAGAAGATGTCCAA
Source organism: Cricetomys ansorgei (assembly GCA_026225945.1). Taxonomy (NCBI): domain Eukaryota; kingdom Metazoa; phylum Chordata; class Mammalia; order Rodentia; family Nesomyidae; genus Cricetomys; species Cricetomys ansorgei. The sequence continues at coordinate 18,401,284 of JAMJFZ010000242.1, forward strand.
GTTGCTTCTCCAGGTCCCAGTGAGCTGACGATCTTAGACTGAGGTATGCATTTTCAGTGTGGACACTGGTCTGGACTGGGAGTGACCACTCCAGAACCAGCTCAGCTTGGCTTTGGTCCCTTCCATCCTGCTAGCTGTCCATAGTGGCTGTTGACTACTTTTGACCCTGAAGGAGAATCTTCACTCAGCTGTCTCATTGCCTCTATGCTCCTCACTGGGAGGCTTCCTACTTGATTAGCCAAGATGATTTGAGTGATGTCCCATATGATGCATTATACAACAAGGCTCTACTTCTGGAGTGCATGCTTTTCAGCAGGAAATGGGCTATGTAAAATAAATCTTGTCTTTAACAAGGACTTAAAAGATTTATTTCACTTGTTGCAGCTCAAAACTGTCCCAGTAAACTTTGTGCAGGGGACTGGCTGCTTGGAGCATTCCTCTGCCTTGGGTATCGCTGAGCACAGAACCTACCCACCTATACAAAGGGGATTTCATCAAAGATAAATGGAACTAACAATAATCTAATGCCTGCTATTTGCAGAATTAAAAAGGCTCATGAATGATGGCAGGTAACCCACAGTGAGAAGTCTTCTGTGACCATAGCCATTTTGGGAACTGAACTCACTAAGCTAATGCTGTCTGATAAAACCTTCAGGTGTGACAGAAGTGTTCTGTAGATTGTATGTCTTATACAATAGTAACTTTTAATATGTTTCCATTAACTACTTAAAATATGGTTAAGTGTGACCCAGAAATTAAAATTTTAGTTTAAACATAAGTAACTATGTGTTGTTACTACTATCTGTGGTAGTGGACTTTTTAAACTGTTCAGTGGACAGTCTCTACAGCTTTGAATTAATAGAGACAAGATCCACCAGAGTATGTTTTGGCTAGAGAGATGGCGCAGTAGTTATGAGAACTTACTGCTCTTACAGAGAAACTGGGTTTTGTTTCCAGCACCTACATGGTAGTTCTCTACCATTCCTAACTCCAGATCTAGGAGTATCAAGACACCCTCTTCTGACCTGCAAATGCACCAGCCATTCACATGGTTCAAATACATATAAATACAAACACACACACTCAGGAAAAATACTTATACACATAAAAATAATAAATATTAAAAAATTAAAACCCATGTGGTCTTATTTATTGTACACCTACCTAACTCCTTTCTACTCCCAAACTGTCACAGTTGCAATTATGGACTTTCATCCTCTAAAAGACGATTCTGAATTGTTCTTCAATTTTCTGTTTAATCATCCTTTATAGGATCAATACTCCTTCTCCCTCTTTCTCCCTATCTTAGTTAGAATTCCAACCTATGATAAAACACCATGGCCAAAGCAACTTGGGAATGACAGGGTCTACTTCAGTTTACAGTTCTGTCACAGTCTATCACTGAGAGAAGAAGGCAGGAAGCTGGAGGTAGGAGTTGATGCAGAGGCCATAAAAGGATGCTGCTTGCTGGATTGCTTCCATAGCTTGCTCAGTCTGCTTTCTTATAGCACCCAGGACCACCAGCCCCAAGGTGCTGCCTCCCACAGTGAGCACACCAATTACCAACAGCCAATCCTTAATTGATTTTCCCTCTTCCAAAATGACTCTAGCTAATGACAGGTTGACATAAAACTAGCCAGCAAACCTTATAAGACCCCTTCAGAAATTTTGTGCCTTTTTATTTCTTTAAGTTCAAAATATGTTACTAAATGAAGAGTACAGTTTATACAGCCCATGGTTGGTCTCATTAACTGGTAGCTACAATAGACAGGAATTCACTTTCCTTTTTTTGCCAAATGAGATTACTGCTTAATTTTTTTCTTTATATAATAGATGTACATGCTCAAAAAAGATGGATGAGGGTTTATGTTATTAAAACAATCATTCTTTTGTCAGTGACATATTTGTGAGTTTTTTTTTTTTTTAAGCTTTGGCCTTTAAAAAGCTTGATTCTAAAATACTGCCTGAAGCAAAACATAAGAATAGTCATGTTGTTTTATAATTTGGAAAATTTAAAGAAAAATATCTGGATTTTTAATTATCTTGTCCAGAGCAAAGTTCCTGTAACTTCTACTTTCTTCTTTTTCATTGGTAATACCGTGAATATGTTTCAAAGGCCCCACTGGATCTACAGCCTCCTGAAATATAAACCCGAAGAAACTGGAAAAGAAGTACAAAGTATATTAAATTTTTTTACTCACCCTTTGAGTCACTTTATTATCTTTTAGGCCTTGGGAAAAGAGCTGTGTCTTTGTTTTCACGTGGCATTAAAGCAGATATTTCATTACAGCCTCCAAGGGGCCAGGACCAAGTTAATTGCTCTGAACTGCGTAGAAGTGTCTCTGTCCCTTTGGGCTCCAACAGTGAGAGGCACTGTTTCTCTCTTCCCTGCCATTTTAAAGAGGCAGAATGCAAACACCAGCTCCCTCCAACGCACGTATGAAATAAACTCTTAGAAATGATCTCCAAATGCCCGGAGCTTGAAGACTTTTACACACAAGAGCCAGGCAGCAGCGGGCGGCCAGAGCACTTGGCAGCTGCGTTTCAAACCCATTGCACAAAGTCCACGGAACGATTTACTTCATGTTGTCTACAAATAAACAGGATCGCATCTTTAATTTTAGATTCTTCTGTAGTGATATCATTTCTAGTCTATGTCTGCTGCTCGTAATTTGTGATGGAGAAAGCTTATCTGCATTCATTTCCTAGACCATTGCTTTGGCACTTCGAAGGTTTTATCCAAGCATGACTTTTATAACCGTATGGAAATTGCCCTGATAAAGGATGCATCAGCAATTTTCAAACCCATTTCTTTTTGTGGAGCCATCTCTCAGCCTCCCTTAATGGAGAGATGGAGAGAACCAGAGAACCACAGGTCTTCTTTTTTTTCTGTCTTCATTTTTAAAGAGCTTTGTTTTGGTCAATGAGACATACAGCTGTGGAAACAAGGCCAACACAAACTTTACGGTGCTTTTGCATTGAATGTCTAACTACCTTTGATTAGATGTGAATCAGGTGGCTGGCCCTCCATTTTCTATCCCTTAAAATTGGTTTCAGAGGGATTGGTTGTAATGGAAATGTCAGACCCTTTAAATATCGAACCTTTAAATATCATACAGGCATATGGTTGCAGATGTAACTTTGCCCGTTCTTAGATTCTAGTATCAAAATGTCAGAGCTAAAGGAAGAAATATGGGAGGGAAGTGGACTATTGCTCAGGAAGACATGGTGGAAACAATTAGATATGGAGAGAGGATGAGGACTGTTGGTTCATGGTTGGTTTGAGAAGGGTTATCTTTGCTCTGAAAGTCACAGCTGGTATACAGTTTGCAGAACAACAGAGGCTCAGGAATGATGCTGAAGTCCAATTATTCCTTCCTCCCCACTTCTTCACATACTCCAGAGGACTTCCTTTTCCTGAAATAAACTACTTGTCAGTATAGCTCCTTAAAAATGGGTTCAGGGGGCCTTGCTCTTGGGGGAGAAAACAAACTCTTCCTACTAGGGAACCCAATAAAGCCTTCTATATTACATACTGTCTTAGTTAGGTTTCTATTTTTGTGGCAAAACACTGTGACTAAAGCAACTTTGGAGAAAAGAGTTTATTTCAGTTCACAGCTTTCGGGTCAAACACCATCCTTGAGGGAATTCAGGGCAGGAACTGAAGCAGGAACTTGGAGGCAAGAACTGAGGCGAAGACTAAGGAAGAATGCTGCTATCTGATTTACTCCTCACACCTCCTCAGCCTGATTTCTTAAAGAACCTGATGACTTGCTCAGAGATGGCACTACCCACAATGGGCTGGGACCACCTATATTCATGAGTAATTAAGAAAACGCTTGCACAGACTTGCATACAGGCCAATCTGATGAAGGCATTTTCTCAACTGAAATTTCTTTTCCCAGATTACCCTATCTAATATTAAGTTGAGAAGGAGGAGAAGGAGGGGGGGTGGAATGAATAAGAATAAGAATAAGAATAAGAATAAGAATAAGAATAAGAATAAGAATAAGAATAAGAATAAGAATAAGAATAAGGAAGAAGAAGAAGAAGAAGGAGGAGGAGGAGGAGGAGGAGGAGGACGACAACAACAACAGCTAGGATACATACTAAATAAAACATTGATTTAATTGAGTTGTGTTTTTTTCTGACTACTGGAGACAGAACAAGCATGGGGAGACACAGACTTAGGTCAAACAGTGTTCTAGAACTATCTGTATGACTCTAGCAAAGCCACTGAAATTCTCCAATTAACAGTATAGTAGTGTTAACTCATCTGTTTCATGGCATTAAAAGGACATGATTACCCCAAATTCCTTGAAATTATAAAAATCAAATGAAAATAGAGAAACTGGTGTGCACAGAGGGGCATTCAAATAACACATAAAACGATGTTTTAGAAAATGTAAGCATGACTAAGATCCTTGCTTCAAATGGAGATAGAAAAGGGGGAAAGGCAAATATGTCTCTATTACATACGGGGCCTGTGAGAGTCCTAATGTTCGGCAGTGTCTTTAACTCTGTGGATTTGCAGAGATGAACTTCTTACATCCTGTGTAGTGTGGAAGTCTAATGTCAAATGAGGCTGAAACATTCTGTCTGACAAATAAGAGCTTAGAATGACACTATTAGTCTTAGATCATGGAAATAGTAAAATGTGAATGGTATGACATTTCCTACAGGGAAAAAGTCTTTTAAAATCAATTCCTATCATGAACTGGCTCCAGTGACAGTCTGGAGTTATTATGTCATCTAGCACAGACACTTCTTATAGGGAAAATTACATGGCGTATGGTGTAGGGACTCATGTGATCAGAGTCATCATAGTCTTCTCAATGTTTACACACACACACATACAAATAAATAAAAATAAAAGAAACTAGATCTTATCAGGCAACTGCCATGATGAGCCCAGTGTTCTTAAAGTTCAGTTATTATGTGAGTTGCTCATCATATTACAAATTAAGAAATAGGATCTTGAGCTCAGTAGTTTCCAAATGAGGGGTGAGGCAAGTTTTCTGTGTCTTTATTCAAGGGTTATTAGTCTTTAGGGATATCTGTGTCTTCACGAACTGTGTTCTGTTGAAAGGCTCTGTGATCAAATAATTTGGGCAAATGGTGCACGTCCTAGTCCTTCTTCAGAGGTTTGTTGTATTAAAGGGTAAAAAGCTTGGTGAATTCATAGAGTTAAGAAGTTCTCAAAACATTTTATCATTGTTTTCCTTTATATAACCATGGAGTAAATGTTTCTTGTGTTTTCTCCAAATGCATCAACACCCATGGAGCATGACTTAAGAACAGATCTCATGCCCCACAGGTCATAAGAGGTGCCTGCCCTTCTGTTTTCACGTGAATTTATTCAATGTAATGGTCTTGCCATCTCAGAATAATATCAGAAGAATGGGAGGGGGGAGTGATTTAATTTTCTAATTATATAACTTTGTTCATGAAAATTTACTTTATTATTTCCTTTAATTATAATGGAAACTCCTAACTATTAGAAAGGAAATGATTGATAATCAAGACATTTTCCCGATCTAATATAGAATTTCCTCAGCCATGGAACCACCGAATTGTTTCATGAACATGTTTGTGGCTAGCGAGCTTGTTAACCGAGTGCTTCTGTAAGTTGGTCTGAATAGACTGATACAAATGAAAAGAGAACCATTTAGTTATATACTGCTCTTCGCAAGACATGGGAATACACCTGTTAAAGGGTATAAAGTTCTGAAAATCTATTGGCAGCATGGGGTCTATAGTAAATAATAAATTATTCTATTATTGGTACTAGCTAAGGTATAGATTTTAAATGTTCTTATACTAGGAAATGACAAGTATGTCAGATGATATTGGCTACATTTGGTCATTCCACGGTGTATCAAACTGTCACATAGTAATATAAATATATGCAAGTTAACTGAAAAGCAAAAAAAGAAAAAAGGAGTCTTATATTTATTAAATTTGTTTGTTTATTCTCTAACTCTGTGTACAAATACTGTTTTATTTTTGGCATTAAGACTAAAAATGTCAGAGCCTTGCAGAGACGAGGCCATTGTTAGACTCCCAAGATTTACCCAGCCCTGTACTAAGTTAGTAGATCATTGCTACTAACATTTCTAGTTTGTTGATGGAGAAGACGGATCAACCACTCAATAAATGATCTATAAAGGATTACAACATTTTCCTGCTTCCTTTAAATGCCAAGATTTTAACAATCACATTAAATGTTTAGGATGGGGTAAGGAAGGATAATTATGGTAATAATGATGATAATGATAATGCTGGTGGTGATACTCATATATGGTTGCCAAGCCCTGCCTATGTTCCAGACACTGTATTAAATGCTTTGTATATATTTCATTTACTTTCTACACTGCCCCTTCCATTATTACCAGCATTTTACTTAATAATAAACTAACCTAAAGACACTATCTTCCTCAAGGCCATCATACTTACCAACTGGCAGAGATAGGACTGAAGCCCAAGTCTTTTTGTAGACTAAGCCATTCTAATGGTATAAGCAATTAGACCACCGAACCTGGACACAACTTCTTGTGTAGAAAGTTGGGGGTAGTTTCTTCACTAATCCCACAATGAGACTTCATTTTATCAAAGCTAGGAGTCTTTATTTGTAATCTGGACAGGGTGGCTCTCTCAAGTCTAGGGAAACAGTTATACTGACACCGATCGTCAGAGAGCTGACACTCTCTTGAGCAGTGGACCCTGCAGATTCCTGGCCCTTCCTTTCACCTGATCTGAGCTGAGCAATGAGTGCTTTAAGGAGAGTCATGCTCCCCACATACAGTGACAGAATGGCCACTTGCCAAACCCATTCTTCAGCCCTCTCTTCAATTATCAAAGTGAGGGCTCTGAACCTTCACCCTTTAGAGCAAGGTCCTTAGCCACATGTGACCAGCAAAATGCAGCTTTTGACACAAGCCAGAAGTAAACAACAATTACCCGTCACTTGTCAAAGTGCTCTTTCAGGGCACGGAAGGCAGCAGAAGTAGGTAATGCTTTTCCCTCTGTCAGAGCAGTATAAGGCCAGAGACCTAGCATGAAAATGTAAAGTGGGAATGTGTGCTATCTAGACCAGCGGATAGAAGACTAGTGAGCTGGTGCACATGCGTCCACTTCAGGACATCTCCTGACATGGTCTGTGTTTTTTAATGCTATAGAGCTGTGCCACAAATGACCACCCCCTCATACTGTGAGCCAGAGCAAAAGGCACTCTAGGAAGCTGGGTGGACTCTCTCCAGCTGACAAACAAGCCTGGGACAAACAAACTCAAACCCAATCCTTCTGATTTTCAGGACTCGGGAGAACTTTATGATTTGAGTGCTACACCAACATATAAGGTTGAATGTTCTACCTTTCCTATCTTGAATAATATTTTCCAACTTGGATGAGCAAAATGACAGGATACCTTCCCAGTAAGATGAATGGAATTCTCTATACCATGAGTTTGTTCTGAAAAGGGCATTGCACTAGCAGCCTCTACGTTAAATCATTCACCTGTCCTATGTCCTGAGACAAGACACAACTTTCTCACCTGCAGCAAGGGATAACAATACCCATTTCTTAAAGCTAGAGAAAAACATATGCAAAGGAAAAGGAATGGCACAGTCCAGAAACCAGAAGCTCACTATAGTAAAGTAGATTATGGTGTGTGTGTGTGTGCATGTGTGCGTGCGTGCACAGCACTTCCTCACTTCGAAGTGTGAGAATGAAGAATGTTGATAAATAGCAACACTGGACATGTGGATTGTTGTCTGTGACCTAAGATATGTGCCAACATATACCAGTTGTTTAACCAAGGATGTACTAAGCATGTAGGATATGACATATCTCAGACCAACATGCATGGAGGGTTTGTACTCAAAACTGTTTCTTTGGAAAGACCTTTGAAACAGACATGTGATCATTTATCAGAGCATTATTTTTCCTTTATGGCTTACATGTATGTATTGCTGGCACAGCATCCAATTGTCTAGAAGAGGATGGCTCTGTTCAGGGTGCACCCTAATGTGCGGAATAGTATTTGTGACATAGTTGGCACTCAGTAAACATTTATTAAATAAGCAAATAGTGTATGAGGGCATCAGAGGATTGTAAATTTCATACATAATCATTTACTCAAGAAAATTCAAAAGAGATAATATGTATGAAAGTAGCTTATAAGGCTTTAAATTATAAAAGCTGACTCATGATTGTTGTTCGTTATAAAATACCTGGCTTGACCATTATAACTTACCTTACTCACTCAAGAAAGATAAAGAACACCTAGCTAGTTGTCTGCTTATAGTATTTGGTCACATGTTTCTGTGGTAGTAACTGTTGCTGGGGTGGCTCAGCAAGGAAGACAAGGAGGCATATTTCATAACTGCAAACTCTGCCAGACCTCAGCAGAGGGAACCACCATCATGACCAGTGCCACACTCACAGTAGGACCCTGAGCATCCGATCTCAGGTGTTTTTATTGATTCAGAGCTCTTCAGGTGCAGATTATAAGCAATCAAACATCCCCCACAGAAATCTAACACCTGAAAACAATACAAAATGCCAAGACCTAGGGTAGCCCCTCACCAACAGTGCATGAAAACATTTTAAACATAACTAAAAATAAACTTCTACACCGTGGTTTCCACTTCTTTGGAATTAGAAACTTTAGAACTAGTTAAAATACTTTGACTAATTCAATATGATTACCTCTGGTTAGCACCAAGTGGTAATTAAGTCTGCAATTACATGTTCAGATTTTCATATCTTTCCTGCATGTGCATTTTGACAGTAATTGAACAAGGCAGCATTTGCAATATCTACTCTGAAATTGTTTCACAATATTTCATTATACGCCAGATTAATTTGTTAAACTCACAGAGCAAATGAAAACTTCAACATTGATCTAATTAATCCAACTGTGGGACTTTTCTGCTAATGTGCCTCAGCAGGGAAAGCCCAAGGGTTGGGCAAAGTTGGGCAAAGTGTCCAGGAAGATTAGGTATGTAACAGGATGGAGGAGAGCCTGGCAGTAAGCTTTGTTTTTGCTCCGAGTTACTATTTTTTTTCATTAAATACCATATATTTCCTTAGAATCTTTACAGTGGGAGAGTGAATAAGGCTTGATGGGATGTGTATTTGAATCTTGAAAAGACCTGAAGACATGGGGAATTCTCTCTCTTTTTCTCTCTCTTTCTCTCTTTACCTTCCTCTCCCACCTCCATCTCCCTCTTTTTCTTCTTCTCTCTCCACCTCTCTCTATTTATATATGTTTTAGAACAAAGTGGAATGTCGTAATGAGGATTGGCCTTTTGAAAATCCACAGTTCTTTTATAAATGTATTCTCCTATGTCTTTCAGAGAGTAAGTGAACTGGCATTTCTTTCAGTGATAAAAGCTGGAACCGTGAAGTATAGAAATATTCAATCTCAGCTCCATTTGAGTACAAGTGCTCTCTCTTGTAAACTGATAAAGAAAACCACTCTCATTGGGTGAACAGCCTCTTTATACATCTGTCAGCTCTACCGTTATAGGTGTGTTCATTCATTTGTGTTCGACCACTCAACAAACACCGAAGATCTATAATAATGAGCTGAGGACTGTGATAAATGCTGAGGACACCACGGAGAGCAAAATTAGATGCAGGTTTTTTTTTTTTTCCTTCAGAGTTTAAAATCTGGTGGAGAGCCTTGTGTTAATCATATAGCTCTCAAAGTATGCAAGTGAATTATACCCAGAATAAATACAGGGGTGTGTCGCGCTCCTTAGGAGCTCACAAAAGCAACATCTGCCCTTGTCAGTGAGGTCAGAAAAGTCTTCCCTGAGGAAGGATGCTTGTGTTGAGATCAGCATGGATGAGCTGAAGGGTTGGCATGTTGACTGCGGATGAGGAGGCAGTGGCTGGGAGGGGTAACGGCCCACAACAAGGCTCTGAAGCAAGAGGAATTAAGGAGAGCACAGGAATGGGAATACAAAGTGAGAGGAAGCTGGGGAAACCATGGGAACGGAGACTGAATTGATATTAAGTAGAAAGTAACACTTTTTGGGTGCTTGCTATGTACCATACAGTCTTTGAAGTGTTTGATCATATTAGCTAGATTAATTATCATGGGGCTTCATGAAGCAGGTGCAGTTGTAAATCTCGGTTTCTTGGCTGGGAGCCTGAGGCACAGGGAGGATAAAGAACTTGGAGGAGCAGACTTCTGCAAGTGGTAGAGGCAGGGTTTGAACATGGTCTTGCTCTAGAAAAAAAGTTACGAACACACATTTTGGAAGGTGAAAGCTTCAGCTTTCTAAGGAGTCTCTGGATTTGTGTAACTGCAAAGTGTAGAGATTCAGAGAGACTTTAGGAATTTCAGGCATTTTTGCAAAATCATATAAAAATTTCTACAATTGTAATGTGTAAAAGCAGTTAACTTCTGTTAGAGTCTCAAAGGGATTCAGAATTCACAAAAGATTAAAAAACACAGATCTATGTGATTTAACTTTGTAAATTTAGATAAATTATATATGCTCATAATGTTGTAAGAAGTGATTTGTAAAAAGATTATGGTGATATTTACATGCTCTTGGAGCAAATTACAACCAGGTATATGTAGACTTTAAATCCCATTTCCTCCACTTGATAAATGTAATCCAGTAGATGAATCATGCGAGTTAAGTTTTCATTTCCACATTTGCACTAATAAGATCCACATCACATCATAAGGGTAGAGAAATATAACATGTGAAGGACTGTAATTATCATGGAGAAGAGCTGGTGACTTTTGTCATAGGGACAGTGCCTAGTGCTTCCTTCTGGCAAAGCACTGTCCAGTGAGTGGTAACTTTCGTTGGAGTGTATGCTTCAAATACCCTTGATTCCCAGCAACTTCCTCAGTATGAGCATGCTCATAGTTGGTGAAAAAGAGCAGACCGGGAAAGGAGAGAAGAGAGGTACAGTTCCTAGTTGCTCTAGTTCATCATTTCAGAATCCAGCCCTTAATGTGCAGCTTCATGACGGAGTTCAGAACACTAGACACATCCACAGTTGAGTGCAGTCCTCTAGTCAATTGTAAGCTTTATTAGAAATAATCATTAATTTTGAACAATATTTGAAAATCGTTATATGATTGTATTTCAAACACTGAGTGTATGTTGAATTCTCTGAGCCTTTGAAAAAAGCTTGAATTTTATACCTGGGAGAGGAAACACTGGGAAGAATAGGTAGGTGGGGAGGAGAGAAGAAAGGGGAGAGAGGAATAGAGAGAAGGAGGGGGGAGAAGAATAGAGAGAAAGAGGGGGAAAGAGGAATAAAGAGAAGGAGGAAGGGGGAGATAGAGCAAGAACGAGAAGGAGGGAGAGAAGAGAGTAAGAACAAGACAGAAAGAAAGAATGAGAGAAAGAGAGAGAGAGAAAAAGAGAGAGAGAGAAAGAGAGAGAGAGAGGGAGAGAGAGAACAAGATAGCTCTTTCTGTGTCTGGTTTTGGAGTCTTCTATCATGTTTGATCATAGAGTTTACAGTGAGTTTTTGCTGCTACATCTGCAGGTGAAGAAGAAATAGGTGAATCAACTTCCCAGATGCCTCAAAGTGAGAAAAATCTTTAAATTCACTCTACTAAGAGAATAAAAAACAACTGTATCATTGGGGACTTCTAGTGTCCTAGAGGAATAGGTGTATATGTACATTTTAGATTCTCCTAGAGATTGCTTGTACCTCAATTTACCTGAACTGGAAGAAGCCTTGGGAAGGTGCTCTCTCATGGTGTTGAAAGGGACAACAGACCTGCTCTAATTTAGTATGAGTCCAATATCTACCACTTAATCTATGTTTAAGGGGAATTATTTAACCTTCTGTGTCACAGTTTTCTCTTCTGTAAAAGGAACATGAATAATTCTCACATCCTGACTGCAGCTGAATGAGATAAATTAGCCCAGTGACAGAGAAAAAAATGTTCAAATACCAAACAAATGGCTGACACCATTAGAATTAGAATGAATATCAGAATCAGCACTGGTTCTTGTCACTTTTTTATTATGTTTTATTTTTGAGATTATAAAATAATTGCATCATTTCTCCCTTCCATTTCCTCCCTCCAAACCTTCCCACACACCTCTCTTTGCTCTTTTTCAAATTCATGGCCTCTTTTTTTCATTAATCATTGCTGCATGCATAATTGCATCTACTATCTATCTATCTATCTATGTTTCTAAATATAACCTGCTCTGTCTGTATAATGTTATTCATATGTATGTTTTCAGTGTTGACCATTTGGTATTGGACAAGCAATTGGTGTACTTTTCCCTGGGGAAAACGGTTTCTTGTCGCTTTTAAAGAAAGAAGGCAGCCAACTTCTGCCAAACACTCGTATGATCCCAGTATTGCTAATTCCCAGCACGACAGCATTTAGTCCCCAAAGCAACCCCATACAGTGGATATTATTCCTAATTCATAGAAGAGGGACCCCAGGAACAGAGGTTAAGTAACCTATCTTACAACTATTGGCATGTGGATTTGCTACCTAAATCCTACAACTACTTGAGTAGTTGATTGGCCCAAGTTATTCCAAGGTTTTAGATTTTGGCCTTTTGTGGGGAACAGGGCCCTCTACTATGTTGAATGTTTGAGCTTCCACTATAGTAAGGGACTGACCTAAGGTGTTACCACAGAGTGCAGAGGCCTTCCTACTTTGCCCCTGAGCCTGTTGCTTCTCCATGTTTCTCATGGCTGCTTACACATCAGATCCCTAGTTAGTCCCACGTATTAGTTTAATTATAGAGGTGCCTTAATTTAGGGTCTTTTGCCTCTGGAGGCCCCTCTGTGCCTGGCAATGGCCAAGTCTTCCTGGCGGGAGTGTGAAAGGCCATGCAGACCCATGCAATAAAGTCTGTTCTTGATGCTAATGAGGAAGGGTACCTGCTTGGCAGAAAGCAGAAAGCAATAGGATGAATCGGACCTATGACCCATTCTTGACATTACCACCTTGAGATGGTGACTCTGGCCAAGCCCTAATTCATAAGGCTGGGTGAGGGAACTGCAGACAGGAAGATGTCACCATGTCACCAGGTACAGAGGGTCGTATTGCTGAAGGATCTTTTGGAAAGTCTTATGAGAAGAAATGATGTGGGATTTTAGCCTATTTCTTATTGCTCCCTTTGACCCTAGAAAACAATCTCTCCAGAATCAGCACAGAACTTTAATGACATCTTGGAGTAAGAAGGGATGTGGTCGTTCATTCACACTGGAGAAATTCTTGTTAGTCGTTTGTGTTAGTAGCATGGTTTATAATAAAAACATAGAAATCATTATCAATGGCTTAAAAATAAGGTAACTTCGACTACATATTGGCACCCTGTCACAGACTGAATGTGTCCTCTCAGAATTCATGTGCCAAGCCCGAATCCCACAGTGGTGCTATATTTGGAGACAGGATCTTTATGGAAGTGCTAAACAGTAAGTGAGGTCAGAGTGGGTTCTGATACATCAGAATCGCTGCCTCCTCCTCTCTGTATACACAGACATGTAAATAGGAGGTCATTATGTAAAAGATGCTGGTCACTGCCAAGCCCAGAGACACTCAGAACAACACCTGCCTTGCTGTCATCTTTATCAAGTCTACAGTTTTCAGACCTGTGAGAAAACATTTCTGTTGTTTAAGCTACCCTGTTTCCGTGGTTGCTTATAATGGTGTTGAGCAGTCCAGTGCCTTAATGCATGCTACACTGTTTCTCTATCGAGTTAAACAGTTGGCCCTGTGTCTTTCCTCTTTTCTTTAGTTCATCTGGAGCTGACCAATAGCGTTTCCATTAAGGAAAAAGAACACTGAGAAAGAAGTCTGGGGTGAAATCGAATATATATATTTTTAGAGATGTGAAAGACACAAATACCCACTTAAAAGATGAAACATGACTCTGTAAGACCACATAGCAAATAAAGTAATAACTTGAAATGTTATTTTTGCATCTTTCAGAAAGTGACATCTTTGATACAAGGCTGACCATCAGTGAAGAACCAATTTCTGAGAGACACTGATAGCTCCACAGGGCACGTCATCCTTGGCAGTTTATGAATTGGGCTTCATAGCTTCTCTGGAAAAAATTTGCCTGACTGTAGGGATTCGTATGCCTAACGTTAGAATGACTGACATGTCCCTTTTTCCATAATTATACACTTGCTCTCCACAGCACGACTAATTCCTGCATTATTTCAAAGTGATTTTTATAGCATAATGGCCCACAACACTTGCAATTACAATGTCTTCTACTCATAATTACCTGGTTTGTGTTAAATTTCTCTTTTGGTTCTCTCTCATCTTTGTCTCCTCACCTTACTGCTTCAGAAACTAACATTGTTGAATAGAACAATTTCGGGAAAAATGACTTTCCTAAAAATATGTAGATTGAAGTAAACTAATTGAAAGATTGAACTATCATAACCTTGACTGTCAAATACCACACGTACTTCTTTCCTTGAGTGATAATTTTGGAGAAGTTGTTGCCTTATATTCTGTTATACATATCACCATTTGGGAAAAAATAAATGATGCATGATGCAATACTATACGTTAGTGCAAAGAGGAATTCATATTCTTTCTTGCCCCCTCTCTCCCTTTCTCTTTCTCTCTTTCCTGCTCTCACTCTCTGCTTGCATACATGCATATATTCCTCTATATCTGGATAGATTTCAGATCCACAGTGATGACTAGAAAAACACATTACAGAATGATACATGCAGTATGGTGACCCCAGTGTGCACAGAAGCCTCTGACATGACGTGGTCACTACTAATGCACGATGGTGATGGTGCATATGTAAATGGAAAAAGAACTGGATAGATTGAGTTCAAAGGCTGGGCTTGGAGGAGCTCCTCTCTCAGCACACCTCCAACCTTTAGCCTTAGCTTAGTCTCTGGATGTAGACCCAGGAGCCTCCTAGTTCTCCTCCATGGCCCCCTTCAGCCTTTTCTTCTCACCCATCTCCATTTCTCTGTGACTCTGCAAGCCCACAGAATCACTCTCTACCAGGGACCTTTAGCCCTGATACCAGGCAGGTATTCAGATAGGGGGATCTCTTTATACTCCTTCCTGTCCTCTATTCAAGTCTCTCCAAACTTACCATTAGCCCTGCTGACCACAGGAAACCTTCCTCCCAGCCTGTCTCTATCCCCTAGGGACTCTGTGTATACTCCCAGGGTCCCCCTAGTCCTTCCCTGTCACTTTTCAGCCTTCCTTTTAGCCCATCTTCTCTTTTTTTGAGACTCCCCATGAGAACCACAGAACAGCTCTCTCTAGGAACTCCTCAGCCACCAGCTTGTCTGGAACACAGAATCAGTCTCCACCAGAAACCTTACAGCCACAACACTTGGCTGGGACTCAGGGACCCCACAGCTGCCACACTTGGCTAGGACCCAGAGGGGGGCAAAAGCAACCAGAGAACAGAACACCAACCCAACAAAGATGAGACCAGATATCTACACTACACCAAGAAACACTTCAAATGCCATAGCTCCAGATGCCTAGATGCCTGTGCAAAAACAAAAATATTAAGAAAAAGGACAGCATGCTTCCTCCAGAAGCCAGCAACCCTATTCTAATAGGCCCCGAGAAAAGCAATTTAGCTTAAGTATAAGATAAGGACTTCAAAATAGCAGTTCCGAATATGCTTAAAGAGAATATGAATGAACACCTTAATGAAGGCCATGAAAACACAGTTGAATGAAATAACATAAATAATTCAAGCCATTGAAGGTAGAATCACTAAAGAAAACCTAAACTGAAATAAATCTAACTGGAAATGAAACTGCAGGATGTCAAACAAAAATCTGTGAGGTAAGCCTTAACAACAGATTAAAAGACTTGGAAGAGAGGATTTCAGGTCTTGAAGACAAGGTAGAAGAAATACATAGCTTGGTCAAAGAAAACATTAAATATTAAAAACAAAACCAAGGAATAAAATATACAGGAAATCAGGCACACTATGAAAAAGACTAAACACGTAAACAATAGATATGGAGGAAAGAGAAGACACTCAGGTTAAAGGGACAGACAACATTTTTAACAAGACCATAGGAGAAAATATCCCTAATCTACAGAGATGCCTATCAAGTCACTAAAGGCATATAGAGTGCCACATAACAGGGCCAGAAAAGGAAACATAATAAAAGCACTAAATGTACAGAACAACAGCAACAAAAATGGATATTGAAAGCTATAAGGGACAAAGTCATATGTAAAGCCAGGACCATTAGAATAACACTTGAATTTTCAATGTAGACTTCCAAAGCCAGATAGGCCTGAATGGATGTTCTACAAACTCCAAGAGACCACAGATGCCAGCCCAAAAACTACTATACCCAGAAAAACATATTTATCACAGTTGAAGGAGAAAGAAAAACATTCTATGACACAAACAAATTTTAGCAATTTCTGTCCACCAAACCAGATCTATAGAGGGCACTAGAAGGAAAGCTTCTGTCTGAATGGAAGGCTAACTACACCAATGAGATACAAGGAATAAATAATCACAGAGAAGTTAATCAAGTTAAGAAAAAAGAAAGAATATTTCCAACAAATAGTCATAGATTAACAGAGTGGCTGAGAAAACAAGGCCCATCTTTCTGCTGCATCCAAGAAACACATATTATTACCAGGCACAGGCTTCACCTTAGGGTAAAAGGATGAAAAAAGGTATTCTAAGCAAATGGAGTCACCTTATAAAAGGGGAGACAATGACCCAACTAGACATCTCATGTCACCAAGCAAAACCTCTAGTGCCAGGAATGGGTTACATCTTGTTGAGTTGTTGGCCAAAAGCTTCAGTAGACTACCATAAACATCATAGACTAATGCCAAGGTTTTCCCTCCAAACATGATGGTAAGGTGCTATTGCTGAAGGTACAATTCATTTATGTTACTGAACATGGAGAAATCAAACTGATACCTATAGAAGCCTCATCTTTACTGACTAGCATTCATGCTGCTGGAAAATACTTTGTGCACTGTCAGAGCACAGTTCAAGAATGAGGTTGTATAAAAATTCTAAGTGCTTGTGAGAAAACTCCAAGAAAAGAGGACAAGAGTCTTGTGGCCTAAGTTTCTTTAAAACACAGAATTGTTCCTGGAATGTGTTTTTATGCTCCTCCCAAGTGTAGTGAATAGGAGTGAGTTCACTTTTGTTGTTATTCACATGCCTCTGTGGGGGAAAAAAAGCATGTTTTTGCCACATGTGGCTTTTCCTTGTGATCGTGTACTCTACTCATGTGATTCATTTTGACCCTCAAAGTATAAATCGTCTAATGCTCTGAATAAAATTGGCTATTGCATGAGACTTTCATCCACTAATTTTATCAGCTCCATTATCCCAGGTTCACACCAACAACTAGAGTGGTAAACACTATACTACTGGAGGAGAAATTTAACCATCAATTTCACCAAGCTACACAGCTTGTGTTTTACAACAGCAACCTGCCTTCAAGGAATACTTGTGCAATAGTGGCACACATGTTATGAGAGTAACCAACTACTTTTGGCTTAGATTTAAGGCCCAGTCTGTGGGATGGAACCCATACACGACATTGCTATAATGACCAAAACCTAAGAATAGATAGGTCATGGGCTGTATGGAAAAACCTATTATTATTATTCTGTTAAAGGAACATAGTAATAAAATGGCTCTTAATGAAATGTTGCTATTTGAAATCACTCATTCCTAATCAGAGAAGCTTCTTCTTTCAGTAGAATTTAATTAACAAAGAGATCCACAATTGGACAATGTGCAGAGACTGAGAGACATTGGAACCCTCAGTCCAACGGGATGTTTTTATCACTGCACCCCCCCCCGAACCATCTTGCAAGCTCATGGATCTATGCAGAACAGGAGGAAGAAGATTTTAAGAGGCAAAGATGGTAGATGATGCCGAGGAAATAGTGCCTTCCAGACGCAACAGGACTATTTTACATATAAACTCACAGAGACTGTAATAGCACAATAAGGCCTGTAAAATTTAAACCATCAAGAAGAATCAGAAGCGTACAGAAAGTCCCACTGTGAACCAAGAAGCAATTTGATACCTGTTGGGGAAGGGATAATCAATTTTCTCTAGTGGAGTATAACTAGGGCAAGTGCCATGTCCATGGGTTACTGGACAACAGAAAACAGATTCCATTTGTGTGTGTGTGTGTGTGTGTGTGTGTGTGTGTTTTGTTTGGGAATTTATTGTCTTGTTTTTCTTATTTTAATTTTTTTAATTATGAGAGAGAAGACGAGTGAGAAAGAACGTGAAGTTGGGTAGGTAGGGAGGTGGAGAGGTTCTGGGAGGAGTTGGGATAAGGAAAGATCATCAAAACATATTGCGTAAATTTTAAAATAAATTAATAAAGCAAGAAAAAGTGATGCATTCAAGAAAAGAGATGTCAAAAGGACTAGAAATTCAGGCAGAGAGACTTTCATCTGTGGTGTTTTATTTATCTGAAAAAGAAGGTACGAAGCAAAAATGGCAACATCAACACATTTTACTTCTTTATGATGCACACTTGTTTCATTCACATATTGTTTCCTATTTGTAAGGAGTCTTGACATGCACAAATGAAAAAAAAAAGCATGATAAAGAGTAGCATGACAACTGTCTATCTGCTCCACAGATAGGGAGAAAGGGAAGAAATTAAGACCGTGCTTTCTTCATCAAAGTACTTCTGTTTGGACATAACTCATGTCAGAATGAGTGCTTTCCATCTAGATCATAAATTAAGAATGATGTTATCAAGTGTATTTTCAGGGAGAGAGAGAAGATTGACAAGTTGCTGTCTGTGGAGAAGTAAAATAATAGTCTTTGAACTTGGAGCAAAGAAAATGCCTGATGATGACGCATCTCTTTGTTCTGTTTGTACCTGGGTCTGAAGCAGGCATTTCTCAGTGTGATTGGCTCCATTCTCAAGCAAACATAGGTTTTGGGGTAAGAACTAGTGGGATTTGCAGCCTTTACATATATGTGCACGTGCTGGAAGGGGCATGCACGTGTGTAATATGAATATAACATATGAGTTTTGAACATACTGTAATTCAATAATTACTTACCTATAAATGAGGACACTTTACAGCTGAGTTAGGTCCTTGTGTGTTGTTTTCCATGACAACTTAGTCAAGTGTGCTTCTTCTGTTGGGTTGTGGGTTCTCCACTTGATTTCAGAGTCTCTTTTCTGGCAGCTTCACTTTGGTACTAACTGGCCTCTGTTGGAATCTGGGCATGCTTCCCTCATGTAGAGTTGATCATGTGACAGGAAGATATCTAAGCTTCCTCAATAGAGTGTGCCCATCTTTTACAGAAATGCTAGCAAAGCATTGCAGAGGAAAATTCATTTTAGTTCCCCACTGTGCCTAATTATAAATAAATGGTTGGAACATTTAAACATGCCACAAATGAATGACTAGCCTCTCAGCAGCACACAGTTCTCCTCTCTCTGACTTTAGATTAACTAACTGACATTCTCCATCTTTAATTTTCATAAATTAATCATTGTCTTTATCCAAGAAGGCCTATATTTGTTACTTCCTCCAAAGCTTAGGACTTACATGCACATTAGTTAATTATGCCCCATGGGAAATATCTGAATGTCTCTTTTTCCTGACCATCAATGGAGCCACTTTTAATGCAACTTTTGTCCAATTATAGGTATATAGAAAAGAAACAAATGAATACAGTAAGGAGATGGTTACGAATAATTCAAAGTTTGCGTTGATGTTGGGCATCAACTCAGGGCCTTGCACATGCTAGGCAAACATTCTATCACTGAGCTGAATAACCAACCCAAAAGCTTATCTTTATCAGTTCCCTCAGTGTACATTGAGTACCAAGTTCCAGGCATGGTTGTAGCTTCTTGGAAATAGGCAATAATATAAATCTAATCCTGTTTACCTGAGATTTAAATTCTTGTAGGAAGACTTCTTTAAATAGATTTAGATGGTGAGACATTACTTAAAATTTCATTTTCTCCGGAGAGCGAAGAGATTATATCTAAAAGTTAGGTTAGAATAAGATAACCAGGAGGATTCCTGAAAGGAAAGCTACAGGGGTGAACAGGGACAATCTGCATGAGGGGAGAGAAGGTAGAGAAAGTCTGATAAGGAACTCTGTGTTTGGGGAAACAGAGGGAGGCTGGAGCATCTGTAGCACAGATGGGTTGAGAGGGGTAAAAGGAGGCTTAAGGGGTAAACTGAGGTGGACTTTCCCAAGGGCAAGGATTCTAACTCGCCATTTTACTTCTCTGTTGTGGACTTTTTTTACTTACAAGATCTTGCTCTTGCCTTTCTTTGTACTTATGGTAAGTTTAGAGGACATGAGAATACCTTTGAAATCATACCATGCACCTCAGGGAAAATGCTGTTAAATGCTCTGTTTTTCTGGTGAGTGGGAGGGGCCACCAATGCCCTGTTGAGCTTCCTGTCCTGTATGCCATCAACAATAAAGGTAATACTAGAAAACAGTAAAGTACTGCAGTTGTGATCTAGCAAAATTACTTTTCCCTTCTAAACATTTTCCATCTCCTTGACAAAAAGTTTACTTAAATACAGCTCTATGCTGCTTAACAACAGATTTCCATTCTGAAAACTGCATCCCTTAGGTGATTTTGCCATCATTCAAATGCTATAGAGCATTACAAAAACAGGTATGATACACATAGGCTGTCTGGTACATACTGTCATATATGCTGCTCATAATTAACAAAACTGATAAATGATACAGGATTATAGTTGTCTGTATTAGTTACTGGCCTTTTGCTATGATAAAATACCTGACAAAAGCAACTTAAGGGAAGAGAGGTCTATTTTGGGTCACAGTTTGAGAAGCACATAGTCTGCTGTGGTCGGATGTCCTCTTGGCAGGGACACAAGGAAACTACACACACTGCACCTGCAAAGACAGATGAATATTAGTCCTTAGCTTCTTTTCTCCATTTCCCCTTTTTATTCAGTGTGTGACCCTAGCCCTTTAGACAGTGCCATCCACATTCAGGGTAGGTCTTCTCTCACCCTTTAATTCTGTCTAGAAAGACCCTGGAAGATGTATCCAAAGGTGTGTCTTCTAGTTGATTCTAAATCCAAGTTACAAATGAAGATTAGTGGATTCAATGGCTTTGACTGAGAGACATATTCCAAGTTTTCATTATGAAATGAAGTTGATTAGAAACTTTGCTAACTGCTGGTGCTGAGATGCAGGTTCTCTCACACTTACAGTAGCAGGGATATTTAAATTTCATAAATGTAGTTTAGAAAACTAATGTATGTTTTGATGGATTTTACAATAATTGCTCTTGAGACATTTCAATTGTAATTTTAGATTAATTCTCTGGGCAGAGGCTAACATAACACTTCCTATCTGATTTAATTTTTTAAAATAAAAAAAATGATTCAATATAGAAATGATATAACCTTTTCAATTAATTTTAAAGGTCTGCTGGTCTCCATATCACTGGATCAGAACCTATGCATTCAGATGTTCTATTGAGTTTTTTTAATAAGTTTTTAAGAATTATGTTTAGACTATATCAGATTCATACTAAAAAAGAGAATTTGGGTTTTAATCCATTTATCCTGAAAATATATCTCTGAAATTAACATGTTTAATAAAGCTTCATGAGAAACAACATATGGATTTATAGGCAAAGTAAGCTAGTGTTAAAAAATGCTTAAGAAACATGAAATGGCTATCAGAGATCAACCAAGTGTTACTGATAGTATACATGGCTAGTGAGACTAGCCTCCGAAACAACCATCTCCAAATTCCTGCTATAGATGCATTGATTTTAGTAATTTCTGTGTGTTTTTTACATTGGTTACTTTGTGGGATACTACACTGTGTGTAGAAATAGCAATTTTAGAGTTAGTTTCTAAAAGTTAGTTTGAGCACATCTAATGATGTCTCCTAAATGCAACACTTCATAAATAGGGACCAAATTCATTTGTGAGAACACAGGATAAGATTCCAGTGCTATGTTCTAAAGTGTAGCCAAAGCACACTGTGGTCCAAGGATGACTTTGACCTTAGTCAAATCAACAGTAGTCCCTTGTCCCCATGTGGAACCATCAGAAGAGTCCTCATGGGAAGACCTAGCAAGAAAGCCACTGTAGACAGTATAGACAGCAAGTTAATGACAGCTGCTGTATCAGACATCAGGAGCTTGGGGATCCTTGAAATTGGGACACAGAGCAGTCATGTGGGAAGAGGAAAGTTAAGAAGAGAGATGAGTTTACCATAGAGCATTGTTTCTTGGCTTCAACACTGCCGAAAATTGACTGGATAATCTTTTGTTGGGTGAGACTGTCCTCTTTACTGTAGAACATTTAACAGCATCAGGGGCCACAAGATGCCCAGAGCTTCCCTCTTTCCTGAGTCTTGAAACCAAAAGTTATTTCCCAGAGGACAATTCTGCCTTATTAAGAACCCTGTTGCCAAGAGGACAGAGTCGTCAGTAAAGAAAGGTGGACAGCTGTGATTTGATACAAATGACTGGTCCCATGCAGGTTTCTCTCCTATTAGAGGTATGGAAGAAGAAAACTTGGAAAAGGTGAAATGATGGAAAAATCCTAATAATGGAATACATTACTTTATATAGTTGATATGTCAATAAACTCTGGGTAGAAAAGAAATTCACCTGATAATTCTTACCATCAACTATCTCCTGAACCCAAAATACTTTCTGTCTACCACTATTACTACTGTGGGCAAATTAATCTCTTTTGTGAGCCTCCATTACTAAAGCTGGAAAGACTAAGCATGTAGCTTCCAGTTTCTTCTGCAGTACCCAGTGTGACTTATTTCAGGCTGGTGAGATTCTACTAGGGTATCTTCAGAGAGGTTTTGGGAGATGCTATTATCTAATAGAAGTCACAGAGATGCTGCAATTGTCCCTTGAGCATGCTCCCTGTTTGTAGTAGCCACATTCCTGTTGTCCCAGACTGGAACTCTTGTAACTGGTCACAGTCACTGGTATTGTGATCTTTTCAGTGGCGATGGTGGTACTCTAAATGCTAGCTGTTTTTCTGGTAAAGTGACATAGGAATATGTGGCTTGGTCTCTGATCCAAAATGGGCTTCTTATTTCTTTTGTCTCACCTTTATAATCTTCCTAACTCATGCCTAGTGGAGTTACTGGGCCACCTCAGGCCATCCTCTAGAGGACATAGCCTCACTCCTCGGGCATGGTACAGGAAGAGACATGAGTTCAGGGAAGGAGCCAGAATCTGAAGAGCAAACAGCTGACACACAGCGAACATTTACTTTCTATTAGACACTCTTGTACCAGCAACCTCTAGTCTGAGAGAGCTTTATAATAAGGATGAGTACAGACAGACCGGCTAAAAACTTTAGCTAAATGATATAGTTTGTACATGCCCATTTAGGTCTCAGCCTGGCTTTGTATTACTGCATTGTATTGCCTGAGCCCCAGGGCTGTGGGCCTGTGGTGGTCACTGCTCAGCCTTGCCAGTGAAGAAGAAACATTTGCATAAAAATACAGACTGGACAGATAAACAGCTTCTTTTCAACACATTTGCGAGATAGTCTGTTCTTATTTTGTGGGTTAAGGAGATAGCACCAGTAGGAAGAGATTTCTGTATATGTGTTCTGGCTTTTGCTTCCCTCATTCTTCAGTGGATGTTCATCTTTCGGGAGAAGAGACCAACAGGCCATTGAGAACTCTCATATTCTACGTGTCTCCACCTAGGATCATCAAGTGACAGTTCATTACAAGCCCACAGAAGGCTTAATGATTCAGCTTTCCACTATAGTGCACTACAGAGCTTTGTTATTTATTATTTTTTATGAGCAGTCTATCTGCATGTACACCTGCATGCCAGAAAAAGGCATCTGATCCCATTATAGATGGTTGTAGCCACTGTGTGGTTGCTGGGAATTGAACTCAGGACCTCTGGAAGAGCAGTCAGTGCTCTTAACCACTGAAACATCTATCTAGCTCCTAGCTTTGTTATCTTAAGTAGGTGTTTGAGAAGACTCTTCATTCCTTGGTATTCCCATTTATGAAATGATAATATTCTAATATTTGTTTGGTATGATTACATAAAATTTTAAATAGTTGATGCCTTGCAATTAATTAATATTCAACGGTAATAATTTCTTATTAGAGAATTTGAAGATGCTACCCTTTTAGAATCCAGCTAGATCTGTACATATGTATTTCATGAAATTGAAGGCAGCGCAAATAGAAGATTGGAACAGTTTCCTGTGTCCTCATGAAGAAAGCCTCATGAAGCTGTCAGTAATGACCTCTACCTGACCGGCTTGAAGCACATCAGTTAGAGGCTGAAGCCATTGCCCTTCAAAGCCAAGGGCCCTGTGGCTGAAATCATTTTGGTTGTTCAGCTTCCTGCTGGGTATTACTTGTGTATAACTTTCACCATGTGCCATGATCATCTTGCTTTGTTCTTCCAGGTGTCTGAGAGCCATTTTGCTTATTGACCAATCTGACATATTTCATGTGGAGCTGCTGAGTTCCAAAACTGGTCACCTGAAGTCTGAGCACAAGGGAACAAATCTTAGATTCATCTGTGCTAACTCATATAAGAGACTTTGCAAAGGGCAGCTATTACCCTGGGCTAAGGATTGGAAGACAGGACACCTAGAGTTTTCCTACTTTAATTTATAAAGCTTTCCTCAGCATGCATGGAAGAAAAAGTATGTGCAGGGGGGAAATGATAGAAAGAAAATGCATGAAATTGACTAGCAGGAGACTGCCAGGATATCAACTGTTCCAGGAGATAGCTGCCATCACCTTTGCTTTGCCCCCAGTCTTCTGAAATTATTTTTAGCTGTGGGCTAGAGGGATTCTTTCTTCCTCTCTTTCACATCAAATGCTGTGCTGGAAAGCAATCAAGCATGTGGTCAGAGCCAAGAATTGTAATCGGCTGTGTTTCTGTGTAAGACTCAGGACAAAACGCAGTCTCTTCTGAGAGATGTAACTGCAGGCCACTGGGAGGAGTCATTTGTGATTAGAAGATGTGAAAAGATCTGAGGCCTACTGTAAGGATAGCTACTTCTATTGCAGGCCATGTTCCATGGGAGAAAATGTTCCCACTTAATAGTCCACATTCTCCTAACGAGCCTGAAGGGAAGTGGGGGTGAGGGAAGAGCAAGGAATGAAGATGTTGCTTTATCACATGACAGATCATGTTAATTGGTGTTCTATAGGTGATTGAATTCTTCCTGAAGGAGTTTTATTTATTTGTTTATTTATTTATTTATTTATTTATTTATTTATTTATTTGGTGTGATGCAGGCATTAGTGAAAAAAACTACTTTATGTGGATCACTCAGTCCTCAAAACAGCCATGCCCATTGGGTGTGACTATTCCCAGTGGTCAAAGGATATAGGAAAGTCATGTGACTTATGCAGGGTCAGGGAGGTTTTATATGACTACACTAGCTTCACACAATGTGACATGATTACTTAATAACAAGATAGGCAAACTCTGTTGAATGCTTTGTGCTTGAAACATTCTGGATAGGCTCTCAACCACTGTGAGTGTTGAGTACTACTATTTCCACCTTTTAATTGGGAAAACTAAGAGTCTGAGAATTTAAGAAAATAGTTACGTGTGTCTGAACAAATACTTGACCCACTACAGCTCTTTTTTCTAGTGCTATGCTAGATTGCAGACTAATATGAAACAGAGTGAGGAGAAACAAAAGTTGTGTTTCTGTGTTGATAGCCTCGGAAAATCAAATCAGCTCAGAGGAAGGATCTTCAGTGACTGTGCACTTTGCAAGGAGGTGTTATTACTTGTGTTCTAGCATATCTCTGGTACCCAGGACAGTGAAGAGAACAGAGCTTACCTGCTGCCTTGAGCCCTGGCCCAGATGGCTAAGATAATGGAAATTCAGACATAAATTTTTCTTCCATCACAGAGGGCACATGGGGTGATCCTGCCCCTCTCAGAAGCCATGTAGGGTGCCAAGGTAAAGGTAAAAGGATCTTATCATAGGATAGTTGATGCACAGGAAACCAGGCCAATATGGTGGTATTTTTGGCTCTGTCACTCATAAATTGCTTTTAATCTGTAAGATGAACAAGATCGATCTATTGCGGTTTCCACATGAAGGCATGTGTGGTGCTTAGTGTAATGGCTGGTCCACAGCACATACTCAACATGGAGTCATTGTTGTTTTCTTGTGGTGGTCGTTTATCTGTACCATGAATACTCAGAGCCAGTACACCTGTGATGTGTACATATTTTATTTTCTAGTGAGGGATGCTAGTTCCCACTCCATCTCTTGAAGTTGTACAAATTATAGAACTTAAAACCAAAATTAAAATTAATTTTGACTGCCTTCATTCCACCTTCTCCACTGGGCTGCAGCGATCAATTTGGACTCAGTTATGCCCCAAAAATTCCAGTGAGAAGAGACAGATTTCAGTATGCACACAATCTAAGCAAAAGTGCTGATTTCTTATCTTACAGCCAGGCAGTCAGATGATACTGCATCTCTTTGTTTGTTAGAGATGGAGTCTCATGGAGTCCAGCTTGGCTTCAAAATCACAATAGAGCCAAGGATGGCCTTGAAGTCCTTGTCCTGCTTCTGCCTTCCTAGTGTTCATATTGAAGGCACTTGCCATCACACCTGGTTGTATGCAGTAGTGGGAAATCAAACCCATGGCTTTGTGCATGGGAGTCATGAATTTTACTAACTGACTCCAGGTGAACTTGTGACACCAATCGGCTCTTTTATGTTAAGAAGACTGTGTGTTGTTCTTGTGACATGAAAGCAAATAAGCCAAGAATATGATCCAAAGCATGTTTTATCATGTTAGATGGTATCTAATGTGATGACGTCACATGGTCTTATGTGAACAGACACAACACTTCCTTCATTTCCTATTATATTAATTAGATATTTTAAAGCAAAAGTGGAACCTGCTCATGTTTAACAAATTTAATTATCATCCCATGGAAAAGCAACAGCATGTCTTCCTGAGTGGTTTTCCTCTGTTCTCTGCTGCTTTAGCTTTCCCACTCCTGCCAACCACTCTTGGGCTGTTTCTTTGTGCACCCTTCCAATTTTTTATTATCATTTATTTTACTTTTTTGTCATTATAACAGAATTACACTATTTCTCCCTTCCAATTCCTCCCTCCCAGTCCTCTCTCATTGCTTCTTCTTGCTCTCTTTCAAATCTTCATGTCTTTTTTCGTTAATTGTTGTCTTAGGCATATGTATTTTCAAATACATAAGTACAGTCTATTCAATCTATATAATGTCACTTTTATGTATGTTTTAGAGCTCACCTTTAAAAATGCTTTATTTTATCTCATGTGTACGATGGTTTTGTCTGCATATGTCTGTACACAACATGAGTGTATTGTCTAGGAGAAAAGAAGACAGCACTAGCTCACCAAGAAATAGAGTTACATACAGTTAAGAACCTTTGTATGGTTGTTGGAAATTGAACCCAGCTCTTCTGCAAAAGCAGCCAGTGCCTTAACCACTAAACAATCTCTTCTAGTCCATGAACTGACCATTTTTATCTGTGTGAACATATACACATTTATGCCTTTTTATTGATTTCAGTTTCAAGCAATGTTGAGAACAATATTTAAACCCAATCTGTGAGTCTTCCTACTTTTGCTTTTGTGTATACACACACACACACACACACACACACACACACACACACACACATATTTGAAGAGCATCTGTAGACTACAGTCCTAGAAATGGAACCTCTCATCTACAGGAAATGTGTTCTGTAAACTTAGATGGAAATGCTAAATTACTCTTGGGAGAGATTATAGCTTCACTACCAGTAAATAAGAATAATTCTTTCCTTATAGTCTTGCCACAAAAGCATTATTAGACTACTAAATTTTGGTGATCTTTTTATACTTGGGAAAATTGACTGTCTGGGAGGCCAAGACTATTTTGCTATCAGTTCTAAAATAAAATAACCACATATTGACTGTGAGGACAGACATCTCTGGATGAGTCCTGGATCTTTCTCTTAATTTATTCTTCCAAAAAGTATTGTCTGCCAAATTGATTTTTTACCTTCTTCTTGGAAAAATTAATACACTTTTAATAAGAATATAATAATAAAATAACCACTGGTACAATTTTTCAAGGAACAGTCTGTTAAAAATAAACAAAACAAAACAAAACAAAAACATAGGCATAGAATCAAGAAAAGCTCAGTCTGACTCCATAGTCTTAAAATACAAATTTGTTAGGGGCTTATTAGAAAGAGGAATGGCCATAACATTTAGAAACAATTTGGATACAGTCTTTTAAACCTGAAGCAAACTTTAGAAAAAATGAAAAATAGAACAAAAAGATCATTGAGATTCTATTGTCGTGGTTCTTTGGTGAGAATGGCCCACATAGGCTCATAGATTTAAAAGTTTGGTTTCCAGTCTGTAGAACTGCTTAGGAAGGATTAGGAGGTATGACATTGTTGGAGGAAGTGTGTCACTGGGGGTGGGCTTCGAAATTTCAAAAGCTTATGACAGGCTCAGTCTTACTCTCTCAGGCTACTGCCTGTAGATCACAATGTCAGGTCTAAGCTACTGCTCCAGTTCCATACCTACTTGCCTGCTGCCATGCTCCTTGCCATTATGTTCATGGACTAACTCTCTGAAACTGTAAGCCCTTAGTTAAATGCTTTATTTTGTATGTTGCCTTGGTTATGGAGTTCTTTTTACAGCAATAAAATAGCTACTAAGACAATCAGCATAGGTTATCCTAACCTAAAGAATTAGACAATGGAAGAGACAAAGGAAATTAGATAAAGGAAGAGAAGGAAAGAAGAAGGAAGAGGAGGAAGAAGATGAGGGAAAGAAGAGGAGGAGAAAGAAGAAAGTGAGAGATAAGGAGTCAGAATCCAAATTAGAAAGGAGAAAATCAGTTGGCCTTGCTTGCAGATGACATGATAGCTTGGAAAACCATTAGGCTCCACCAAAAAACCACAAAAACAAAACCCAAAAAAGCTCAATGTGTTCAAACTGAGAAATAAATTAGTTGCAGGATATAAGGTTAACAGGCAGCATTTTAATATACTAATAATGAACTAGCTGAAAAAGGTTGATGAATGAATGAGGCAGAGTCTCATGGGTCATATCAAGATATTTTTCAAACTTGCAATTGCAGTAGGAATATGTAGCAAGGTTTTCCTTGTATGACACAGTATCATTAACCATAGATACGATGCTATGAGGATCTCTGGAGTCTATAGACATGCCCTACTTCTCCTCCTCCCAGTCCCACACAATAGCTATTCTTCTTTCTTTTTCTAGGAGTTTGATTTGCTAGATGTGAGTGGAATTACATGACTTTCATCTTTCTCTGATTGACTCTTTTCACTAAATATAACACTCTCAAGCTTCATTCATGTTGCCATACATTGCAGACTGTTCTCTCCTTTTAAGGCTGAATAATAAACGGTATCTAAGTACCACATGCATTTTATCCATCCTTCCACTAAGGGACATTTATGCGATCTCACATCATTGCTACAGTGAATACAGAATGCATGATCTCTTCCACATCTTGATTTTAATTCTTTTTGGGTAAACATCCAGAAACAGGATTGCTAGACCATATGGTAGAACTTGTATTTTATTTCAAGTGTGAGGATCTCAAGTAGAAGAGTCATATGATTTGGTTCACATTTTGAAAAGATCAGTTAAAGTGCCATGTTGGAAATAGCTTAGGTTGTCAAAAACAGAGAGCAGGGAGGACAGTTAGGAGTTATTACAGCAATCAAGGAAAAGATGGCCCGGGTCACATAGAGACATTTGGGATTTTCACTCAAGAGTGTCAGAAAAGTGAAGATGTGAACGACCAGAATTGCTGTGTCATGGAGCTTTGTTATGAGTCTGTGACTTCACAGAAGGAAATTTGTGCAATAGCTCCTCAGGGACTGCTGCTGGCCTTGGCATCAGTGGTGCTTGCACTGGGTAGTAGTAAATTTGGTCCATTTCTTTCTCATTTCCAGTTGTTTGATGGGTTCTATTGATCAACCAGGAAATCTGCTGCAGAGGAGAAAATGTGTAGGATTAAGCAGATAAGATGTGTAGAGCTAGTGTGTTTTCAAAGCTATGCATTTGCTGTAGTGTGTGCTCAGAAACATACTGTATGTTATGTTTTTTGAAAGGAAAAAAAATATCAAACTGGGGGGACTGGAGAGGTTACACTGTTCTTGCTCCGTGTCAGGGCTGAAGTCAGGGCCTACGAGGCGGGAGAGTATATCTGTTCCTATGTTCAAAATATGAAACAAACAAGAACATTTGGATAGCTACTTGGAGAGAGTCCCAAGGCTTCTCAGCTGGGTGGGCCTCATTGCCTGTAGCTCACTTTACAGGAAACTTCCTAGTTAGTAGGTTGATATGCTGCAGTCAAATGAAGTAAGGCATAATTAGGAGAAGAGTTAAGAATGCAAGAAGAAAGCCACCTCTTGTTTGAAGGAAGATCTAAATGGAATTTTGGCAGGGTGATTAGAAGGCAACTTAGGACAGCAGATGGAGAAGACTGTAGATACTTAGAGAAAGGAGGTGTGGACCCAAAGGGGTTAGATGTGTCTGCCCATGGTGATTATCCATGTTATGTAAATGAGTTAAGTGTTTGTGATTCTGCGTTGACTTAACTATCACCCTATTATCTGTGCATTGAAAGAAAGTTCTGAGCAGATATGATCTTATCATGAAAAATAAATAGCTTCTAAAAGACATTCTGTACACCTAAGTTAAAGGAAAGCATTTTCCCTGAGTCACTAATTGTTCCAGATTTTATACATCTAATTGTAGCTTTGCCTCATCCTATTGAATGTAAACAATTCTGCCTCCATTTTATAAGTAGAAGATTCCAGGTTTGGTTATATTAAGTTAATCTAGCCCAAGGTTGTAGTCAGGCTCAATCCTGATGGCCCGTACTGTTGTCATGGTAACACACTGCTGAGAGATTCTTGGTTGTTCAATGTTCTCAGTGCCATGATAGCCTGATGGTTCAAAGCATCACTTCTGAGGTCAGTCTTCCTGGATTTCAGTTTTGACTCCACTGCCTAGGTCAACTGGGTAAGACTCTCTGAGCTTCATTTCAAAATGGAATAAAAAATTTATTAGAGAGACTGATCAATGTAGATAACCGGTGATTTTAAGTTTCTTCTTTAGAAACATCAAATAGCTTTGCAAAGACTTTGAATTCAAGGTAGAATCTAAACCTATGGTGTATTTTCCAAGGTAGCACAGGTATTTCATGATCAAACAAATTTAGTAAACATTTCATACAGAATTGCAATGCAAACCAGCATGCAACGGACTGCAGAATCTCATAGTTTAGAGGAGTTGAGACTGTTGAGTCTCCTGTCTCCAACCAGATTCTTGATTTTCCCTCTCCAGAATGAAATCAGCAGATAGCAAAGAATGGACAAATGAGAACTTTATTAACCTGGAATTAACAATTTATAAGGGAAAACAGGTCACCATGGAGAAATGGTAGCTTGAATGAAGAGTGAGAAATTTGAACTGTTGGTAGCAATGAGATGATAGCTTGCCAATGGGTTAGAAGTGTTGTAGCTTTGGGAACTGTTTCATCTCCTGCACTTTCTTGAGCAGTAGGTCAAAGAGGCTGGATTTGCACATCTCAGAGCTAGTGAGTCTTGGAAAGGACACAATAGCAGTAGGAGTGAATTCCTGTCTTCAGCCATACTATGGAATCTCAGAGGCTGAGCAGCAACCAGACCCTTGCCTAAAGTCCAAGCCAAGTCTTGGTTGGTTGGATGCTTAAACAGTGGGAGCCCAAGCAAATTACTTGTCTAACACAGAAACCTTTAATACAGTGAGTTTCCAACCAGTCTGTTTCTTTTTAAAAGTTTTCTTCCTCTGCTTCCTCCTTGGAGAAGAGACCCCCCCATTAGTCTCGTCTATTCAGAACCTGTATACCATTTTAGTAGAGCCAATGGGCTTTAATTGGCTGAATGATATGCATGCAAATGAGGAGCAATATGGAACCAATCAAGAAAGAGCTGTCAAATCTGGAGAGAGAGGGGAAGAAAGCTGAGCCTGTCAAAAGTGTTCTTAATCAGTTTGATGGGCTTCCTTTTCCACTATGGTGGTGGTAGGGATAATCAACTGTCAGAAGAGTGTCACAGGATAGTTTGCACTCAGAAATTTCCCTTGTAGTTGTGGTTGCTATGGTGACATTCAGATCACCTTTGTACTCAGAGCCCCGAGTAATCTCAGCCTGAAACTGTCCCTGCTTCACATCAGGCTCTGGTAGATGACTATAGGAAGGGAACTTCAATCTGTTTCTGGTCTCACTGGTTCAGGAGTTTTCACATTAGTCTCTGTTGAGCCAGGATTTTCACACTTGGTTCTGGGATGCAACTTTGCTGACAGCTGGGGCCTTCCCTTAAACATCACAGGAGGTTGTCAGATGTAGCCCATCACTGCCAGCAGCTTGCCCTTGGGATCTGAGCTCCTGGTTTACTATAAAGTTCTGAATCTGAGGCTCCTCCTACCCCTTCAGTATTATTTACTTCATTATTTCCTAAAGTGATCAGACCATAGAACATTCCATATGGTTGCTCTGCACACTGGAAAGGAAAAGTCTTGATTTTAAACTTAGATCCATTATGTTTTTTCCTTGATTGGATCTCAGCCATTTTAGGACTTAGTTTTCTCATCTGTCAAATAGGAATGATGATGGCAATTTGTTCACAGGGTGGAGTGGAGGATGAAATACATGGATAAGGACTGTATCAAGTAGGTTCTTAATAAATATGAGCTTATTATTACCACAACTGTTTTATTCAAAACTTGAGCACTCATACCACCCTATGTGTCTGTGTGTGTGTGTGTGTGTGTGTGTAGTGGTCCAAGTACTTCTTTCTCTCTTTATTTTGTCATTGCTATTACAGAGTGCAGCTTTTTAGTGTATGTGGCTTTAAATTGTGGAATTACATAGATTGCAAAGAGCATCACAATTGCTCAAAGAATTACATTAAACCACACAGTAGATCTTGCAGACAGTTCCACACCAATTGAAGTATTATTGTCACTCACTTCTCTCTGAACTTTCAAGCCATGAGATAGGAGGGTTGGACTGTGTGATCACCTCAGGTGAGAAGCCAGCTGTCACTAACCTCCCATCTTTGATGGCCTCTCAGTCCTTACCCCTGTGAACTCTCCTCCAGCCATTCATTCTGCTACTTCTAAAAGCTACTGCCCAAGGCAAGGAAATTAAAGCTCATTTCTGCAAAAGTGTGCTCTGTGAGTCATATCTACCCATCTTTCAAAGAAAGATCCAAAGTGATTTTGGTATCCGGGTAGTAAGCTTCTTTCTCAGAAAGGTGTTTATTAGGTTTTTAAAATGATAACTAGACAGATACTGCAAAAATAAAATTTCCAGGGATCAAGATCTAGGACATCATTAATTTGCTTCCTTGCATAACTATTGGAGTACAGCCACAGCTCCTGGGGGCCGCCTATTACTGCCAATTAATTTACTAATTAGCATGCACATTAATTAATTATATGTATATTGAGAGGTTGCTAGGTACTAAGTACTAGGTTAAGCTATTTAAGGGCAAAACCAACACTCAAGACTTGATTTCTGCCATTAAAAAAAATCTCAAAATTCAAAAAAGAAAACATATGTGTATAAATAATTTTAATTTAAAATAATTTTTAAATAAGGAATGGCTATGTGGCAGGAAAGTTTGTTAGCTTCGTAGTTATAGCAGGTCCTCCCGTCTCTTAGATTCCTGTTATCTTTTAATGCAATTCTCTCCTTCTAGTCCCTAGAGAGTTTGCCTCTTCCAGACAACTTCAAAGGGAAGACAAAAAGAGTGAGCTAGACTCAGAAAATAGAGAAGAATAAAAGGAAGGGTTGTTGGAAAAGTTTAGCTCATTTAAAATTAGTTCTTTGAGAATGCCATACAACATGTTTTGATTATATTCACTCCTCCTTCACTTCTTCCCAGATACACTCCCTCTTCCCTACCCACTCAACTTGTGTCCTATGACTATTTAGAAGAATAATGGCAATAGGTTATACCCTAGGGCCTATGATCTATTTAGCTACAGACTCTTGGCATGATAATAATGCCAAGTATGATAAAAATATGGCTTTCATGACTGGCCCAGCAAGACATGCCCACTAGTGTAACAGTGGTATAAACATAGTGGGAGTGACCAACCACTTCCTAATTGGTTTAAGGTTTGCTCCACAAGAGGATATGTTTATTTATTTTTTACATTATAATGATGATAAGGCAGATGTGGGGTAATGTGAGAGATGCTTCATGATGTAAAATGTGTTCCCTGGTTAACTCCACTGACTATACAGTAGGAGAGAATTTCTTACTAGAGGGTGTCAAAGTTTTTCAAAGATAACATGACTAATAAGTTCTAGTCTTCTGAGGGTTATTATATTGGGAGAATCATAGGAATTCAGAGGAGACAGATAGGTGCTAGAACAGAGATGGCCAAGGAAAATGTCATCCAGAGTAATACTTCTGATTTGGATGTTAGAGAACAGAGAGATGTTTAAATATAAAGATTTAAGAGAGATACTGTAATTTGTGCATGGGGCACCTTCTAAAGAAAGCAGCAGGATAGAAGAACATTACCATCCAGATTCATAGTTTTGAGCTAGTCAAGGACAGAATTCAGTGAACATCCTGTTTGTTTGGTTTTTGACAGCCTGACACAAATCTCTTTCCAGAGATACATATAATGTATCTGGAAAGAGAAATCTCAGTTGAGAAAAAAAAAATGCCTTCATAAAATTTCCAGTAGGCACATCTGTTGAGTATTTTCTTGATTAATGATTGGTGTGAAGGACTAGCCCATTGTGGAGGGGGTCAACCCTGGTCTGGTAGTCTTCGGTGCTATAAGAAAGCAGGCTGAGAAAGTCATGAGGAGCAAGCTGTAAGTCGCAGTCCCCAAAGGCCTCTGCATCAGCTCCTACTTCCAGTTTTCACCCTGCTTGAGTTCCTTCCCTTATTTCTCTTAGTGAAGAACTGTGACTATGACAAGTAAGCCCCCAAATCTCTCATCTTCCCAAGTTGCTTTTGGATATGGTGATTTATCATAGCAATAGAAACCAAACTAAGACAATGAACTAGCCACTGATACAACATCAATTTTGCCATGAAGTGTCTCAGTGAATCGTGTGGATGCCCAGCCTATTAGTTTGTCTTTTGTATGATTGTGAAAAAGAGATACATACTGAGACAGATTCTATTTCTCCTGGGCATGTATGGGCCTTTTGGTAGCACAAAGCCAGGGAACCACCTTTCACTGCATATTCAAGGAGACCAGGTCGTCTTTCTTGCTGTCATAAAATCACCAGATGACACATGATCTATGCTCTTCCATCTGGAGTGTTATGATTTGAGTGGATGACCCACAGACAAGAACAGTGTTGGGGAAGATTTATTGCAGCAGCCCTTGTGAGGGATCCTGGATTGCAGTGTAAATGGCCTCACCTCATA
The DNA here is from genome assembly GCA_026225945.1 of Cricetomys ansorgei. Taxonomy (NCBI): domain Eukaryota; kingdom Metazoa; phylum Chordata; class Mammalia; order Rodentia; family Nesomyidae; genus Cricetomys; species Cricetomys ansorgei. The sequence continues at coordinate 18,436,755 of JAMJFZ010000242.1, forward strand.
GCTGTTCCACCTACAAGGCAGTTGTCTCTTTGCTTCAAAATGCAAATTCAACACAGCCACTGTTCTTTCTGTTGCCTATTGCCCCAGACACTCTTCCTTCTCTCTCCTATTCTGAAAGATTCACAACAAACCCTGCTTGTGATAAATGAACAAAATCATTGCCTGTCTCCTAACTAAGAACCTTAACTGACCCTGGGACCAAATGGTCACCATCATTCTATCAACAGAGACACTGTAGCTCAAAGGCATGGCAGTCACAATGTCAGTCCTTCCTTGCAGGAACCGGCATGTTCATTTGGAGGGCTCTACTTATTTATAACTGTTTTTCACCTTGTCACATAACTCCTCTCAAAGCAAAAACAGGATAATTGTCATACTTTCCCAAATACCAGGATGGAAAGCCCTGGGAGGTTAAGTGACTAGCCCAAGGCACCAGAGCCTTCGGTTTTTAAGCCAGGATTAAAACAAAGTGTCTGGTTTACCAGTGTGTAGGGGCAGAAGGTTCAGCCTCATAGAGGCACAAAGCCCTTGGTTATCTTTCTTTAAAGGAATTAATCTCCTTTACTCTGAAGAAAATGGCAGGATATCTGGCTAGAATTCCTTCCCAATGTCTTTTTGTTGTGATAAGAAGTTTACACACATACTCTTTAGTAGCTTTGTTCCTCCATAACCTAGATGGCACCTCAGGGTTCCTTATGTGTACCATCATTTCTTTGGTTGCTGAGCAGGGTGATCACAGCTTCTTAGGCTCTGCAGGCTTTAGGACTCAGAAAGGAAAAAAAAGAATGAAAATTCTTTCCTTTGTCTGTCTCAGAATGAACCTGACTTCTGCTCTCCCAGCCATCCTCTCCCCATCCTGATGAAAGTGATGCCTTTGGAGCACATTAAGAATTTTCGCTTGTGTCTCTGTTGTACCAGTTGCTGTTGTAGGTCACAGGATTTGTAACTTGGTGATGTTGATGACTCCTTTTCTCCTTGTATCATGCAGAGTACTTTCCAGCGCCATGGATGATAATCAGTAGGAGTGAAGCTTCTAGTTAGGCACCAACTTGACTTTTCCACATTTAATGGTAGAAGTCAGTGTTGTTGTCTGCAGTCAAACTTTAGCATCAGGTTGTGAGGAGCAACCGATAGCCTTCGCAATAGCCTGTGATGTTTTGGGATCCTATGGGACCACTTTGGCCGATGACTTAAAAGGATCTTACCCATTCCTGGCACTGGAGGTTTACCTGTTGACATAAGATGTCTAGTGGGAGCATTGTCTCCCCTATTATTTAGTGACTCCATTTTGTAACCAACCATTTCTGATTGGATTTGATGGATTCTATGAGATAGAAGCCATACATGACATTGCTAAAGTGGCCAAGAACCTGAGACTAGATAGATCATGGACCTAGGAGAAAACCTAATTCTACTATTCTACTAAAAGAATACAGCAATAAAATGACTCCTAGTCATTTGCTTCTATACCCAAAGATCAGCATTTGCTCAACCCACATCAGAGAAGCTTCTTCTTTCAGTAGATGGGAATTGTCACAGAGACCTACAGATGAACAATACGCAGAGATTGAGAGACTTTGGAGGAGTTCTAAAGACTCTGGATGCACACATAATACCTGCAGGAATAGACAGAGTTCAAGTACCAAAAGGGGAAGTGTATGTGGAGTCCCATCCTCAGTCAAGAAGCTGTTTGCCACCGCTATGTGCTGGCAAAGGAAAAATCCGTTTTCTCCAGTGGAGTGTACTGGGTATATCAAACACACTCCAGGGCAGGATCCACGCCCAGGAGTAGTTGGCTGCCAGGAAATCCACCCACTCTGTGCGTGAGTGTGTGTGTGTGTGTGTGTGTGTGTGTGTGTGTGTGTGTGTGTGTGCGCACGTCTGTGTGTTTTGTTTCATTTTGACGTTTTCCTCTTGTTGGTCTTTTGCTTGTTTATTTTGAATTTCCTTTTTGTGAGTTATTTGTGTTTTTTTTTTTTTTCTTGACAAAGTTAGGAAGAGCAAGAAAGAAAAGGAGCATAAAGTATGGCAAAGTAAGTTGGGAATGGAGGCGGAAAATATCTTCTAGGAGTCGCAGGAGAGAAAGAACATGAGAAAAAATTATTTTATGAATTTTTTTTTATTTAGAACATTAATGCAGCTTTTTCTTAGTTTTTGATATAAAATGGTACACAAGTTTATAATTTTTTCTCATATCTAAAGCTAATATTTATCCATATTTGTTTCTTGGTATTGATAGAAATAAAGCTTATTGCCAAGTGATTGTAAACCTCAGAAAAATTATGAAGAAAATCAGTAATAATGCTAAAGGTAGAAATCACCATTCATGACTCTCTAGTCTCTTTCTATACACGCAAATTTATGTGTATCTATAACTATAGCTAATTCTCTCAAACTCCATGTCTTATTTAATTATACATTTTGCTCAGTAATGTACAGTCAACATTCTTTCATAATTTTCAATGACTGTGTAGCATTTTAATCATTTGGATGCAGCATCATTCTATCAAACAAATAAGCATTTCCCCCTATAAATAACATTACTCTTCTTAATTTCATTTCATTTAGGTAAATTCTTAAAGGAAAACTTGTTGCATCTTTGGGAAGAGTTAATTTCCTAATTAGTTTTCTTTAATTTGCTTTATAGTTTAACAAGAAGCCAAAGTGGAGCCAAGTAGCAGGAGAGAGTTCAATACTCTGGAGACTATATTATGAAGCACTGGTTAAAACTCAGGGTCTTATGGAGCTATCAGCAGAGCCCAGGGAAGAAGACTTTTACCACTTAATTTAACCTAACCAGAGATTGGAAATGTTAATAAAGTATAGACAAACTTTGTCTACAGGTTCCAAAGCTGTGGCTAAAACTTTCAAAAGCCACACATCGGCCATGCCTATGAGAAAGATGAAACAGTTTTCATTTCTTGACAACAGTAATAATCTTCTTGATCTATGCCCAGCTGTCCAAAGCATCCATCCAGATGTGCACTCCAGAATTTGGCTCACTTGATAAGCTTCTTTCCGTTAGCTGTGTAGTTAGTCTCTGAATGTAAATAACCCCCAGGATATTTTGCCATCTGCTGTGCCAGTACCTCTTGAGACTGGGAGCATGGGTAGCCTTGACATTATGAATACAGTTAGCTTAGTAGTCACACAGGTTAGTGCCCATTGGTTAATTTCCATTCACCTACATGCACACATTTCTACTTACCTGGATGTCCTCCTATGTTATTTCTAGAAAATGCTTTAAGCACATTGTATAGTTCTTCCTATATATAATAGCTATGTCAGTAGATTTCTCAAGAGGTAAAATTTAAAAGGCAGGAAGTTTAAGGAGATGGGCAGTTATGGTGAAAATGGTACAGAAAAGGGAAGACATTTAAAAAAGACGTCTTTTTTTTTTTTTTATTAGTTCAGAGTCACAGGAGACAGAGGAGTTTAATGCTCTAGGAAAAGGAAATGTCTGAAACAGAATGAAACCTCAGGCTTAAGAAGCATTCTGTTTGAAAAACACCCACTATGACAGAAAAAGACTTGTGATCAATTTATGGAAGTCAATACCTGCAACAAGGTCAAAGGAGAACTAGCAGGATTAGGAAGGGAGACATTGATGGCCACCAGGCAGGACTGGAGCAATTGGACAAAGAGAGGGAAGGGAGAATATGGGGAGTGAACTTAGACCAATGCACAGTCCTGGAAAAATCACAGCCAGCAGGTGGAATTTCCACAGGCATCAGCAATCCACTAGGAAGGAAGGAGCCTCAACCTGATACCTTGACTACACCTAGCTGTTGGCTTGGGGGTAGTAAGTTGAAGACTAGCCTTGATCGATAATATACTTGCTTTGAACTTTCTGGCCATTCCCTTTCCCCATTTTTTGCTGGCTAATCTTATGTCTCTAGGTCTTTAAACACTGGATTTCCCAGGCTACTTCTTATTTTTCTCTGTATACAAGTTTCTTACTGGTGTTGACTTTAAATGTCAGCAAAATACCCAAGAATTATATGTTTATATCTCTTCTCCAACATGGCACCTGGTTTCTCCAGTCTATTGTCTCCAGTCTCTAATTGTCTGTTTCGATACCGAATAGAAGTTTCAAATTTTACAAGAACAAAATAAAGCCATAAAAAGACGTAAATAGATATAAAGTCTTATTTGTGTGTTTACCTTTCACCTAAGTCTGAATAGAAGACCTGTGAAAAACATAAAAATAGGGACTTTCTCTGTATTTTTCCTACTTCTGTATTCCCAAGAACAGTATGCACTACTATATGCTTACATGAACAGATGCAGAGGATATTCCTCATTCTTAGAATAAGCAAATGTGAGGTTGATTGCAAAATCTGGGCTGTAGCCATAACAACATTTAGCATTACTTAAGGGACACATAGTAATTGGATACCTAAAAATCTCCCATGAGATGAGGTAATGGACAGACATAATTCTTATTCAATGATGAATTTTTAACATTGAAAAATCAAGAGTTGGTAAAAAATTTGGAGCTTAAACAAACAAACAAACAAAAAACATCCACCACCTTAGAACCGATAGTTAGCTCACTATTCTAGACGAGTCTAATGAGCATGCTTCAACATAACCACATTGCTGGGCTGAATGCTCTGTGTAAATCATTGTGCATAACCTTCACAACAGCCTCAACGAAGTGATGGTGACATCATCTTTGCTTTATAATCGAAGAAATGCCATCTGAAAGAATTTCTAAGAGTCTCTTCTGAGATGTACCTAAAAATTCAGGGGACTAATCTGAAACATTTTTACAGTATTGCAAGTGAGGCAAAGTCTGTTACAATGGAAGTTTCCCTGAAAAGAGCCAACAAAATAAAACAACAACACACACAACAACCAGTCAGCACTAAGGTTATTTCATGCCAAAGTAAGACAAAGTAAGAGATGTCAGTCTTAGAGCAACTCTATGTGGGCAGTTAAGATGGATTAAATGTGGAATGAGGTGTCTCTTAGCTGCAGTAGTAGTAATAATAATAGGCTCCAATAGAGCTAACAGATCCTGTTGGACACCCCTCCCCCGCCACTTCATACCCTCCTTTATCCCAAGACCATTCTCATGCTCATTGCTTGGATTTTAAGGCCCAAGCTTCCAGAAAGGACAGCAGAGTTCCTGCTGATAAGGATGTTGATACTTTCTTAGAATTCAGGAAGTCCATGCCATCCCACCAGTAAAGAAATGACCATCAGACTTAGCATGGTTTGGGAGTAGTAGAAGCAAAACTTTGGCCCAGTACTCAGAAGAGAAGTACAGAAGAAAAAGCAGAGCCAAATGGAAACAGATAACCTCTATTTGTGCTTGAATAGTGACATTTCTCCCTAACAAAGGGTGAGTCATATCACATGTGTTTCACATAGTGAAGAGATGCTGTTATTGGACCACATCTCAGAACAGCCAAGAGGATCAGCATATGACCTATGTTTTGGGAATTATAAAACTAAAAATTGTAGAGGATAAAGTTACTAGACACAATTGAAGATAGTGTTGTAGTCGAGCATTTCCTGGATAGAACTCCAGTTGCTCAGAAGTAAGTGGTACATAAAGAGATCTTGTCTCGGAGACTTGAAAATAATCAGAAAAGAAGAAAGCACTCTCAAAGTTTTCATGGATGTTTACGATCCAGATGGTTGGGTGTATGTATGCCAAGGATTAAAAGTCAGCATAGAACAGACAGAAGGATTACAACCCATTTCTAAATTTCTAAAGGAAGTAGAGTTTGCATTCAGTTGCATAGTCTATCTGCTTGTTGTCTGCTTCTCCTGAGGAGCAGGGGCTACTTTTAACACATCTGGAACTGTGAAGATGACCCTGTCACCTAGAATCAGATAGGAAGCAGTGTCCATAACACAAAATAAAAGCTTGTTCAAGAAAAAATTTCTACAATGAGGGAAAAATGAATAACCAAACAAACAATACCCACCTCCCCCAACTGAGAGCAGAAGAGAGATGTGAATCTAAATTAACTCATTCCAGCCCAGAGAAGGCATTGTCTGTTAAAAAAAAATTGAATCATCACAAGCTACCAGCGTTTCCTATTCTGGACACATGCATTCAGCTTCAGCCACTCTGGCAGGCCCTACCATTGTACCCTCATTCCTTATATACGTGGTTGATTGTACCTCTCAGCAAGAGCTGAGAAAGGGAAGTTGTCTCAAAAAAGCATAAACAATTGGAATAGGAATGGTTCTGTGCCTTTGAGGAGATGATCCAGAAACAGTGGCTGGAAAAAGAGTGACTAAAGATTGCACAAGTATTTGGGAAGGTGGACACTGACCAGGCAGCCACTAGCGCTGGATTTAGAAAAGCTTTTCTTAAATGTAGTCTACACATCATCTGTGTCATTCTCACAGGCTTCAGACGGTAACAAAAAAGTAGGACCAATTAAACCATCAGTAGTGAACAAGTCCTTGAACCAAGGAGTACTCAGAAACATAGAAAATGCTCTTAGCACTGCCAGACTGTGTTGGTGCCCAGGAAGTTGTGGTTGAATCTTTTCGTACCCAGGAAGCTGTGGTTGCATCTGTTTTTGCCCAGAAAGCTGTGTTCAGAGTTTCACCAGTCCTCTGGAGTCAGGATGGTCATGACATAGAATCATATAGAGTTCTCTGTGGAAAACTGATGAAGATGAGGTCTGAATCTCCCATGAAGCATGTTCTTATCTGCAGACTATATGCTGGGCTTGTTTATTACTATTCAGGGAAGGAAGAAGGGATTTTCTTCATGCTGGACGAGCTGAGTCTTCTTGTACTGGGCTAGATTCACACTCTGGTCACTCAGACCACTTTCTACTCCAATGTGGACCTGTATATTCCCTGCTAAATCTAGGTGATAGGTCTGGAGTCAATAGCTAGGGTCTGATTCCCCCAAGTTCCAGGAAATTAGACTCCTTAAATTAGTTGGCCACCAATTGACTATCAGAAAAACTTTCATTCTCAGAGCACAGATACCTTTGTTCTGTGGCTGTAATCATTTGGCTGTTATGAACAGAATGTGACTATCACAGACCTTCAGTGAAAGTCTTCCTCTGTCTTTCCCTCCCTCCCTCTCTCCCTCCTTCTCTTCCTTCTTCCCTCCCTTCACCTGAGCTACAAACCACATCAGTTTACTATGGCCCCTGAATTTATACTGTCCAGTAAACTTTGGAAACTTTTAAGGACAAAACAGGAAGGAGGCAATGCCAAAGGAAGTCAGATTTTTAAAATTAATCACTAAAAAAATATGTCAGTAAATAGAATTTTAAAATAAATCTGGAAAAGATAATATCATATTGAGTACCTGACCAAAAAATTAGGTTGAGATAGAGGGTGCCTCTGTGCTTTTCTTTCTAGACTCAATTATTAACTTTTTCTCTGACTTCTAATCTCTCTCCCAATATGCTCATTTTCTGAACTTTGGGCTGAATAAAGGCACCTACGGAGAAGTTTGAAAGCCAGTAAACAACATTTGGCTTTTCTTTAATTTGTGGCTCTATTAATAGTGTTTATTACAAAGGGCAAAGAGCAGATGTTGAGGCTCATGAGTCCCAACAAATGATTTCATCACAAAGTTTAGTTAATAGATATTTTAAGATATGCCTCTCTTTTCCAGTGAAACTTAACTTAGAAACGTTTAATTTGAATTGTCTTAAGTAAAATCTAACATTCTTCATTTCTTCTCATGCTGCATAATACATATCCATTTGCTGCTGATATGGTTACTGAGAATCTAATTTTTAAATGTCCCTTTCTTCCTCTGGTAGACATCTTTTTTTGCTAAAGTTTCCTTTCTTTGATTGCCTCTACAGTATTTGATGTGCTAACCCTTTCATTTGTTGGACATCATCTGTAAGCTGTGTGTGTAGCCTTGTTGGGATTTGAATCCACTTGATGACTTTTCACATAAGTCATCACCAACTGATCATGACAATTAAAAGGCTCAAATTTATCACTCCGTCCATCCTGATTCTCAATTTCAAACATGTTTGAGCTTTGGAAAATATCCCCAGGAATTTATTTTTATAGACTGTGTGCATTTTGTTTCTACAATTATTCCTTTTATATGCACAGGTATTTGAAATTTGGATCAGTGTTTAATATTTTAAAAGAGTATATATACAATTTCATTTTAAATATATTTAAAGATAATATAGATTATGTTTTTATTTTAAATATTTTTTGAGATTACAATATAATATATATTTTAAAAGTCAAACAGAGTACTGTTTGGTAGGCATGGATTTTAGGTTAGGATTAATTTTCAACTTATCTTTGTCATTTGATGGTTTTAGGTGTTTTTTCTTTTATGAGACATCTCCAAATTCATTTTCCTTTTTGTTCAAAGAACAGATTCTAAGCTTTTAGAAAGGATAGATGAATATGCTTGTAAGATGTTAAGCACAGTACGCTAAGTGAACTCTATGGTCAAAAACTTATTATCACAGTTAAAAACAGCTTAATAAGTTTTAAAAAAATTTAAAAAAACAACTATTATGACATTATACCTGGCCTAAGGGAATATATGTGCCAAAGAAATAATCTGATACACACTTCAAGTGAAAGTGAATTTAAGAGCTATTTAGAAAGATAAACACCAAGACCTATGGGATGCAAAAGGAGGAGGAAGTACTTCCAAATTGGAATACAAGGAAGGGCTTCATCATGAATATGGCATATATTCATACACATGGTTGTAGTAAACTGAAATGAAGGCCTCTGTGCTAGGTAAATACTATGATACTTAGGTCCACCTGAGCTCATGAATAATATTCTCTTTTTAAAAATAATTGATTTTTATTTTTACAAATCTAATATTATATTTTCAACTTTTTTCCAACTTAAAAAAATTCCCTTTTATTGAAAATAGATTTCTCACATGGTATACACTGATCATAATGTCTCCTCCCTCTACTCCTCCCAATTTCTCCTCCCCTCTTCTCCCTTTTGGATCCACTCCCTTTCTGTCTCTCATTAGAAAAGAACAGGCTTCTAAGAGAAAACAACTAAGCATGACAAAATAAAATATAATAAGATATAACAAAACCTATCATATTGAAGTTGAACAAGATAACCCAACTGAAGGAAAAGAGTCTCAAGAGCAGATACCAATATTAGAGACATACTCATTTTCACAATCCCATAAAAAACCCTAAACTAATGAAAGAGAGGCTACCGTGTGAGTGATTAGGGCACTAAAGTGGTCAGTTTCAAATTGCAGAGGAAACTAGAAATTGCATATTTGATTTGCAGTCTATGAGAACACTTCACAAGCAAAGTGAAAAGAATCTTTGGGAGTTAAAAGAGGAAAAAATGTAGAGGAACATTTAACACTTAAAATCCAGCAGCATGGCTGCTCTAGCAAGGGATGACCTCCAGAGGCCTGTGTGAGCCAGCTGGAATGAAGAAAATGTTAGTCAGACTAATCCTATAAAATTTTAATCCCAACTCAGAAGGAAATGGTGGCACATGTCTTTAATTACAACTCTCAAGATGTAAAAGAACAATCCATAGAAGAGACTGGAGAACTCAGAGAGAAACAGCTAGGTGGAAGCAGACTATAAGAAGACAAGAAGCTGAAAGCTTAGAGAGAGAAGTGGAGAGTTACTGCAGTTAGACAGTTTGAGTGCAGTCAGCTCATAAATAGAGAAGCCAAGAAAAATAGAGCCAATTCAGAGAATAATTAGAGAGAAAGCAAAGAGTCAGAAGCAGATGGTGTACAATTTACAGTTCAGAGTTCACAGTACAGCTCAGAATAAAAAGAAGTGGTTCAGAAGATAGCTAGTCAAGAGTGAGCTCAGTCAGCACTAAGTCTCAGAGGTTGAAACATTCTAAGTTTAGGTTTGCAGATTAGATTTTATGGAGTCTGAAGCCCTCTAGGACTGAGGATTGAATTGCTAAAAGAATAAGCTGTCTTTTGCCATGAACCCAAGTGAATAAATAATAGATAAATCATTGCTCACATCTAAACAAAGAATTAGAGATGTTTTACAGAAAGCAGAAAGAGTGAAGATAATTTGGACACAGAAGGTGGTGGGGAGAAAGGAGGTCTTCAAGGTGGCTTCAAGGATTCACAACTCCCACAGGAAAAGGTTGGATCCCATGTGCTGATTGGAGAATTGAGATTAAACTAAAAGTTCCCTTATGCCCATCAAGACCAGGCAAGTAGGGGGTGAATGAAGTAGGGCAGGGAAGATTTAGAATGTGATGGAGGAGGTGATAAATACAGTCTTAGTCAAGCTTTGCCATGAAGAAAAGTTATCAGAATTTCATTTGTTCTTTTTAGGAGAAAAAAATCAAATCCAAAGTCATCCTGATTTTTCAACTTTAGATTTAATTATTTTTAAACACTGCATAGGACAAATGAAATAAGGGGTTGGAGTTGAAGATTTATCATGGATTTGTAATACTTCCTGATTGCTAGATACTTTTGTGTATATATTTGTTTAAATTGAAGTTTCTATTTCAATGTATTGTTTTAATTGACTTAAGATAAGTGTGATGCATACATATGTAACTAATCACTGCTACTAGAAATCTCAGGCACAGGGCTCTATTTGCCCTTTTCCAGGAGCTTCTTCTGCAAGGCATTATAATATTTAATTTCAAGGGCTCTTGAGACACGGTCAATACATTAACACATGGATTCTGAAATAAACACAAGGCTTCTCACATTATGAAATAGATATGTCTCTGTGTGTGTGTGTGTGTGTCTGTACACAAGAGTGTGTTTATATCTTTGTGTGTGAACACAGGTATTTGTGTGTGTGTGTGTGTGTGTGTGTGTGTGTATGTGTACATACAGATATGAATGTGTGTCTCTTTGTGGGTGTACATGTAGGTATTTATGTGTATGTATGTGGTAAGTGTGAGTGTATGCGCAGATTTTGTGTGTGTGTGTGTGTGATGTGTATGTAGGTATGCGTGTGCCTGTGTCTGTGTGTGTACATACAGGTAGTGTGTGATGCTTATGTAGCTTCTAATACAAAGGGAAATATGAACAGTTGCAATTTGTTTGAGGACAGGGTCTTGCTATGTAGGTCACACTGGCTTCAAGCTTATGGCATTTGCCTTTCCTCATTCCAAGTACTGGAATTATAAGGTCAGCAGCATCATTAATTAAAAAAAAAAAAAAAACTGAACTACTGCAATTTGAAACATAAGAGTACTATGGAAGATTTTTTAAAGCCTATGTAAAAACATAAAAGGGGCAAGATCTGCTTTTATTTATTTTAGTATGTATTCGTGAATGTATGTGCAGATTCATGTGCACGTCCAAGAATATGTGCAGTATGTATGAACATACATGCATATGCATGTGGAAGTCAGAGGACAATTTTGAGTATTATTCCTCAGGAGCTTTCCATCTTTTATTTGAGAAAGGACCTCTCATTAGACAGGAACTTTGACAAGTGTGCTAGACCAGCTACACATGAGCTTCACAAGACCTGCCTGTGTGCACCTTCCATTTTATCATCCTTGAGATGGCAGAGGTTCTCCATGGAGTCTTTTTTTTTCCCTATGTGGTCTCTGGCAGTCGACTCAGGTCCTCATGCTTGCCAAGCAAGTGCTTCACCAAATAAGCCATCTTCCCAGCATGATTTGAAGATCTGCTTCTAAATGAACATTAACAAGCTGATTGATCAATCTCATCATAAAAGAATTCTATAGCTTCTGTGTGGAGGTGTGGTGACAGCTTAAATATTTATTTTGAGCAATACTTTTCAAGAAATACAGAATAAAATTGGTATATGGCAGCATGGATATCATTTGAGAGAAATCCAAACTCCTGTTTCAATATCATTGTCATATAAACAAAGCAACATAAAACCTTATGTAAAAATAATCTTTATATAGTAAGCTTTGATGTTATTGAAACAATAGACAAATCTTTTGTGAAAGTATATTAAAATTGCAGAAAATAAATGCATGTATTTCAATACTGAAAGTTGATGGTAGAGAGCAGAGTCTGAAGCATAAATCGGAAGATAAAATGGATCAATTAATTCCTTTTGAATTTATTCCATTTCCTCATTGTGCTATTCATCTTATTCTGGCTGTCTGGTAACTTGGAGCTTGATTATCTAGGAGGATCATGACACAGCAACACTGAGGACAAAGGTGATTAAGGATGCAGTTCTTGCTCTCTTTCAGGCTGAATAGGTATCAGGAGTAGGGGTATCTCATAGATTCAAGAGAAAGGTATAGGACTAGGTGTAGGGTACTGGACACAAGATGACAATTCCATCTCTGCCAGCTTCCTGCCTATGGCTCTTGTGGAAGTTATCTTTATCCAGGAAACCTCTCTTTTCTCAACTATAAAATGGGTATCATCTTAACAACCATCCTTCAGAGTTGTCATGAATCTTAGATGGGTTCATGTGTGTAAAACAAACAAATGTGATATGAATATTTTCCATTCAACAGCATGGCCATTACTATCACTGAAAGAAACAGAACAGAGTTTGCTGTTGCTGGAAAATCTGAAATGCCTCATTACTGAAAGCTAGATCTGAAATGTATAAATATACTTTGTTAAGCATATAGAATTCTTTAGTGGAAACAAGAACAAATTGACTTCAGTAAATTACAGTATAAAAGAATTGATTAAAAGGATATTGATGGCACAAACTTATTAGGTGTCTAGGGGTCTATGCATAGGAATTCCTATAAACCTCAACAATTTAGGGCAGTGGTGTCATCACTCATGGGTAGTCCTGTCACCACAGTTGACTGTCTGGACTCCATTTTTTAATTACTTTTCTATGTTCTGAGATTACAATATAATTACATCATTTCCCTGTCCCTTTCCTCCCTCCATCATCTCCATATTTTACAAAAACCTCTTGTTGATGTTAGTATCTTGTTTCAATAAGTCTCTTTTGGGTTGCAGGCTTTCTTTTTTGGCAACCTTGGTTACTGAAAAGAAATTGAGACACTATAAGAAATAGTAAGTGGGAACTACAAAGCCCAGAAAACTACATAAAACAGATTCCTCAACCCCAATAAAAAATAGAAACAGCAACAAGTCCTTTATGTCAACTGTCAGAATTGTGTGAAAAAAAACACTGAACTATGCATAATGAGGCAAAGAATTTGATTATGTAGAAGCTTGAAAATTATTACTGTAATATTTACTCAGTGCTTATTTTATGCCAGGACTCGTGTGAAAATCAGGAAGCAGATTGCACAATATACATAAATATGTAAAATGTAGTACTGAATGCCAACTAATGGGTAAATTATGAATTTTCTGAATTAGAAATTTTTATGCATAATTGTAGCTTTCATTTTATTTTCATCCTAATCCTCACAGTAACTATTTATTACAGTTATTGGATTACTTAGGAGTCTTTTGCCTAAAAATAATAGAAATTCAAGTGCAACTGAATTTACCCACCAAAATAACAGGGGTGAATTAATCAGCTGGGAGAAGGCAATAGTGATTCTTGGACTCCACAGACTTGCTTCCTGCATGAGGAAGATGCTGGGAGAGTCACATTTAGATTCACCACTGCCAGATTTATTGATCTTTCCTTGAGTGCTATACCTGTATGGGTTTAATAATTTCAGGTTTTTTTCCACTGCAGAAAGACCTTCTCCACATGCTGTTGAAATGGCCACTGACATCTTCAACCTATCCTCCCCTGGTTTTCCATCTCCAACAAAGAAGAAAGAATAGACAGTAGTTTTTAGAAATCCCACATCTATTCATTCTAATTCTCCTAATGAGTGGGAGAACAGATAAATGGAATGAAATGTCATTGATGTTTGAAGGAGTAAGTAGGTTTTCCATGTCAAGAACCAAAAGAGATATGAGCAAAAGGCAGAGGATGCACCATCCTAAAGAGTAGAGATACACTTCCTTAACTCATCAGTGACTACAACTGTTCCAGTGGAGTCACTTCCAGGCACCATTTTTATCAAATTCTTTATTTCCATTCATTAAAACTTGGCATTACATGCTGATATTTGTTAGAATAAGATTCTGCTCACATTTGTTTTTAAAAAGGTCTTAATATCAGCTGGGTGGTGGTGGTGCATGCCTTTAATCCTAGCGCTTGGGAGGCAGGGGCAGGCGGGTCTCTGTGACTTTGAGGCCAGTCTGGTTTACAGAGTGAGTTACAGGACAATCAGTGCCACATAATGAGACTCTATCTCAAAAAACAAAAAAACAAAACAAAACAAGCAAACAAACAGATCTTAATAGAAACAGAAATCTATGACATCTGCTTAGTTTTGCCCCTAGGAACAGGTAGTTCCCAGCTTGTGTCCCTGTAAGACAAACTAGATAATTCACAAGCTCTCTGAACACAGGTGGATTTTGTATATACTGGGTGGGGATGTTGTAGCACAAGGAAATAGGAAGAAACCACCACTAAGAGTGGATAGCTAACAGACGTGCTTCTACCAATGCTAACCAAGTGTGTTTGCTGCTTTTCCATTTCTTTGATTTTATGGAATATGACAGCATGTGCTTCTACTGCTTCTGTGTCTATGACTGATCCATATGTTTCCCAAGCTCCATCTTACAGAAAAATAAAAAGCATCAACATGCAGGTATGAATCCTTGAGTGGAGAGTGTGGTGTGTGTCAGCCAGGGTGGAGTCTGGCTATAGAAATATTGGACTTGTCACTTGAATTTCATTTAGATTGAGAAAACATTTCTTAGGTATTGGTTTACTTGTGGAGACATTATAATTAACAAATCATGGACACAAATACACCAGACACTCGGTTAAACCCTGGGGTTAAAGTGATGACAAACAGGTAAAATTCTTAGATATTGACTTTATATTTAAAATAAAGTAATAGAAGGCCTTTAAACTATAACAGTGTGATAGAGGTTATCAGAGGAAAAAATAGGTATTTTTATAAATGAGCAGAAAATACACTTAATTGAAGCCTTCCAGGGAGATCTCTTTTAAGTTTTAATTTAGTTTACCCTCCACTTAGGGAAGTCAACTGACTTTAGGGTTTGTGCTTTCAATTGTTGCTTAGATTTACATTAAAACTATTGGGGATTTACACAGAAACACAGGTTTTTTTTTTCTATTTCTCCTTTAAACTCATGTCAGCTATATAGAGATATGACTTGGAAATATACTTGATAAACAAAGCTTGTGTCCCGGAGTCCTTGTTCTAGGCAGATTTAGATTGATTGACTAATAAATATAGATTATTTTTTATGGACAACTTAAAAGTCTCAATTAAAGCCTCTGCATTCATTTAATGCTGAATTTTTAAATTAAGCTCTTCATCAACAAAATATTTCCCAGGGTGTTAGTCACCAAGGGCTTACTTTGAGAAAAGAATGAGTGCTCACCTTATGGATGGAGGAATGTTCGTTGATGACTCTAGTGCTCAGGGATCTCTGGCCAGGGACAGACATCTGGTGGGATTGGATGGATGGGTGGATTTCAGTGATTAAGATCTCCATTTTCAGCACAGGCATCCAGGGTGCCAAGAAGTTGACAGTATGACAGATAGTGAGAAAGAAAGCCAAGCTAGTTAGAGGTGGCCTTCTATTCATGGTTGACAGCCAAAAATAATTCGTGGCTAACAGAGCAGGCAAACTCACACTCTATATGCCTAATCACTCTACAAATGTTTGTAGTGATGTGACCTCCACAGAGCTCTGGCTGGTTTGGAATTTCAATCAGTGGGTAGTATGCCAATATCTCTTTTTTAAGTTCTTTAAGAGTATTTGCCTAACTTGAAATAGCCTGATATACAACAGTCAGGTTTATTCTGGGCTTAAGACCTCTGCAATAGTTATTTGCACTGCCCAGAACATTCTGTAACCAGATTATCCCATGCTTAAATCCCCTTTCTCAAGATGTCAGGAAATCTTTCTTGGGCTTCATTTAAAGAAGCTAGATAGTAGCTTTCTGGCATGTTATATTATTTTATTGTCAAGCACATATTACTTGTTGAGATTGTAAAAGTTTTTGTAATTGTGTATTTCTTCATTCTATTTCTTCCCAGACCATATGAAAAAGCTGTCTCCTTCACCATTAGACTCTTAGTGTCTAGTAGAGCTGCCTGGTACTTTACCACTCTGTTGCTTGAAGATAATCATTTAAGTCAACCTTCTAAGCCAAATGCCCATTGAATACACAAATATACAAAATATCCTGTTTTAAAATGATTTCACAGGATAAAATGAACCTTTTGATCTGCCAAGTAGCTCAGTTAACAGTTGTCATTTGATACTTCGTAAAGCTTATTTATATCTCTCATTGGTGAGGCCAGTGTGTTAGGAAGCACCTTTACTGTGCACTTGCCATATTGGACATTTATTTTGTACCCAGAGGAAACCAGGTTTCTGTTGTGAATATCATGGTCTTGTATGTCTATGGAATGTTCCTGAGGTCCCGTGCCACATTCCCACCTCATTAAGACTCTCTTCTCAGGTGGTTTTAGATTGTGTCAAGTTAACAGTTAAAAACAGCCAGCACAAAACCTATCCCTTATTTTGGAATCTTTTTCTTGATATCTTCCAAAATACATCTGCTCATCAACATTAAATACTATCTTATGGAGAAATGGTGAAAAAGATTATTTCAAAAAAATGGAGCCAGGAAACAGGCAGCCATTGTTACTATATCTGACAAGGTAGACTTCAAACCAAATTTAATGAGAAAAGATAAAGACAATTACTTTGCATTGAACAAGGAAATAATTCACCAAAAGGAGTTACAATTCTAAATATATATGCAGTGTGGTAGTTTGAGTGAAAATGGCTCTCATAGGAAGTGGCACTATTAGGAGGTGTGGCCCTGTTGGAGGAACTGTGTCATTGGGGGAGGGCTTTGAGGTTTCAGATGCTCAAGCCTGGTCTAGTGTTATACTCTCTCTTGCTCCTCGAGCACTATGTCTGCCTGTGCGCCACCATGCTCCCTGCCATGATAATAATGGACTAAACCTCTGAACTGTAAGCCAATCCCAGGTAAATGTTTTCCTTTATAAAAGTTGCTGTGATCATGTTGTCTCTTCACAGCAATAAAACCTTAACTAAGACTTGCAGTAAACACAGATTCACCTATCTTCACAAAACAAATGCAATTAGATTTAAAAATTACAAAGTAATGTTAGGCTACACTTGTTGGAAAGGAGGGTTTACAGGAGGAGAGGTAGGTAAGACTGAATAACAGAGGACAAAATGGACAAAAATGAATATATGCACATATGAAAGTGCTGAAAAGTAGTAAGTACGCCTAAAAAAAAGAACAAAAAGTTTAAAATGCACTAAGAATGCAAAAATACTGTAAGACAAAGTATAGTAATCCTTCACTTAAGATCATATGCTCTGACTTAAAATGAGTAGATGAAATGCCTTCTTCCTTCTAATTGCTGGAAATAGTGCCAATCTTCTCACATATAATGATAATTTTATAAGGATGAATAAGTGAGTTAATGCTGGATAAAGAAGAGAAGAACCGTGGGTCAAGGGGTCAAATGCTGAGTTATAGAAGTAGGAGTTGGGGGGCCTGTTTATTGCATGGAGTCTTTGATTTGTGAAGTGGATGGAGATTTATTTTGTACCCAAAGGAAACCAGTTTTCTTACGTAAATACCACAGTTTTATACTTCTCTGGAATGCTCCCAAGGTCCCATACCTGTGTTCCCCACTTTATGGTCAACATATGCTCAAAGTCTAAGCACAGGGGCTAACATCAGATACTACCTCTTTAATTCACCATTTTCCTGCCTCTCTTTGTATAATTCTTACTGCCTCTACATTCCACCCGTGCTCTATTGATTCTTTCCTTGCAGCATTTAGCTTTTCCCCTTTTGATTTATCATGCTTTATGTCTCTGAGTAGTCTTTTATTTTAGACTCTCAGCTCTTCAATGGCTGGCCTCATTAATGCTTTATCTGAGGAGGTAATCCTGTATAACTTATTCAAGAAATCCTTCTCGAAGATATATCACATTTGAGGTGCAGTACTAGCTTTAGAGAAACAGTTGTCAGCAACGGACACAGAGGAAACAATCATTACTTTATACTATAGTGTTTAATAATACAGCATAGTATTAACAGTTTTTATTTGTTGAGCACTTTGGCCAATTTGACAAGACAATAATCTTAGCATATAGTAGTAGTTTAGGATAAGGTTTCAATTTATACATAAAGAGTCTACCCACTCTTGGCTTTGTCACTCACTAAATGTGTGCTGATGCAATTTCTGTCTGGGATATCAAAGCAGGTTAAAAAAGATCCATTGTGCTCATCTCTCTGGGACTTTACTGGATGGTTCTTTTGGCCTGGGTCAGGCTAGCCCTTTCTCATTTTGCTTAGTTCTTATGACTGGGCTGAGCTGTTGAGTTGCCTGGGGCCCGGACTGGTCTAGAATGACCTCACCCAGCAATTCTTTACACACAATCTCCCATTCTTTACCATAATCCTGGTCTTTTCAAATATAGTTCAGTGGTCTCAAACAGCTACTGGAAGTTAGGAATTAACACAATATGACTACTATTACATTTTATTGTCTGAAGGAAATTATAAGGACTGCCCGTATTCATTTAGTGGGTGGGAAAATAGATCCCATGTTTTGATGTGAATTGCTGCAAAATCACATTGTACAGGGTATGAATACACTGGGTATGAAAAATTGTTGTCTATTTTTGTACTTTATTGGTTATAGTTTTGTGGTCATTAAACAAAAATAAATAAGATTTTATAGATGGATTGTTAAAATTTTATAAGGTAACTTGGAAAAATAAGGACACCGATTTTATGAAATATTTGTTAAATGTTGCCAACTTATTGTTTTGTATCATTTATCTTCACAGTCGATCATATAGAAGCATTATTATAATTCCCATCTTAGACATGAAGATAATTAGAGCATCAGATACTTATTCATGTCAAGTTGTCAAGTTTGAAACCAAGCCAGGTGGTAAACTAGAAAGGTTGTAGCAGAGACTGTGCGTGCGTGTGTGTGTGTGTGTGTGTGTATGTGTGTGTGTGTGTGTATTGTTGTTGTTGCTGCTGCTGCTTTTACTTCTCATGAACTATATTTACTAGCTTACCTCACTACTGGCTGTGGGTCTGTGATTGAGTACTAAATAGTACTTCCAGGAAAAGCTTCCATATTGACCTGTAGCGGTCTTCTGTATAAGATTTTATGAATTCTTTCCTGTTTCAAGCTTGATGCACTTTTCCATTTAAGCATCTCACTTAAATTCACACTTCGCTTAAGTTCTAAATACCATGTTGTACAACTGAGAATAGTCATGACACTCACATGTGATGCTTTGTTCACACTGGGTGCTCTATCATTTGCTCAAAAAGTTGTGAGTATTCTAAAACCAAGCAGAGATCCTATTCACTTAATACCTTGCACCTTTTGTATTTGATCTATCTACCTGTGATTTTCCTACTTTCCTCGGAAGTTAGATGATGAGGATTAAAATCCCACAGGCTACAGTGAAGCCACATTTCCAAAACTCTATGTGAAAACTGAAGTCCTATAGATGGGTAATTTTGGTTTTAGATTTTAGTAACAGACTTAAACCTAGGCTCAGAATGTCCAATGAGGTGTTAGAGTTTGTTATAACAATTAAAGTACAATAGAGTTTAATTACAACAAAGTAGCACTGGTTTCACAAACTAATACTAGCTAAGGCACTATTTGTAGGTATATAACCAAATGCACATTCAGTTTAAGTCTTAATCCACCATGTTGTACAGTTAGAATTGTCATGACTGTCAGAGGTGATGTTTGTTTACATTGGGCCCTCTATCATTTGCTGAAGAAATGTGAATATTCTAAAACCAAGCCAAATTTTCATTCACTTAATATTGTGCACCTTTTGTACTTTCTCTCACTTTCTGCCTATGGTTTTTATACTTACCTATCACTCAAAGAAATGTGTTTCTATTGGGCAAACCACATTGACTATAGGGCTAACATACATGTAATCTGAGACAGAAGATCAAATTCTATAGAGCATTAACTTTAGGATTCATTATGTCTACATGAAAAACAGTAAAATCATGCTTTTAAGCAAAATGATAAAATAGTTCTTTCTACTAATGAAAATGTTTCTTTTAGGATATCTGAGTCTAAAAACTCTTAGTTGATTGTGAAAAGTAACTTTAAATCACTTTTTCATGTAAGTAAAGAGAGGAGCTTAAAATTGAAAGTGAAGAAAATCATAAAGGAGGAGAAGAACGAGTAAATATGAAACAAATCAATTGCCGTGAAATGTACATGACCCCTCTGCACTGGTTTAAAAGAGAACTCTAGTTGATTGGCAGCACTATAGAAACTTCTGGACATAGTCATAGTCTTTATTCTATTATGGTTATATGAAATCTTTGCCATTGTATCTTTCAACAATTATTTTGTCTGCTTAGAGAACCCCAGAATCACAGATAGGCTGATTATGTAAATTTGGAGGCATGGAATATTAGGTTCAGTTACATTTCTTAAAAGAAAATCATTTGCATATAATAATATGAGAACAGACAAAGATAATAGACATAGGAAATGTGGTTCATACACACATGTTTTCATCCATAAAGAAGAATGGAATTATCCTGTTTGCTGGAAAATGGATATAACTAGAGGTAATCATATTAAGATAATTAAGTTGGTCTCTAAAAAGCAAATATCACATTGTTTTTCACTTATGGGACTTAGAATTTTAGAAAAACAAAATCCCATATGTATAGATGACATGAAAGTAGAAGCAAATTCTCTAGGGAAGGAAAGGACTAATGTCAAGGGAGGAATCTGAAAGGGTAATGGAGCATCAGATGGAAGATGTTTAATGTCCATTATATATTGTGGTGGTTTGAATAAGAATGGCTCCCATAGGCACATACATGTTTGCTTTATCAGAGTAAGTGTGGTCTTGTTGGAGAAGTGTGCCACTGGAGGGTGAACTTTGAGGTTTCAAAAGCCCAATCCAGGTCCAGACTCTCTCTCAGTTTGTGGATCAGGGTGTAGCTCTCAGCTTCTGCTCAAGTGCTGTGCAAGTTGCCATGCTCTTCATGATGAAAATGGACTAAACCATAAGCAAGAAACTGTAAGAAAGCCTCAATTAAATGCTTTCTTTTATAAGAGTTGCTTTGATCATGGTGTCTCTTCACAGCAATAGAACAATGGCTAAGACAGAAGTTGGTGCCTGGAGTGGGGTATTGCAGTGACAGGCCTGACCATGCTGTTTGTTGGAGGAATATGCAAGACTTTAAGTCTTTGGACTAGAAAAGTGGTTAGACACTTTAAGTGAGGCTTAATAGGCTAGCCTAGTAGGAACAGGAAGACTATGTTGTGCAAGTTTTATTTTTAGTTATGTATAAACTAATTGCTTTGTGTATGGTTGGGTGACGGGCTGTCCAGGTCTTGGCATTTTGTATCACCTGTAGGTGTTGGATTTATGTGGAGGATGTTTGATTGCACACGATCTGCATGTGCTATCAGTAGAACACCTAACGAATTGTGAATCAATCAAAACACCTGAGCTCAGAGGCTCAGGGTTCCACTGTCCAGTATGGCACTGGCCAGGATAGTGGTTCCCTCTGTTGAGTTCTGGCAGGGTTTGCACGTGTGAAAATGCCTCCATGTCTTTTTGGTGAGCTGCCATAGCACCATACAATGACACAGTACTGAGAGTAATTTGAAGTGTGGAAGTCAAACTCAAGAAGTTTCAGAGGGGAAGAATATTTGTAAGTGGACTAGAGACCATTTTGGCAAAGAATGTGGCTTCTTTTTGCCCTTATCCTAAAAACCTGCCTGAAACTAAATTGAAGAGTTTTGGACTAATGGATAATTGGCAGAGGAGAATTCAAGACAGCCTAGTATTGACACAGTTGTGTGGTTATTAGTAATCATTCTTATGCAGATCTATAATGAAAAGGAACATTCTGAACAAAAAGATATACAAATTAGTTTGAGGAGAAAAGCACCAGGAAATGTAATGGAGCCAAGTCCAGTCCAGAAATAAAGACTGAATAAATAAATAAATAAAAAACCTTGCTGTTAAATAGTTCAAGGGGAGTGGTGACTTCAGGGCAAGACCCCATTCAGCTAAGCTTCCAAGCTGTGAAAAAGAATTAAAGAAAAGCTTAAGTAGTGAAGGACAAAAACCATCAACAACAGAAAGCTGATGCAATTAAAATTGAGAGAGAGGAGCAAGTTCCAGCCCCATCAAGCTGCAGAACTTGGCAGCTTTGACTAAGTGGTTCTATATTTAGAGTCAAAGATCCAGTAAAGGGGTTATGGAATTCCTCTCCATTGCAATGGAACATCATTGGAGCCAGGTAGGGGTGTCCCTGCATGGAGGCTCAGAGGAGTCATTTGTGTAAAGTTGTAAAGGTGAAACCTGGATTATGTTGGGGATCCAAGATGGTGTAGACACCA
The DNA here is from genome assembly GCA_026225945.1 of Cricetomys ansorgei. Classification (NCBI taxonomy): domain Eukaryota; kingdom Metazoa; phylum Chordata; class Mammalia; order Rodentia; family Nesomyidae; genus Cricetomys; species Cricetomys ansorgei. The sequence continues at coordinate 18,459,126 of JAMJFZ010000242.1, forward strand.
GAGTCATTGGATACCTGCCAAGGAGAGCAAATTAGCCCAAGAAAGAGAAATGTGTTGCAGTCAACAAAGCTAAAATGAGTTGGAGATCTGAGGAGTGCTTTGACATTAGATATGGTGATACAGAATTTGAAGTTTGATCTGCTGGATTTTGGTCTTATTTTGGTCCAGTAATTTCTCACTATGTTCCTTTTCCTCCCCTTTGGAAACGTAATGCACTTTCTGTGCCATTGTATGTTGGGAGTATGTGATCTGCTCTTTGATTTTGATCTTACAGGGGGTTACAGTTAGGAGATTGTCTTGAGTCTCAGAAGAGACTTTGGATTTTGTAACAGAGTTGAGACTGGAAGACTATGGGGACTTTTGGAATTGGGCTGATTGTATTTTTGTCTTATGATATGACTAAAGCCTTTGGGGGCCAGGGAGTGGAATATGGTGGTTTGAATAAGAATGACCCCTATAGGCTTATATAGGTATAGTCTTGGATGAAGTGTATCATTAGGGGTAGGCTTTGAGGTTTCAAAGCCCATACCTGCACCATGCCTGCTACCGTGCTCCTCATCATGATGATAATAGAGTAAACTTCTGAAACTGTAAACAAGCCCCCAATTAAATGCTTTGTTTTATGAGGTGCCTTGGTCATGGTGTCCCTGCATAGCAATAGTACAATGACTAAGACATATACTTTGTGAAAATGGCCTTATGTAACCTGTATAATAAACTGAAAATATCTAAAATATTAAAAACATTTTAGGAAAATAGAACTTTGCTTTCAGTAAGTTTCTGTTTCCATTCAGTCACTTTAAACAAAAGCATAACAATGTAGATACCCTTTAATTAACATTTACTAGGTGCCAAGCACTTGAAGTTGAAATAGAGAGCGGTGAATAATAAAAATCATGTTGAAATCAGATATTCTATGGATGTGAATCGTCTTGTTTTAAGATGCACAGACTTCAGGGGGGTTTTGGGCAGAAGAAAATACTCATTAACCACCAGTCTCTGGTTGAGTCTTGGTTCTGACATATAAACGCATCAAGCTTTTTAATACTCAGTTCATTCATCTGAAAAGTAGGGGTGATGGTACGTTTTCCAGAGCGTCCATTGACATAATACAAACAAGATATTTTTCTAAGTCTTAAAACACAATGCATATATAATCACATTGAAAACAACCTCTTTAATTACACACAGAAATACACCACTCTATTCCATTTACATTGGATTCTGGTGGGAATAAACAGCATCACGGACATTTTGAAAAAACTTAAAACTATTTTACATTTTTGTGTTTAATATAGGGCGAAAACCTCATATGTCATTAATATTTCTCCACTGTCCAGTAAATGAGAAGAAAATATCTAAGTAATTAGATCCCATATCAAAAACAAAGGGACACCATTCAAAGATATCTGCAGATGTTTGCTGCGTGATGGAAAACAGCAAATGAGGTGACTCACTAATAAATTTCATTACTTCCAGTAAGTCATTAGATGCTTAAGAGAAGTGGCTTATGCCAGTTTTACTTGTCATTAAATATTCATATTTACTAATGGAAATTGTTCTCACAAATTGGGTAAATTGAGCAACTTACAAATTAATGCCTCAAAAAGAGAAGTTCTAGAGTACCCAGGGAGCAAGCTAATGCTGTAATCATTAACACTCCATTGATTTTATAATTAAAAAGCTGGGAAGTAAACAGAGTGTGTGTTTTAAACGTTGTGATATCTGCCTATCTGAACGCTTAGATCACAAGTCTGCTGATGGCAGACACCCATTAGATATGAAGGATGGGTCTGTGGTTTCATAAGAGGATGCTCTTTCAGTTCTCTGAGGGATGAAAACTCTTCTGCCATGTCACCTATCAGGATGAAAATACCTGCAGATTATTCTTATCATTTATGAGGTGGGGCAGGGTAAGTTCCAGAAAATCACAGACTTGAGATTGATATTACTTTTAATTCTTTAATAAATAACCAGAGTATATTTCTTACAATTCTAGAGACTGACAGATTCAAAATGTTACATGTTTGGGTTCTGGAAAGGGTTTGCTTTCTGATCTGTTCTCTTCTCACTGAAAGCCTAGAAATATGATTAGAGACCCAGTTCTAATTCTTGGAGAGTCTAATTCTTGGAAGGTCAGGGTAAACAAGAGTTTCTGGGGAAACTTGAGAGAGAAACTCCAATTATTCAACGGTATCTCAGGCAATACATATTGAGCATTTACTGTGTGCTTTGTGCAGTGTTCTGAGCACAGTGGTAAATGAGAAAACCATGTATCTTGAAGTCAGAGGCTTTAGAAGGTAAATGAGTGTTTGTTGACACCACACTGGGACAGTCTTTTGATGACTTCACTTAAGTCAGAGAGAACGAGCAGGGCATGCAATTTTCTACACTTTGATGACAATGTGTGTGACCAGGAAATTAGGAAGAGCAAGGCCATTCCCCTTGCAGATCTTGGGTCTCCTGCCAGTTTCTCTTAAAGTTAATTTCTCCTGTTCCATTTGGCAAAGCATCTGCTTAAAGGTATTTCCAGCATAGCTTTTGCCTGAGGGTTATACCATTTTATTTTTCTAGGAGACTATTATTCATTCCCTCCCCTTTTGTTAATTGTAACTAGCATACCATTAGTCCTAGAGTAGGTATAAGTCAGGTCACACTGTAGCTTTGTGACAAACATGTGATATGAGCCATGTAATCAGGTCCAGACAGAGACTGAAGACTTGAAAACTTTCTTTTAAGTATACAAATCTTTGTCTTTCTGCCTCTCCCTCTGTCTCTGTCTTTTTCTGTCTCTGTGTTTGTGCCCCCCCCTCTCGTTCCCTCCCTCCCTCTTTTTCTCTTACTGGTAAAGGTACTGATAGGAAAGGGTGTGGAATTTCCCTGAAAACCAGAAAGGGAGCTATCACTTGAATCTGAGCAAACAGAAGTACTGTGCGCAGAGCTAAAAAAACCAAAAGTTCAAGCAAATTATCTGCAGCCCCAGATCCAGCTGTATCACAGGTCAAAGTCTACAGCCCCCGGTGGTCCGCTTTTGTGAATCTCTACAGTCTCTCTTTTAATAAAGACTCCTTGAGATGGAGCTTCTGCCACTTGCAAGGCAAACATCTCTTGTAAAAGTCCTAAGTATCATGTTGTCAGCTTAAGACAGCTTATGGAATAGTTCCCAGAACTGCACTGTAGGAAAACTGAGGTAAACTGAACATTCTAGTGTAGTTAAATATATATTTCCTCTTAAGAAATATTTTTAGTTTTTATTGATTTTCTCATCTTATTCTACAAATGTTTATTGCAAATACTCGGCTTATTAGTTAGTTCTCTGCTTTAACAATTCTAAAAATTGTTTTCTTGTTGGCCTTTTGGACGGCAAAAATACTCCCACTAAACTCCAAACACAGTGAAGATTCTAGAAGTAAAAATAGAAGTGAGATCTTTCATTTGAAAAGTTCTCATTTTTCAAAGTATCAGTCCTGTACTCTTTAAGAAGAGACAATTAATTTTCCCTACCACCTCTTATCATCACACACACACACACACACACACACACACAAAGACTATATTAGTTTTCTCCATAATTTTCTGACCATAATTTTGGAGCAGTTTCAAATAGATTTTCTCTCAAAATTGTGACTAGAATAAATAATGGGGCAGAATAAACAGGCAGTTGAAGACTAAGCTTACATTTAGACCTTCCTAGTGCATCTGAATCCACTGGGAGATTATTTAAAAGAACATTCCAGGTCTCCTTTTGTTCACACATAATAACTTGGAGTCTTTTACAGTATAAAATTTATATATTACCCATATCTATTAGAGAATTACATGCACACTAATGTTTTAAAAGTCTGTTCTTGCTTAGGACAAAGACCCATAAGTATTATATGATCTATGGAAGGCATGAATTGACTTTGAGACATGGATCATCACATTTAAATATGATTTATCTGCTCCAATATACCTTATAGTAAAGGATTATTTTTAATCACTATAAGCATTTTACACAGAAGAAATATCATCTAAACTTTACTTGCATATTAATATATGAACGTAATGTTATTTATCATAGATAAACACTATAGATTTTAGTGACTGTTAATAAATTATAGAGTATGACCTTTGTCTAATGAGGGGATAGTGGATCAATATCAAGTTGTAAAGGCTGGACTACTATTATATATTTCAAACAATAAGAAGAAAAATATTGTTTCTAAGCTCTTTTTATCTTTAAAATGTATTTCACTCATCATCTTGAAGCAACTTGGCCAAACTTCTTTCACATTATCCCAAATTAGGAGTGCTGATGTCTATTTTAAATTTTCTTTTGCTTTGCAAGCATAGTTAGTACAGGAGATCCATGGAGTCAGGCTATGTCTGAGTGTGGGGTCTGTGACACAATCATAGCCCCACCAGTGACTCAGAGAAGGGATTGGATACAATGTTTAGACCACAGTGGTTACTTAAGGTACTTCTTTTCTAAGTTCACAGGCCAGACAGAGATTTTATTGAACCCAGTTCTTCCTAGATCCCAATAATATTATGACACACTTTGGATAAAACACTAAAGCTTAATAGTAAAGCTATGGAAAGTTTCCTTTCTAGAGCAAACTATTAGTTCACTCAAATGCTGGCCTCTGATTCTGGCTGGTTATCTTATTTTTATTGACTTCATTCATTAGTTCATCTTACAAAGTTCCTCCGATTGTCAGGCATTGCAACACCAAATATAATGAACCAGGATTGTCCTCATGTAGTCTATTATTGGTGACTCTACTTACTTCTGTGCTTGAGCCTATGTAGAGAGATCTACAGCAACCTTTTGCAATTTTCTGAAAATTATTTTAGTCCCCATAAACTATAAACTCTTTAGTTTACTAGGTGTGTACACCATTGTAAGGTTTATGTACTTTTTCCTGTTATTCTCAGTCAAATGTCCTGCATCATGAATGTGTGGGTTATTCTATTAATTATCATAACCATGCTCTACTTCCTTGCAGGAAATACCCTCACAAACAGCCCAGGATGATCAGGCCCTTTGTTAAGTTACTACTCCGATTTGTAGCACGCATACTCTGATTTCTCTCATTAGGAAGAAGTGTAAATATTTACACTGACCCCCCAGAATAACTTTAAGAACTGGAATTCTGTCAGATGGCTCAGCTGTGACCTCAACCATTTATTGGATTCCATCAGGCAATGTAGCAATTACGATCAGTAATGCTTAGGAAGATAATTGGACCAGGCCAAGCAGGTGTGAGTAATTGTTTTCCACAGGCGAGCATGGGTTCTGTAGGAACAAGGGCTCACACATAGCTGTTCAGTGAATTGCAAGACCTGCCAAATGACTGTCATCATAGCTAATGAAAATCGGGTAAATCTCCCTAATTACCCAGAATTCTAAGTGATGAGATGTCCATTGATAGGGAGATAGGGTTTCAGAGACCAATGTGTGGAGATGCTGCTCAGCAGTTTTTTCCAGTTTTATAAAATAATCACAAGGAAGAAGAAAGTAGTGGTGCGATATTAAGGCCATGAGAACACTGCATGGAGTTGAATATAAAGCAATGCTTCAGGACTTTTTTTGTATTTTGGTTTTTTAAATCACACAGTCCTCACCTCATGTGTATCCCACACCGCCACCTTTGGATTCTGTGATCCTAGGAAGGTAAACTGAGTTACCGGTTGATAGTGGTCCCTCAACACTTGCTTTCATCTTTGAGGGGCATTTCATGCACATGCAACATGTGAGGTTAGGAACCTTCTTTCCCATCAACATTAGGATGGGGGTGATGAAAGGTATTCCCTATTTGTGGAACAAAAACTCCTTTCCTTGTGTTTTTTGCATTTCCTAAGAATTAAAATGGCTTCTGGTTTTGAATCTTAGAGGATGACTGATGGCTGCAACTTTACTAAGCCAGCACAATCTCTAACTTTGTCTAAATACTTGTCTTTATAAGTTCAGTTCTCACCCCTCATCAAAGAAACTTGTCTTTGCAACAGATAAGACCATTATAGAAAACCACAACCAATCAAAATCCAGAGTAGTGAAGCCCAGTCACAATGATACATTGCACAAAGATACATCTACAGCATTTTTGGCTTAAAGAGTTGCAAGAGCCAGAGGGATGGCTAGTTTGCTGTGAGATAATGTCTCTTAGGAATGTCAGAATCTATACCATGAATTCTTACCAGCTTGGCTGCCTAAACATGAATTGAACAAGAATGACACCAATGGACATGGTAATGTGGATGAGGAGGTGGTTGTGGTGGGGAGAAGCTCACTAGACCTCAACTCTAGACAAATAACTATAGGCAGCTTAGTAATGCCAAGAGTGAAATAATTTTCCCCAGAGAAGAACACACCAATTGGTTATCCAATATTAGACAGTCAGCCATGAAAATAAATACGTACAAGTAACATTATGTACACTGATCAGGTAGTATTTATGTATTAGGAATATATACACACATATATATTATACATATATGTATACACACATATATATATACACGCATACATATATATATAATATATATATTATAAATATGTGTGTGTGTGTCTAAGGACAATTAATGAAAAAGAAGTCCATGAATTATAAAGACAGCAAGGAAGCAGGTAAAAGAAGGGTTTGAAAGGAGAAAATGAAAGGACAAAGATGATCTTATTATATTATATTAGATTATATTATACTGTATTATATTATATTATTATCTCAAAAAATAAAAGAAATATAAAAGTAAAACCAAAAATTAAAAAAAGAATTAAAATGGCTTCTGAAAAACTGAGCTCTTGGTAGTTGCAGTAAAATCAACAAAATTAATATAAGTATGCCCCATAGCATACTTCACACTATGCAAAGTATCATGCACATTTTTACACTTGATCTTTGAGACCATCTCATGGGTGACTGTTATTAACCTCATTTTACAAAAAAAAAAAAAAAAAAAAAAAAAAAAAGGCTCAGAGAAGACTAACTTAAGGTCACATAGCTTGGAAGAGGTAGAACTAAATCCAAATCCAGTTTTACTTCACTGAATGTCCTATCTTGTTTCTTTCCCTGGATATTAAATGCCTCTCAGAGAGGGGGGGGGGCATGGATGGCATCATGTGCTTGCCAAGTTTTACTCTGAGCTGTCTTTGTATTTATTCAATAATGGACTTAATAAAATGTCAAAGATACTGTTGATTGTGGTCAATGGCTACAAATACATATATGTTTTAATTTATATTTAATTTATTTCAAGATGTCATGAATTTTATATGTACCTTGACTTCTTCAGAATCAATGAAAGCATTGTTATGGTATTATACATATATGTATATACACACACATATACATATGTATATGTATGTACATATACGTACACACACACACATACACATGGAGAGAGAGAGATAGGTAAGATGCAACTTGAGAAAGAGGATTCAGGAACAATGGAATGCAAAAAGAACATGCTAGAATGGAGGAAACTGGGTCCTCACATTGTCAGTGTTAATAAGTTAGTGATGATGGCAACTTGAGCATCTTACATCCATAGTGCTGAGCAGGAGTCAGGGAAAGATGCCAGAGGAGCCAATTCTAAAATTCTCTGGATTGCTTCTGTGAGAGTGCTTGGATTTATTTGCTGTTAGGTGTGAGAAATCTTAGTTTGAGCTTCCAGTTAATTTCTAAAAGTCGCAGGCAGTTCTGGTTTGCTATGAGTGGGAGGGTTGCAGGAGAACAGAGCAGCAGTGGGGAGGACTCCTCTAGAGTTGTTCTGAATGTACCTCTCATGGGCCGTTACTGTTCGGAGAGATTTTATAGCTTTCTACATACAGCTGGTGAAAAATTAGCCTGGATTTTAGAGGAGGAGTTTGTCAGTTTGGCTACTTTTCAAACTCAACTTTATCAAGCAGTTAGTTCTTAGTTGTGCATTTTTATTTTTATCATTTATTACTAAGGTAGGCAAGTCTGAGCTGGCAGCAATGATTAATAGATTAATGATCACTGCTCCCCATAATGTCGTCTCATCATGCTCCTAAAAGAGCAATGTATTATCTCCAGGGTTAGGAGGAAATGAGAGTACTGCTCAAACAGGCTCAGGGAGAGTAAGAGGTCAGACCTGTTTCCCTGAAGACAAAGAAAAGCTCTCCAAGAACAATTTCGGACATCAGTGTCTTGACTTGAAGGTGGCAGTGACTTAATTGGGAGACATTGTGATGATAATGAACTGCAGGAGTATTAAGAAGAGTCCCTTAGTCATTCTAAACCTACAGGATTCACAGATCTCCCTGTTCCACTTGTGTTTCTGTTTTCCAAGGGAAAAGAGCAATTACTCACATTTGACTGCCAATGATGTCCTGTTTAATGATTTAGAGTTACACCTTTGCCTGACCCAGCTTTTTACAGCTGGGCGGTGAATTTACCGGGGTGATACATCTCTGCTCAGTTCCATCTCAGGGCTATAAACAAGGGCAGTTATGTAACATTACATCTTAGCTCCTCATTTAGAAAATGGGAATAATAACGGCACTCAACTCGTCATTGTTTTACTATAAAATCACTCTAGCGTCTGCGACAGGTTTAACAGGATATAGACTACATATTCAATAAGTGTGAACTGCCATCACTAAGTCATGCAGACAGACAGACGCTTGTGAATGAGTGCTGCGCTGATGGTTTATTATTCACATTGGCAGAGGTTTGGCAAACTACAAAGTTGAGCTGCTCCATGTTTTGTTTTGTAAATAAAGTTTTATTGGGACATAGCTATGCTCATTTGTGTATGTATTGTCCGTGAGTTCTTTCTACATAAGAAGAGTTCAAGTTAAAAGCATAGATTTTATGGCTTGTAAGCCTAGAAATTCATTCTTTGGATCTTTCCATGAATATTTCTACCCTTGCTGTTCATCAAGAAAACAGTCAAGGTTCACGCTTGGTTAATCTTTCTTCTACTGATACTGAATAGACATTTAAGAGACCATTATTTTCTCATTCGTAAATAATCATGCAGTGGATGATTATCTACAGATGACTATATTTCTCGAATAGTCTGTGACTTGTGAAGTACTAAAGGGCAATTACTGGGGACGCATCAACTTTTGTGCTTGCAGATTTGCTGATGGGACACCGAGAAATTTCTCAACACTGAAGCTGTCAGAACTGAGTACAGAATTAAGCTATCAGTTCTAATTCCCTGTAACAAGGTTTATCGTTAATTAGCTTCTTTGATCTAGCCAGAGGTTGCAGTCCCCAAAGAAAAGAACCACAACACTGAAGCTCAAGGAATTGACTACTTGTCAGATGAAATTAATTATCAAGATTCCTAGCCATCACAGGCGCTCCTATAGATGGTCAGTGCCTCTACCTTTTGAGTTGGTGTTGCTGTCAGAATTTGTACTGCGGAGTAGATAGATAGATTGCAAGGATTGAGTCATCAGCCTTAATGTAATCCACCATCTGGACTGGGACATCTGTTATCCTGATAAAGCCTTACACACTCTGGACAACAGTATTGTTTTCTGTTAAGTGATCTTATTTCTAAAACCCAGTGCCTTTATAAAACATGCCTCTGTATGAAGAGACGAGTGATAAATTTTATCCTTTATTAGTCTTAAAAGCACCTGAAACGATATAGCTACTGAAGCCCCGTATCTGTACAAGATGATGATTCACTAGTTAGTTGGTTATATGAACTCTCACTGTGTCCCAATAGTATGCAAAAACTGGAGAACAAAGTGTCATGTTCAAACCTTTAGGTTGAAACCTCAAGAGCCTACAAGGGCCTGACCAGAAATATTGAGGGAAAACTCATGTTCAGTCTGCAGAGAGGGGCTGCTTCTTAGCTTTGGCTCATGAATGCTATATCATTGTGTTTTCCCAGTAGAAATCAGAAACACAAAACTACATGTGAAACTGCCCCAAGGTTTAGACTAAAGGCACAAAAAATGAGCATGTATAGCAGACAATTTGGGATAATTTTGATGATTTTATCTACTGTGTAAACCATAAGAATACATCCATAAAGTCAGAACTAGAGTGATTGATGTAAGAATGCCTTAGAATGGAAACTGTACATCTAAGGTGACAGAAAGTTCAGGCTTTGCCATCAGACAGACCTCCCACAGGATGACTGCATTTTCAGAAGTTGAAATGGGAAAATGTATGCAAAGTTCCTTGTACAGCCCTTGATACAGTGTGGGCCTTGAGTACACAGTAGTGAGAATAACATAAAATGTAAAATAGAACTGACTTCATTAAAAAGAGCATGAAATTCATCATTGATCAAGAACTATTTTATTCTCTTTTTGGAATTTACATGTGTTTAGACTGAGAATTGCTAGCAGTATTTCTATTTCCTAGATAGACACGGTGAAATCCTGAAAAGTTGTCATTCTATCACTGAGTTTGGGAAAGATTCAGGTATCTCTGTAGTGTTAGGATCCGGAGAACTAGACATTCTATAGTACAGATGGAGACTGGGAATGCCAATGGGCTAGTGCTTTATTTTAAATAAAATCACTTTATTTCAAGTATATCACAATTAAAAACATCACACAGCCATTTAAGGAATCACTCCCACATTTGCCCAGTCTCAAACTCTGTATATCTCAGTGAAGTCCCATACAATTAGGATGACTATTCTGAAGTAATGGGGCTTTGCTTAGAGTTTACATTACTCTCTTTTCTTCTCTTTTCTTCTCTTTTCTTCTCTTTTCTTCTCTTCTCTTCTCTTCTCTTCTCTTCTCTTCTCTTCTCTTCTCTTCTCTTCTCTTCTCTTCTCTTCTCTTCTCTTCTCTTTTCTCCTCTCGTCTCCTCTCGTCTCCTCTCGTCTCCTCTCGTCTCCTCTCCTCTCCTCTCCTCCCTTTTCCTCTCCTCTCCTCTCCTCCCTTTTCCTCTCCTCTCCTCTCTTCTCCTCTCCTCTCCTCTCCTCTCCCCTTTTCCTCTCTTCCTTTCCTCCCCCTTCCCTATCTCCTTTCTTTCATCTTCTCCTCTCCTCTCCTCTCCTCTCCTCTCCTCTCCTCTCCTCTCCTCTCCTCCCCTTTCCTCTCCTCTCCTCTCCTCCCTTTTCCTCTCCTCTCCTCTCCTCCCTTTTCCTCTCCTCTCCTCTCTTCTCCTCTCCTCTCCTCTCCTCTCCCCTTTTCCTCTCTTCCTTTCCTCCCCCTTCCCTATCTCCTTTCTTTCATCTTCTCCTCTCCTCTCCTCTCCTCTCCTCTCCTCTCCTCTCCTCTCCTCTCCTCTCCTCTCCTCTCCTCTCCTCCCTTTTCCTCTCCTCTCCTCTCCTCCCTTTTCCTCTCCTCTCCTCTCCTCTCCTCTCTCCCTGTCTTCCTCTCCTCCCCCTTCCCTATCTCCTTTCTTTCATCTTCTTCTCTCCTCCTCCTCCTTCTTCTCCTCCTTACTCCTTCTCTCAGTACTTACTACCTTAATAATCAGGATGTTAAATTTGCTTATCTCCCATAAAAAGAAAAAAAAATATGACAGTTGAAACTAGAAAATATTGGCTTTGTCACCTTTTCTATGTGTTCTTTTGTCAAGATTCTGCCCATCATGTAACATAACTCTTTCGCTTTAAGAGTGGTCCTTGATCATTGAGTTATGGGTTGTCTTGAGAGCGGCTAGGATGAGGGGCTGAATCTGAAGGGGACTGTGAAGGAAGCTTCACTTTGGAGAGAGCCTTGGGCTCTAGAAACTTCCTGGAAAATAACTAAAGATACAGTTAGTTGTCACGAGATAAAAGGTCATCAAAGACCCATGAGACTTACTGGTGATCTCAGAGAAATTGAAACTAATAAGATGTTGACATGATATTAACAGCATATATTCTTTAGTTTAATTATTAGGTAAAGTTCTCATTTCCATAGACAAATGAATTCAGCGTGTGATCTGGAGAACGTTTATAGTGGTAAATGTATAGATTTTTTGTTGGAAGTTGGGTGGGACTTGCTGAGAGGGAATAAGTTGGAATTGAGGTCTGATGTGCACATTCAACATCTGTTCTGAAGTATTCGAAGGCTTAGACTCCACTATTTTTTTACCTGTTAACTAGAAAAATTATTAGTTCCTGGGAAACTACTGTATATGTTCTAAAATGTTTTATTTCTGGCTCTCGAGGGGATCTGTAGTCTTAGATAATTGTTTACCAAGTGCTATAGTAGTTAAATAAGATGGAAATCAAATTATACAATATAAATATACATTTAGAGAAATGGCTTTTTTATCACCACACTCATGCATTTTAAACATATAAGTAACACACATAAATATATGTAACATAATATATTTAATAATTTGAATTTAGCAACTAATATATTATTTAAGTTCATATTAATTTGATCAATATTTCCATGTTGTAAACCACAGGGATAATTGATGCTTTAAGTAGTGTCACAAAGCCATTACTTCTCATTTAGTTTTTGTGTTAATCATAATGAAAATACTATTATAATTTCTCTCAAGATATTAATCTTATCAAATTGGTACACTTATATTTGTATTCATATTTGTCACTGTGGTAAGATGAATTTCCCATGGACAGTATCTTCTGTAGGTGTTACATAATTGTTTCTTTCATTCATTTTATGAATCCTTGCCTACTGTTAAGCTTTTTGACTTCTATGAGTTTCTCCCCTCCCTTTAATTCATTCAATGACCAGCTTATTTGACACAGCAGCAGAAAGAGAAACTTTTAAGATAGAATCTCATCACATAGATCTGACAACTTCTAGCTCAGAGCAAATTTCCAACAGATAATTAATTATAGGTGTCATTAAAGCTAGATCTGTGATGGTCAGGGTGTCAGAAACCTTACTTAGGAATGCTCTCTTAATGCTGCAGGGGGATTTCTGTTTTGGCTTGGAAAAGCATTTGAACTCTGCACAGCTGCCAGAGTTTGCTCCTGTGCCTGTTTGTTTCCCCACTCTAATTCTGCTTGAGAACCAACTGTGGATCTTTTTCAGATAAGAAGAGTAAATTCAGTCACTAATGAAATTTTTCTCAGCTAGTGTTCGTTATTGACTAGTGTTCTCTAATACATTGGAAACATTCTACGAATATTGGACATATTGATAACTTAAGGAGCTCAGAAAGGTTATATAGTTTGCCAAGGGTCACATAAGCAGTATCTTGCAGAATTCAGTTCCTGAGTTTATAGTTTTAATTGTCATTTCTTTCTTTGATCTTTTACCTTTTTGTGTATATTTTTCATAAAAAAAACCCTCTGTTTAATTTTGAGACAGTCTAAAACATTCTGTGCACCCAGTGTTGGCTGAAGACTGCTAGCAATTCTCTGACTCAGCTGCCTGAAGTACAGGGAATACCGGAGTGACCCAACCATTAGTATTTACTGTAATATCATCAGTGTGCCATATCTATTAGGATAATATCACAAAGAATAATTCACTGCCTAGTTCCTCAATCTAACTAATTTTATTTGAATACCTTAATTTATGTGTTTGGCCTGAATGTATGTTGATATACCACATGTATGTGTATACATGCCCATAGGGACCAAAAGAGAGCATTGGATCCCCTAAGAAAGGCATCACAGATAGTTGTGAGCTACCATTTTGGTGCTTGGAACTGAACCCAAGTATTCTGGAAGAGCAGTCAGTGTTCTTAATCTTAGCACCTTTTTTTCCAGTCTCATGAATGTCTTCTTTCAATAACTTGGTTTTCAGATATGACTAACGAACAAAATGGTGTCTCCAGTGTGGATTTTGTGTCTCTGAACCTGGTAGGTGGGGAGCGTCTGAGCATCTGAGCATCTGAGCATCTGAACATCTGCGCATCTGAGCATCTGCAGCAGAACCAGTGTCTCTGTTGATTCTAAAATGCATGCAGCCCGCTATCTTGGATCAGGAGACAGGTAAACATACTACTGCTTTTATTGCCAAATACACCAAAACAAAGACTCTAGGAAGCTGGGAAAAGTATCCCAAGAACACAGATTGTTATTGATCCCACTGACAAGATAGTGAAATAAGGAAATTTTAAAAAGTCTCTAGAAAATTGAAAATTACAGTTATAAGGAATATTTATTGAAAACATGTCGAGGAAAAGAAAATAATCTCGTTTGTATTCTCTCCTATAGGATAAACCAAGACATATTGTAAGATATACTTCTTACATTTTTCTGACTTAAATAGTTTTGTTTCTGGGTGTTGAGAATATGTAAACATTACATTTGCACTTGAAAAGTCCTAATACCAGAGAGTTACTATCATTAACCTTTTATTTTAGTAGTGTGCCACAAACCAAAGTAAGTAGAGAGTTGACCTCTTCTTAACTTCATCTCCACAGTGTAAACTGCCATAGGCAGTAGATTTGTACAATGGATTCTCTCCCATTCTGGCCTACCTGAAATGTCTTTGCTTGGATTGGCATCTGTGGTCTTCTAGGGCACAATCATCAGATATATTGGGTGTAGTAGAAGTTTATTTTTAATTGTGTTTAAAATATTGCTTTGTGAACTGTTGGGTGAGGGGCAGCTTAGGTCTTGGTATTTTGTATAATCTATAGGTGTTAGATTTATGTGGGGGATGTTTAATTGGTCATGATCTCCATCCACATGATATCAGTAGAACACCTGAGGAGTTCTGAATCAATTAAAACACCTGAGTTGATATGCTCAGGGTTCCACGGTCCAGTGTGATGCTGGCTGGAATAGTGGTTCCCTCTGCTGAGGTCTGGCAGAGTTTGCACATATGAGAATGGCTCCTCGTGGTCCTTGCTGAGCTGCCATAGCAAGTGTACTGCAACAATTGGGAAAGGTGAAGATTACACAGTTGATAGGGCTGCTGGGTAAATATCTGGTTTGGCATCTGTGATCTTCTAGGCATAATCAGCAGATATATTGAGAAAGACAAAGACTACATAGTTGATAGGTTTGCTGCATGAATAGTCTGGGTTGACATCTGTGGTCTTTCGGGGCTTAGATGACATTGTTCTAGGCTCTTCTGGCTTTTATAGTTTCCATTGAGAAGTCAGCTTGTATGTATTCTTATAGATTATCCCTTATATGTGGCTGGTGGTTATATTCTTACAGCTTTCAACACTCTCTCTTTGTTCTGCATATCAAATGTTTTAATTATAATGTGATATGGGAGTTTCTTTCCTGGTCTTGCCTAGTTGGTGTTCTGTGTGTTTCTTATATTTGTATAGACATTCTCCTAATTTGGGGAAGTTTTCATCTATGATCTATTGAAGATTTGGATTTTGCCATTGATCTGGGGTACTCCTCTGTCTTCTACGTCTATCATTTATAAATTTGGTCTTTTTATGTCATACTAAAGAAAATGTCTGCATATCTTTTTCTTTAAATTTTTTTCATATTATTTTTTGAGTGGTCAAACTCCACTACTTTATCTTTGAGTTCTGATAGTCTGTCATCTGTTTGACATTTCTAGTTGGGTTATTGAAGTTTTCAATTCTATCTTCACTTCAGTTTGGGTTTTCCTTACTATTTCTGTCTCTTCACTGAATACGTTTTTTTGGTCATTTTATTGTCTTGTATTTGTATTTTCTTGGAACTGACTTTGGAATTTATTCCTGCCCTCTTTAAGTTATTTAAGATGTTTATTGTGTCTTATTTGAACCTTGTCTTAGAATTCTTTGATTATTTTATTTTGTCCCTTTAAATTCTATGTCCTGAGATCCATCATTTTGGGGAATATCCTTAAAGGACTAGTTGCATTGGATGGAGGACGTGGTGACACACTGTCTTGTCTTTTTATATTGTTTGCATTTGTGCAATGTGACCTGGGCATATAGACTTGTCATGATGGTTGTGTGATGTGATTGTAGCCTGCCTCTGTTGAATGGATGTTTGATGTTGTTTTGGTTTGCCCAAGCTTGGTTGATTTCAGATCAGGTATGAAAAATTGACAGGTCAATTTGTTGGATTTTCAGTGTTGACTTTTGTTGGAGTGATGAGGTGATTCCAATTCAGTGATAACCAAGAAAGCCTGTGAATAGGACTTCTGGTGGGGTCTTCCCAGGCTGGTATGCAAGTTTCCCTGCTTGAGTTTTGGCTGGGAGTGGAAAGATGGTGCAGGTATGCTGGAATCTGGAGTACTCACCAAGCTAGGCTGGAACACAGGCTGTTTGTCTGGGAATATAATGAAAGGTTGAGGCTGCCACAGGCAGGTAAAATTCAAGGAGACTCTCCAGGCTTGGCACATTTGTCAAAGAGCTGTGCCTGAGAGTTTGGGATCAGGTTTGAATATTCAAAATATAAGCCTATGGATGACATTTAAAATTTACTCTATAACAGATATTACTACTTCCTATACATAGGTAAGAAAAGCAAACTTGGAGGTTAATTATGCTTTCCAATGATATATAGTAAACAACCAGCAGAGAAATGTTTTGAGCCAATTCATTCTAAACACACTAATCACTTCTTACTACCTATATACCAATCTCTTGCTAATAATGGGATAAAGGAAGGGGTAACCTTAGGTCTTATGTTAGTAGTGAAAATTGATTTTTCATAATCTGAGCAATTCTTTTCTATTGTTCTGACTTGTATCCTTCTCTTACTTGTATCCATACACCACCACTCTCATTATCTCTCCTTTATCAAATTCTGTCTCAAAAATATCTAGGAAGTCACCCACAATGTGGTAATAATGACTAAATAGCTTGTTTCCCAGTTTTAGGATTTATTATTTATTAAAATGGACCATTCCACAACTAAACACAAGAAATTCTAGTTGTGAGGCAATAAGATGTCTTTGGATAAGTTTATATGA
Organism: Cricetomys ansorgei; assembly: GCA_026225945.1. NCBI lineage: Eukaryota > Metazoa > Chordata > Mammalia > Rodentia > Nesomyidae > Cricetomys > Cricetomys ansorgei. The sequence goes on from JAMJFZ010000242.1 coordinate 18,475,852, forward strand.
AAGAATATATATGACCTTTCTTACTATTAGATCATCAAGCTGTTACTGCTGCAGTCTTGGGAGGTGCTATATTACGATAGAAAGCAAAGTCTCTGGATTCCATACAGAAATTCAAACTTGGTCATACTTCTTGTATGTCCAAAGTATCTGACGTTAATTTTCTCATTTTTAAAATGAATTTAAAATGCCTCCTCTGTATGTGTTGTGAACATTAAGGAGGTATGGCGCAGAGTAGGTGTGCAGTGAATGATGCACATAATGTGCCTCATAGAGTCTCAGAAAACAGGAGATAGTGAATAAGCATTGGTCAGTTTGGAACCAGGGCCAGGGTAGGGTGTCATGGAGGATGAAAAGTCAGCAAGTGAGGCCAGCCAAGTGTGAAGGTTCAGATTTATTGTTGATTTCATGGACTCAATCAAGTGATATGCCTTTGGGGAGGTATACAGGGCATTTCTAGGAGGGGCTAACAGAGGGGAGAAGGCTGTCCCCTATAGTGGGGATCATTGTCTGTAGTCAGAAGAGAAAGTAGTGCTGCTTGCTAGCCAGCCTTTCCACCTTGCTGGTGAACATCTAATTCTGCTGCTACTGCTCCTACTGCCATCAGCCTTCACTGACAGCAGGCTCCAATGTCTTTGACTTTCCACATAGACTTGAGGCAAGATAAAAAGGCAGGGCAAATGTTGGAGATACAAAGAGAGAAAAGAGCTCCTCACTGGAGTGTAGCTGAAGAGTTTCACCAGCTGAGAACTGAGTATGCCAGCACAATTCACAATTGCTCTGAAGGGTGCCAACATAACAGCAGTACTTTTATATAGAAATAACTTCAAATAAGAATGCTGAAATAACAATAAAGTAGAATTTCAGGATGACCATGTATGAAGCAGAGTTAGCTTATCAAAAAGGCATTCTAATGTATTTACAAACAGGGGTTAGTAGGAAAGCACCTTGGAGACGAGTGAAACTTACTCAAGTATGGGTGTGGTTTTCATGAAGGAGATCCACCTCGTTGCATATGTACCATTTTGGTGGATTTTGAACCTATTATTTTGTTGTTGTTTAATAAATGCTTTGTTTACACTGGGTGACAAAAACACCAAATAGTATATATTTTAGATAGTTTCAGTTTTCCACGCAGAAATTCTTCAAAGTAATGCATACAATGTTTTGTACTCTGATAATATATCTTACCAAACCAAACACATTCTACCAAAAATATCAGTGTAAGCCCCATACATGAGGTAGTCTGTTTTATTTTTCTATTGTTCCCAAGTTTCTGTTATTCTGTATGAATAGCACTTTTTAATTTTGTTTTCTTTTGTTTCATTTTGAGACAGGATTTCACTATGTAATCCTTGCTAGCCTGAAAGTCTGTGTACACCAGCTGGGCCTTGAGCTTGTAGCAATTCTCCTGCCTCTATGCCCCAAGTAGATTGGATTACAGGAATGAGCCATCATGGCTGGCTTGAATAACAGCTTTTGAGTTTGTTTTGAGATGACTAATGAAATCTAAAATCAGTCTAATGAAGCTTAAGATAATGATGGCCCAGAAAGATATTTGCAATATATAATGTAAAAAGAGTGTCTAATATTGAAAAGGTAAGATTTCCTTTATAAGTATAATATTTATATTATAGAATGTAATATATCATATATTTATATTAGATTAGAATATATATTACAATATATTATACAATATAATATTATATTTACTATTTATAATAATATAATATTATACAATACATTATATATTTCCTTTATAAAAACAGCCATCCTCTCACAGTCCACAGCTTTACAGTTTCCATTTTAACCTTTTCAATTTTATTATATGGTATTTTCCCTCCTGTCTATCTGTCCACCCATCTATCCATCCAACCAATATTTCTCTTTCTAGCTAAGTTTCCCTTCAAAAACCCAATTTTAAGTATAATTGTGTTTTGTTTTTTAATTAATTCTAATAATTCCTGCTTGCTGTCTTTTCTCCTTTTAGTTTTGAGTCAGGATCCTTCTCTATAGCTGGCAGACTTAAAAGTCACTCTGTAGACCAGGGCAGGCTCTAATTTAAATTGAATCTTCCTGCCTCTGCCTCTTTTATTTACAATACCTTTATTAGTAATTTGAGCATCAAACCCTGTATCTTGATAACAACCTTTTCTCATTCCACCTTGTGCCCTCAAAAAAAGAAAGAAAGAAAGAGAAAAGAGAAAAGAAAAGAAAAGAAAAGAAAAGAAAAGAAAAGAAAAAAAAGAAAGTTAAATCAAGCTTGTGTGGCAAGAGCATGGATAGCAGGCATCACCATGGTCTTTGGAAGCAGAAGGCTGCTCTAATCATGGACAGTCACCTGACCCATAGTAGCTGAAGACAAAGCATGACAGAGTTTGATCTGAAGTTGGGCCTCACTGCCCAAATCTGGGCACTGAATGGGATCCCTGGTATCCTGTGACCATTGAGACATCCCACAGGCCCACCAACATCCCACAGGGACCACGGCCTCCCTCAGGCAACTGGTTAATCCTCAGGATCTCCTACACCCACCAGGATATTCTTCAGGGACCTGGATATCCCACAGGCACCCAGATATTCTGCAGGTATCAGCATTCCACACAGGCACTCGGATCTCCAATGGGCACGGGCATCCTACAGATGCCCAGGCAACATGCAGGCACTCAGAGAACCTGCAGACACCTGGCCATCATGTAGTAACCCAGTCTTCTTACAGGGACTTATGGGAATCTGGTCATCCTGCAGGTACCTGGACATCCCACATGTACCAGGGCTACCCACAAGCACTTGGAATCCAGCAGACATCAGAGGCTCCCACAGGCCCCAGGCATCCCAAACTGCAGCTGCAACACTGGGAGCAGTGGCTCCAATCTGGTGGTTGCTGGAGGACCTGCAATCCATTCACCCTGGGCACACTCCCATACTTGCCACCATCTCCAGCCATACATTTCTTAGCAGTGTTCGCCATTGTTTCTGTGCCTGCAGTTCTGTGGTACTTTGCCCCTAGTTCCTTTTTGGCCATCTTGGTCACACCAGCACAGTGACTGTGCTTCGAATTCAAATTCTCTCTGCCTGTGGCAGGGTGGGTAGGGGGTGGCAGTGATCCCTTCCTCCTAGGGGGCCACACTGCTCTGATCCCGCCAGGATTCCAGCTCCACATCTCAGCTATGTACCTTCCTGCATTCCACTATCTTCTCTCTCCCCTCAGGGGCAGTTGGTCTTCCCGGTCTGTTGCCCTTCCAACTACACTCAATTCTCAAAATCTCTGCTGAACTTGGTGGGGACCGGCAGTGGCCCCTGCCTTCTCTGGGGACCCCTGCATCTGATTCCACCAGGACTCTATTTTCACATCTCTGCTGCACACCTTGCTGTATTTTGCTGTCTTTCCTCTCCCCCTTATCTTTCCAATCATATTTAATTTTCAAAAAATTCTCCCTTGAATTTGGTGACAGAATAGTTTCTCTGTGTCCACAAAGAGAGAGCCTAGAGGTGACCATATTTGTGGCTCAGTCAGCCAGAGCCCCATTGGCCTCTGCTGCCTGCCCAGCCACCATCTTGCAATCAAAGCTACTATTTTTTTTTTCAGAAATTTATATGAGGTTTCTTTGGGATGTTTTCTGGCAGACTGAAGATCGGTGACTCTCCAGGAATCCTCCAGGTCTTCAGCATTAATGGTACTGCTGAAACATTCAGTTTTGTGTAGTGGACTACTATCAGATTCTCAGACTCTCTAGCATATAGATAATCATTGTCAGGCTATCCAGCTTCTCTGTTGGACATAAGCCATCCTAGTAAATACTTTAAGTGTGAAAATTATTAATAGTAAATAAGTAATAAAATTATTAATAAATATAAACCAGATATTTGAACAGCTATTATATGTTGATTGGGAAGAAGATAATTAATCTGGAGTCTATCTACTAAAAGTAGAGTCTAAATTTGACGTCTCCATATAGTCACTCTCTTCAGACCTCTGGAAACACCTTGGAAGAGAGAGAGAAAAGATTGTAGGAGTCAGAGGGGAGAGAGGACATCAAGAGAACACGGTCTTCTAAATCAACTAAACAGGAGCTCACTGAGACTGAAGCAGCAAGAATGGGGTCTTCAGAGGTCTGAACCAGGTCCTCTGTGTATATGGTGTGGCTGTTAGCTTGGTGTTTTTGTGGAACTCCTAGCAGTGGAAGTGGGTGGTGTCTCTGACTCCTTTGCCTGCTCTTGGGACTCTTTTCCTCCCATTGGGTTGCCTTGTCCAGCCTCTCTATACAAGGGTTTTTGCTTTGTCTTATTGTAACTTGTTTTGTTGTGTTCAGTTGTTGTTTCTTGGAGGCCTGCTCTTTTATGAAAGGAAACAGAATGGGAGTGCATCTGGGGGAGAGGAGAGGTGGGGGGAGCTGGAAAGAGTGGAGGGAGGGGAACTGTGCTAGAGATGTATTATATGAGAGAAAAATCTATTTTCAAAATTTGAAAAAGTACACATTTTAACCTTGTCATTATAAGCAAGGGCTATCTGCATAGGTAAGGTTAGGTATGGGAGGTGGCCTTATGACCACGCCAAAATGTAAAGGACAAAATGTTGTTGAAACCGCTGTCTGTCCAGCTGGCACAGGAAATAATAGAGAATTACATTTCAGTTATCGTGATTTCAAGAAATACTAACAACGTGAATTGTGATGACTCTTGGTCATTTTTGAGTTGTTGAACTAACAATTCTTCTAAGTATGTTAAATTACAATTGCTTGAGTGTTTCTTATGAATTCCATTTAGAAAGCAGAGACAATGCAAAGGAGGCAAGGCGATGCATTGAGGAGATTTTGGGGACACGTTGGGATAGTTTTTGTTCATCGCTGTGCATTTCAGAATAAAGACATTTAAATCTGGAAGCATGAATATGTAGGGGGAAAGTTTTCAAGCATAAAGAAAGTAAATGTATCAAAACAATATGTGTCTGACTTAAATTGCTAATTAAATAGTCTTATTTGTTGAGAATGGCAATTCGTGTACAGATAAGTGGTAACTTTCTGTGGGAGACTGGGTTTTATTGGGAAAGGAAACATATTTCTCTCTATTCTTCCACAGGGAGCATTACACAAGAGTTTCTGTCATGGATTGGCTTAAGAAATCTCACCCACTGAAACGAAAGAGACATTTCTAACATTTCTGGTCTTAGGGTTTCAGCTGTGGTATGTCATCTAGGGAAAACAGATGGAGGTTGTGTGAGCTGGTCATTCCTTATGTTCCAGATTGTTGAGTCTCCAGGGATTCTAGGACACAGTTCCCTGAGGACATTAGAATGTTCTCAAACTGATTTAGCTATTCATTTTAGGCAGCGCTGAAGCCTTCCTTCCTGCCTCTGCTTCACTAAGGAGAAAGATGAGGCTGACTCACACAGTACCATGCTGCTCTGTATTCAGCCCCCGGGGGCTGATGACATTTGCTTTCTCATTCCCCCTAAGGAAACAAAGCCCATGATAAGTCTCACGCATGCTCCATTGGCCCCCCTTCTTTGGTGCCCCAACTAACTTCTCAACTTGAGTCTAAGCTGACCTCCTTACATACTAAATTATTTTTTAAATAGGGCAACTTTTAATTTTAGCTGTTTTTTTTGATAATGTTCAAACACTGAAATGTATTGAATTCATAAAATTAATGGGTGACTGTGAAAAGAAGTTTGTAGTAGCTCATTGCTGTGGCAGCTCAGCAAGGAGACAAGAAGGAGTTCTCAGAGGTGTGAACTCTGCCAGACCTCAACAAAGAGAACCACCATCATGGGCAGTGCCATACTCACAGTGGAACCTCAAGCATCTAAGCTCAGATGGTTTTATTGATTTAGAACTCCTCAGGTATTTTACTGATAGCATTTGTAGATCATTAGCAATTAAACAACCCCCACAGAAATCCAACACCTGCAAATAATACAGAACTCCCTAGACTTAGGATAGCCCCTCATTCAACAATGCATAAAACAATTTCAAACATAACTAAAAATAAACTTCCCCAGTGGAAGTTTCTAGAAAAAAGCCTCACTTGTGGTATTGACTGTATGAGGCTGATAGACTAGTTGGAACTGTGATTGTGGACAGTTGGGACGTTGTAGTTCTGCAACGAAATTATCATGGTCTATCTCAAGCCCCATAATAGCCATCCACTGCCAACTTCTGTGTTTGATCTAATACCCTGGTTGACTATTAGATAAACCATTTTAGAATGCATTACCTTCTACCATTGCAATGACAATGTCTGAAGCAAGATTGCAGCAATGATTCTCCGGCCTTGCTGTACTTGGCCTGCTCAGTGTTCCCATCAACACATTTCAAAAGTCTTTCGATTTATGATTTTCTTTTGTTCTCTTCCTATAAAAATTTCATGAAATGGTTATTTCATCAGAACATGGTATTTAGATAACCTAAATCTGTGTTCCCCAGCTATGATCACTCATATTTAGTTCCAGAATAAACTGTTTCCTGTTCTTCATGAGATGAGAGCTGTTTCTGCATTTACAACTTACAATCTCTATATTTGCCTATCATATTTTCCCTACAGATTAGAGACACTCAACACTAGCACTCTTGGCTTTTGGACAGAATAATTTTTTTGCTGTTAGAGGCTGATCTTTGAATTCTGGGACGTTTATAGAATTCCTGGTTTTTACTCACTAGATGAAGATGTTTCCATTCTTAACCACACAATCATAACAAGCAAAAAAATGGTTTTGGACATTGGCAGTGATGGGAGATGGGGTGCAAAACCATCACTTGCTGAGAACCAGCATTATGCATTCTAACACAGTCCAGAGTTGGTGCCTCAAATCTCCTGTCTACTAACTTCTTCTGAAGAAAAACTCCAAAGGTTGAGCATCCAATGAAAGCTGACATTTGAAACCTAAGCAAAGCAAAGCAAAACAACAAAGCTCTGAGCACAGAAACACGTGTTTATACAAATGTTTTCTTCATTCTAAGGTAAAATAGAGCAGTAGAGGATGGCTACATAAGCCACTGAAACTATTTGATTTCATTTTTCTCATCTACAAAATTGGAATTATAACCCCTGTTTTGCAGGATTTTAAATATATATTGAATATCAACCTATATTCTTTTGTTTCTATGCGTGCATCTATTATGCTTTGTGTACTTTTGTTGGGGCTGGGAGGTGATGGTGATAGTTGGAAACAGAAACACTAAAAATAAGTGTAATTACCCATTGAGCTAAACATTTTGACACCCATAAGCACTGTTCCCTACAATGTGACCCACAGACCTCTGGTTATTTTTCTACTCCATTTCTAATCTACCACAAGTTTAGGAGCTTGCACAGGAACCAAATCAACACAACCTTCCTGCTTTTTGAGAAAGTTATGCTAAAAACCATCAGGAGTAGAAGTCGGCATGCTGAGTCACATGGTGTACACACCAGCATCCAGACCATCCCCTTCAGTCTTAAAGTAGGAACTCTCTCTTTGCTGTTAATTTCACTCTTGGGAGCTGTCCAATATTCTATTGCTACATGAACATATAAACTGATTTTAAAAAATAATGAAGGAAAGATTATGCAGACAGTTGTCAAGGGAATACTGAAACTTAGTCATGAAATTCTGTTGTATCAAACTCCACAGATCTTAATGTGTCCCCTCAAGGTTTTTCTTAGTGCACGCCTATGATGGAAGGAGAGGGAATTAATCAAAGAGTAAGCAAGTGTGTTTGGCACTATTATGAGCTCCATACAGACTGAAACACCCTGGGGGATAATGAGGAGACCTGAGACACTGCCTCTACCCTGAAGTTGTCTAGTTTAAAATGCAAAGGCAAACATATATAAAAGCATCAAGCCATTTAAAGCAATATTTAAGGACATGTAATCATTAAATGTTTCCATGTGAAGGGCTTAGTTGTTCAGCAAGCAGGGTAGATGAAGCCCAAGGAAGCAGGGAAATGTTCCTGGGAAGATGAATTGGTGCTAAGCCTTGGAGATACAGCTGACAGTGGGAAGGAGAACTGAGATCATGAATGCGTGAGGGTCTGTGTCACGTGGATGGCACTTTGTTATAACACTAAAGCATGGTAAGAATGTACCTAAAGGGCTATGAGAAAGAAGCTCTGATACTAGGGATATGGGAACTAGTTGATGATTTTAGAAGTTAAGACACAGAAAATCTGAGACGCGGAACCCCAATGAAAACATTTGAAATAGAAATGGTATGGGAAAAGTCATAGAAATATCCATAGGATTTGGCAAGAATGGTCATTCTTAGCTCCCACCACAGTGGAGATCATCTGGACAATGTAGCCACTTTGTGAGCTAAATTACACTACAGATCTGGAAGTGCTTCGCTGATCTTAAGTTATTTCCATGGGAATTATGACTACCGTTGTTGCCCTCACGGTGTCTTTTGACCAAGTATCTTTTACAGAATTCAAGCCAAATGGCTGAGTCAGCTTTATTTTGCTCCTGATGAACTCTCACTGCACTCACAGAGTGCTCTGTCCAGAGTTTGTTCACAGGTCTTGTGCTACACTGTCATCCCCAGCATCTTATGTGCATCTGGTCTGACAGAATCCAGACTGCTGAAACAATCACACAAAACAAAAAACTGAACCCATCATTTAAATCAGTGAGGTGGTTTAATCAACTTTGATATTTAAACTTTGATCTGAGTAGGAGTTCTTCTGTCATGTTCTAAGTCTTCTGTGTCTTTCAGGGTTCCCCACAGGATACAATTTGGCCTCAATAACTAGTGGCTGTTCTAGACAAGTCCCTCATGGACTGCCTGAGAGGAAGACTATGCTTCTTCTTGTGCTGAAAAGCACTTGCTAGCACTTTTCCATCAAGGCCTTCAGCTTATATTTTTTGATGACTAAGATGTTATGAAAAATAGCATTTAGGAGGGTAGTTTCACTGATTGTCTCTTCTTGAGAGCAGGGCTGCAACATCTTGAACTCAGCTGTGCCTGTTGAACCCTTGAGTTTTCCTGTATTTTCTGCAAGGCCTGAGCTGTGTGTTTTTTGAGGAGGTGCTGTGCATTTTTTTCTGTAGGTTTCTATACAATGAAGATCCACAAAGACCTGCCTTTTGATTGATGACTGTATTTAAGAAGCTATTTAAGCATTATTAGGTTCCTGTGTTCTTCATCTCAGGATAGGCTTTCTAAACTGCTCTTTCTCAGCAGCTTCATTTTGACAAGGAACATTCTGTTTGCATTTCATTTTTATTTTTAGGCATTTGCAAGGAGCCTGCCTTGAAACAGCAATCTGCTCTATCCAGAGGGGGGCAGAAGAGTGTCAGAATTCATGTGTTTATCTATTTATTAATCATCCAGCAAGTGAGGCATGGCAGGTCATTGCTCAATATACAGGACTGTGTACAACCCTGTAGTACCCTTAAGGAGTTCGTATATTTGTAGGGTGTTGTGAGTTACAGTGATAACTGTGGTGATGGGGAAGTATTGGGAGCCATTAGCCATTCTGAGTGTGGACAAAACCATTCAATAGACTTAGTAAAGAGAGTAACACATCCAGATTGTATTCCTGAAATATATCCCATGTTAAGTTTCTATTTCAGTAGCATGAGAGGAATGATGTTGGCTTGGAGTAGGGCCAGCTGTGAAGATGGAATAAAGTGTCAGTGCATGACAGTAATTAGGAGGTAACATTGGCAGGACTCTGCGAGTGATGTATGGTAGATGAGGGGAAAGGAAGTAGTAAAAGGGGTTTCCCAGTTTCTTGGCATTGCACTGGGAGAGGAAATACAAGACACTGTGAGTGATGTATGGTAGATGAGGGGAAAGGAAGTAGTAGAGGGGTTTCTCAGTTTCTTGGTATTGCACTGGGAGACGAAATACAAATTAGATGTGAGTAAAGGTAAGAGTTGATTCTCAGGCCAACAGGAAGAAGCCATCACCCATCAGGAACTCACAGTAATCATTTTAATTTGTACTCACCTTCACAGTAAGCATCTCAACCCCTAGTCACCAAGGATTTTGAGAATAGCTTCCTTGATGGAAAAGGATATCCCAAAACAGGAGAGCTAATTACTCTGAACTCTAGTTGTGCTGGCCCTTGTGGCAAAATTGTTTCCTGATATTCCATTTAGTTGGTTGCTCTTTAATCCTTCCCTCTCTCTGTAGCTTCACTGTTTGGCACAAGTACTCAGACATTAGTGCCCAACCCCAGAACTTTAACTGAATTATTGGATAAGACATAGTTTCCTTCTTGAGGGGTTGCAGAAGCTTAGGTATTTGGGAGCTGACAGGAGGGTCAGCCTGAGAGCAAAGGCAACACTGAGGCAACAGAGCCCAGAAATCAATCTCCAGAACACTTCTTGATGTTGTCATTTGAGATTCTGGGTGTTCTATTCTACCCGGTGTCAGCTTTATCAGTTACCCAGTCGAATATGGTCTCTTTGTTTAACTGAGCTCAAGGTTTTGTTTTCTTTTTCTGGCACTTGTAACTAAGAATGCTTTAAAAGGCAATATTTGAAGGCAGAGATCAACAGCTGGAATTAGTGACTGATAGTGATGAATATTTATTTAGCTCTTACTGTGTGTTGGGTGTCATGACAATTGACACACTTTATCTAAGTTTAATCTTCCCAACAAACTTAGGACATAAGTATGGTGATTTTTCTTTAGCAGAAAAGATGATTACAACTCAGAAGGGTCAACTAAGGTCATACACTTTGTGGACCATATAGAGGTCACATTTAAAAAGGCCATTTAAAAAGAAGCCATGAATTTGAAAAACAAAGTAAATTGCAAGGTTAGGAGGAGGGAAAGGAAGAGGGAAATGATGTAATTATATTATAATCTCAAGTATAAAAGAAAATAAAAGACATGTAATATCCTCCAATTAAGAAAGGACATACTAGTTAAAGAAGCATCTTAAGAAACATAAGCACTCCATTTTCCAAATATTTACCATGTAATAGAAAGGGAAAATCAGAAAGAAAAGTCATCACTAATATACCCTGGATGAAGTTCCATGCATGATCACTGTGTAAAGTCCCACCTAATACTGACAGATTTGCCTTTATAAAAGATCCTTCAATCCATATAGCTATAAAAACTCAATGATGGCAGTGGTAGCTCCCTCTAGCTCAGTGCTGTAGAGCCAACTATCTTTATGACATTTCAAATTAGTTTTTTTATAGGGTCACAAACTTAACATGCCAAGAAAATGGGTTCCTGAGTGCAAATGCCATCTCAGCCTGTTCCTCTTGCTTGTTTCCCCCTTTCAAACAATGGAAGAATCAAGTACTTGGCTTCTCAATGTATTGGTATATGAAAGCTCACTGAGCCCCCACCTCCCACCTTTACCTCTTCATCATCCATCAGCAAGCTTCCAGCTATGTATCCAAACTATGTGGAAAACACCCACAATCCACCGGATTTCATAGTTTGCTTTTCTTTAAGACATCTGCTAGTAAGTATAGTAGGATGTCTACTCTCGAGGTTTCTACTGACTCTATCTGATTCTTTCTGTGGCTATCAGCTTCTCATAACTGAGTACCAGCTTTGCCATCAGTCGTCTAATATCCCATTTTTAGATCGCCCAGTCACCATTCTCCATCCCTGGCCATTTCTAACATACCATCTTTACAGTTCTCCTTTCTTAAAATGAGCTTCTTAATGAAAATGTTATTACTTATTTCTTGTATTTTCCATTATAAAATAAGCTTCTTAATTGAGCTCCTTTAGTAAAAGCCCATATTAGCACAGACAAAACAATGTTCAACACATCAGAATTGTTCCATAGTGTAAAATATATGGACAAATGAGCATTTGGAAAGGAATTGATTCAGAGAGACAATCAGAGAACCTTCTCTCACGTTGTCTAGCTCTACTTCACCATATGTTTTCGAGTCTTATTCTCTTACTGTGCCAAAAAAGGAGAAATATGATAATTATCATACTGATAAATATGTTTTATCATATGATAAATACCATAATGATAATTTTCACTCTGTCCACCCCAACAGACAAGATCGTAGATCTTCAGTTGCAAAGAGCAGTGGCACTGTAAGTATCCAGGGAAAATCATTACTTTGTAAGCCATGACTCAAGAGGCAGGTGAGTAGAGCTTTGGAGCAATGACAATAATGACAGTGTGGGGACGCAACAGAGTCTTCCTGTAACATTTGCGCAGCAATTTGTTCACACAGAGTGAAACATCTAAATTTGATGAACAGATATACTCAGCCATATGGAATTCCCTGTGGGAACTAGAAAATATTCCCGAATTCAGAGTCCATGCTAATGTCTACCTTTTTAGTTAAAAATTCACTGTTTACAGTATTTTTACTCAGTCTAAGTTTTATGGCTGACAAAAATTAAATCATTGGTCAGAATAATTACGTGTAAATGCTGATGGGCTATTAGTCTCAAGGGGCCAATTTTCTAGCCACTTGTTGCCATCTAAAATGTCAAATTTATTACACAGAGGGCATGGGAATACATACAACATCCTCTTCTAAATATGATGTAAATGGCACTAATCAGGACAGTGGCAGCAAATGCTGAAAACAGCGAGATGTTGCTTGAGTTAATGAAATGATCTAAATTAATTTCATAGACTATTATGAGGAAAATAAAACATTTCATAATGGATCTACCACCCGAACATAAGTTCTTCAGTAGTTCCTTAGTTCGAAGACCATTTGCTTTTGAGAGGGCTGTTTGTTCCCTACTCTTTCAAATGCTCATAGCCTTTCAGGGCCCATGAACAAGGAAAAAGAATGAAAAAGGAATATACAAGTTTAGGCTTTGTCTCTACTATTGTCTTACCCTGTGAGCTGGGAAAGCCACTTACCCTCTGTGACCTTCAGTGTTCTTTGTGGTAAAGGAAAGTCTGGGTTGCACTGATAGCATCCCCGAGGGCTTGAAGGAAGGAATTGATATTTAAGTACCTTGCAAAGATGAAGATGCCTATGTAGAGCTGGGCCCTACAGAGTCAGCACTTGCTGATTTTGACCTTCCTAGAGCCATTTCTGCTGATTTTATTGGCAAAGGAGCCTAAGCATCAATTTTGGACTATTCTCTTTTATTTTAGTTCACACAACCCAGTTTGTCTTTTCTGAAGTCTACTTAAGAGACTAAGGAGATGGCTCAGTGAGTCAAAGTACTTGCTGCTGATCCTGCAGGCCCCAGTTCAGTTCCTGAGTATCATATAGGTGAAGGAGAGGATCAAGTCCTGAGATGGCTCACTGGGTTAAGGTGCTTGAATAAAAATGTAAGCTAATCAATTGTCCTACTGAACTGTTAAGTATGGAAATCACAGCTATGACCAACTTGGCAAGACACCCCAATGATGCTACAGTAGACTTATATCTTGGAGGTAAGCAATCTAATTGGACGTAAGGCCAGCTCAACATGATAGAACTCATGCTTGGTTCTTTAAATTTAGCCAACTACCCATGGCTGAAGAGTTCATCGACACTAGAAGACAATCGACTACTATCATTTTCCAAAACCTGTATAACTTCTAATTGTATTGTGAATACTTATTCTTATACTCACAGATAAGAAAGTGTATCTCCCTCTTCTTGTCTTGGTTAAAGTTTTGTCAGTTTAACACAAGCTAGAGCTACCTGGAAAGAGGAACCTCAGTCAAGTAAATGGCTCTATTAAATTTCCTGTAGGCAAGTTTGTAGTGTATTTTCTTGATTAACGATTCATTTGGGGAGGTTTAGCCAATTGGGGGTGGTATCATCTCTGAGCAGGTGGTTCTGTGATGTGTAAGAAAGCAGGTTGAGCAAACTATGAAGAATAGCCAGTAAGCAGTGTTCTTCCATGGCTCTGCTTCAGTTCCTGCCTTTAGGTTCATGCCCTCAGTCAAGGACTGTTACCTGGAAGTGTAAGATAAAGTAAAGTCTTTCTTCCTTAAGTTGCTTTTGGTCATGATCTCTATTACAGCATCAGAAACCTTAATTAGGACACTGCTTATCAAAGAAACTTTTTTTTTTTTTGGCATACAGAGATTACAGTAGAGATCTACTGTAATCTACTGGTGAAAATTCAAAATAAGTGTAGCCTCAATCAATACATCTATAACACAACTCTCTACATGTGAGAGGAATGTCATGGAAGAGAAGGCAGAAATATTGTAAGAGTTGGAGGACCAGGACACCTGCTGTGATGAGATAGTGTCTTCCATCTATGACAAGGAAGCTGAACCCACAAAATCTCAACAATATGGTTGTTGACACACTAGTGTGGGTGGAGGGAATTCCACAAAGTACTACTAATAGATGAAGAGCTTCAGACAGTCAGTGGCTGTTTAAGGAAGGGGGAATCTGTTTTTTCTTGGGATCACTCCTCTTACAGTTATCTAGTCCCAAGTGGGCAGCTCTAGACCCAGGTACATAGTACAGATGAGCAACACTAAGTGGACTCAGTAAATGGTGTGTGTGTGTGTGTGTGTGTGTGTGTGTGTGTATGTGCGGTGTTTTTGTATGTATATAACAATGATAATTAGACAAAAAAGGGTTTATGAATACAAGAGTGAGTTGGGGTCTTGGAGTCTAAATGCCAGTATACCATGGAGCCTGCATCTCTTTTCTAAGGGGAGCGATACAGTGGGTGGCAACTTCATGAGCTTCTAGGGCTCAGCAGAACTCAAGGTCCTAGGGACACACACAAAACCTTGCCTCTAAGGTGCTAAGGGGAGCAACTCACAGTCAGGGGATTGGAATTGGAGATGAATATGTAGCTAAGAATGATACGGGATATAGGGAGTTGTATAGCTAATAACTCATCTCTGCACATATAGAGGGAAAGCAAGGAATGCATTGAGGAGAGATATTCCAAACAAAGGTGATGCAACAGTATCTTCAGCCTATTGTGAGTTCCTGGCTTTTGCTACCAGTCTCTTCCAACCAGATGTATTGCAAGGAGTACAACTCAGTTCCACATGATTTAAACTGGGTCAAAGAACAACTAGGACTGAAGCTCAAGACTGGGTTTCTGCACTTGGGAGGAGTAGCTTTGCCTTCCCCAGTTTAGGCTTTCCTAGTAGGGGAGGCAGACATTTCGCCAGGTAACATATGCTAATGACACATAGTATTCTGCAAATGGTAAATATATGTGAGAGAAAGTTGTTCATGAATAAATGACCGCAGTGCTCATCACAATGTCCTTTGGAAGCTCCTGTGACCCCTGGAGGAGCACAGTTCAGAAAGGGTAATCACTTTTTATTGAGATGCACAAGTTTCCCCTTAAATTCATTAAAAGTTTCTGAGACAAATAAATAAAACATAATTGATACAGATCCAACCTCCGTTCTTTCTGTACATCATTAAGAAGCTGTAATTGCTTCCCAACCCCCAGGAAGCTCTCATCTCCAAGAATAAAGTGTTAGTATGTGACTCCCTAGCAATTGTTATTATTTGGAGGAATTAATTTACTCTAATTAGTTTTAAGCCCATTAACAGAAATAGAAATCTGAGAGAGGAAGAAGGGAGGCCTGAGACAACAATTTCCTCAGCTGGTCATAAGAATTTCTATACGCTTAACAGTTTGCTCACTGAAAAATCAAATCTTGTTCAAAATCAGCTGCATCACTTATAAATCTGGATATAACTACTTTACTTTCTGGAATGTTCATTTGCCCTTTTCTATTTTCTCCAAGTAAGGAAGAAACTATAGTTTTCCTCTCTCATGGGAGACTTTTAAATTCAGTCCCAAGGAAGCCCCAAATCAGCAAAATTAATGATACTTGGGTTCACAAATGGCTGGTTCTGCTCAGGCACCTGCTTAGAATGATTTCTAGGGTTGAGGGAAGGCTCTGTTACCGAGGGAAGCTGCTTCTCTATCTTAATTCACCACAGCTACAAGCCCACCATAACAGAAAGAAAGTATTGTCTGCATGTTCCTTTATTCATGTCTTTTTAAAATAGCAACTTCATGCAGGGAGGGGGGCACCGTATCATGATTATCACAGAAGGGCTGGCACACCTTATGGCTTAGATGCTAGGTGAGCTGACGCAGGCTTTCTTTGAAGATCAGAGGCTAGTGTGCTTAGACAGAAGCATCCCTGGAAGACGCAGGCACTGCTCTCATCACCAGGGTAAACTGGCTACCAAAGGTAGAGGTTACAAATTCAGACTTGAGTTTGTTGTCATTGGGGAGATTAGGGTTTTTTGTTTTTTGTTTTTGTTTTTAAAAGAATGCTAGAGAGAGAACCATGGTACTCCATGGAGCATGAAGGATGTATCTGAGGGTAGAATGAAGTAAAAAAAGACAAGCCAAGAGATCTTCATGACAAGGACAAAAATCCCTGGTAGAAGGACAATGGCAGGACAATATGGATTGAAAATGTTTCTGGGTTGGGAGGAGGAGGATTTAGTGAGGATGGGGTGAAGTTAAAGGGACTCAGAGACTTAGATCTTAGACAACCAGGCTTCTGAGGTCAGCATCTGAATTTGGGAGACCCCCAAAGTTTGTGACAATCAATGAATTTTATTTTAATTAAACAGCGAACACTATTTTTAAAAATGACTGACCTCTATGAAAAATATTCTAATTGTCTACAACTGAGACATCCATTTTTTTATTTTTGTGAAGCAGACACTGGCTCAAGATGCCTATGGGATTTGAACCAAGAAGGAAACAAATACACATAAACTGGAATTTAGGGTCATGAGGGCTAAAGGCCATGTCCATACAAGGGCAAAGCTGCCATCCTGCTCCAGAAATACTGATGTAAAAATTTAGGGAGGAGGACAAAGTGTCTAAGTCATCTGATTCCTAGATTCCTAAAGAGAAGCCAGAAATAGAAATCTTAGGAGAAATATCCTGATTGCTAAATGTTCACAACTAGTTCTGTTTCGTCGTTGTTGGTGAAACTCTAGGTGGACTAATTCTGGGATTGTTCTGCTGAGCCCCTATTGGCTCAGATTTGAAGCTAGATGATTTAACCTGAATTATTGTGGAATGGTGCAAAATGGCAGGGACAGTTAAAGGAAGCTTCCTGGGCAAGTACTTTTGAATGTCTGTAGTTTTACTAGCCCAGTGATAGGTTCTGAGGGAGGTATAAACTACGCTACAATCTTCAGTGAGTCTAGCTACTCGCTGAAGGTTGTAGCACAGTCAGAAAAGAACTCAACTTTCTGTGCAAGGGTTCATCAGTGTCAAATGAGGAAGTGTGGGAAGGCCCTGCAAAGCCCTGGGCCTCACATAGGCAAAGGAGAACTTTAAAGGGAGCCGGAAAGAGCAGCAAGAGATAGAGAATGGTTTCCAATGTTATTTTCTAGGGCAGCTGCTATTATTCAGTAGGTTCTAAGATTTGTTCAGGGAGGAAGATATGGCCTCCCTCTCTTCTCTTCTCTTCTCTTCTCTTCTCTTCTCTTCTCTTCTCTTCTCTTCTCTTCTCTTCTCTTCTCTTCTCTTCTCTTCTCTTCTCTTCTCTTCTCTCTCTCTCTTTCTTTCTTTCTCAGATTTATTTATTTGTGCATTTTATGTGTGAGTGTTCTGTCTGCATGTACATCTTCACACCAGAAGAGGGCATCAGATCCCATTATAGATGGCTGCGAACCACCATGTGGTTGCAGAGAATTGAACTCAGGACCTCTGGAAGAGCATCCATTGTTCTTAACCTCTCCAGCTGACATGACAGCGGGTGAAAATGAGTAAATGACAGGTAGAAGCCACTTCTGCAGAAATGATCGCTAATGGGATGGTTTGGCGACTTCTTCTATTTTATTCTTTAAAGACTTTCCCTGTTCCAGGGGCTAGGACATCAGTATCTAGTCTAAGAGTAGAGTGATAAATACAAAAGCATAAATAGAATCCTGACAATTTATGTTAGGAGATGGTACCTCTCCCACAGAGAGAGATAATCGCTGAAGCTGAAGCTTTTCATCCAGGGCTGGTTTTCTTGGGCTGGCCCTAGGGATGTGAAAATGATGAGCAGCAAGATTCTCAGACCAGGGGAGGACAGAAGAAAGTGAAGGAGTTGCTATGTTCGTAGACTGGCCTTTGGGATGCTCGAGGGTGTCAAGTCCAGATAATACACTCTGAATTTGCTCTTCGGTCTTCTGTCTTCCTTTTTATCATGCTGTCATTTTTTTTCTCCTCCAAACCTCTGACACTAACAATGAGGACTGGTGTATTTTTGAGGACTAAAGAAAATATTATCTTTGTCCTGAGTTGGTTGGTATGCATCAGTTCATTTCAATGAGATTTTTACTGATAAGCAGAATTGTTTTGTGAAATACATCTGATCAATTATGGCAGAAGCTGCTTCAAGCCCAGGTGAGCAGAAATGAAGACACACTTCTGCATTTTTCCCACTGTGAGGGGGGTGCAAAAGTGTAATAACCTTCCAGAAACTGCACAGCTTTGTCTGATTGTTCTGCTTTGGGGATGGATAACTTTTGAGGATGTATATATTATCAGAACTAAGATGCACAGTTTTCCCCATAATTAGGCAGAAGTCTACATATTCTGCCTTTGCCTTTTCAACCAATTTCCAGAATATTGGGGTAAAAATATCAGAATGATCTTATTTCCTAAAGATAGCACACAGGTTCTCACACCTGATGGAGAATATTGGGCTCTTATCACAGAGAAACAGAGAGAAGGAGAGAAGGCCCTTTGTGACAGCTCCAGATGGCACTGGGCCTCCCAGATTTCTCTCTGACAGTCAGTGATGGTGCAGCCACTCAGTACAGTGAACCTAGGGTTCTCACAGAAGTCTGCAGAAGTAAGTTAAGATCTCTCCCTAGAGATACTTCTGTTATGGCAGGAACTATTTTAGTTGTGTGCACCCAGTGGATGAACAGAATAGTTGTTAGAATTTTCAGTATGGAGAAGGCTAAAACAAATAACGGTGGTTGATTGCTTTCTGAATAACCTTGGAATTTTCCAACATTCTTTAGGTATTAAGTGTACTCTTTCTTTTCAATTTCCTTTTAAAGGGTTCTGGTTCTTCCTCTTACAATAAACTCACCAAGCAATGAAGCAATCACAAGATTATTTCTTTGGGTTCTCATTAACAGCTAATGTCACACAAATCAGAACAAATCAGAAAAGAGTGTCAATGTATGCTGCCTTGTGTTTCATACAAGAGATTAAAACAAGCTCTTACCCAGGTAGTAATGTTCTCTCTCCCTCTCTCTCTTGTCTAAGTACCAGCAAATGCTGTGCTCTCCATACAGCTGCCGAGATGCCCAACTCAGAATGCATTTATCAATGGCTAATGTACAGTCAAAAATAATTCACAGTTGGGCTTATCACACCCATTGGGAATGTATTATGTGTATGATATTGAGCCTTGTGCTTGTGTATGAAGATGAGTGGAACATATTACTTGACAAGTAACTCATGATAGAACAGAGAGCCAGTCTTGGGAATGGGACGTTTTAACATGATGTGCTAAATGGTAAGGTGTAAAGTAATAGGGGCCCTTAACTCAGCCTGGAACTCTATGACAGGATTCTGCAGCAGATAATGCCTAGCCTGAATCCTAGCGACCCAGCAGAATAATCAGAAGGAAGAAAACAGGAACATCTTCTACAAATAGCCACCAGCGAGCAGTTACCTAGAGCTTTGCTCTTTCATCCTCTGTGCCTCAACATACATAGAGCCGCAAAACCTTCTATCTGGTTGCCTATCCTATAGATGATAAAGATTAAGAAAAGGTAATTAATGTATCTAGGTCAATGATGCTTGTTTGTGGGAGAGAGAAGGTTTCTGTCAGCCAAGGCCTGTTGTCAAAGTCCAACCCCCTTAAACCCCAAATGTCGCTATGCCTCTCTGGACCACAAGACATGCCTTGACATGATTATTTTCTCTAAAGAGATCTCCTACTATGTGAAACATGTATGCGTCTATTTGACAAATTATAAGGAAGAATCAAGAAAAGGTAAAGCAGAAATATTAGAAAGTCATTGGCTAATAACCATTAATAAGACATTGTGTAACAAATGGCTGAAAGAAAGTGAGCCAAAGGGAACATAAAAATTGATTTAGTACAATACTTGTTATATGACTATATCCATGATCCGGGGTGAAATATCATGTTTCCGTAGGGTCCACCTGGCCCTCTCTCACCATCTCTCATCCAGGCCTTTCTGCACAGGACTCTGCTGTTCCTCCAGGCACCAACTTCCCTTGGTCTCAAGGACTTTGGTGCCTGCTAACCTACAGTAAACTCTCCGTATATTTCCTTCCTGGCCCATCAGGAATCATCTCAAATGCCACTTCCTCAAAGAAGCCTTCCCCAGACTCCAGGATGAATGAATGTAATTACTCTTTCTAAAGAATCCACTTAACTTCCCCCATTGCATGTATCACTTTCTGAAATGTCATACTTATTTATAAGTTTATTTGTGTACTGTCTGCCTCCCTCTACCAAGAGGCAAATTCTAGGACATGAGGATTTTTGTCTTGCTCACTGCTGTGATCCCAGCTGCTGCAACAATTGCTTAGCCAATGTATTTGGTGGTTAAGATAACTCTACTAAGGAGAATGGGCATATGTTTTTGTTTCAGTTTATTTTAAATGAAATGGAACTTTTCATGGTAATATGTTCAAAACATGGAAAGCCTGGGGTTTGAACCTATGTCTCCTGTCCCTCCTGACTGCTCTAGTCAGCTATCCTAGCAAAGCATTGGCTTCCTACATTTGCTTCCCTTTCCTTCTGGTGTTCATGTTTGGGGATGGAGTTCCCTGAGTTTAAAGCTGTTCTGCAATAATCAAGGGAACATACACCTTCATTCACTTCCCAGAGTACCTCTCATCTTTGACCTCTTTTGATTCTTGGAGTTTCTTCCTAATGTGGAGGGTAGGCTCACAAGCTGGGAATGGAAGGAAGTAAACAGGAATATTAGAAACTTCTGTCAGGACTATGCCTCTTTCCTTGCTCTTCTCCTTCCCTGGACCTGATAGACAATTCTAAATAAATGATTTCTAGGATGTCGTTTCAGTATGAGGTAGGTGAAGACTCAGCTTTCTGGGACCGGGTATGATTGGCATGCATGTTGGTGGATGCATGCAAGGCTTTCTGCTTCTGTGTATGCGCGTTGATCGAAGGGTGTTATACAGTTTCCTAGTTTTTTTAAGTCATGAACTTGAGTTTCTCAGAGTACCTGGAGTAGAGATCGTTTGTCCCAAGTGCCTTGCTCAGTGAACACTTACAGACTGGAAGACTGAGGGAGTGGGAATGTGAGCTCGAGGCTTTCTCACAGTGCCTTAATGTTAGCTTGTTTTCTTATTTTTCATCAGCAGAAACTACTTTTTAACTGACTTCAATGTAAGGATTTGGGGGTAATTTTCAGGAAGCTTACAGAGTTCAATGGAAGCTGGAGGATCAGGTGTAAGGATGAGAACTAAGATTTGTGGAGGGCTTGGAGACAGGAAGGGTGTCAATAGTTGATTCAGAGGAAAAATTTAGTCAAACCCGGTTCTATAATGAGCCTCACTTGCAGTGGTCTTCAGCCCATGCCTAGCTTCTTACTAAGTTACATAGATCAACATCCCAGGTTAGAGGACCTGAATACGATGGGGCCAGTAAGAAAAATGAAACCATACCAGTGTTTTGCAGGAGTACTTTGACATGGGAGTTGGATCATCAGGAGTTTGAAAACCCCAGCAGTAAGAATGAACATGAAATAGAGGAGCCAGACTGACACATCAACTGCCAGCAGAAGCCATGGAACCTGGGGCACGGGTGGAAATGAAA
The DNA here is from genome assembly GCA_026225945.1 of Cricetomys ansorgei. NCBI lineage: Eukaryota > Metazoa > Chordata > Mammalia > Rodentia > Nesomyidae > Cricetomys > Cricetomys ansorgei. Next base: position 18,497,520 of record JAMJFZ010000242.1, read on the forward strand.
AACACTGATTGGTGTGATTGGAGTGCAGAGGCCCGGAGAAGAGAATGGAGTGGGCAGGAGAGTGTCAGCGTTTTGAGAAGGGGTACCGGGCAGCCCTTGTTAGTATCTCAGGAGCTGGAAGAAAACCCCTGCAAGACCAGAGCTCAGACCCTTATGGAGAAGGTCATACTTTCTGGTACCTCTGAGCAAGTGAGCTAAGAACGGTCCTAAGTTGAAAAGAAGCCAGGATGGAGGCAGGTGCGGATTGAGTGAACATCAGGGGGCAGCTAAGTTATGCTGCGAGGACAAAGGGGAAGAAGCAAGCTGCTTCTCTCTTCTTCTGCTTTACAGCTTTCCTTTTGGTATGCATCCTGTCTGGAAGCAACCTGACAACAGAGAAATGGTGTCCAAAGGGTCCCACGTCCAGCCTCAAGAAGCAGGCAGAAGAGGCAATCTGGTACTGAACTACACTAGCTCAGTAACCCAAAGAACACCTCATCTGCTCAGACAGCAGAGCTGAGGCCCTGTGCTCACCTAGGCTCCACAGAAGCAGCTGTAGGGATCTTGACCTGTTTCTTCAGTCATTGAAAATGGCCAGTTGGATTTCCACCCCTGATACCGCACACCACAGGGGAGAAGTAATTCTCAGTGAGGAAATACAGGTGATACCAGGCACAGATGCCTGGAAGGCCAAAGGCCTGAGATCTGCTGTGGTCCCTTTCTAAGAAATTGTCTTGGCGGAGCATTGAATATTGGTATCGTCATCCCATCTATATAAATATATGGAGTTGACCCTTCTTGTCCTTTCATGGTACCAGAGCTGGTTATTTATGTCTGGTTACAAATTGCAGAGGCAGCTTAGATGAGAATTATAAATACCCCACTTTGAACTTTAATTGGGGCCAAATAAAGGGAAAAAAAAGTTAGGGGTTGTTTTCTTCCATGGTTTGGAGATTTATATAGGGTACTTAGAGGCAGTTTATCTCGGCAGGCAGAGATAGTTGCTTAAATGGATTTTCATGCTTAGGGCTTCAAAACATAAGGCCTTCTACAGCCGGCTGTTTGTTTTCCTATACTCATCACACGCAAATTATTGTTTGTGGAAGGAGGGAGGGACGTAGCTTCTAGCAATGCAGCCGCGCTCCCGGCTTCTCTTGTGTATGCCCACAGAGATGCCTTGAGCATGTAATAGATCTGTGCTCGGAGGAATCCGATGTGTGGTAATTAGTCCACCAGCAGCTTTGGATTTCTCAAAATTAGGAACATTGATTACTTACTCAAATGTAAGCCACTTGCAGATGCTCTAGTCCTTTATTCTGGGTTTTCTAAAGCAGTCGTAGCTTATTTCCTAGGTTAGGTTTTGCATTTGTATTTTTTACTGCTTACCTCCGAAGTCTTAGATGAGAAGGCTCTGAAAATTAAAATCTTTCTTGGAGTCTTGGTTACAAAGAACTACTGACTGACTAATCTATAGTGGCTGAGATGCAGGTCAAATTGTCAGTCTCATGTGAAAATGTATTTGGAAAATAAGGAAAAAGGCTAAAATTCCCAATGATCTGTCTTAAAATAATCTATATATGAAGAAGTAAAATTCTTTTTTTTTTTCAGCAAAAGTGGACTTGTTACTATTGTACGATATATACTTACTTACTGAAGCAGACTGTGGTTACATATTAATCTGAAAGGATTTCCAGGTCATTGCTTATATACTGACTTCTATTTTATACAGCCAACTCAGAACTTATTTGTCCTTACTACTGGAAACAATGAGCACCCATGAGTGCCTGCTTTCATATGTGTGTGTCGCTATTTCTGTACGGTGGGTAGGGATTGTAGAACAGGCGTCCCCTCTTGTCCTGTCTCCCCAGCTGCCTTCAGTCAGCCATGGCTCTTCAGACTTCCCTGTATTTCCATGACTCTGATACATTTGAAACTGCACATCTGCTTTGTGTAATGTTCTTTAACTTGTGTTTGTTGTGACCCTTCCTTGGTGGTAAACTGAGGGTGTGTACCTGGGCGTGGTGTAATCTCCAGGAAAGGCTGTCTCCCTCTCTGCATCCCAGGAGGTGGTATAGGATTTCAATTTCGCTGTTCCCTTTGAGGAGAGGAGGTTTCCTTTGATCACAGGATTAAGCAGTGCTGGCCAGCTCCTCACCCTGTTTCCTTGAGAAGCTAGGACACATTCAGTGTGGAAGTGTTTTAAAAAATACTCAAATATCTGCTTCTTCATCAAACCTTCGTCTGTCTATTTTTTGCTTATGTCAGAATGGAATCTCAGCTTCCTGTGTTACTCAGTGTGTTATGTAACTGTGCTATGTATTTTCTTATCTTTTTATTTCGCTATTCATAAAGCCACGCTGTGAAGATTTTGTGGGACTATTGCTATTCCAAAGCTGCTCACAATTTCCTCAACTGGGAAAAATACTAATATTTCTGAGTAATTTTTGTTAAAGGTAAATTTTGCTTTTGAACATATCTTGGATCACTAGCATGGTTGAGGGATAAAGGCACTTGCTGCTCAGGCTTGGAGATCTGAGCTCAGTCCTTGGAACTCATATGAAGGGGAAAGAGTGAATCAAATCCGTAGAGTTGTCTCTGTCTTCTGACCTCCACACCCATGGTATGGCTTGTGCCCACCACACATATAATGTACAAACACAGCAACAACAACAACAACAACAATAATAATACTAACAACAATAAAAATAATAATCTATCTTTTATAATATTTTATATCCTTACAACGTTTTTATTTCTTAATGTTTGTTTTGAAGCATATCACAAAAGACTACGTGGATAGTGGCATTAAGGCAGTGATGGTGCTCAGCCCTGTCTACCTATTAGAACTATTTAAAAAAAAAAAATTGTTGCCAGAAATTAATTCCCAAAATTTCAGTTAATTTGTTTTAGAAGGAAATTGAATATTTTTAGAAAGTTCCTCAGATGGTTCTGTTACATATTTCCAGTTGAGAATTCCTAGATTTGGTGTTGTGTGACTTTCCATGGATGATCTGTTTCTATTCATCCCAATAGGAACAGGGCTATTTTCAGGAGCATGAGTGAACTGAATGGCAATGAATGGGTTTGGAAATGTGGTGCTCAGAAGCAAAGGTTGAAGCAGCTAACTATTAACATGTGGAACTGCCCCAAGTCTTTATGGCTAGGGACAGCTATCATTTTGCTACTTCTGAGAATAAGGGCCAGCTAGGTGTCTCCACTCTGGGTTGGGTGGTCAGACACTGGGATGGCTGGAGTTGGCGGGGCTAGGCTGGCCTCTCATATGTCTGGGGCTGGCTGGCTGCTAGGTCTGTGTCTGGGCTTTTCCCTACCCGGTCTTTCATTTTCCGACAGATCAGCATATGTGGCGGAGACGTACACAGCCTCTGTAGGCATGGGTTCTACAGCAGATGATTATTGCTAGTATGATATTCCATTTGTATCTGTTTATTTTATCTGATTATTCTCACTAGAATATACATTCCAGGTTGGTAGGAAGCCTTATTTTTCTTTTTTCTTTCTTTCCTTTCTTTCTTTTTGCTTTTTACAAATTAAGTTAATTTCTTATAAATTTAGTACACTTACATAATATATATATAATACATCATGGTTGCACTCTCTCTCCCACCCTCTCTTATTGCCCTTCCACTCCTGCCACCCACACTCCTCACAAATCCCTCCTGATTTTAGGCTACTTTGTGTTGTTTTTGTTTAAGGACCCACTGAGTTTAACCAGGATTTCCCAGAGGTGTGGCGTTATCCACTGTGGAGGACTTACCAATAGCTACACCACTGAAGATAATGCCTTCCCTGACTCCAGCATCCATGACAGCTCCATAGGTCCTCCGAGAGGAATTCCCCATGAGACCATCCCTCATCTATAACTGAATGGTGACAGGCCTATTCTTGTGCAAGCCCAGTGCAGGCAAACACAGGCACTGTGGGTTCAAGATTGCAACAGCAAGGCCATGTCCAGAAGATAGTGTTTCACAGACACTCCCTCCAGCATCTTGCTCTCATATTCCTTTGATCTCATCTTTTTCAGTGTTCTATAAGCTTCAGAAGGGGGTGACATAAATGTTTTATTTAAGGGTAAGGAACCAACTGTCACCTATTCTCCACACCCTGAGCATTAAAGAATATTTGTATTTACCACTGTTCCCTGCAAAAGAAGCTTCTCTAATTTCATATTTCAGAGCAGAAGTTGTCTATGAGTGTAAACATAAATAGTTAGAAGGCAGTTCAACACCAGGTTAATTTAGCAAAACAGTAGCAAGTTTTTCCCTAGAGCCGCTGACCACACCCAGCATGGGCTTCACATCAGATTTATAGTACAGGGCATAAAATCCCTGATTTAGAGAAGGTCTCAAATCCAATCAGAGAGTGGTTGGTTACTCCCATAACAGTCACATCACTACTGTATAAATGGACACCTCTTGGCTGGCAGGTCAATTGACATTGACATTCAATGACAATCTCTGGGTAAGATCATTGTTGATTTTTCTTCCTTAGTTACATGCATAGCACCTTCTGGCACTATAAGACTTAGGCAGTAGGGAGGATGCTTCCAGTTTAGTCAGCTTGATTTCTCCATGTATTGCAACCAAGATGTGTGGTGTCTTCAGCAGTATGTTCTTACCATTTAGAGCTTGTGGGCAATCAAGAACAATGACAATAGCCTATGTCATTTTGGGGGGTTCTAATATCTCACATCTCCCACTGGGAATTTCATTTGATCACTGTGGCTTCTAGAATTGGCATAATCTACCTATGCAGGGTACCTCCATTCAAACTCCTTTATACATGTAAATTAATACACATATGTTAATATGTATGTAAATTAGCTTATAGAATAGTAGATTTCTCTATGATTTTTTAAAATTCTCCTCAACTAGACTATAAGCTCTCCGAGGGTGGAAAAACCGACTGGTTATACTCATTAGAACATCTTCACACTTACACCAGGAGATGATTCATGGCAACCACTAAGAAGTTCCCACAGACTGAACACAATATTTAACATATCTGTCTTAATAAGATTGTGATGAACATTACACTTGACTCTACATAACCCAATACCTAAGTCTGGGGCAGGGGATGGATTTAAAAATAGTCAACATATTTGAAGTCTCTTCATAGATTCTAATCTCTAAAATACATATTGTGTCTGGTTACAGGGCTGGAGGAGAAGCACCTAACATTTGACAGCGTGGTGTTCTAGAGGGTTAAAATTCACAGCCAGACCTCTGGAGTACTTGTTTTTTTTTAAAAAAGCAGTCTTGGTGATTTTCTGCCAGACAATATTGCACAGCAGCTCGAATCTTGGCAAACTCATCCTGGAAGGCAGTTTCATCTGCTAACACCCCAGGAGCAATTAGATTTACTTAACAAAAACAGAATGGTGTTTGTAAAGTAGCTTGAAAGAGTCTGTGGGGTACATCAAAATTGATTTTAAAGTAGGTCAGACCTGTTCCATACCTAGTCCACTTGTGATGTGTAGGCAAGCAAATTCAGTTAAACAGTGGTTTTGCTTGGGTGTGGGGAAATCTACTGAATCAACTGTTTGTCTTTGGAAAACTTCAAGTGTGAGATCTCAGATAACTCTCCCAGCCAGAGTTCTGGAGTCTAGAGTAGAAAGGAAGTGCCACATTTATCTTCTTCCCTTCCAGTGTTCTCTTTTTTCACACATGCTTTCTATTAAGGTGGTGCAGTGAACATGGAGCTCTGCAGTCAACAGATCTAGTTCATGTCTCCCTCTGTCATTAAAGAAGTGTATGATCTTGTGTGGGCCTTCATTTCATCATCTGTAAGATAGCAATCTCAATCTGAGTAGAGGTTATATAAGAATGGTTATATATGGACTAATTAATAAAGGACACAGCATAGCTGACATTTAGAGATCACATCATAAATGTTGCACATTCCAGTGATCAGGATGCCTCCACTATATCAAACTAGAGAAACAAATGGGTAGCACTGCTCCTTTCTCCTGGATAGGCTTTTCTGGAGGATTTCTCCCAGATATTATATTCAGATTCTGCAGCTATTAGACATTCAATTCACGTGAGCACTTGCCACTTAAGATGTGGCCAAAAGTCAGTTTCACTTCCAGAATTCTTCTAACTCTTCCCGTTCTCCCTGCCGGTTTCTCACCAAAATGAAAACTTAACATTTGAAAAAAAAATCTGTTATTCTGTATTGATCTTGAGGGATGGCTTGTTTCCATTTTGGAGAGCATTGATGTTCAGACTCAACATCCCCAGGAAGCACAGGGAATGTAGCAACAACCCTGCAGGCAAACCGCAGGACAGCTTTGAAGATGGATTTTATTTCTCTCTGCTCTCCTGCCAACTTGCTGGGATCTGACAGAGACCCCTTCTCTTCCCAGTGGGATGTTTGGGGAACAACAATCATCTTGTTTAGCTTCTCCCTTCCAGAAAGAAGGATGGAGGAATGGGTAGGACCTGAGCTGGGCCCAAAGTAAAATGCCTTATGTTTCTTCCTATGGTCTCAAGGAAGAGGCTGGGCAGAGGCTGCACAGCTGAGCTGCTTGCTGGACTCGTGCTGCCAAAGTTTGAGACAAAATCTGAAGAATTTGTCTTGACTTTGAAGTGCATGGTGTCTACATTTTTTCATTTATCAATTCAACAAACTGTCATTGACAACCACCTGTGTCAGCCACTCTTCTAGATACTGGAAAATACTATAAAGACACTGTTAGATTTACTGCAGGAGCCAGGTAAGTATAATCCCCATCCCTCATTCAGAAAACTTCTCTTTGTAACAGAGAAAAGACCACAACCAACTAAAATGCAGACTGGTGGAGCTCAGTTCCAATGAATACATCTACAGTGTAACTCTTGTACCTAAGGCTCAGGGATCACTGCAGAAGAAGGGGTAGAAAGATTGTAAGATCCAGTTAATCAAGAAGTTTGAGTGAGATCATGTCTCCTAGAAATGTCAGAAGCTACACCCATAAAGTGTCACAAACAGGACTGCCTAAACATGAGTGGAACAAGAATGACACAGATAGACATGCTAACATGGATGAGGAAAAGCTCAGGAGGTCTCAACCCTAAACAAAGAACTACAGGCAAAGAATGTTGAGAGCAGAGAAATAGTCTTCCCCAACAGGGAACACACCAACTGGCTGTCCAATGCCAGCTAGTCAGCCCTGAAAACAAATACCTACTAGTAGCTTTATATAGGCTAGGCAGGCTCTATTTATGCATTTAGGAATCTCCTTCACCACCATACTCACCCCAGTATGTGTGTGTGTGTGTGTGTTGGTTAGTAGTACTGTTTCCGAAGGTTGCAGATCCTTCAAGATCTGTGGTCTAGCCAGAATAGTGGGTAACTAGATTACCTATCTACCTCTTCCCAGTCACATCAATTATATCCTCAGAACTTAACCATAGCAAAAGCAAACCTCTCCTCCTTTAAGCTGCTTTTGTTGGGTATTTTGCCAGGGGAACCAGAAAAGTAATTAACATATGTATTAATTAAAAAAGAAAAGACAAACATGGTTTCATGGTTTCAGCCATCACAGAGCAGGAAATGCTAACAAAGAGAGGCTAACTACAGAGTCCAGTGGGTCCTTTTGAGAGAGATGCTGTGCAATTCAAGGGATTTTCAGTGGGCTGCTTTTGGATGGGATAGTCATGGAAAGACACTGTCCTAGGATGCTCCACAAAGAGCCAATCACATGCAAACTAAACCTCTGTAGGAAACCTGTGTTAGTAAACACATTCTTATACGCAATTCAATACCATGAAGCTGAAAAATCTTCAACTGGGAAGAACTCCTTTCCCTTTTTTATCAAGAAGTTCCTTTTTTTTTTTTTAGCATAGTTCTCTGCTACCAGCTTGTCCAGCTTAGGAGTCCGCATCGCTGATGCCTCAAGAAGGTTCCTCTTTCTTAAAATGGGTCAAGTAGTATGAGGAGAAACCAAAGTTCAACATGAGAGATGTTTTCCCGTCCCCTTCCTTGCATCAATTGTTTGCTTTAGAAACTTGTAGTCAGGTCCATAATACTCAGCTCTATCAGCAGGCTAAGTGCCCGTCAGTAGACGAGCGGATAGCAAAAGTCACAACGGAACACCATTCCGCCTCGACTAAGGAAATTCTGCCCTTTGCGAAAACATGAATGCAAAACTGGAGGACGCTGTCTTGAAGGAAATAGGCCAGACTCAGTAGACAATCACAAGATTTCCTTCATGTGAGAAATCTTTAAATGCTGACCTCAGAGAAGCAGTCAGTGGACTGCTAACTTCCAGGTGCACTGGTGTGGGATGGGGAGGTGGAACGACGCTGGTCCAAAGGGATGTTACAAAGTCTCAGCCAGGCAGAGGTGGGTTTGAGGGATCCACTGTACAAGATGATGACCACAGTTAATGTACTGTACTCTTGAAACTGGTAAGGGAGTGGATTTTAAGTGTTCTTAGGACAAAAACGAATATAAGAGTTAACACATATGTTAATTCACTTATTTTAGTCATCCCATAAGGTATACACATTTCAAAATACATCATGTTTTATGTAACAAAATGCAATGTTTGCTTGCTGGCTAAAAGCAAAACAAGAAAAAACAAACCTGAAAATGTGTAATTGTGAATTCTTTCTCTGCCCTCTGAGATGTAAATCTTTTTAAAAGCCTCTTGCTCATTTTATAACCTAGTAATGTCTTCGAGTACAATGTGGGGGGAACATGCTTTAAAGTTTAAACATTCATGCCTACCCCTTCATGTAAACATCAGGGTGCCAACCAGTTCCTTTGAGAGTGTTTGGAGTCAGCCCAACTTTAGTGGGTACCATAACTTTATCAGGTGACATGTGCCACATTGCAAAACCACTACAGTTTGCTCTCCCCAAATTACCAGTGAATTTATGAAGGCTGTGTGTGACAAATCATACTGCCAGGTCCCCCATTCCTCTGCTTGGCTATGCAAAAGGATGTTTTTTTCCTTGTCTCTGCAATCCCTTAGCAGGTTACTGGGATACAGAACTCACTCTGTATGCTGCCACAGTAATAATGATATACTCTTTCTCTGCTACCATTGTGGAGAGATTTTCCTATTGCAGTAGGATTATCTTCTTAATTATATTTTTCAACAATAACAAAGGTACTCTCGTATGGGAAATTTTTCAAATAAAATATGGAAATACACCTCTTTACCAGAGTGCATTTTTTAATTTCTGAAAGTTTGACTCAGTGACTCTTGAGGGTTTTGTTGTTGCTTTATTTTGAATCTGTCTTTCAAATAAAACCTTACATGGAGCCACCAGCATACAAAGCTGTGAGTGAGGATTTGCCCTCAGGAACAGAATCCACAGATTCTTCTGCCCGAATCCTGTGGACATCTTAGCTTCACTCTGCAGCTTCCCAGATGATTCAGGGAAGCCTGCGGGGCTCTGGCAGTGCAGGGGAGGTTGCCACTTGCAGATGACCTCTTTGTCTTTCTTTCTACATTTCTAGTTTGTTCCACTTTCATTCAGTCTCTCACTTGAACCAGACATTAAAGTCAAGACCACATTTTGCATGAACTTTGCCAGCTCATGGATGCTTTCCTTCTGGCTCCACTGTTAATGCTCACTCAAGCCTCCTAAAATAGCCTTTTATTATCCTTTCTATTTAACAGAGTTGGAGACAGAGTTTCAGAGAAGCACACTGATATGTAAATGATCTTTTACAGTTCTCTCCTGCTGCATACCACACCCTGGATTCCAGGTTCATATTGTCAGTCTAAGTTCTCTGCATTTCTTGAGGTCAGGGACAAATTGTCTGCACGTTATGTCTATTTTGCCTGCCATGGTGCTGAAGACACACTAAACATCATAGAATGAGTGAATGAATTTCTGGACTCTGTGTCATGCAGTGGTGTGTGGGGGAGTGGAGCAAAGCTGATGTAGAATCTCTGTCTGTTTGACCCCAGAGACTATTCCTTATGCTGAAGCTCACAAGGCCAGTGCTGCAGCTGGAACATGAACTAATGGAGGTACACAGAGTGTGCAGAGAGGAAAAGAAGCCATCCTTCTCTCATAAGCTAAAGCTTCCAATACATCATACATTTCCACTGTTCTATGTTTGTGCTATTACTTAGAGAGAATGAATCTCCTGCTCCATCCAAGTAAAGGATGGTACAGAGGACTGTATGTTTAATTTATCCCGCCAGCCTTCAGGGATCCCAGAAGTCACAGGTGCCGCTGCCAATATTTAATTCCCTTCAAATCAGGGTGGCTGCCATCTACAAATGAGACAGCTTGGTACACACATTTTTCTCAATGTTAGTGCTGTGGCAGTTTAAAAGACCAATCTTGTTCCCGGAAAGGATGCACTGCCCCAATAAAAAGGATCTCGATCGATATGGCTTCCTGGGAGCTGATGTTGACTGCTCTGAAGATGTGGCCTTATGAGAGGCTTTCTGTCTGGTGTGAGTGAGCTATGTTACATGTAAGACTTACATTTGATGGGTATGAGTTTGAATCCTGGGTCTCCCACACAGCATTCGAATGATACCTGTAATGGACCTACTCTTGTAACCTCTGGTTTTCTATTCTGGACTATGAAGACACATTTGGACGGCATAGTATTATCAAGAATCAACACACACATATACATGTTATTACTCACTTAGTGTGTTCACATTATTAGTGATTTGCTTGTTTTTAGTTAGTCACTCCATCTCTCAACCCATATAGAAACTCCTGGAAGAAGACAAGGTAGATACCAGCAGAAACCACCTTGATTTAATGTTTTTAAGAAGTGCCTGAGTACAAACACCATTGAATGAGAGACAAGTGCTAGGGACGACGGTGTGAGAGGTGCAGACGTAATAAGTTTTCTGTAAGTCTCAGAAATGTAACTGACCGCCTGACTAGAGGGGCAAGAATGAGCTCCAGAATGATTGACTGCCTCTGCTCACATCTTCTTCTCACAGTATAAGCTCTTGGCTAGAGAGGAACTAGGAGATAGACTCTGGAGTGTTAATCTACTGTCTTCTCAGATTGCTAGTGTCTGAATAAGGCAAGTTTTGAAAGATTGAATTCCTGTCTCTTCCCACAAAGGTCTCCAAGAGACAAGTGGCAGCGTGTTTCAGTATTCTGGTCACACTCTGAATCCTTTGTTGTTCATTCCCGTGTCCTAGTGAAGAGTGACCCACAGGGGCTTGCATAAAACAACTGGAGTCTAGTCCTCCCATATACCTTCAATATCCCCATTGGGTATCTGTCTTTCAGGGTCCATCCACAGATGGTAGACACCACAATAACCATTCCAAATGCAGGGTTACATGAAATCTCAACAGCAGACTCACCAGGCAGGCACCACCTCTGTATTCATTGTGCATATGAGGGTATCACTGCTCTCAGCTTTGGTCAGAGAAGATTCTTTTTATTTCCAGTGGGAAACAATAAATCCAGAGACTCATAATTGGAGAAAGTAATGAGAATAAGAGACTACTGGGAGCTTATCCCTAAATGACACATCCGTATCACATCCTCCAAGGCATATTTGAAGGAGCAGAAAACACATAAGAGGAAGAAGCTGTAGAGGAACATTGTGAAATGCTGTCTTCTGGATATGACATGGCCAGTGCAATCATGAACACATTGCAGTTCTGGGTACCTGTAAAAGACACACATGAATAAAGACATAAAGTAGTAAGAATAGCTTAGAAGAGGGAAGGAGAAAGGAGGGGATAATGGAGGTGAGCATGATCATAGTCAGTTGCATACAAGTATGAAATTGTCAAAAAAAAAGATGAGGAAACTGAGGCTCAGAGAGATGAGGTAATCCTCCTAACCTGTGAAATTGAATAGAGATTTAGAACTAAGAAACATGATCATTAGTACACGTTTGGCTAGTTTTCCTTTATTAATTTTCCAGATCCAATTTAAATCAGTCTGAAGTGTCTCATGGCATGAATTCTATTTTATGCCTTCAATCTACAGGTACATGTATCTGAGGAACCAACTCTCAGTGTTTGCAGAAGGACCTGGTTACTTTTTAGTACACATGCTTAGGTGTAGCACTCCAGGCAAAGGGTACTGAGTGTTGATGGGAGCACTCGGGAGACCAGGGAGCTTGCAGTCCCTATTCATCTTTGTCTTACTCACTGGAGAGCATGTTTTGCTCAGGGTTCATAGGAGAAAACCTATGAAGGAAAAAAGTGTCCTTCAGGAAGCCACTTACCTCTCAGACACATATTCTTCTTATGGCATGGTTGGCCACACCTGACCCACCTACCTCAGGGAATTTCTCAGTAGTTGATAAAGTGATAAAGTGAAGCACATGAAAATGACTTGTAAACTATTCTGTCCTTCATAGCGATTATGGGTAAAGATAATGAATAGGACAGACAAGGTCCTTGTTCTCAAATGAAAGAAGCAGATAACTAAACAACCTCATGGATTATCAATGATGATTGTGTCAATGCCTTGGAAGGAGGGATTCCAAGGAATGAGTAAGGCACATGAGAAAATTATTTTCCTTAACAGGACCCTGTGACCACTAGCATTCAAAGTATTCAAGGCTGAGAAAGGAAGGAATATGTCTGTAATATTGTCTTATCAGACTAAACTTAGCACGGTATTGACATATTGTGAGCTCAAGAGACATTATAAAAAATGAAATACATACTTAACATCAAATTGAAAATCCACATTAGAAAAATGTGTACAGCAAGTCTTAGCATCTCACCTAAAGAGTGGGTGGACTGGGAAGCTAGTGGGCCAACTGGCTCCTCAGACACGCTGCTTTTCCAGGGGGATGCTGGTGTTGGATAAAGAGCTGAGCTGGTGACACTGGTGCCATGGGGTCGTGGTGAGGATTTAATACATTTCAAACTCTGCAGCAGAGTCTCGACACACAGCAAGAGCTCTGCCATTGAAATGATGACTTCAGACTCAGTTCATAGATGATTCTGTGGTGACATTGGCAGAGGCATCGCAGATTCACTTCTGGGAAATTCCCACCCACTCCACCTCCCTCTTTAAATTCTCATCGACTCCATTTTACTGTGGTAAGAACACTTAACACAAGTTCTGTCCTTTTTGGCTATCTTCTTCAAAGGTTAATGGGCTAAGAGTCAAAAACAAAGTAACCTAGATTCTGGTCTTCTCCAGGCTCATTAAAAAATGTGTGTATTTATGTCCCTGATTTATGTCCCGCATTTGTGTTTAGTCCCTGGCTTCATTCCTTCAGGCATGGACAGGCATGGTAGGGCCCCTATCTGTTGACAGTAGCTAAGGAGGTTTTCCTACTTTATAATTCTTGCCATGGGACAGGTGGAAGAAGGGAAGCTGTATAGTTAGAGTACTCCAGGTAGTGCTGAGATCTCTGTAGGCCTTCTGCTGCTGCCTTCTTACCATTGCAGAAAATGTCGTCTGTCTTTCACATGGACACTTCAGGCTCCTCTTAGCCCTGATATTTTCTCTGATCAACCCCATGGGATACTTACAACTCTGTCCCAGTTCATAAGCAGTGGTGGAATAGTAAGGATGAAATCCTTCAACAATTTTCCATCCTCTGAGAGAGAAGAAGAGAGACTAGTCAAACATCAAGCACACTGTGTGTCTTATGGTCCCAAGAAACAAAGGTAGACATGCTTCTTCCCAGAGTGGGGGACAAAACCTAGCATGGGCTGAATAGAAAAAAATGAAAAATGCCCGTTATTTTCTGCAGGCTGGAGAATGATGTATGTTCCTAGTGGTAACCTACTACCTCGGAATTAGTCATTCGACACGGTGTTCCCTCTTGTTGCTGGAAGTGCTTCATTTTAAAAACGTTAGGATTTTTTCTCTCTCACTTAACTGTAGGAACATTAAATGCACAACTTTATCAAAATGACATAAGATATATGCTTCTGCCAACAGCAACAGGAGAGGATTAACAATTCAAATGGGAGTGGGAAGTTTCTCTCACAAGTTGAGGGGGAGGGAGTTTGATTAGGGACCCTGCAACTTTTCTCACCTGAAGCATACTATTACACATTCACCAGTCCCTGAAGTCCTAAGGGAGGAAAGTTTCATTTTTAATTTTACCCCTTTTCTCTGAGGCCAGAGCTGGTGGTACACATCTATAGAGTGTATGACCGTATACAGATCATTCAAAAATGTAATTGTCACTTGATTAATGTCTGATGCCTGGGCTTGGTCATGACTCATACCTCTTGTCATTATAGAACCAAAAGACCAGGAAGCTGGCATTGCACAGAATCTGGGGGAAACGAGCAGAGTGCCACAACGGGGAGGGGACCCAGAGGAGGAAGGAGTTGAAGGGGAAGGACTCTCTCTGAGAGATCACTTTTGCCATGTATTCAGTACGAGTCTATAGATGGTGCCCACAAATACTCTTCTATAGCATTTAGATGAAAAAGAATGCATTAATGTTATAATTCTACTGGAATTTTGGAGAAGGGAGTTAAGATTCTGGGGTGAATCAGAAAATAGTGTCTCATAACTATATTTTCAGCACTTTGGAAGGCTGAATCAGGAAGAGAACAAATTCAGCACTAGCCTGGGCTACATGGCAAGTTTGAGGACAGCCTGGGCAATTCAGGGAGAACCTATCTCAAATAAAACTTAGTAAAAGGGCCGAAGATATAGTTTGCCTAGCCTATACGAGGCTCCGAGTTCAATTTTGTATCACAGAGAAGGGAGAGGTAGAGGAGGGAGAAAGGGAAGAAAAATGATATTTAAAAAGAACTTCTTATTGGGCAAGAGACAATATTATTAAACAGGATATAGGAATTGGTCTTTTGACTTCTCAAAATTCTTTTTGTTATAAAATTTATGTACTTTAATTTATTTTCTATTATGATTTTTTTTTTGCCTTCTAAACCTCAAATGCCTTTGACAATGGTTTTCCTAAACCTGGTCTAACAGATATGTTATTTTCCATCACTATAGTGCACTGAGATGACAGCCACACCACTCACATTGAAAAGATCCACAGTGAGGGTCCTACAGCATGCACTCTATCGTGAGTAGAGGAAACCGCTCAGAAAGGATAAACTTGACCCCATAAGACTGTGGGCTATCAGAGAGAAAGATGATCCTGGGTACAATCTGGTGATTTCTAACATCAGCATTCCACTTCTCAAACCCAACGACTTGTCACCACCCTCTTACTACTGAGTAACTACTGAGACCCCAGGCAGTCTCCAGAACATCATGCATTTTCTTTGTATTCACTGTATTCCCTCTGTATTCACTGCTTCTTTCTCCCAAAACATTTCTATAAGAAACACACATGAGCAGTCTCTTCCAGAATGCATGGCTGAGCTTAGATGCGAAGGTCATTGGAGGGACCTCCTTCAATCTGCTGTCTCAAGAACCAGACTCTTCTACCTCATCCTTCTCACGGTCCACCATTCGTAGTTTTCAATATTTTCTAGGCTAATCTTATTTATCTGTGTACTTGATTATTGCTTGAGTCTCCTCACTTGGATGGAGACATTACTCATAACTATAATTTCAGCACCTATAGAAAGCCCAATATGCACAGAATAGAGCAAATATATAACAAATTAAAGAATATACTCAGAGCTTTTGAGATTCCACCTTACAAACGCTGCTGTAGAGGAAACTACATGGCTCTTGTCTTATTCGGTTTCCCTTGAGATTGTGGCAAAAGTGATATGCTGAGAATTTACTTAGGAACACAGCTCCAAGGACTAGGCAAGAAAGATGACAGTAGGAGGCAGAGAAGGCCAGGGGGACATTGAGAAGGCATGGTACTAAGTTTTCCGCTGTTGAAATCAACTGGTGAGACTGGGAGTTTCCACTGAGCTAGATACATCAGAACTGTCCACTTGAGAGAAGGAAGGGGCACTTGTGATACATCAATAGTTGTGACCATTCTTTGTTCAAATGCTGCCCCGTGGAGAGCTACCTTCTCCATGTCTTTGGATTGTCCCCCAGGAGTACCCACAGGTTGCCTAAGGGATCCTGGTAAGGAAAAGATAGACATATCTGGATCAGGTGAAGTATGGTTAGGAGACACTCTCTGAATCTGGTTGATGCCTGCATGGAATTGGCCACCAAAAGCATGACCAGGAGTGAGTGAGATAAAGCGAATTTATGTATATACAGGATGCATCCGAGGTCCTTTAAAATTCTGGTCCTTTTAGAAGTGAACTGGTTTACTTAAATTCAATTTTAATCTTATCTTCACTGTTCCATTCTTACTCGACCTGGTGGGTTTAGGCATGAGGTGTGTTTTGGGCTCCTTAATTAATTCACTCCATAGCCACCCCTCGGCAGCTTTGCTGCTTCAGCTCCCTCAGGAGCTGAAAGAAACTCAGTTTCCCCTTTGTTATTCACTCTGTCAAATTGCAGGCACGACTCACAACCCTTGGCATGTTGTTTCTTGGCAACTGTCATAGGTACCAGTTCATAAAAGCTCTCACAGAAGTGCAGGGGCATTCTCTTTCCCCCATTTCCTATCTCCTCTCGGGGTTTCTACAGAATGTTTTGTGGATGTTTAGCATCAGAGCAGAGTAATGCATTTTACAGAAGAGTTTGCAGAAAATTGCCAACACAGGTGTAGATTTCACAATCAGGAGGAATGTGGCAAGGATGCAATATGCAATACACTTTGACATTGCGGCTTGCTAAGTAAAGATTTTTTACGTTTTCCCTCTACCTTGATACATGATAAATGGAATAAGTTCTTCCTTTTGGTCTCATGGTGGACAATACTATCACCATTCTTTGACAGGCAGCAACATGCTGTTTCTTGTTATGTGTGTTGTGTCAACTACGCTTCCTTAAGACATTCTCCTGAGTCTCAGATTTTTATTTTCAGAGTTGTTTCTTTGCTGATATTACTAATTCTATTTGAAATGTCTCAACTTATCTGGGGCCTTCGGGATTCATGCAAGGAAAACGGATGCTTTATGGATCTTAGAAAACCTGTGGGCCCGAGATCCAATAACACCCTCTGGTTTCCACTCGGCAGCTATGATTATAGCCTCCTATTCAGAACAGGGTCTGAATTTGTCTGGGGATTCTCAGGGCTTACTACTAAGTATTAAGGACAGCAGTGAGCTGTAGCCGCAGCGGCTTCCAAGTGCCATAAACAGAGCATTCAGACATTTTTGTGTATAAATCCTTTCATTCCTAACCTATATCTCCTTATATCGCTGTAAATCTCAGTATTAGTCACCTTGAACTCTGGCCCTTAAATGGACCACCTGGATTTTCTCAGTCTCTGTTTTTCTTCTATTCTGAGCCTTTTCTTCAGCTCCTCTTTGCCTGAGCAATTAATCTTCATAATCTTCCTCTATTATCAAGTCTTTGATGTGATTTCTCCTCTTCTGTCTTGTTTCCATATCATTCTTTCTTAGTTTTAGGTAAAGTCTAAAAGAGCTTTTGTAGGAAAGTTATTTTCAACTATCTGCTTGGAAATTACTACGAAATTCAGCTTTTTTCTTTTTACTTAATGCTTAAGTGATGAATATATCATATTTAGTTTATTTTAAGGTTGGCAAATCCTGGCTGTAAAAAGCCATGTAGTAAAAATTTATAGATTTATAGCTCTAATACTGCCTCCTTTTCTTTCTTTTTGCGTGCACTTCTTTAAAATTGCAGTTAGTGGTTGTGGTGGTTTGAATGAAAGTGGCCCTCATAGTCTTATAGATCTAAACGCTGTTTCTCAGTTGGTAGAGCAATTTGGGAAGGATTAGAAGGTCTATCTTGTTGGAGGTATGCCCTTATTGGAGGAGGTATGTAACTGAGGATTAGCTTTGAGGTTTCAAAAGCCCAGGTCAAGCACAGTGAGCTCTTTTTATTTTTCTCATGGTTGTTGCTTCAACATATAAGCTCTCATCTCCTGTTCTAGCACCACGCCTGCCGGCCTGCTGCCATGCTTGCTGCCCAGGGCAGTCACAGACTCATCTTCTGAAAACTCATCCTCTGACAAAACAAATCCTTATCTTGTAAACAGGACTCTGAGTAATTGCTTTCTTTTATAAATTGTCTTGGTTATGATATTTTGGTATGACACTTGATAAGTAACTAATACAATGGTCTTAATTTGTAAGCTGCATCCTGTGGTTTGCTGATCCTTGAGCCTCTAGTTATTTGCATATTAGATGTTATAATGCTAAAACTGGGCTGACTCTCACGTGACTCAGAAGGACAAAGAATTCTGCTGAGAAGTTAATCTACATTTTCAGGTTCAATTTTTGTTCTTATTTGATAATGTCCCACATTGGCTCTGGGAGTGTAGAACTGAAGCAAATATGTTTGGATGTCAACATCAGAAGACAACTTAATGACTAACTGGGTGGAGAAAATGAGTGCCAGTTTCTGAGATGACTAACTGGTTGAGCTTGAATATGAGTCTGAGCCCACTGACACTCATCCCTAGGCTCTTTTCCACATTACTCCAGGCTCTCTGAAATAGTATAGATGATATTACTCAATTAGTAGCTGTTTAATGCATTACCTCACATGTCTCTAGCAGATACAATTCATACAATGTTTTCATAGTAACTCTGTGACTGTATAACACCTAGTCCAGGATTGATTGTTCTCTTCCCGCATGGAAGTGCTCATTCAGTCCTACTAAGTTATGTTCCCCTGAAGAGAGTGACAATTGGATGGACAATTGAAATGCAAAGATGTACAAATGACTACCTATGGTGCTGGCCTTTCCACAGCTGTATACCTGTTTTATCATGCTGTGACTTCATAAGTGATGTCACCATTCATTAGGTATCCATTAAAGTAAGGCCAGCATCCAACTGCATGATGGATTATAGACCTGGCTCTCATCTTCCACATTCCAAATAGCAGAGGAAGATGGATAAGAAAAGACACGGGATAAGAGATGGCTTTGGTGTATGCACGTGAACTTCCATACAGAGGCGATGCATTTGTGGGAAAGATTTAGATTATGTCCTTAGAAGCCATGGACTCATGCCATTGACTGTAGTCTTGTTAAGGGAATATGTAAATGACTTTTTTGGGGAGAACTATTTTGTGCTTTTCATTCATTAACTTTGTTACTTAACTGCCTACGGAACTTGAAGACATTAAAAGAAAAACACAGGACACCTGTATTCTCCAAAACTGATTACCATTACAGGACAAATCACAGTTCTGTTGTCAGTCTTGTGTTTTCTGTGTTCTACTCCTTTGCTTATTTCAATGTCTTCTATTCCTTTTATCACTTTGCATTAGGACTGTGTTCATTCTGTTCCTCAGTATTTCATTCTGTCCCTCTCTTCCTCCCTGCCTTCCTCTGGCGAACTCCTCTTCATTCTTAGTACCTCAGGTGAGATAGGACTTCTGTGAAGAACCTGGCCTGCTCCTGCTCCCGCATGCTAGGATGGGGGGTCCTTCTCAGGTGTCTTCTAGCCCCACTCCCACTACATATATGTTATACTCTTCTGCTCAGCTTCCTAACTTAACTGAAAGGGCATATTCAGTTTTGAGTTTCTATGTTAACAGCCTGGCACTTACCTAGCAGATACTAATATACATTTCATGCTTATTTAAATAACATTTTCATACATTTGGTTCCTAAGGAACCATTCTTGCTTTCTCATTTAAGGGTGAGGTTCTTTGCATTGGGAACGCACACCTGCACCCAATGCCATCGCAATATCTCTGGTCTACTGAAAATTTGTATTTCAGGGACAAAGTGAGCAACTAAGTTTTGTTACCATTTTTTCACATTTTTCTCATTTTGTTCAAATTTGTAAACCAGGCTGCCAAGAGAGATTTTTAGAAAAACTCCCACATGTTTTAATTTCAATTCATTTGGACTGCGCAAGATGTATACTGTACTTTATGTTAAATAGAGTTACTGCCACTTTTTTTTTTTTTTGGAAGGAAGATATTCCCTACATGCAAAGTAATCAAAGACTGCAGAATTTATATTTGAATGCATCACTTTATTCCTTTAGTAAAATCTCTCTGGAGAGCAGTGCAACCTCAGATCTTTAACCAGCACTGACATGTGCACTTTCAGAGGTGCTGCAGTGCAGGGGTGCTCGTGGCCTCGGTGTCGGGAAATGGGTTGTCTCAGCACACACTCTAGATATGTGGATGCAGTTAAATTGCATCATTTTCAGTCCCTTGAAGATCACCTGATCACGTTTCTCTGTCTGCCATCTTTTGTAACAGCACAATCTCTGATCAATCAATCAATAAGTAGTTATCAAGGGTAAATTTGCCTGGATCTACAAGCAGTAAGGGAAATATGCCAAATGATTTTCTATCTTGAATACCAATACTACAGAATAGAATGTGCAGTAGAAATGAGACACATCGAGTAATGTTACCTTCACTGGGTCCTGACTGACACCCAACTCCTCGTTCTAAGGGTCCTGATGCAATGTTGCTCTCCTCTCCATGCTTAATTCCTTGCTCAGGCTCCTCTGAATTTTATTAACTGCTCGGAACTTTACTTATGTGTATTACATGAAAGTAAGCCTCCTTAATTGTTTAAGAAGGCATTTTCCTCATTTAAATTTGCAACTCTATATCATCTTTATTTCTACATCTAAAAGATGACACTTGGGGGAATGTGCATTCATAACTAAGGCTTGTTCGGTTTTTAAGTATGAAGACATTGGCAGTTTAGTTGATATTTAAGTAAAAACTAGCTTAAGCATTTTTGTGTCTACTGAATTCTGAACATACCTTTCTATTTAACTAATGTGGCAACATTGTCCTGTTTCCTAACTTCTTGCAGTTTGACTTTTTACACATATCAGGAGGAAGAGGTACTCTCTTCCATGATTTAAAGTCTGATGATAGCAGAAAAACATGTTTAAAGAGCAGAAGCACTCTTCTTATCATCATGCATATGGAAATTGACTAGTCTAGCATAACCATGCAACCACCTTCCCACACAAAGTGTGCTTAAATAAAAGCTTACAAACATTTATGGCATTTCTGCTTTACATAACTAACAGTAGTTGGGATGTATCCATTCAACTTTGATATGACGAATTGAACCATTTACCAGATGTATTCAACTACTCACAGTACCTGATTAAGTTGTTTACAAAGCGAGTTCTACATAAATATCCACTTATTGGCTCAATTCATGTGACATACATTATTGTGGGACTCACAGATTATCAAGTGATGTCACTGACCTTTAGAAATGGCAAAGAGCTCATCATCCTGAATAAAACGACTTGCCGAATGCAGTGAGAAAAATACAAATCAGATATTTGGATTAGATCGGACTGCTCCGGGGAGAGCTGGCCTTGTACAGTGACATACAGCAAGGGATTCTCTGAAATGTAACATTTTGAATTCCACAGAAGTGTCTCTATTGAAAAGACCTCACTAAGTATTCCTTCATTATCTCAATAATTGTGAGGCTTCCCCTATGAGGTGTTGTATGATGGGAGAAATTATTATGACACAGCTCTTTTGCCTTACTAGGTAAACTATGCAAATTATGCC
Organism: Cricetomys ansorgei; assembly: GCA_026225945.1. Lineage (NCBI taxonomy): Eukaryota > Metazoa > Chordata > Mammalia > Rodentia > Nesomyidae > Cricetomys > Cricetomys ansorgei. The sequence goes on from JAMJFZ010000242.1 coordinate 18,518,927, forward strand.
AGTAAGGGCAAGAGGGCAGAGATGTTCAGGGAGATGGAAACGATTCCAGTTTGCAGAACATCTGAAAGGCATTATGAAGGATTTATGAAGGTGGCATTTGAGTTGGACCTTAAAGGATGCAAAGCCATTTATGGTCTAAATATAAATACTCCTGCTTCTAGAGAGAGCCTCAGTCAGATGAACTTCCACGAATGGAAATATAAAACACAATAGTTCTGTGCTATGTTCTGTACTCACAGGCCAAACGATCTTGGTAAAAGAGGAAACAGTCCTACATTATTTACTACCATATGTTAAAGGAATAAAAAATGCATAAGTTGAAAAAATGTGATGGCTAAGATTTCTCCCTACCGAAGTTGAATTAGTTTCCCAACTAGATCCTATCAGACAGGGTGGTCACTTTGCATTTTCCACCTACAGAGTTGCTAAGCAACTATGTCCTCTGATGGAAGATGCCATTAGAGCAGCCTTTCTAAGTGTCTTCTCTGCAGAACATTAGTGCCTTGGAAGAAGAAAGGAATCTATAGACAGACAACGGAGGACAGTAACAGCCCGCTCCATAGACACTTAATGCTTGTTTGCCTTCTTAAAGATTCTGCAAAGCCATCTAGGCAAGGTACATATTTAACTTATGTAGATCTGGTGTTTCAACTGCAAATTTTTTGGGAAGATAAATTTTCAGTTCTTAAGATACAGGAAAATTTAACAAGTCTTGATAAGTGTGCACATGAGTGACTACTTCCATATCAAAACATAGGACATTTCCAAAAAGGCCCCCTGTTCCCTGTTCCATAGTTCTTTCTGGTGGTTGGGAACTGCTTTTCTAATCTAATACTTTACCTGTTCTTGTATTCTATATAAATGGAATCGCATAGCCCTTTGTTACTATTTTGAATGTTGACTCATGTTACTCTGTGAATTCGTTTGACATTCACTTTTACTCTTGAAAAGTATTTTGACTTATAAATATGTTAATTTGGTTCATCCTTCTGTTGTTGCACATTGGCATAAGTAAGTTTCGGTTTGGGATATTAATCATTAGGCAGTTTTAAATTCTTTTGAGGAGCAGTTTAGACATTTTGTGGACTCCTCTTTTCACTTAGATTGGAGAGACACCCCAGAGGAAAGTTATTCAGTGGATGTTTAACTTCACATTCTCTCCAGTCTCTGGCAATGTGTGAAAGTCCAGTTATTCGATTCTCTCACCCACATGTGCTGTCAGACTCTTTAAGTCCATCCATCTTTCCTCCTGTTGGTGATTAAATTCAGAGCTTGTTGGGTAGCACTCTACCACCAAGCTATACCCTCAACCCTAAGTTTTCTTGAGCATGAAATATGGTGTTCAGGATTAGAGAGCTGGCTTCATGTGGAAAGGAGAGTTGTTGAGCAGGCATGAAGCCCATATGTTTGGATTCTGACATCCACATAAAAGCTAGGCATGGCCTGAACTGTGTGTCCATGTAACTGTTGCTGTGGGGACAGAGACAGATGGATCACAGAGGCTTGCTGGCCACCAGCCTAGTTTCAGGTCAGATGGAGAACCTATCTGTAGAACAAGACAGAATGTTAGAGCAGGACACCTAATGTGATCTGTGTTCATGAGTGTACATAGGTGGCTGTGTGCTCACATGTACATGAGCACACACACACACACACACAATACACACATAAACAAGTATGATTTTCATTCACTGTGATGTTTATTTTTATCCACTTAAATGTTAGTGATATTAATTACAATCTATGGCTATTCTAGTCAGTTCTATCATTTTTGAAATGTGTTTTAAATTTTAAACTCAAATGTATATTAATAGTTTGTAACAGGTTACTCTATATTCTGGATTGAAATATGTAAACATATATATATATATATATATATATATATATATATATATATATAGTGCATTGTTAATGTCTGTGATTTTTTTATGTGAACTGCTTAGACTGGATAAAATCTAAAATATTTTCCTAAAATTATAAAAATTTACTTATGAAGTCTCTTCATTCTCCAAAATTGCAAAGATACCTCTAATCTGCTCTTCTAATATATATCTCATTATTTCCTTCCAGAAGCTTTCCACACCTAGCCACTGTGTGCAGGTCCACAGTCCATCTCAAATTAATTTGCACATGTGTTTTGTAAATTAGAGATTGATGTCCATTTCCTCCCATAATTATATTCAGTATTTTCCACATTACTTTGGAAGAGCTTTTCCTTTCTTTGCTGAAATACATTAGATCCTTTGACACAATCACTTGATTGTGGCCTATATCTACTTATATCTACTTCATTAATTTTCAGATACTATGCTTCGCTTTGATTACAATTAGTTAATACTACCATGATGCTTAATACTGACTGTCTATTGATAGCTAGGCACAGGTGTCTGACCATGCTTTTGAAGAAGGTTTTATTTGATTTTATTAAGTTAATTAAAGTATAAATATTCACCTTTGAAGTGAGCAGTATCATTCCCTGGACTTGGATTTTGAATTGAGTATAAAGGAGAGACTCAGCTGAATGTGAAAGGTTGAGTTCTGCTTTGTGAATGTATATACTTGAAGCCAGCTCCAGCCACCGAGACTTTCATGTCATGATGGACTGTACCCTTGAACTGTGAGCCAAAATAAATGTTTCCTTCCTTAAATTGCTTTTGCCAGAATATTTTATCACAGCAACTGGAGAAGTAGCTAAGACAGCTCCTATTTTGATTACTATTTGATACTAAATCTCAGGAAGGTCACGTGAGTACCTTAGTTATTCATTTTTTTCCTTAGCACACTTCCCCCCAATTGTTTTAAAATCAGTATCAACTATTTAGCTTTTTAAAGTCTAATGCAAACTTTATTGAGATGATGAGTTAATAAAATGGTACACCTCTCATTTTTAATGTTAAGTTATTCATTTACTTATTTTAAGAATTTAAATTTTTGTACATAGTATTTCAGAAGTTTTACTATAGAGATTTGGCAGGGTTTGTTTTTTTTTGATGAATTTTATAGTAAATGTTTATCTTTTTTTCTTTTTCTCCTCCCTCACTTTCTTCCTCCCTCCCTCCCTCCCTTTTTTTTCTCCCTTTCTTCCCCTTTCTTTCTTTCTTTCTTTCTTTCTTTCTTTCTTTCTTTCTTTCTTTCTTTCTTTCTTTCTTTCTTTCTTTCTTTCTTTCTGACTCTGTCTCTCTCTTTTTCTTTCTTTCTTTCTCTCTCTTTTTCTGCTGTATCATGCTTAAATCCAGGACCTCATTCATGCTAAGAAAATGCCTATACTGCTTTATTTCCTGTCTTTGCATTTTTTAATTTGAGACAAAGTTGCTAGAAATTGCCCAGGCAAGCCTTAAAAGTCTTAAGCGTGTGATTTTCTTCATTCACTGGAATTATAGGCCTTTACAATCAGGAACAATTTCTAATTTTTTATGTTGTTTTAAATATAACTTATGAAGTTTATTTCAGTATATAATATTTCAATTTTGTGCATTGTCATTACTGCTGGAAATTCCCTTGTTGCTCCTAGTGCTGAGGAAGTGTGGTTGGTCTCAGGTTGGATGTCACAGAAACAGTAGCCACTGACATCATGTCTAGTATTTTGTACCTATATTACTTTGCTTTTATTTGTCTTCATTCCTTTTAGATTATTTATTTTTTCTTCTTTTCTTTTCTTTTTTCTTAATGTTTCTTCCTATAAGTTGTTTCTACTCCCGTTGTTTTCTTTCTTCTGCTTAATTTGAGTATAATTTGATGGCTTATCTGTTTCCCTTTCTAGCACAAGTGCTGAAAAATATGCATGTTAACTTGAGTACTCCTTCACTGAGTTTGATAGTCTGCATTTCATGTAAAGCAGTTTTGTCTTCTTTGACCTACAGAGCACTTAGAAGCATGCTGCTCAATCTCTAAGCATTTGGGAGGTGGGGAAAGGCTTTTTATGTCTCATGGTGATTGATATCTGATATAATGAGTCATGTGGGGAGCCGAGTCATCATGATTTCAAATTTTAAAAATACCTGAGGCTTATTTTGTGGCTCATATATTATATATCTTTCGTATTTATTAGTTTTGTGTACAGTGCTCTATAAATAATGGATTAATCAAGGTGACTGATCAGCGTTCTAGTCTCTTCCTTATCATTTTTATGCAAAGTAACAGGAAGATGTTTAAAATATCCAAATGTGATTGTTTATTTTGTCTTCCTAGTTTGACCTGTTTTTATTTTGTTTATTTATGGAGTTCTGTTACTAGGCACACACATATTTAGGGTCGTTAGCATATTCTTGATGGAGTTAGCCTGTTTTTAACTGAAATATTCTATTTCTTTCCTCTCTTGTTCCAGAACCTCTACAATATGTTCTTGACACCGTTCACAAAGGTTACTGAGAATTTATTAACTTCTTTATTCTGCTTCCTAAACTTCGATGGCTTTTGCAGGTCCATCTCCAATTTAACCACGTTTTTCTTTTCCTTACTTAGATTATTGATGTTTTATCCAATGCCATTTTCATTTCTGGATTAGATTTTAAGTTTTAGGGATTCTATTTTTTTCCATTTCTTTCCTGATGCTTCCCACATTTTCCTTTGTTTTCACTATTTTTTTAACGTGCTTTTGACATTATTCAATGTACTAAAAGTGATTTTTCTACTAACTCCCAAAGATGGAGGGTCTATTTCCATGGATGCATGACTATGCATTCCGGTTCTGTTGTTTTTAATGTGTCTGTGGGAAGTGTCAGTTATAGAGATAATGCATTTGTCTTGCCTTCTGTAAAATGTTGATTTTCTTTTTTTTGGTAGTAAACTAATCATCTTGAACTTGCAGCTTCTTAATTTGACTCTCTGGAGGGGTCTGTTCTGTTTTAGTCCTAGTGAAATTTTCTTAGTTCTAGGTCACAATATTTACTTCTGAGACATAGTCGTTTTGGAGCAATGGTGGAGAGCTCTGGAGTTTCACATGGTAAGGATTTTTTACACTGGGGTACCTAATTCTTGCTGACCTGTGGTGTGTAATAGGTAGATATTTCCTAAACTTTTGCAAACTTACTGTTAGCTACTGGTTTCTACTGTGCTTCTCATACTGCTTCCCACATAGATACCTGCTTGAGAGAAAGAGAAGTTAATAAGCAGACTTTGTGGCTCCTCACACTGTGATATTCTCTTTCCAGTATTTCCCTGTTCATCTTACAAGCACCCAGGAAACTCCTTTTGAGTGTTGGGTATCTTAATGAGTATGCCCACTTTCATATAGGTGCAGAAGCCCACTGTGTAATTGTTTTCTGATGTTGTTTCTGAGTTCTGAAGCCTTATTTGTTTGGAGTCAATTATAACTATTAAGTTTTTTACTTGTAACTGAACTCTGCCTCCTGGTTCTCTTATAAGTGCTTGTACCTGAAAGTTCTCTTGCCCAACTGTTACTGAGACAGATTCTTAACTTGGAGGGTTTTCTAACCCCCAGCTCTAAAAGGTTAGAAAGGAAAAGAGAGAAAGAAAGAAACCTTTACATCTCCTACTGGCTGCCTTTATCTATCTAAACCTGGAGAACTCACTAACTTCTAACGTCTTTCATCACATTAACTGTCCTCTAACATGCTTTCCCATCAACTGTCCCTGGTCTCAGCCTGGTGGCTGCCTTCCCACCGACTATCCCTTGCCACTAACAGCCACTGACAACTACCGCTGCCTCTTTTACAGGACTCCTAAGCTGTTCCCAAAAGTCCAAGTAGAATATAACCATAAGGATGGCTACACAGTACAAAAAGCTTCTTGGCGAAATCCCACTACAGCGTGATGCATGAATCTGCTATTGTTTGGCTTCAGTCCCTCAAGAGTTGAGTCAATTTCACTTTTTGTCTGCGTTTTTTTTTTTTCCCTCTATATGGCATTTAAATAACTGTTGTTTAAATAATCAGAATTTGTGTTTGATACTTGTGGAAAATCAACCTTATATGAAATACACAACTACTTTCAGAAACAGAATTTCTAGTGAATTATTTAAAAAAATAACATTGATATCCTTATGTCCCATGGTAAAAATGTTGCATTCTATGTATTGTTTGCTAGTCTAAAAGGTATGTAGAAGAGTTGTGTCCCATTTTGTTTTGATTACTTGTTACTGGATTTGTTTTGTTCATACAACATGTATCTTTATATAATACTTTTATTTTATTTTTTAGTTTTTACTTTGTTTTTCTTCTTTTATATAATATACATGAACACTCCTACTTCCCTTCACTCTTCCCAACTCCTCCTATTTCCTGTCTCCCCCAGCACTGCCCCCCACCCCCACCTATCTGCCTCACCCTTGCTTTTCCCCAGAAAAGAGATTACTGCTCAAACAGGGCACAAGACAGGACAGGATCAGGCACTCATCTGTAGACCTCTGGGGCTAAAGAGCAAGTTGAAGTCAGTAAAGAGTGCCTCGTCCTCCCTAGGTGGGCTAGCAGGACACCTTGCCAGCTCCTTCTCTTCTAGCCCTGGAGGCACTGTGGCTATTCACAGAAGCAAAAGGAAAATAAATCTGGCAAGCTTTTTGCCTGCCCTGTGGCAAATTAGGCACCTTCCTCTGTCTTTTTGCAAAGACCATGAGGCCAGGTGTCCCTGCCCTGCCCCTATGATAATCAGACTTCCCCACCTGGAGTACCTGGACCCCGCCTTCTCTGGGGAAAGTTATTTAAACAGAGAAAAGCCCTCAAATAAAGTGAGTTTTGTAATCCATCAGATTCGACTCCCGAGACTTTCTCTGTGTCTAGCTATTCTCAGGGCCTTGAGTGGACAGCCCTCTCGAGAAACCACCCGATGACCCCCCCCCTTGGGTCCACACCTTCCCGCCGCTCAAATCCGAGCCTTTGCACTCCTGGCCAAAGAGCGAAGTCATAGACTAGTTGGCGGTTTGCTCGCAGACACCGGGATGGGGAAAAACCAACACTAATCCTTACATCAAGGGTGGACTAGACAACACAGCAGGTGGAAAGGGTCCCAAGGGCAGGCAAAAAGGTCAGAGACACTCCCCATTCCAGCCTCTGGGAATTCCACAAGAACACCAAGCTAGACACCACAAGACATATTTAAGGGACCCTGCAGACTTCATGTCTGCTGCTTCAGGCTCTGTGAGCCCCTAACAGTCTAGTCAGTTGACTCTATGGGGCTTGTTCTGGTGTCCTTGACTACTCTGGACCCTGTAATCCCCCTCATACCACACCACCCACTCTTCTGCGGGTTTCCTAGAGCTCTGCAGGGTGTTTGACCTTGGGACTCTGTATCTGTTCCCATCATCTTCCAGAGGAAGTCTCTCTAATGAAGATTAGGCTGGGTGCCGATCTATGAACATAGCACAATATCATTAGAAATCATCTCCTGGCTAGCCAGTCTTTAGTTCCTGGCCTGCCCTGAAGTAGCAGGCATGGGTTCCTTCCTTTGGCATGGGGTTCTGCCTTTCCATTTTCCTAGTGGATCCTGTAAGGAGTTGTGGGTCGAAGATTTTGTGGCTGGGATGGTGTCCTAGTCTCCTGGTTACAGGAGATGGCCTGTTCAGACTCCCTATCCCCAATTATTAGAGATCCTTGCTAGGACCTCCCTCATAGATTCCAATGAGTTTCTACTACATTAGGTCTCCTTATTTCCCATTAAATATCCTCCAGTCTCTGTATATATTCTCTCCCTCCATCCCTTTCCTGGAATCTGGTCCCTTCTTTTGCTATTCCCATCCTCCCCCAGCCCACCAGCACCATCTGTTCTATTTCCCCTTTACCAGGGAGATCTCTTTGTTCCCACTGGGGCTCTCCTTGTTGCATAGTCTCTCTGGATCCTTGGATTGTAGCATTTTGCCTTTTGCCTAACAGTTAATATCCATGTATAGGTAAATATGTACCATGTTTTTCTTTGTGGTGCTGCATTACCTCACTCAGGATGATTTTCTAGTTCTATCCGTTTGCCTGAAAATTTCATGAAGTCATTTTTTTAAACAGTTGAGTGGTACTCTGCTTTGTAGATGGGCCATAATTTTTTTATCCATTCTTAACTTGAGGGACATCTAGATTGTTTCCTGTTCTGGGTTATTGTAGTACTTTAATTAATAGATTGCATTTCGTACAAGGTATCTTGGTAACACCCTCTTACTCTTTCTCCCTGGTCCACTGTCCCACCCCTGTGCCCTCAGAATAAAATAAAATAAAATTAAGTCTGGCTTGTTTGGTGGGAGCCACGGAACAAGGGCATCCCATGGTCTTTTGAGGCAGCAGGCTGCTCTGATCATGGACATTCACTAGGTCTACACTAGCCTGAGATTGAGTGTGATGAAGTTTGACCTGAAGTTGGACTTCACTGTCCAAACCTGCAGGCACTTTGACATCACCTAGGCATCACATACACACACATACATATTTTTAATCACAGTTTTACTAGAATATTTAAATTTACATAGTAAAAACTAATGGAAAATGAAAAGCATCAAGATAAAAACAAAAATGAAACTCAACAGAAATAGTTAAGTGTGTAGAAATGCGCAAAACCAGAACATAACATTAAGGCACTATGTCATGGATGACATTATTTTAGGTATATGCCAAAGCCAAAGCAAAGAGAACAAGAACACTCATCACAACCTTCAGTGATCTTCTAGTTATTTATTCATACACTCAACCAAAACTTATTTAACACCAATTATAATTAGAAAAAACCAGAATTAGTTTCTGATATAAAATCTAGATGAAGTCTAAAGCACAAATCAATACTTATTTAAGTAATCAGATGATCATGTAAGAAAAAATTCTAATGTAGTGAATGTACTTGCAATGATTGTACAAAATTGAAGGGCTGATTTGAAGTGGCAATTCTTTAAGACTGTTGATAAATAGTACTGGAGCTGAGAGTATGAGCTAGTTAGGTGAGAGACAGCCATGGCAGGATCTTCATGTGAGAGAGAGTCATTTATGCTAAGGTTTAGAAGGACCAGTCAATAAATGGCCTTGAGAAATGTTAGGTATATATAAGCAAGCAAGAACATTTGTAGAAAATTCAGGTCATTGTGTTCAGTGATATAAAAAGTGTTGGGCTGAAAGCATCCATTTAGTTTGGATATGACAGATCTGAGAGACTTTGAGGCCAAATCAAAGGCATCGATGTGACAACTTGATATATAGGTTTGGAACTAAAAATGGTGCAATAGAAAGTATCACTTCCTATTTTCTTTTAGCAAAGTTGATGATTTAAGAAATATTGTGTGCTTCATTTGCATGTGCAGGGATGCCCCAATGATCATACGGAGGTCAGAGAACAACTATAAGGCATCTGTCCTCTTTCCATTATTTGAGCCCCATGATTCAAACTCTAGCCATCAAGCTTACTGGCAAGCACCTTTATTCACTGAGGCTTTTTTGTACCTTGAGTTGGAGATTTTTGAAGCCCTAACATTTTCTACATTGGGCATTTTATTTAAAAAAGAAACAACTTTGAAATTTCCAGTCAGAATGGCCAAGAACAATAAAACAAATGATAGCACATGCTGGCCAGGATGCAGGAAAAGGGGAATACTTATACATTGCTGGTGGGAGTGCAAACTAGTATATCCATTATGGAAATCAATATAATGGTTCCTCAGGAAGCTGTAAGCCAATCTACCTCAATATTCAGCTATACCACTGTTGGGAATAATACATCCAAAGAACCCTACATCTGACTACTTGTTCAACCATGTTCATTACTGCTCTATTCATAAAAGTCAAAAATTGCCCATCAGCTGATGAATAGATAAGAAAAATGTGGTACATTTATACAATGGAATAGTATTAAGCTATTAAGTAAAATGAAATTATGAAATGGAACTTGAAAAAATGTATCATCTTGAGTGAAGTAACCAAGATCCCAAAATACAAATATTGTATACTTTCTCCTATATGTGGATGTTAGCTTTTAAGCATTTATATGTATGCTATAATTAGAATAGCTACAGAGGTTAGACACCTAGTAAGGGACAGTGAGGAGGAGGAGAGGATCTCACAGGGAAGTGGAAACAGAATATAGTGTTATGAAGAGATTAAAAAGGAAAACTAGGGGGATTAAAGAGAGGAGGATGGGAGAGCAGGGTAAATGATGGAATATAGGGAGGGACAACTAATACTAAAGGGCATTTGAAAAACTAGATGGAAACCCACTACTGTAGAAACGTCCTAAAATATAAATGTATGTGAAAAGTAATTTAAATGGAGCTACCAAGTATTAGGGAGACAATGCTCCCACTAGACATCATAAACTGCCAAGTAAAATCTCCAGTATAGGAATGGGTTACATCCTGTTGAGTTGTTGGTCAAAATGTTCCCATGAAACCACCATATATCACAGGCTATTGCTAAGGCTCTTGGTTGATCTCCACAACCTGATGCTCCGGCCTTATTACTGATGATGACTCAGAAAGTTGAGCTGGTGCCTAACTAGAAGGATTACCACTACTGACTTGTATTTATGGTACAGGAAGGTACTCTACATACGAGCAGGGAGAAGGGTAACAGGAGAGCAGTCTACATGCTAGCAGGGAGAACAGTAACATAAATATTACCCACTACAAACCCTGCACATATAATAGCAACCTGCCTGAAAGACATACTGGTGTAATAGTGGGACAAATGTTATGGGAGTAACATACCACTTTTTTTGATTGAATTTAAAGCATAATCCACAAGCTAGAACATGCTCTTGATACTGCTAAAGGAGAAAACCTATAATTTTTATTCTGTTAAGTGAACATAACAATAAAATAGCTTCTAATGACATAATTCTATATCCATGTTTCACTGCCTTGCTCAATCCACATCAAAGAAGCTTCTTGCAATTGAATGGGAGTCAACATAGAGACCTACAACTGTACAATGTACAGAGAGTGAGAAACTTTGGAGTACTCAGTTCTAAATGTGATATCTTCTTCAAACCCCTTCCCTCAAGGCTCAGGGGTCTATGTAGAATAGGAGACAGAAAGAATGTAAGATCCAGAGGTGATGGACAACTTCAAGAAAACAGTGACTTCTAGACAAAACAGGATTGATGCATATATTAATCACAGAGACTGTGGCAGCACACATAAAGCCATCTCAAGTTTAAGCCAAATAGGGTCCCAGCACTGAGAGGGAGAAGTAGACTTGGGGTCCAACTCCTGCTCAAGAAACTATTTATCATAGATACCCACTAGCAAAGGGAAAATCAATTTTCTCTAATGAAGTGTCACTGGATATTTCAACTACACTCCAGGGCAGGCCCCACACACAAAAGTAGTTGGCCAATACAAAATGAGCTCCATGTTTTGTTGTTGTTGTGTTTATTTATTTATTATTTCATTTTGTGCTGTCATTTTTTTCTTTTCTAGAAAATAGATATAAAAATATATATATCCTGATTACAGTTTTCATCCCTCTACTCCTCGCAACTCCTCACCCCCTCTCCTCCCAGTCAGATCCACCCTTTTTTTGTCTCTCATTGGAAAACAAACTCTCTCCTAAGTGATAGTGATAAAATGAAATAATATTTTATATTATGATATATATTAAAATAAAGCTAAAACTAACATGACTGTATTGGAAAGAAATCAAAGAACAGCAACAACAACAACAGAAGGAAAAGAGCGCAAGAGAAGGCACAAGAAACAGAGACACACTTTTTCATTTCTTTTTTTTGAGACAGGGTTTCTCTTTTGTAATTCTGCTGTCCTGGAACTCACTCTGTAGACCAGGCTGGCCTCAAACTCACAGACGTCCATCTGCCTCTACCTCCTGAGTGCTGGGATTAAAGGTATGCACCACCACCACCTGGCTGAGACCCACTTTTCACACACTCAGGAATACCATAAAACACTAAATTAGAAGACATAATATGTACACAAAGAACCTGTGTGAAAAGGAAAAGCCCTACAAGTCAAGGAACCTCCAAAGCTGCCATTGAGTTTGTTTTCTCTTGGACATTTCCTGCTGGGCATGCAGCCTGCTTGTAAGAGTAGTTTGTTTTCCCAGGGAGACTTCCTTGGAGAAAACTCAATTTTCATTCTCATATGGTTATCAATTGGACATTGCTTCTGGGTTAGGGATGAGGGCAAGTAGGGCCCCATCTTTCTCAGCTGTAGGGCCCCATCTGGTGCAGACTCATGCAGGCCCTGCACATATTGCCTCAGTTTCTCTGCACTCACATCATTTTAGATGCAGAAGATGTATCTTTGGATAATAAATTAGTCTTTTATTGTTTTAAAGAAATCTACATTTCAGTTATAGGAGTCCCATAATAGGTTTATAAACAATAACCAAATAATAAAATTTCACGTATTGTTAATGCCACAGTTTGGTATAGGTGTATAGTAACAAGAACTCATTAATTGTGGGTGAGAATGTATATGTGAAAGGCCACTTTAAGAAGGGGGAAGTTTCTTATAAAATTAAATATGATCTTACCAGTTAATCTGTAACGCATGCTCCTTGATGTACCCATATGACTCAAAAGCTATGCCTCCACAAAAACTTAGTTATAGGTAATTTTACCAGCTTTGTTTTCAATTGTCGAAGTTTCAAAGAAAACATATTGTCCTTCAGTAGTTGTATTGGAAAGCTGGTGTTTCTAAGCAGTGAAATATCATTATCCAATGCTAAAATAGAATTAGTTATTACATCATATTAAAAATAGAGAAAATTCTAATATATATCACAAAGAGACCCACATGAAAAAACTATATTCTGAGGCTATCCAAGTAGATGACATTTAGAAAACGGCAAAACTATGGTGACAGTAGAAATATCAGTGACTACTGATATAGAGGGCTGAGAGGGCTACATAGGCGGAGCACAGGCTATCTATACAAGTGAAACTATTGAGAATATAGTTGACCTGTTATTACCCACAGAACATACAACAGAGTGAACTATAGTGCCAACTATAGATTATATATCCATGAGGCTAGGCTTATCACAACAAATATTACCTAGATGAAGAATGTTGATAATGGAGGAGGCTATGGAAGGGGAAAGGTACTTGCCATATCTGTATATCTTCCACTCAATTTTGATGTGAGCTCCAAACTACTCTAAAATAGGAAGTCCATTTCTGGTCAGAAATGCCATATTTTGTTGGAAATTATATCAAAGCAATGTGATTTGTGTTATAAGAATGTGCAATGTTACATAGAATGGTCAGGGGACATTTTTATGAGAAATTAACATATAGGTACACCAATAATGAAAAAATGATATGTTAGGGAAGAAAGTGTAAATGGAGGACACACCTAGAGAATAGTCCTGAGATAGAAAGAACTTATAGCATCCTTTATGATTGATTATTCTGGTAGATGAGGGTAGGAATGACATGACCTGATTATATTTGGCCTCCTGGATAAACTATCTTAGTAAGGCCAGATCTGGCAAAACCTTGTAGACGTCTATTGAGTCTTTATCTCCAAACTAAACTACTACATGAGAAAAAAAATTTTTTCTAGAACAAGGAAAGGAGGAGTATCTCTTTCCATCCCTTTGAGGTTGTAAGAAGTATTTTTAATCCTGTGTAATCTGTAGGACCTCATTTGTTTGCTCAATTAGGCAATACCATGAATAGCTGTAGGCGTTCCATGTTTCTCTGTAGAGCAGAGAGTTGCTTTGATTTGTAAGTATGTAGACATTTCAACAGGAGCAGTTAGTTTATCAACAGTTTAAGAGCCATGTTGAGCAAATGACAAGGAAAAACAGAATATTGTTTGCCATATTACATTATTTGAGGCACTTTCAAGGGAAACTCCTACCATTAGAAGATGTCAAATTCTCTCAAAAAGGCTGCTGGAAACTGAATTTTGCTCTTTCCTTTTGGCTGTCATTTGAATTATTTGGGACGATTTGATAAATCACGCTTTTGAGCTGAACAGAGTTCCAAGTTCCTGCTGTTTTCTTTTCCCACTCCAATTTCCAAGTGTCAGAAACTCTTGGGGGAAATAATTAGCCAAATAAAGGGCAGAAATGTGAAAGCAAAGTAGAGTATCAGATGTGCCTTTAAAGCTCTCAGTGTTGTATTGGAACTGGTCAGGTGGCTTGTGCCTAAGTCAGTCTTTGGAAATGAGAATCTATTGCGAGTGAATTTGTGGATGGAGAAGACTGCAAAAGTCTTCTGCTGCAAAAGACTGCAGCATCTATGGAATCAATAAATTCTTGACAATTTTTATAAAAGTTCTGTGCTTTCTATCTTGCCCCAACATATCAAGTCAAGTTAAATTAATAAACTCTCCACAGGGAGATTAAAGAAGAGAACATCCTTGTTTCATTTCTGATGCTGTTGTAAAATATCCTGACAGAAACCAACTTAGGAGAAAAAGAGTTTTGTAGCAGTAGACATAGATGTATAAGTGGATGTAGATGTAGATTCACACAGATGTAGGCATTGGTTTGGGGCAGAGGTCAGTTTATTATTTTGTCTAATTAAATCAGCAGTTCTAGTCCAGATCCCTGGAGCCCTTGAGTGTTTTGGCTTCGTCACAATCTAGTCTTAATCCTTGAACTGGAAGGCTTCAGCCTTCGTACATTCTAGAACATTTAAACTTCTAGCCCAGACCTAGAAGGCTTTAACCTTAGCATTCTGAGACCTACTACTGACTGAGCCACTCTGACTAGCTCCTTCTGAACTCTTACTCTTCTGGTTCAACTCATTCTCTGTTCTGGGCTTCTTTTGCTAAGCTCTGCTGTGTCTCTGTATCTTTCTGATCTCTCCCTGCTCCATTCTGCCTCTATAACTGACTGCTTCAGCTAACTCTGTTCTGCTCCTCAACTGACTCTTCAGCCTGTTTCTCAACTGACTCTTCTTGCTGACACTTCTGTCTGCTTCTGTTAACTGACGCTTCTTATTCCTCTGTAACTGTCTTTTACTGAGATGAGAGCCTGCCGTTTCTCACAAGAGTTGGGCATGTCTGTCTTCTGCTAGCTGTTCCTCTATCAGTCACTTTGTTTGCCATTCACTTTGACTCATCTCAGACATCACTTCCTGTGTGACACTAATTTCTTCTGATTTCTGCCTCCTGTGTCTGTGTCCACTGTTTTTTTTTTCTAGTTATTAAAGGCGTGGACTACCACTGCTTTCTGAATACTGGATTAAAGGTGTGTCTGTATTCCATTTAGCCTTTGGAATATAGAACTTAGCTTTCACGCAGGGCTATTTCTCTACAGAATTTATTTTAGCTTACAACTGAAGGTTACAGTTCATTACTGTGAGAAAGTCAAGGCAGGAACATCAAATAGTTAGTTACAACATCCACAAGCAAAGAGAAAAATATGTGTTTATGCTTACTTGCTTTCCTCCTTGTGATCAACCCTATTTTCCCCCTTTTACACTGCACAGGATCCCCTGACTTAGGAATTGTGCTGCTGACAGTGGGCTTTGAATATGTTATCAATTAACTTAATCCTTGTGATGACCATTCTTGGTGTCAACTTGACTACCTCTGGAATTAACTAAGACCCAAGTATCTGGGTACACCTGTGATGGATTTTTCTAAATTAAATAATTTAAGTGGGAAGACCCACTTTTAATCTGGTTCAATTGAGGTAGGAAGATCCATCTTTAGTATATATCTTTTGAAATGGGAACATCCACCTTTAATGTGGGCCACATCTTCTGTTAGCAGTCAATACAAAGGGTGTGGAAGAAGGAAACTTGTTCTCTTTTTGCCTGCTTGTTCTCACTCATTGGCAAGTCTATTTCTTCACTGGCATTAGAGACTTCTCCTTCAGGATTCTGGCATATACTGAAGACTAGCTGAGACATCCAGCCTTGTGGACTGAACAACTACTAGATTCTTTGACTCTCTGTTGGTAGTCAGCCATTGTTGGACTAGCTAGACCACATCCTGAAAACAATTTTAATAAATCTTCTTTACATATGCATATATATTTGGTCTTTAGAGAACCCTGACTAATTCAGTTTCCCCACAGATATGCTCACAGACTAACTCAGCACAGACAATCTGTCATTGAGTCTCTCTTCTCAGGTTTTAGGTTATGTCAAGTTGACAACTAAAGCTAATCATCACACTATGCTCCTTGTCGACTTCACATACAAACATATCATGTTTGAACTAACTATAGTCTTCAACTTCCTGTTCTCAAAGCATCTAAAATACAGTCCAACATTAAAAGTCTAAAGCCTCTTTTTAAAGTCCAGTCTCTTAACTGTGAAATCCTATAATTTAAAACTATTTATATACTTGCACAATATGATGTCACAGAGTAATACGATTATTCTAAAAGAGGAGAATCAGGGCATCAGAAGAAATGGTAAGATCAAAAATTAAGATCACTCTAGGCAAATATCAAATCCTGCAGCTCAGTAATCACTATCTGGAGCTGATTTTCAGGGCTCCACCAAACATGGGTAGCTCCACTCCTCCAGCTCTGCCACCTGCATCACACATAGCTTCTCTCTTGGTCTTAGACTAGCTTTAATCTACACCTCAGTTCTCTTTGGTAAGCATCTTGTAATCTTGCTATCTAGAATTCTGGGGTCTCCACTACAACTGAGGCTTGACTTTTATAGATCCATGCAGGAGTCTTTTAGGATATCTCTACAGGGATTCCAATCCTGCTAAATAATGTCAGACCTCAACTTCTTTCCATGACCCAGTCAATCTTGTACCATGTGGATGATATACTGCTACATTCTTCTCAAGATTTACTGTGTTCCTCTTAAGCCACAGCTGTATCAGCTTCTGTTCTCCCAGGAAACACTGTCCAAGTCACTCAGTAATCCACAAGAATTTTTTTTCAATGGTACTGATCTCTTTAAAAATCATAGATGCTTCTTAAGCCCTAGACTGATCACCCTTATCTAAGGTGTCACACAAATAGCCCTTATCCCTGTTCCTGAAAGAATTTTTGTTTCCTCTTACAGGTCCCATGTGTTGGATCTCATCTGTTCACATTTCTCTTAGCAGTTTTATCTCAAAAGTTCCTAATAAAATGGTCAGTTAAGCCCTGTTTCCAGTATCCATTGGATTTTATACATCAGTTTAACAAATACATCCATCTTTCTACCACAAAACAGTTCAAGGCATAAAAGCCACATAGTCAGGCTTATCACAGCAACAGCTCCACTCCTGATACTAATTTCTGTTCTTTTTTTATTTCTGTTTAATGAAATATTCGGACAAAAACCAGCTTAGGGGGAAAGGGTTTATTTTAGCTTATAATTCCAGGTTAATGTCCATTACTGTGGAAAAGTCACAGGTGATAGGAGTCTGAAGCAGCCAGTCATAGCATATCCACAGCCAATAGTAGAAAGAGGATGCATGCTTGCTTGCTTGTGCTCAGCTCAATTTCTGAACTCTTATACAGGGTAAGGACCTCTGCCTACATAATGGTGTCTCCTACAATGGGCTGAGTCTTCCTACATCAATTTATTTAATTGAGACAATTACTTATAGTCATGCACTTAGACCAACCCAATGTAGATAGTAGTGCCTCATTATTGACTCCATACCTAGATGATTCCATATTGAATCAACTTGGTGATTAATGCTATCACAAGAAGCAAACTATGTGTTTAGATAGATTAAAAAGAGAAAGTTTCTATTTAAATATAAGATCCATGGGGTGAATGAATAGCATGCCCAGAGAACTTTTTTGTACTACTGACTTGCATAGAGAATCTCCTTGTTCATTTTCCAATTCATCAGTATTAGTTATGTGTCTTATATTATGGAGACAAGAAACAACTGTATAAGCCATCTCCACCCAATGAATTTTTGTATTAGAAAATTAATATCAGAATGATTATAAGTCTTCCCATCTTATAAGTTCATTTTAGGCTCAAAATTTTAAACATTTGACCAAGGTCATGCTGTCAGCTACTGGCAGAGGGAGGATTTTATTTATAGCTGGTGAACTGTCCAGAATAACTCTATAGAATGTTTCCATCCAGTCTAATTTAGCTTTAGTTATTTCAAGATATTCTTACTGCTGCATAATGTAACTTCTGTATAATGGTCAGTCTCTGATGGCATATACTTTTGCTCAAATTAGTTCAAATTGCCATTTCATAGATATTTATTTATACAGCCATTTATAAATGAACAGATAGGTGGCTCCTTGTACAAATAACAATTTAAAATCAAGCTTAAATTTTAAAACTTTATTTGTAATTCATAAATAAAAATTGTATTATATATTTACAAGGTATAATATGAGTTTTAATAATGTTGACTGTGGAAAAACCAAGATAATTAATAAATCCTTTACCTCACATGTGCATGATGTTTCATAGTGAAAAGAAAAATATTTAAAATATATTCATTAATTTTGAAATGCTTACCTAATAATTAATTATTTTTTGAGATTTCATTAATTTTTATTTTATGTGTATGAATGTTTTGCCTGCATATATGTTTGTTCACCACATGCAAGCAGTGGCTATGGAGGCCAGAAGACGGTATCAGATACCCTGGAACTGGAGTTATAAAGATGTGAGTTGCCATGTGGGTACTGGGAATTGGAAAAACAGCCAGTGTTCTTAACTGCTGAGCTATCTTTCCAGTCCTCTGATGAGTATTTAGTGTCCTTAGCACTTGGTGTAACTGATTGTTGAAGCTACTCTTCATATCTAATTGAAATTTCATGCCTATTCCTCTGCTGTACTTTTCCTCTTCACCCCCTACATCAGGTTCCAGTAGGTGTGGTTCTGCTCTTCTCTTGGTTTGTGTAAGTCAAACCCATTTTCTTTAACAAGAGGGTGGTGCTGACTGCCCAACTTTTCGTCTTCCTGGTGATCAAGTTTATCCCACTGACATCATTGCCATCCTTTGTTGACAACAGAACTCAATCTTGTTGTCACTCCAATGTGGATTGAAGACCAAGGCTCTCCATGAATATTCCAGGTCTTTAACACCAGACTGGGACTGCTGAGACATTCAGCATTGCAGACTGAGATGGGTTCTCAGCTCTTCTATGTGCAGAGGGTCATTATTGGACTGTCCACCTCTATTATGGTGTAAATCAGTCTAATAACTCCATTTATAATACAGAAAAGAGTCTGTAATTATCCTTCTAGATTAGTTTGCAGTACAAAGTTTCTATCCTTTCATTATTACTATGGCAGTTCTTAGATGAACTTTCCCCTTTGTAGTTTTCAGAAGCACTTCAATATAGAGTAATGAATTTGAGTGGGCAGCAGTAGTAGGGTGGTCAAGGTATGCTGAGAAATAAAGAACAGGGAGAGTTTTGACCTTTATCAGTCACTCTACATGAGATATTACACAGTACAGTAAAATTTACTGTTGTCTGTACATATCGTAAAATAATCAATTTTAGAAAAATACCTGAGATGCCTATACTTCCCCCAAAAAAGGAACTGCTCCCCTGCTCTTACATGATGCCCCCCTGTGATAGGAGCCTGGTCAGCAAGTTGACAACTCTTCAGTCTTCACGGGAACTTAATAACATTAACTAATGCTCCTGAACATTCAAGTCTCTTTTAGAAGCTGAGAACATAGCAGAGTGTGGAACAAAGTTTTTCACCCTCTTAATGAGCTTATTTATTTATTTTTTTTATGGTGACAGGCAGATAAAACGGAAAAAAAAACAAATAATTGGATAAATACATAGTTTTTTTCACTATATTTTCTAGCACTGAGGAGTGACTTGAAGTGTGAACATCTTCCATTTTCTAGAAATTGTAGTAAATAACAATAATACGTCCCAAGAATGCCCCAAATTAATCAAGTCCTCGTCATAATCCAGAAATGTAAAAGGACCATGGGAAGAGAAAGCATTTCAATTTGAATATTGGCACAAGACTTCTCTACATTTATTTCCAGCTTAATACTTCTTTCCCCAGGTTTGTTTACATTTGACATTTTTATCTAGCTCTTATTCTGTTCTGATAACCCATTAGCTTAGAAGTAGCTTTTATAAAGCAATAGTGACTTTTCCATTATTGAGTATCTATTTCAAAGTCATTTAATCTTCCAAGCAGAATTTGTTGTGTGAAGTTTTATGCAGCCAAGAATAATTTATTTGCAAATGTAGCAACAGCACACAATCAGTCAAATGAGATTGAGTTTTTTCACCAGATGATATTTTACTGAAAGTTTTAATGTTTCTGGTTTATGTTTCATTAGAATTTGAATAGGTATATGCAGCTCCTCAAAATGTTCTCTGATAGTGAAATAGTATTTGGAAAATAGTACCTCATAAACATGAGTCCTTTCTGAAAAACATCACAACCAAGTGTACTGCTCAAGTCAAATATTAGTTGGAAGGCAGCACTGTTTAACTGAAAGAGTATAATTTAAATGAAAATTATTGTACCATGTTCTAAAGAAGTAATTTATTTGGCCAATGCCTCTGTAGGTGTTATGACATATGTATGATCTTTACAAGTTATTAAGAATTCTCTTTTCAGTTTTCTCTAATAATACTTTTCAAAAATGTTATAAAAACATTAAGATCATAAAGGAGATTTTTCAATGATCTCTGAGAGAATAGTTTCTGTAACAACACTTGCATAATTAGCCTAGATAATACTTAGAGTGCTTCCTGAAAGTGATTCATGAGACTGGAGAGTCTGCCTGTTTGGAATGACTGCTCCCTCAATACCTGTCAGGAGGTCTTCTTTTATCTTACTTGTGTGAATAGATTATGTCACAATAAGCCTACTATAGCAAATAAACTACAGAAGCAGGCTCCCTTATTAGATGTCGATTTACTGGGTCGAGTGGGGTGGGGGAGGGCTTGAGTTATAAAGTTCCCAGAATTAATCCACCCTTCCTTTCTTCCTTGCTTCCTCCCTTCCTTTTTACTTCCCTCCCTCCCTCCTGTCTTCTTTCTTCTCTCCCTCCCTCTCTCCCTCCCTTCCTTCCCCTTTCCCTTCCTTCCTTCTTTCCCTCCTATCACCTGTAGGTATTAATGATAACTATCTATCATTGTTTTCATGGAATTACATTCATTCTTCTTTGGTTTGATGATGATTTGCTGTGTTGAGCTAGTCATGCCATTTTCTCCAGTTCTCATGATCGTCATGTGTGACTCCAGACAAGAATCAAGGCCTTATTTATTTAAAAAAAATGAATTAAATTCTATGGTGGAGAGGAGAAGACCAGATCCCCATGTTGGATGTTACAAGTATATGGTCTCAATACCTAAGAGACTGAGGAAAGGTTGTCCATGCTACAGTGTTAAAACAAGCACATTTGGTTCGTTTATTGACTTTATACAAATGCTGACTTCCAAGCATGAAACATTATCCATACACTTAGAAAAATCCCATGTTTCCATGGCCGTCAGAACATCACTTGAAAGAGGGAATTCCCCAAAGGTTTGTATTTCTTCTAAAGTATCCTTCACTGGAATAAACATAGCTATCTCTATTCTTATGCTTTTCTGGGTGTTGCACAATATTTCCATAAGTTCATCATGTGACTGCTTTTCTTCCCTTCTTCCTATGTCTTTAACATATAGCAATCATGTCTTCTCATTTCCTTAGTGTTCTATTTTTTTTTTCCTTTTTTATGAAGTATTCCAGTGATACTGCTTTTCAGGGTTTTCTACTTTATCTCTACATTAAACCTATGTTTCAAATGTTATGAGAACATTTTGGAACAGAGGTGTCTACTTTTGAAACTCTAACTGACATGAATTGAGGTCTGTTGAGGGAAGATAAAATATCTAAACCAGAAAATGTTTATAACCAAAAATGTGGACCTAGTTAAAATAAAAATTAGGACTCAGTCAGATCAATAGGAAATCTTGCTTCATTAATTTATGTTGAGAACTCTGGCCCCATGTCCAAATGTGATACCCTTGAAAAGCAACAAATAGAATATAGAAAGATTCATAGATGAATTCAAGTTGAAAGTATTTTGCATTTTCTATAAGAGACCAACAATAACAAATTCAATGTATTTGCTACATATGAGTATGTAATTTGGAGAGTTTTGCAAACTTCTTTTTCAAACTTGCACTAAATTTAAAATTTTGCATTAACCTACTTGTATGACAAATAATTTAATCTAATACAGCACAAGTGAACATACACAAATAACCATGAACAAATTTTAGAACTGGTTTCCTCACTTAAGAGAAATGGCATAAAAATGGAGAAATAATGTTTAATTTGCATATAAATATTTATACATAAAACTTGATGAGTGTGGATCTGAAACAGTGATAGACCACAACAGTTGCCTGGAACTAAAATCATTGTAATTCATTGCAAAACAATTCTGGGACCCTTCTTTACTTTTCAAATACACTACAGAGAACATGAGTGGTTCAAATGAAAATATGAGCTACTTTTTCGAATCTTGTTTTTCAAAGATTTTCCTTTGTGTACTTCTTTGGTTGTACTTTATAGTAAATATCTAGGCTATTTGGACATCCTAATTATGGCTACACTTTAAATTTCTAAAAATACAAAATACTTTACTATAGACCCTGCTGTGAATGTAGATTTTAAACATAAGCCTATAAAACACAGCAGACAACACCTACACATTTCATTGAACACGGAGAAGTGGAGCTGGAGTCTACATCGAGCCTTCACCATTACTTGCTAGTATCTTTGGTACAGGAAGATACTCTGCACACTACCAAAGGAGAAAAATAAATAAGCCAGCCAGCTACAAAACCTTTGATCTGAAATGGTGTCTTGCTTGCAAGATATTCTAGTGCAATGGTGGCTTAGAGCTTGTGGGAGTAACAAACCAGTACCTAATTTGACTTAAGGATGCCACCATGGAATGGCACAGACCTGATATTGTTTGGGTGACCAAGAACCAGAGACTAGCTAACCTAGATATTTACTATAAAATATATCATTACTGCCCAAAAGAAAAAGAAAAAGGAAAGAAAAAGGCTAACACTAGAATGACTCCTAATGACATTCTGCTATACTCATAGATTAGAGCCTTGCTCAACCATTATCAGAGAAACTTTCTCCTGAAGCATATGGGAACAAATACAGAGAACCACAACAAGACAACATGCAGAGACTAAGAGACCTTGAAACACTCAGTCCTAAGCATGATGTCTCCATAAAATAACTCCCCTTGGGACTCAGGAAAACATATGCAAGATTAGGCAGAAAGAATGGGAGAGGCATAGAGAATAGAAAACACCAAGAAAACAAGACCTCTAACTCAACAGGATTGAAGCATATATAAGCTCACACAGACTGAGGCTAAATCAACAGGATTGAAGTATATATAAGCTCACAAAGATGAAGTCAGCATGCACAGGGCTCACAAGGGCTTGCACAAAATAGGTCGTAGAGCTGAAAGGAGATGGACATGTACCTCCATCCCAAACCCAGAAGCAATCTCCAATTTATAATAGTGTTCTATTTTATATCATGGTACTCCTTAATCTATTTAGAAAAAAATGATTCAGCCCATATTGTATATACAAGGCTATGCTCTAATGAATAAAAATAAAGTTTAAACCCAGAATCTTGCTTTCAGAAATTCAGAATACGTGGATGAGACAGTTAATCATGACTTCAGCGTAACAGGGTGTGACAGTGGCCTGAAGTGGTTCTGTACAAACACACAGAAAAAAAAAAAGCTTAACTTTACCCGAAGATCTTAATTAAGACATTTCCATCTATATGTCATGAATCTTGAAGATGATCAGGTACCCTAGTCTCTCCCTCTTCTAACTCTTCATTTTAAAATAGTTTTTTAGTTAACATATATAATAAAGGGATATATATATATATATATATATATATATATATATATATATATGTATATATAATTCTACTTTGTTCACATTGGCTCCATATTCAACTTCTTTGTTTCCTGACCTCTCCTGCTTGCCTTTTCCCCTCTAAGTTACCATTCTACTTTTATGGCATATATACATTTCAATTATGTAAATTCATACTAAATATAAGTTACATACATACATACATACATACATGCATACATATAACTTCAAAGCTCAATTCCCTGTATGAGGGAAAATATGAGATGTTTGTCCAAGTCAGGTTAATTTTGATTAATGTAATGGTTTCTAGTTCCATCCATTTTCATGCAAATGTCATGATTTCATTCTTTTTTAGAGATAAATGAAGCTTGGTTGTATATAGGTATCAAGCCTTCTTTATCTAGTCATCTGTTAATGGACATCCAGTAAGTTTCCATATCTTGGATATTGTGAAGAGTGCAGTGATCAACACGATGTACAGATATTCATGTTATGCTGAATTAGATTCTTTTGAGTATGTATCCATGAGTGGTATAGCTGGATCATATAGCATTTCTACTGAATCAGCATTTCAATGTCTTATCTTGATTGACAAGTAGTTCATAAGTTGACTTTCTTTTCTTCACACAACATGTCCTCATTATGACACTAAGGCATAAGTTTTAAAACATCTGGATTCTTCTCTTGCAGATTATACATTTTAGTGAGGCGACCATAATATATCATATCCATACATTTAAAACCATGACCATGAATGAGAATTTCAAGGCACTCTGAGTCTTCATAACAGAACAAAGGAATTCTTTGAAAACTAAACTTTCAACTGAAATCTGATATCTAACTTGGAATTCTCCAGTTAAAAAATATTGCTTTCCAGATGACAGAATGAAGAGCATCCAGTGTAAACCAGAGCTCAGAAGAGTTGCAGTGTTGCTTAGAAGGAAGCCATAGCAGATCCAGATCATGAGGATTCTGGTCAAAGGCAGCAGAGGTCAAAAGGAAGCAGTTGAAGGTTGTAATGCTGTGGGAACTCCAGACCTCTGGTCTGCATTTTAAAATTTGCCATCTGCTTGTTCTATACAAATTTAATCTAAGCAAAAATTCCTCTGGGCTACAGTATATTTGAATATTTATTGTTCCTTGTGGAACACTGAACAAGAGTTTTATATTTTGGATCTGATGTAGCTCTCATTGAGGTCTATATTGAGTTTTTTTTTTTTTTTCTAATCTTGGCACAGTTGAGAGGTGTTAGAAAGTGTAAGAGTTGACACAAGCTGAAAGTCCACTATGGACTATCAGGAAACCTTGAAGGAGATGATGGAACTCTGCTCCTTCCTCTTAGTTTTAATTCCTTGTCGTGAGGGTGAGCACATCTTCTTCAGGGACATCTGTCACAATGTTGCCACAGGCCTAAAGCAGGAAGGCCAGTAGATTGTTGACAGAAGCCTCCAAAATGGTGATGCAAAAGGAAAATTCGTTCTTCATAAATTGGTTTATCTTAGATATTTGTTATAGTGGTGGGGCGCTGACTAGTATCGTGAACTTAAGGGATAGTCTTTAACAAAAAAGGCCAAAGAAATCACAGAAGGGATCAGAGCTGTACTGCTGACATCTGGCTCTTGCCAGCTGTTCTAAGGGCCTTGACAGTCAGCAGAAGAAATACTTTGAAGCAGGCATCTTCGGGAGCAGCAAGGAAATTATGTTATTTGTGCATTGTTCACTGTCTGCCATTCATCCTCCAGACTTGCTATTATCTGCTTTCATTTAGAAAGCACTTAGAACTGCTTTGCTAGAGAATAACCAAAATACCTCCATGTTCCCATTTCTCTCTCTCAGCAATTGTGGATGTATTCTCTCCATTGCATATCCCAGTTCCAATTCTAAAGACATTTTTTGGACAATTGATGCATACTCCAGCACAATGTAGTGGAACATAGCAGTCTCTCTGTACTGCCCCTAGTTGCTTTCATTCCAGCTGTTTCTATTGCCAAATGCAATTTCAAACTTTTAGCTGGAGGTATATTTGAAGATGCATATTTATCACACAGACTCTAATTATGGAAAATACCTTGCTTAAACAAACAATCACTCAGTCTCAACTTGATTACGAGGGTGGACTAATTGGTATTTCTGAATCCAGCTCGAATCTCCTGGGATACAACCCACAAATAGACTGGAGCAGCCAGGACAAGACTGCACAGTCAGATACATCAGTGAACCCTTTTTTCATCTCCTGTCTTCCTTCCACTTCTCACTTTTTAACAGGCACTATCTGCATGGAGCTTGCCTGCTGAAGATTCCCAATGGATTTTCAGTTATAGGTGGCAAGGCATGTGACCTTGCTTCTCCGTTTCCTCCAAGCCCCCTTGTTCAGTGTCTCATTCTCTCACTAGCAAGGTTACACTATAGCATAACTATATAGTGTAATTCTATAGTGTATAGTGTAGCCTATGTTGTTAAAGACCATATATAATTTAACATTCTCAGAAAGCATTTTCACTTTCAAACATGAGCGTGGGGATTCCAACACAGCCTTTGGTATTATAGCAGTATTAAATTCTGTGAGTGTAACATGAGGGTGATAACACAGAATTGAAGAAATTCTCCCCTATATATATATATTTATTTTCCATATAAAAACAACCTTAGGTAGGCCTGCTGGCACAGATCTATGATCCTACTTAAGAGGCTGAGGCAGAAAGAGGGTAAGTTCAAGGCTAGCCTCGGCAGCATAATGAGACTCTGTCTCAAAAAGTGAAAACATTCTGGGAATGTAGCTTAGTGGTAGAGTGCCTACCTAGCATGTGTGGGGCCCCAAGTTCAATCCCCAGTACTGTCAGAAACAACTTTGAATATCTGAGTTATGTTTTAAGGATTTCAAAGCATTATTATACCCATATATCAGTTAGCTATAGAGAAGACTGAGGTGGCATCATCTGGTCCCCTCTGTAGGAAAGACACAGCAGTGAGAAGCTGAGAGGATTGTGTGATGATGGAATTTAAACTGTCATAACTACACAGAAGAAATATCTTAATCATATGTCAGGCTTTAAAACAGACACATGGAATAAAAACAATAAAAAGTCATCAAAAAAGAAGCTTGAATGACAAAACAGAAATGGAGATATACTGATTCAAATGATTAGGAAGGAGAAGATGATAATGTATGAAATCAGGTCGCTGGCTTTCTGGAAGCAGACTAAGAAACAAAGATGTGACCACTTAGTTTTGTAGCCTGGAAGAACAGGTGTTGATCGTGCAGCCACATTTCTCTTGACGTTGGCTCTTGAAGTCTTTCCTTAGGGCATTGACACTGAGTGGGAAAGGAGATAAGTCTCAGTGGCGGCTATTTCTCAAATAGAACTTACTTGACTGCCACCTTCTGTATTCTCCAATCCAGGTCAGGACACTGTGCCATATTTCAGGATTTTGGGCTTTCTTTTCAAACTTTTATTTTCATGTATGTGTATGTGTATGGATGCTCAGAAAATGGGCATCAGATACCTTGGCTGTGGAGTTACAAGTGAATCGGAGCCTCCTGATGTGGATTGCTGGGAACTGAACACTGTCTTCATGATTGAGCAGCTAGTGGTCTTAACCACTGAGCCATCTCTCTAACCTCCAGGACTTTGGGCTTTCTTCCTTTTTTAGTTTTAGTGTGAGGTCTTGCCTATACATCTCTGCTGGCTTTGTTGCTTGCTGCCTGCTTTTCCTTTTCCCCCTTCCCTCTTCTATGTTGCCTTCTTTTGGTCTGTTCAGGACCTTGGAGACATCAGATTTTGCCTCCTTTGCTACTCCTTTGTAGGTTGCAGGCATGGTGGCGCTAACTTCAAATCCAAAGTGTCCCCAAGGGGCTATTTTCTCCTACGCTGTCACATTGTCCTCTTTCTTCTCATCTTGGCCAATACTTTCCTGTTTTGTGGCTTGATTTTATAGAAAGAGACCACCATGGGAGTGAGACTGGGTGTCTAGTGACACTTACTTCATCTTACTGGTTCTTCCAGTGCCTTCCCAAGCCCTGGGCTTTCTCTGTCTTGGCATGTCTGACTTCTTTCTCATTTAGCTATTCTCACAGGAGTTCTATTTTCTCTAGCTTGTGCCTCACAGTCAATCCAATCCGTCTGTAGAAAATTGAACTTCACTGTGAACATGCTTAAAGCCTATTCCCATGGGTCTCTTTTGGAATAAGAAAAGGAGAACATATGGCTCAATAGCCAAGTGCTTTATAAGTCTACATATACTCGCACTTGAACCTCAGCTCTGATGCTCCTGCGAACCCAAAGCAAAATGAAGCAGAACTGGAATTTTAAATTTTATTTCTTGTAGCAACTTCTGATGATAGTCTTTAAAGCAATTCAACAAGGAACTGTTCTATGAGGATAATATGGAGCAAGCATATATCCTGACAACTTTTAAGCTCAATTTAGGGAGTGGCTATTCTATAGCTACAGAAGAAAGTGGCCAGTTCCAAATAATGCTTACTTTGAGATTACAGAAATTGATTTTGGTTCTTACTTCTACCATGTGACCATAAGTGATGTGACGGTCACAGAAGAGCAAAGAAACCTTTTTGTTTTCTTGTTAAAATTCTTAGCAGTCATTTTCCTGAAAAATTCTAAACAACATCCTTCTTAATAGCTAGTCTAATTTCCTACAACCTCACTACTGATTGAGATGGAGGAGATTAATGGAACATGGCCAGGTTCATTCTTACCAGGCAGCTGTGATAGATGGAATGCCACTGGCTGCACTGCACTAGCTATTCCAACAACTCCTGTTTCTGACAATACACTGTCCAGCATATCGATTATGCTAACCTTTAGCTGTAAATCCATGTCTGGAGTGAAGAATTGCAAAAAGGCTCATTTGTCAAGCACAGCCTTAATCAAAGATTGTAATTGGTGTTAATGAATCCTCAGTACAGGCACCTGCTTAGAGAACCAGCTAAAGGTTGGTCCGTGGCAGTATGTGCATCAGCCATCACCATCTGGAATGAGATATGACAGCTGTGCAGGGAATCAGGGAAGGTGATTTGGGAATCTTTCATTTTTTTGATAGGCAGGTACCCACAGTTATCATGAATTATGTTTGGACTGAGTAGATGACCTTTTGGAAAGACTTGGTTTGATCACCCCTTAATCTTCTCTCATACGAAATTCATTGAAGAGATAATTTAAACATTTTAGAAATAGGAAGCAGAGGGCCATTTTAAACTTAATTCAAGAGTCATGTATTTGTCAATCATGGCTCACAGACATTTTACATGCACATCTCTGAAATAAAATTAGACCTCTCTCAATCTCTGCATCCAAAGATCAATGTCAATAGCACTGAAAGGACCATTTTTTTCTCACATTGGATTCCATCTTGAGGGTATCATTTGTATCTTAATTTCATAGCAACAGATACTCTTTTCTCTGTTTTTTATCCTTTCCCCACTTAGTCAATGTATTATCCATGAATCTAGCACTAATATGAACCAGAAACTCTTCTAATCTGGGAGAAGGCTCAGTATTGTTTCTGTGATTTTCTTTTTATCCCCAACCCCCACAGTTGTGAGGCAACACAGTCAAGTTTTCTCTATCTCTGTAAGGAACATATTCCACATATCTTGTCTCACCTACTTAGAAAGGTTACCATCAGCCATAGTAAAGCCAAAGAGAAGATCTTCTGTCACAAAAGCCTCCTGACTTTATGTACAGCCTTCAGATCAAGAGGCAAAATACAGATTATGCAATACGATGTTATCTTCAACTTTATCATCGTGAGCATATTTTATTCTTGAAGCTTTCTGGTGTTTGTGTCTGTTATGTTTCTACCTTTACGTTCTAAACAGTTCATCTCAAAAATTCACACTGCTTTATCAACATTGACTACATTTCAAAGAATTTGACGAATATTTTCTGATAGTTTTTTTAATCCACTTCATTGTACTTCCTTGACCTTGGATTTCCAAGTGATTATTACTTCCACACTTACTGCAACTTA
Source organism: Cricetomys ansorgei (assembly GCA_026225945.1). Lineage (NCBI taxonomy): Eukaryota > Metazoa > Chordata > Mammalia > Rodentia > Nesomyidae > Cricetomys > Cricetomys ansorgei. The sequence continues at coordinate 18,548,593 of JAMJFZ010000242.1, forward strand.
TTTCTTCTTTTGGAATAAGTTCTTGATTACAGATGTAGTTCATAAGGCTAGAGAGGGGTGGCTTGTCTTGAAGTCCCAAAGTTTTCATTTCCCCCATCTTGAGCAGACATTAAAAGTTCTGAGTAATTTTAGTTATGTCAGAAATTCAAATTTTTACTAAAACAGTTGTCCTGAGTGTGGAGTATTGATTGCTAGAGACTGAGAAGTATCTTGGAAACAGATACCTTAATTACACAGAGGAAATGAGCTCAAATGTCCCACAGAAGAGTGGGAAGAGTGGGATCACTATCATTATCTATTGTGTATATTGGAAGAACTTGAACAGTGGTGCTCATCAGCTCAAACATGAAGAGATGATAAAGAGAGGGAATACACTACTCTAACATGATCAGTATATACTCTGTACTGTATGTATGCTGGCATATATTACACTGTATCTCACAGGCATATTCATTGAGTATGTGCTAATAATAAAAAGAAATGGTTCTTAATTGACTGGTAGATGGGATATCATTGGAAAAGGCACTTCAAGCATGCATTTTCTATCAAATAATTGTTAAATATTTAGACAGTTGCTTGTGGTAAGTGGTCCCTCTGGATCCACTAGCTTGAAACATAAGGCACCCCATTTTTGTTTAAAAGATCCGTTTATCTGGTCTTAATGGACAGAACTCGGACTAAGGTCAGATAGCCCGAAGCTGCGCAGTTCTGGGAAACGGCTTGCTGGACGAAATTAACTTTATTGCTTCCTCATTCTATGGGATGTTTCCACCCTTATAGATTATACAAGAAGCCCCTAGAGAAAATCTTACAGTTGCATTACTTCCTTATTGCTCTGGGACATCCTAACACTACCTAGGAATACCAGATAGACCGGACCAGTCCGCATACCAGATAAGGTTACCATAGTAACTTGCTTATGCATTCCCCGCTTTTCTCCCTACTTCGAAAATTGCATAAATACTGGTACTGTGTGTTCAATAAATTTGAGGTTTGATCAGGAAAACTGTCTTGCCTCCTATCATTCTCGCATCCCTGCCCATATCCCATTCCCATGCCCTCTCCTAGGGTCCTGGTTGAGGATTCCGTGGGTCGGGACAGTTGCTGAGCATGGAGAATGGTGTAGATGAAGCAAGAGAACTAGAGAAAACTTGTTGGGCGCTGTCATGGAATGTACATTCTGAGTTAGTGTCAATCATCACTACACACTAAAAAAGGTCTGGAAAAATGAGCACAGATCCTGATCTCTTAAAGTTAAGAATTTCAAAGATGTTACAAATTTTCATTTCTTTCTCTTTTCTTTCCAAGCCAGGGTTTCTCTTTTGTAACTCTGGCTGTCCTGGAATTCACTCTGTAGACCAGGCTGGCCTTCAACTCACAGAGATCCACCTGCCTCTGTCTCCCGAATGCTGAGATTAAAGGTATGTGCCACTACCACATGGCTGTCACAAATTATCATTTCTATAAACTCAAAAAAAATTAAACATGTATATTAAGGCATCTATACATTCAAAATATAGCCCCTTTCTTGACTCAGAGCCAAGATATCTGGGAAATTCATCTTGTCAAAGTGATGTAGCATAAGTTGTTTTTGCACACACTCTAAAATGAGTTACTCTCTTGGAATGCTCAATTAGAGTATCTGGCATCAAGTATATACACACTGTACTTTTAGTGCTTACTTCCATACTTAGAATGTAAGAATAATTGTGACATTTATGCATTTATTGTGCAGTATTGTGCTACACAAAGAATTGGCCACTTGATGTTACTTGCAGAACAATTATGCACAGGATCCAGGAATCATAAATGAGGTTATGAGAGGTTAGATAATTTCTTTTCAGTATTAATGTTGGTCAGTGGCAGAATGAAAATTCAAACTAGTGGCTCCAAAATGCATGCTTTGTCTGCACTGTCTTTGTGCTAGACTTTCTTTCTTAGTGTCAAAACTACCATCTTTTTCATGGGAGGTGTTCTTGTGCCCTTTGAGTGTGGATGTAACTATATCTACGGGCCACTGCCTTTATAACTTCCCAAGTAAACATTAAATTTATGAGGAGCTTTTATTTTCTAAATTCTCAGACAAAATGAAAAATAAAACAAATTATATAAGATGAGTGACAGAGTGTCATCTTGTTATAGAAGGAAAGGAAATTCTCATTCTTTCTATGAGGCAACATATACATATATGTGAAGAAAGAACTTTATTAAAAATTCTGTGCATATATTATTAAACCATATGAACATTAACTTAATTCCATATAGTTTACCATAAATGTTATCTCAAAATCCATTCAATCTATCTTGTGGTTAATCCAATGTCATTTTCTTCCCATGTGATTTTAAAAGATTCTCTTAGATTGGAACATGAATTTTAGAAACAATTTGAGCATTGTCATCTTTTTTAGAGGAAAATATCACTAGGTTTTAACACTCATAACATGTAATACAAAACTCTAAGTAAGTCACACATCTTAACAATATTGCCAATTATTATAAATCATGAGTACTAAATACTGTCTGTAATAAAAAAGGCACATTGCATACTAGTTAGTGGTTCTACTTACTGAACAAATTTTCATCCCATAATCAATTTTGTTTGGGCTTTAATAACAGCAGTTGAGATATACTTCATTATTAAGGCCAAATGGGAAGACAGTTTATTTAATCATTTTAGCAGCTCAAAAGCATAGTGTAGACATTCATGCTAATTTAATTTGATAAGTTGATTAGGTACCACTTATCTACCCTTCTCCTTAAAGTGACACAATGCAAGTGTGAAAAAGTTAGTTATTATTTTTTCACAATTACATGGATACATCCATACATCCATCTCTCTCTGGCATAGCAACCTTGAATCCAGGTCCTTCAAGAAATATATTCTTATTTCATGTCAGTTTACATATATGATAGATTTTACTGTTGTTTTAGGGATTTAAAAACTCAATAGAAGAGGTGAGATAGAAAACAAATAGGTATGACACTAAATCTCGAAAATGCCAATGTGTTTCTGCTACTTTGAGTTATGCAGAGGGGCCATAAGGTTGCTCAAAGAGAAGAAATTATCTTTCTTTTCACTGGGTATTTTGAGGACTGTTACACCATAGTTCCTCCTCTGAGGATAAAATGTGAAAGAATGAACACCATGAAAACAAAATATGAATAGCATACATGAGGCAGAGACTCTGAGTTTGGGTGCAGAGGTTCATGACTACTGAACAGCAGCTGGTCTATTTTGAGGAAGTTGAAGATTTTGGAACTTCTATTATTTTCAAAGTTAGATGGTGCTTGTAATTCCTCTTGGTGATAGGAAGATCATAAAATATTTGGAAAACTCTGAAGCAAGAAGTGTCATTTAAATTGAACAAATTTCCATTCTGACACCAGATATCCTGACTGCTTTTTGAGTACCTGAACTTTTGAGTCTTGTCCCTTCCTTACTCTGGAGCGGGAGAAAGAAATTGACATACTTCATTCCACAGTCAGCACTGAGTGGGGTCAAGATAGACAATGCCTTATGACCACATGTGAAGCTCTTCTTCCAGGGAATCTGACTGAATGGCTCTGGGATTCTCCAACCTAAGAGACCTCACTTGGAAGCCTGGCTCTGTCTCTACATGGCTGCATCATCTTTTAGCCCCAAATTCCTTTTCTGTGAGTTGAGATTAATTGAACCAACTCACTAATTCTAAAATGTAAGTTACACAAATTACACATCTGGGCATTTATTCCATTGACTGGTGTATATTAAGTGCTTGCTAATTGGTTTTCAAATCTCTTAAGCTACAATGGTCTTTTCAAGATATTCTTATGTGAGATGTAGGAAAATCTATAGAGCTCTCAGAGTCTAGGCTACTGTCATATATCCAAAATACAACTGAGGAATTCTAGGCAGAGAAATCACATTCTATAGTCAGTCAGTACACCTGCTAGTGGTTCTTCAATTCCATTTCTTTATAAACACAGAAGCACCATAAGCATGAGTGTACGGATGAGTCTATGAATGTGACATGGGGTTATGTTTAAAAAATAAGGGGAATGGTAGGTGATGCCCAATGATCACAAGAGACAAGGGGAATACATTCGTTTTCCATTCTCCATGGCTGGGCTTCCAAGCATCCCAATCAACACTCCAGTTGTGTTCCCAATCTCACCTGATATCACTCATTTTTGTCCATCATCACAGGGCACTGCCACCTATAATCTGGCTCCAGTTTTCCTGACCTTTTGTTGGATTCTGAGCCTAGTGCCCATGTAGTTCACCATGCTGTCTGTTTATAATCTCTCTCTCCATATATATATATATATATATATATATATATATATATATATATATATATATATACATACACACACACACACACACACACACACACACACATACATACATATATAGACACATTAAGCAGGATCTATGATTTTATTTATTTTAGAGATGAAGAAAATAAAACTTAGAAAATTTATTTTGTCCAAGTTGTGCTTGACACAAGCTAGATACAAGTGTGCTTGACACAAGCTAGAGTCACTGGAGAGGAGGGAACCTCAACTGAGAAGATGCCTCAATAAGATCAGGCTATAAGTAGGCCTGTAGGGCATTTTCTTAGTGATTGATGTGGGAGGGCCTAGCCCATTGTTGGATGGACCACATCTGGGCAGGTGGTCCTGCTTTCTATAAGAAAGAAGGCTAAACAAGCTTTGAGGAGGGAGCCAGTAGGCAGCACCCATCTCCTGCCTCTGCATCAGCTCCTACCTCCAGGTTCCTGTCCTGTTTGAGTTCGTGTCTGCTACTTTTGATGATGAGCAGTAATGCGGAAGTGTAAGCCAAGTATACCCTTTTCTCCTCAACTCATTTCTTTGCCGTGGTGTTTTCTTGAATCAATAGAAACCCCAACTAAGACACAGAGTCATATACATAGGAAGAAAAATGTCTGTTTCCAGTGTTTGTACACTTACCCACCATGGTCCTATTTGTTCAATGGCATAATAATCTTTTTATAATGCTGAGATTTTTTTGTTTTATTTCTCTTGGGAGTATTCCTTGGCATATAGTAGGAGTTTAATAATTGCTAACTGAATAAGTGTTGATATGAATAATAAATAGATAGTTATGAAATGAGTAATTATTAATTAGTATCTGTTATATTTAGTTGATCAGCATACAGCATTTTTCATTACTGAATTATAATAATGGCTCTAAATTTCATGGTTTGAATTTTTTATGAATTTTCTTGGCAAAAAAGTGTATGTATCAGAAATAAATAATTATAAACTCGGTGGGTTTTAGTATTTAATTAATGTTGTTAAATAATGTGTAATGTGTTAAGTGCAGAAATTTCTTATTTTCTCTACTTCATTAATTGAAAGTCTTTATATATGCACAAAGGGAAATGATGCATTTTTCTACTTTAGGAAAACTAAATGATCATTTATCCATGTTTTCAAGAAGTCAATCCATGTTTTGTGACAAAGAATCAAATTATGCCATATAATTGTGAGGGCAACTTCCTCCACTTTATGCTTAAGCTTTCAGGTCTATTTGAGATCTTATAGTTAGATTTGGACTTAGGAACTTGATTAAAATATTTGCAAAGTCTTAAACATCTATGAGAGTACTATGGAGATGAGAGTAATATTCTTTGGTATAAGTTGGATTTCATTGAATTAGTTAATATACTTGATGCAAAAAAATCATATTGAATTTCAGAAATCATTAATCAAAAGACATGTCTCATATAGTCTTCTGATTTTACTAAAAGATTAGATTAGATTAGATTAAGAAAATGGATAGGCACATTATCAGGAGTGGAAGTATAGGTTCATATCAAATATGGGGGTGCCTTCATTATTAATCAGGTTATATTTAAGACCAATATTGGTTTTATAATGATCAAATTTGGTAAACACAAATATTTAAACTGGAAGAGTCTAGTTTGAATTAAAATTTTTAGTTCTTACCTTTGCAGTTCTATAACGTTTTTTTCTTCTCCTCATTTACTGTTTAATTGGCTAAAACAGAACAAATAAAATAAACTCATCAATATGGTATGTAGTTCAGATTGTCTGATAAAAAAATCTAGTCCAGCTTTCTTCTCTTTTGCTTTCCAACCATTATAACCTATTTCCCTATTTTTTTTTTTTTAGCTAAGGATGCTCAGGCTAATGAAGTGGAAAGATTTGTGTGTAGCTTCTGAAGAATCATTTACCTTCCTCATTGAAGACTAGATAAACAGCTGCTTTTGTTCTGTATGCCCTGTTTCTGCCTGGACTTTGCAAATCATTCCCACAGGTGTAGTAGGTCGTTTAGCCTTGACATGCTAAACATGAAGAGAAAAGTCAGCACGCTAAGGGTGCCAGAGCAGAGCAGAGAAAGAGCATGAATTCTTGATGGTGTTGTTAAGCAATTGAATGGATGCCAGAACTGCTGTCATTGCTTTATATTATGCAAGTATACATGATTTATTTATTTAAGCCATAATTAATGGAAATTTCTATCACTTCCAGCCAAAAAGTTTAATATTTAGGGTTCATGGGGAAGCCTAGGAACACTCCTCAGAAAGGAGTCATTTGGTTCTCACTAGGTACTACAACAAGATGGGAATAAGAACATTATAATGTTGATTAATTTCCTTAGGAACTTGTTGGTCCATCATGGTTAATGATTGAGTAAGAAGGCATCTGGGTAAATTACTTCTTCATTTCCTGAGGAAAACATATCTGGAGATTGGTGCTGTGGAAGTTTATTTTTACTTGTGTTTAAATATTGCTTTGTGCATTATTGGGGGGAGGGTTGACCTAGGCCTTGGCATTTTGTATTGTTTGCAGGTGTTGGATTTCTGTGGGGGATGTTTGATTGCTTATGATCTGCACCTGAGGAGTTCTGAATCAATAAAAACACTTCAACTCAGATGATCAGGGTTCCACTGTACAGTATGACGCTTGCCAGGATGGTGGTTCCCTCTGCTGAGGTCTGATAGGGCTTCCAAGTATGAAAACGCCTCTTGTCCTGCTTGCTGAGCAGTTGCAGCAGCAAAGAACTACAGATTAGTAGTTCACAAATCCTGTTGGCTAACTTTTAAGGGTTGTCTCTTTCCAAGAGGCTCTATAAAAAGGTTCCTTTGCCTCATTTATTCAGCAATTTCTTATTAAGCAACAGCAAAAACAAACGTAACCTCCCCCTTGTGGTTTGTATCTTGGTGAGAGAGGTGAGTGTAACTCAAATTGTAAAAATGAGTGTGCAGGTCCTGTTCTCTACTCCCATTCAGGGCTATTGGACTGTTGAGCACCAGCCCAATCTAGAGGGGAGTGTGGCTCGGCACAGCTGAGGCCAGAGAAGACAACCCAGGGGACTGTGTCAGAGGACAGCTCATTTATTACAGAAAGGAAGGGGTACTTATGACTGGGTGGTTGGGGGTGGGGTGGTGTGGGGGTGGTAGGGTGAGGTGGTAATTCTCTAGCAGGCTGTCATGAAGCTGAATCTCATAGGCTAGCACAGGATTGTAGAGGGCACCTTCTTTGCATGGTCATATCTGGGAAAGTTCCAGAAATTGGGGAGTGGGTTACCAGGTCATACTTCTAAGAAGTAGTAGACCTTATGGTTTTGAGAAGCAGGAAGCCAGAGAGCTGTCAGGAGATAATCCACTGGAAAAGGGGGGGAGGCATTGGGGTCTGGAGGTCAGGGTGCAGAGGGGAGAAACTCAACTCCTGATCAATCTCAGGGCAAGGTATCTGGGTTTAGGGGTACTCAACCTCTCCCCAGTCCCCTGGCACTCCACATGAGTGCACTTTTAGAAACAAAGGTGTGTGCTCTGGATGCAGGAGACATGTCTAAGAACAGAAGCAATAAAGACACCTGCATGTGAGATGCTGCAAATGGGGAAATATTTTCTCTGAAAATAATACTTGAGTAATGATGAAGGTAAGATTGTTGTAAATTGTCTACTCACAGGCAGGTGCCAACTAAGCTTAGGAAAGGAGAGGAGAGACTTCATAGATGAAGGACTGCAGAAAGAAGGGAGCACAGTACATGTGAGTATCTCATAGATCACTGTCAAATGCTGAGTGTGAGGAGAGGTGGACAGGATCCAGCGTCTACAGGGCCTTAATCATCTTGAAGTGGTTGTTCTTCAGTGAAAGGCCACGAGAAGCCACTGAGGAGTTCAAATAAGAGAGTCATGAATACTTTAGTGTTTTGAAAAGACCAATCTTGCTGCATCATGGAAAAAAAAAAGACCAGTAGGGAACCATTCTAAATGCAGTCCAAATGCAGTAAATAATTAAGAATTTATTTACTTGATTCAGGTCAGAGACAATGGCAGCTAGGTGAAGACAGTTCTGTTGCTGGCAGTTGTGATACTATTAAGAGTGGGAACCTGTGAAACATTTGAGAAATGTGTGAGGAGGCATGCAGACAGATTGTATGGCTATTGAGGTTATGAACTGGGTTGAAAAGGACCTACCAAGGATAATCCTCCACCTCAATGTCCCCTGCTTGCTCCCTGAATGAGCTCTGATTCTCTTCTCTCTGGAAAGATCCCAGAACTGGGGCAGAACACTATGGTTCCACTCATATGCTCACCCATGCTGCTTGGATGGGCTTAAGGGTTTCTGGCTCTTGGAAGATGATAAATGTGATGGAAAAAATTGGGGTCACTTCAGTTTATCATTACCAATAACAGCATTAGTTATTTTTAGGTTGCTGTGAGAAAACACCATGACCAAGGTAACTTGGTTTATTTGGGCTTACTGTTCTAGAGAAATAAGAGCTGATGGTGGCAACCAGCATGGCTAAAGGAACAGGAAGTTGCATGGTCACATCTTGAACTGCAAGCGTGACCCAGAGAGAGCAAGCTGGGAGTAGTAGGGCTTTTTAATCTCCAAGCCCTCCCGGAATGACACACTTACTCTAGAGAGGGTGTATCACCTACATCTCCCCAGACATCAGCGTTAACTGAGGACCAGGAGTTCAAATGCCCAGACTATGGAGAACATTACCCAGCAAACTACCATAATGTTTGAATTTGTCCTGCTTGTGGCTGCTCATCTCCCTGGTATCTTTTGACTGACAGATTCTTAGCTAACATGGAAGATGTCAGGATAAATCACCTGACCATTGCTTCTTACTGTTCTCAGACCATATTCTCTGAAGTGTGTCACTCACTGCTTCCCTCTTCAGAGTCTGACTTTGGTAAAGATACTGAGTTCCTGAACCGAAACACAGCACACATTTGGATCAATATTTCTATTAGTTCTGCTAGAGGAAAACGTACTTAGGAGATTTTTTCCCCCATAAATTTTATTTTTGATAAGTTTAAAATTTAATAAACATTTAATAACGGATAGAGTTCCCCAATACTCTCACAGATGGTTGCCTCTTATTATTATCTTACATTATCTACTACTATAGAATCTTGCAGAAAAATGAGCACACATAAGTAAACAATAGTCACCATGAAACTTACCACAATCCTAGAATCCATATGAACCACATGGAAATTTGATCCCAGTTCATAGGGGGAGCCTGAGGCAGCAGCATTTGCCTTGACTCTGAGGAGCTGGAGACACCCATGGAAGGGTCCCAAAAGGCCACATAAGAGCTGCACTCACAAAGCAATAGACTTGCAGAGTTAGGGAAGAACCCATTCCCTTGAGCCTCATTTTCTCACCACAGAGTTTTCAATGTTTCGGGAACAAAAAGACCACAAGGCCATGCCAATTTTATTTTCTCCAACACAGCTTCCTAAACTGGAATGGCAGGCTAGAGGCCAGGCTTGTCTATGGATACATATCCAGCCCCCATGCTACTGAGGCATGCTAGTTGAAAAGAAATAAAAAAAGCAAGGGAGTCAATAAAAGATTGCAGAGGTATAGCTGTGACCTAATTTCTACCCAGGGAAATCTGCTGCTCTGAAAGCTTCTATTTGCTCCATAGGGCCAGACATTCCCCTACCCAAATACTCTTGGAATTCTAGTTCCATACTGTCAGGGGGTAGGGGGTGGGGGCGACTACATCCACCACAGAGAACAGGAATCCTGCTTCTTTCTCAAGTCACTATCTATTAGACCATATCCCAGGTTTGCCTAAAATCGATTTACTTGCTCTTCATTTAGTCTCTCAGCCTGACACCGCTGCTCTTCCTTTCTGGGATGTACAGATAAGCACAGCTCACACACAGGAAGTGTAGTCTCCAGAAATTATCAATGCTTTGAGACTAAAATCAGCTGTTCTCTCCATTGACAGAATAACACACATCACCTGCCCAGAGTGAGGAGTAGAGTACTATCTCAAAAAGGGCCAGATGGGTTTGTCAATAATTTACTGTGACAGTGTAGAAATAGCCAGGCTCTAGGAAAAGAGAACTAGGTCTCTGATGCTCATTTTGCAATTACATCCTCTCTAAATCTTATTCTTAGCTGCTATTAGTTTTAAAGCCCTGAAAATGGAACAGGCCCACTAGACTATCTTTAGTCAAAAATCCATTCCCTTTCCATTCTGAAACAATTTAGTGCATTATCTTAGGTCGTGAATAGGAGAAGGGGAGGTTTAGCATTTTCACTGAATGATGCTGCTACAACAGGCAAAGTTACCGAAGCTACTCTTTAGGTTCTCTTGAGAAGCTTTAAGAACTGTCAGTCTTCCACATCTTCACGATATATATATCATCATATATGAGATTAACACTGAGAGGCTCTCACTGACTTTGCAATTCAAATGTAAGCTTGACTTCTTCTGAGTCTTTCCAAATTGTCAGTTGCTGCTCTCAACTCTGCCAGAATTATGAATGTCAACCCTGGAAAATTAACTCATAGGATGCTTGTGCTAAGGGCCTTTTAGGAATATCTAGCTTAGTCCCTGTGTTTTGGAGACAAGTAACAGAAGTTCAGGGAGATTAAGTAACTTGTTAGGTCACAGAGCCAAGGAGAAACAGAAAGGAGAGTAGAGAGTGTGCTTGCCAGTGCTGAGAAGTGCTCTTTCTCTTCTCCATTGTGTTGCGTTTAGCCTGAGAATGGAGACCGGAAGACTCCTAGATGCTCTGCAATTTTTTTTTTTTATTTTCTTATTAGTGGCTGAGTCTCAGCTAATACAGACAAATGTTGGAATAAGCATTCCTACCTTCTCATTATGTTTGTGACACATGAGAAGTATGTTAAATGGCTGAGTAACTGTGGGTGTGGATGAATGTGTATTGTGTGTGGGGATAGCTGGAGGAATTTTACAGCTTTACCAATCTCAAAGCATTTATATTTGTCTAATAGCCCAACACCCAGAAATTATTTTCAGATGCTAATGTGAATGCTAATGTGTTGCTTTTGTCCCCCCTCTCAAAGCACTTCACTTGTAGACATTGCAGTCTGTTTACATGTGCTGCTAAAACGGGAAGGTTATTATTAGCTGGGAAGTTGGCAATGTTAGCTACAGACAGAGAGAGGGCTTTCTATGACTTGCATGTTGTAAGCTAAGAAATGCTAAGTATAAGAGCTTAAACTCTCCCATCCCTTTGCCACCCTGACTTATGGTTACCCCATTTATTTCTTCCTTCTGCACTCCCAGAATGGAAGGAATGTGATAGCTGGTGGGCTCTCAGGATTTAGTGTATTTTGGGGGAAGTTCAGATTTTTTTTTAATCAAGGGCCAAGGCACCTCCAAAATCAAGCCTAGGCCAACAACTCTACACTATAGACAAGAATACCCCTTTCTCTGCTTTAAGCAGAAGTGCTATTCATTCTCCTCTGTATCCCCAGAACTTAGGGTACAGTGAGTATGACAATAAAAAGATGGAGATGTCTTTAGTCATGTCTAAAAATGATATTAAATCCAGATCTATAATTAAATATTTAAATTTCAGAATTAAACTGATCTGCACCTAAAGCTCAGAGATTATTATGGAATGTTTGTTTGTGTGTGTGTGTGTGTGTGTGTGTGTGTGTGTGTGTGTAAGAGTTAGAACAGGAAGAAGTCTGCTGAAAGATTGTGTCTCCTAGAAAGGTACTAATATCTATGGACCTAGAGAAACTATGCAACAAGACACAGAAACTTCAGGGTCCCTTAAATATATCATACGGCTGTCTGGCTTGCAAAATTCCTACAGCCTGCAGTGGGGGAGTCTGATCCTTTTACCTGTCCTCGGGACCCTTTTGTTCCTGCTGGGTTGCCTAGCCCACCGCTGAGCTGATGTAGGGATCAGTGCTGGGTCTTGTTCCATCCACCTGTGTCATGCCCTGTTTGAGAGGTAACCCTTGGAGGACTGTTCTTTTCTGAGAAGCATGGGGGAACAGATGGTTTATAGGTGTGGTAGGGAGTAGATTTCAGGAAAAGGGGAGATGGGGGAATTGGGAGGAGTAGAGGGATAGGAGGAAGCGGGTCAGGATGTATATGAGAGAAGAAAAATAAAAGAAATTAAAAATATATAAATAAAATTCCCATTTGATGGTTTAAAAAAAGATTATGTTTCCTAGATGTGTTAGAGAAAGTATACTCATGAAGTCTCAATAACATGGTTGCCTAAACATGACCTGAATAAGGATGATACCAGTAGTCATGTGAAGCTCATGAGGCTTTAAGCCTGGACAAAGAATTACAGAAAACCAAGGAATGCTGAGCACAGGAGAAATAGCCTTTCTTGGGGAAAAGCACACTAATTAGTTATCCAATACCAAATGGCCAGCTCTGAAAACATGTATACAAGTAACATTATACAGACTGAGCAGGTTGTGTTTATATATTTAGGAACACACAGACACACACACAGACACACACACACACACACACACACACACACACACACACACAAATTAAAATAAAAAGAGGCCATGAACTTAAAAGAGGACAAGGGGGTTAGTACATAAGACAGTTTGAATGGAGGAAAGGGAAGGGATAATGGTGTAATTATATTATAGAGTCAAAAATTTTTTTTAAATACTCAAATAGGGAACACCACATCTCAGCCTCTTGGCTAAGATCAAATGCAAAATATTGGAATACGGTACTTAAATATTAAAAAAAAAATGTTAGCAGAGACCACAAGCAAAATTTGATAGTACCAGTTTGCAAAATAAATAATTTTAGTATGAAAAAGTCAACAAAAAGTTTGAAAGAAACATTACAAGAGAAATTGGGAACTATACAGAAAAGGTTAATACTCATATATTTTAAAAATGTATAAAATCAATAAAGGATGTTGAAAATCTACTCCAAAGGGGGAAAAAAAGAGACAAGAATACGAATAGACAATTAATTTAGAAAAAAATTCAAGTGCTAAATAAATGAGAAAAATCACTAAATATTACTCATAAATAAAATCATGTGTGAACTCTTATAGCTGTAATGTTCTCATAGCTTTCGAGAACATGGTAATAAGATCATCATATTCAATGAAATCACCCAGATACAGTACAGTAAATATCATGTGCTTTTCCAACTTGTGGATCCTGGGTATTGTGTAGATTCATAAAACCATCTGTGACGTGAAGGTAGTAGACAGGAGAAATGAGGAGATTAGTGAGTGGGACAGAGAGAGAGGGAGAAAGGGCAAGGCATGGAGTGAATATTATCAAAATACACGGAATATTTGAGAAATGGGCTTCTTACAATCCAGCACCATATACAATGAATATATACCAGTAAAAATGCACTCAGTAAAACATACTCATTTTCTCTTGTTTTGGTCCAGAGAAATGGACTGGTATTAGACACCACAGAGTCCTTAAGCTGACATCGGTTTCATATACTCAGCTCAGACATCAGGAAAGGCTTTAAGTACACATTGCAATTGTAAAAGTTCAAATTCTGTGGGAGGGGTCAAACCATAACAGTGCAGTATTTACAAATATGTAGTTCAGTTTTTAACTGCACCTTTTCTTTTTCTGAGTAGTTTGTTTGTATGTTACAATTCACAAATGTACCAAGGTGAGAAATAGCTCCTGAGGTATTCTCTAAATGTGGCAGCGTATGGAAGAGACATTCTCATTGTTTCATTCATTTAAAAATGGCAACTTCATTCTACACATATTTTGGTGAGGCAGCCAGGGGATGGCTTCATTAGAACGTTGGTCCAAATTGAGCAGTTTTAATACTTTAATCTAGTCACTCAGATATGCAGAGTATTATGGCCAAGACTAGTCTCTCTATAAATGATGAAAGCCACAGCTTGATTTAAATTTTTATTTACATCAGCATTTTGATTTACATACACTGATATTAGAACTATGAACAATAACTTTGCATAAAACTTTCACTGAAAATCAAGTAACATGCATTCCACATTGTAGCTGCAATGCAGAGAATGGTCAAAGAGGGATAGCGAATCCTCATTTAATAGAAAAACCTGAGGTATGAGAAATAGAATCATGACTAAATATTACCACTGATGAGGTTGTAAATATCAAAGTTTGTTACACTAATTTATTTCCACTACCTATCAGAGGTTACTAAGTTACTAACAAATAGACCTGCAAATTGGCAAAATGCCTCTTCAGAGGAGATTAAAAAATAACAGATTATATGCACATACATGTGTGTGTGTGTGTGTGTGTGTGTGTGTGTGTGTGATGCATTTTTAAAATCTTGTTTTATTTTGCAGTTACTACAAGCAACTGTGTGGTGACACAGTCTATGTGCACAGCCTACATGTTAGAAGTTAGAACATTACATTTGAGAAACAAAGAAGAATGCATCTGTTTCTGACAGCAACATCATCCTCCAGAGGAATCCTTCACAGAGCTGACTGATGTCAGAGAAGGGGAATGTTGCAGAGACAGAGACAGTGTGGCAGCAGCGCACTGTTTTATTACTTTATAAGTCTATTCTTAAACACCATGCTTCAGACTTAAGTGTCAAACTTCGAATCAAAGGAATTATATTATATGCTTATTTTAAATGTACTGACTTATTTTTTGAGGAAAAGTCTCACTCTATAGCCCAGGCTGGACTTGAACTTGTGATCATTCTGCATAAGGTTCCAATGATGAGCCTTTAGATAGCACTACTCTCTGAAAGGTTTATTTCTTTCTAAACTTGTATTTTTCTTAATGCACGAACATATTATATTTTATTTAACTTTCCATAGCTCTATTGAGGAATAATTGAGAAAGAAAACTTATATAAATTTCAGGTACATGACATGATATTTTGATGTATGTAGATGTTATGACATGACTAACACAAACAAGTGAATTTTATACTTATTACTCTTGTGGCTACCTTTTGTGTATGTGTGTGAGGAGAGACCTGAAGGTGTACTCTCTTGGCCAGTCTGAAGTATCTAACATGGTACTGTTAGTAACAGTTAGGGTACTATTCATGTGGCCTCCAGAGTATCCTACACACCTGGAGCTCAGTCTGCTCTGACCTGAACCTTCCCAACTTCCCCATACCTTGCAGCCTCTAGCCATTACTATTCTACTTTATATCAGAGAGGAGACAGAATCAGAAACAAACGGTGTCAGGAAAACTGGATATCCACATTCAGAAGAATAAACTAGATTCTCCACCTCTCACCTTATACAAAACCGACTTGATGGACCAGAGAGATGGCTCAGCAGTCCAATTATTTATTTTTGCTATCTATGCTTTGGAGGGCCTTATACAATAATATTTGCCAAGACTAATGTAAATTATTTTATTCCTTTTATTTTCTTCTAGCAGTTTGCCAGTTTCACATATTATTTTCAATCTGTTTTTAGGGTTTAAAAAAAGTATAGCATGACCTAAGAATGCAGTTTCATTCTTCTGCTGGTGGACATTCAGCTTCCTCAGCATCGCTGACCAAAGGGCCTGTGCTTTCCTCTGGGTGTTCTTAGCATTTGTTGTGATCTGGAGACTGAGTTTTTAAAAAAAAAAACAAATGTTTCTAGGAGGCAAGTGCTCATTTGTTGGGTATTTGGCTCCCAGTTGCTGGTGCCAATGTTTATTCTGGAGATTTTAGGAGGCGGGATCTACATGAGAGAAGGACTGTAGGTCACTTATGGGGAGACATCTTTAGCAATGCTTTGTACTTGGCTCCTTCTGGTCTCTCTCCACTTCTTGTCCACCCTAAGGTAAGACCCTTCTCTGCCACCCATTCCTACCATCATGATATTCTGCCTGAGTACATGGGGTCAAGCAACCATACACCGAAAATTCTGGAACTGTGAGCTCCCTCAAATCTTTCTTTCTCTAAGTCTATATAACATATTTTCATCATAACAATGCAAAGCTAACCGATAAGCTTTTGTTGTTGAAGAACACTTGACTGTGAATATGCAAATTAGTGTCTTGGTTCTCTATTCTGTCCCATTGATCTATGTGTCACTTTGTATGCTATCAATACTTTGTCTTCATTCCAGTACTTTTGGAACAGGTTTTGAAGTTTGAAGATGTGACACCTCTAGCTTTGTTCTAGTTTCTCAGATTTTTTTGGCTATTTGGAGTTGGCACCATTCTGATATTAAATAGGACATGTATTTTGTCTCTATTCTGATTTCTTGTAGAGAAAATTTTTGCTCAAATATTTGGATATTTTTCTCTTGCTATTTCTAAAATTCACTCTTTGATTTCTGAAAAATGTTACAGTATGTCTTGGTGTATTCTTACCTCATTCTACTTGGTGTTCTCATATCATTATGAAATTGGATATTCACATTCCTACCAAGACTTGAAGTTTTAAGCTGTTATTTTTTTTTTAAATAAGTTTGCAACCCCTTTTTCAGTGTCAGGAACACCTGAGAATCCAAGTTTCTTTGTTGGATTCCTTGCTGGTATCTTTTAAATCACATAGACTGTTTGCATTCATCTCCATTTTTAAAATTTTTTAATTAAAAAAAATGTTTTCATATATTTCTATCCCCCTGTCTCTCCTCCACCTCTTACAGTGCTCTCCCCACTCTCTCTCAAATAATTGACCTCTGATCTAATTATCATTTTTTTACACACACAAACACAGAGCAGTAGAGTGAGAGGAATAGATCTTGATAAGTTCATTTAATGGTGTTTGAATATGTATGTGTTTAGAGCAGGCCATTTGGGATTGAGAAACCCATCAGGGGAAAAGACTGATTCCTCTTCTCTCAGCAGTTTATGATTGCCTGCTGCTCTTCATTAGGGGTGGGACCTTCTGAAATTTCCCCCTATCCAGGTTGGCATGTCAGTTGGTGTTGTTACTATACATGTCTTGTTTAGGCAACCTGTCATGTATAGGTGACACTTACAGGTTTCCTGGCATGTATACACCTAACATGCTTACAGCAGGTGAGTCCTCTGGCTCTTACAGTCTGCTCCCTCTTCTAAGATGTTTCCTGAGCCTTGGGTGTATGGAGTTGTGTTGTAGAACTCTCAGTTGAGGCGAAACCCTCCATAGTCAGTTGTTCTATGCATTT
This sequence comes from Cricetomys ansorgei, assembly GCA_026225945.1. Taxonomy (NCBI): domain Eukaryota; kingdom Metazoa; phylum Chordata; class Mammalia; order Rodentia; family Nesomyidae; genus Cricetomys; species Cricetomys ansorgei. The sequence continues at coordinate 18,565,942 of JAMJFZ010000242.1, forward strand.
TGAGCAGTTGAGGATTTCTGTAATGGCCTCTGTTTGCTATAAGAAGAAGCTTCTTTGATGGGGGTAAGAGCTACCTTTATCAATGGATATAAGAATAAGTATTTAGAACACAGTTAAAGTTATACTTGTTTAAAAGGGCCATAACAATGGGTACTCTGCTAGGATTCATGACCTCACTTACTATGGGCAGCTGGCTAGGTTTACAGTCCCAGGTATGAATTCTCTCTTATTTAGTGGGCTTTAAATCCAATTATATGGTTGTTGGTTACTCCAAAATGTAACTGTCATTATTGTACCCTTGGGGATATCTCACCATTTTGGTCTTTGTTGTGGTTCGTAGGCTCTCCAGCTGAATAGTACTATTGATTGCTTTTCTCCCTTGGCAGTTTGCATAGCACCTTCAGAAACTATTAAAGCTATTCCTCAGGGAGGAGGCTTCCAGGTTAGTTTCAGCTGGATTGCCTCCAGTCTCATGTCCCAAGTGTACAGTGTCCTCAGCAGCAAGGCCGTACCTTCAAGTTCCTGGAGGCCACCAAGGGCTCTGGCAATAAACTATATTGTGTTGGGAATGACACAGACTCCCTGAGCAACGTCGAAAAAGGAGAAGAGGTCTCCCATATCTGAAAACAGGGTTTTATTAGATAGTCTGTGGCTCTTGTAGGTGCATTGCCATCCAAGAGCATGACTTCATTTAACACACACACACACACACACACACACACACACACACACACACACGAAATATAAAATGATGTTTTCCTATTTCTCCCAAGATTCTTAGTGCTATTTATTCTTTCTCTTTTCCTTTCTTTCTGCATTGCCCTCCCTTCCACCTCTCAAGTTACCTGCCCCCCAATTTTCCCATTTTCCCCTTCATATGCATCCTATGATTTCTTTTTCTTCTCAGATTGAATAATTTCTTGTGACCTGTCTTTGCATTAACAAGCTTTCCTTCCCCCATGATGGAGTCTTTCTTGACCCTTGCGATTCCCTTTTCCATTTCCTTAATTGTGTTCTTCAGCTCCAGAGATTGTCTAGTTTATTTTTATCCACAGATAATTATTTATTTAGTCATCTTGATACAGGGTTCAAGTAGCAAAGATAGCCATGAACTTCTGGTCTTCTATGGTTTGCTTTTTGGATTCCCTCTTGCTTTTTTTTTGTCTGTTTAACAGTCCATCTTTCACGTAACCTCTTTTGCTTATCATTGAATTAGCTACCTGTGTTTTGTTGAGGTTTACTCTGATTCTTTACATTGTTTTAAAGTCCTTAGTGGATTGCTGCAGAAGATATAGGCTTTTGCAACTGAGTCTGACTAAGTGTTCAATCCATCTCCAGGTCCCTTTCCATTGATGAACTCAATTCAGTTGTCTTACTCTCTCTTGTTGGAGAAATCCTAGAATTAGATGCTTTACCTTGATCTGGAAAAGCCAGGCAAAGGGTCTAGATTCTTCCATTTATTTTTCATGTGGGTATTCCCTGGTGTGTTCAAGATTTAGTGCTTCTACCACTTCTACCACAGCAGAATTGAGCATGATGCCTGTGTGAACTCACAAATGACCCAGTGGGTATGCGCGGAGTTTACCAGCTACACGACAGAGGACATCTGGCATTCTACACGCATGTGTGGACAAGCCAGGAGAGTCTTCAGGTAATGTGCTCCCAAGGATCACAGGAGGGTCCTCAGGAGGCATATGCTAAGTGAAGTTTATCTTGTGTTCTGCATCATGGCTGTTGAAAGTTCTCAGCCCTTTCCCAGCTCCTAGCTTAGCATACAATCCAGCCAGTCAATGCCCTGTTCTGGGTAGAGAACATAGGAAATGGACTCCACTATCAGAGAGTGTGCATGAATATAAGCAGAGAGGTGATTTTTACAGTCAAGCAATTTAACTTTTTGCATTAACTTTACTGAGGTATACTTTACATGCACTAAAATATGCACATTTTAAGGATAATGGCTTGGAGTGTTTTGACAAATGTCTACATCCTTGTACCCACCAGTCTAATTAAGATATGGGAGTTTACCATTCCCAAATATTCCTGGGCTATGCAGACAGTATTCTTCATATACTATAGCAGATGATCACTGATTCCCTACTTCCTATTTCCACCCTAATTATTAATTTTGGTTCATCTAAACTATGCATATATAGAGTCCCACACAGTGTTAGTATCTGTACTGCTTTCATGTAGTCCATATTTTTGAGATCTCTCCACAGGGCTGTACTATAGTAAACATGCAAATGTACTCTACGATCACTTGCTGTGGGAATATTAACTGACCCAAAGCTGTAGCTTATTGGCGATGACTCAGTCATTTTTAGGGTTGAAGTTTAAATTGTTCCACTTCCCAGCCATGCCCCATCTCCTGTGTCCTAACAGCACATGACAGAGATGCCAGGGTGGCCACTCTCCAGAGGCAAACAACACTTTCTGATCAGCACTTTTGACTACCTATTAGCCTGGACAAGAACATTTTTAGCAAAGTATCTGAGATACCTAAATATCCAGCTACCCAACTCTCTTTTATCATCTTCTTCAAGGAAGCTTCACCATCAATGCCATGGGATAGCTTTGGGTACTTCCTTTCAAATCCTTGCAGGTTTTAGAAATTTTCTTCAGTACGTCTTTCAAAATGTTTATTCTATCACGTTTCCTTCTTGGAGAACCGAATTAATTCATTAATTATTTAGTAGCTCTGCCTTTTTTGTCAGTAATTATTAACCCATTGTCAAGACATATAACCATTTGCTAACTTCCTTTATTAAATCAAGGCAGTCAGTGGAGACTGTCTTGTGCCCCCAATTGGGTCTTTATTCTACACTCCTCCGGGAACGGAGTGGATCGACAGGGACAGTATAAGTAGGAGGTACTTCATTGTCAATTTGGATTAACAACCTTAAATAGGATAAACCAATTTAAAACAGATAAACCAATTTGAAGCAGGTTGCCACGGGGGATTTAAATGAAACAGGTTTGAACTCTCAGTAACAGTTGGATGCTAGCCGAAATCCAAATTCAACACAACTCTGAGAATTGGTGCAACTCAGAGTTTCCGAAGGGCTCAGCTTGCTAACCAAGTTTGCAACTGGTACAGGTCTTCCAGTTTCCAGAAAAAGTGGTTTCTGACACATTGTGTGGTTTTAGTGTCTTTTAGCTGGACCCATCCTAAGGAACAAATTCATATGTGTAGTTGGGATGTGGAGTTTTGGTGGCTGGTGTATTGTCCATCGAGTCCTGGAGTCGCTGTAGGGAGGAGCTACCAGTCTCCAAAAGAAGCCTCAACTGCCAGGTACCTCTCTCTTTGGGTAGACTGTCTACAGTGAGTCCCTAAGGCTGCCATCTTTTCCTCCACTGTTGAAGTTTAATGTGGTCTGAGTCCTGAAGCCCACATTTATAAGGAGGAGCTGGTGCTGCCTGGGCTTAGTTGGGCCTTGAATAGCTGAACCAATCAGGGAAGTGTGGTCAAACTTGGCATAGGAGGGGAGGAGCCCACCAAAAGCTACTAAATGGCTGGGGTCCTCTATCTCTCCAGCCACTTGTTCGAAGGCTTCTCCTGGTTGCAGAGGTCTCCCGAAGGTTGCCTCTTGTCCCCATTTCCTTCAGCAGGAGGAGAAAGAGGCTCTTTCTTCTGCAGCAGTTGATGTCCCACTAATGGTTATTTAGCAGGCTGTCTGGGCCTGAGCTTGCCTGCCATCAGAAGGCTTGTATCCACACTACCCCAACTACTAACAAAATCTTTCACTACTGTAAATAAAATTTCTCTGCTTATTTTTCACCAAGGACACATGAGGACATTTCTTTCATTTATCTTGGCTAAATAGCAGGGGTGTAACTATTGGATAATATGACATAGGAAAGGTTGGTTGTCTTTGAATGAGATGGTTAAAATCCTTTTAAAAACTTGTACCATTCCACTCCTTTGTCAATAAGAATTCAAATTTCTCTGTGTCCTCACCAATACCCGGTGGTATCTGATTTCATGTATTTAATTTATTTTAGTAGGTATATTTTCATATTTTGCTGTTATTTTAATCAACATTCCTTGAGATGCTCAGCATCATTCCAGCTGTCTTTGGTCATTCATGTAAAGAAAGGGATAGACAGTGTTTTAACCCAGAGTTATGAGACTTTATGTACTTTGAGTACAAACTGTCATTGTCCCTGTTGCAAAGTTGTTACAAAGAATTTTTCCCAGTTCCTGGCTAGGGTTTTAAATTTTTTATTTTACTCAGATCTTTTGAAAAACAACTCCTTTCATTATAGTAAGCTGTACTTTAGCAGGTGCTTTTAAATGGCTAGTGCTTCTTAAAATCCTTCTCCGAGAAATCCAAGCCCATCTGATGTGATTAAAAATTTCTCAGTTATCTTCTATTGGATATAATGTTTAGCTATGTGATTCTCTCTACTTACATTTTCTTGATAGTACATGGTGGGAGGTCAAGGCTAATAGTTTTCTCATATACATTGACAATTTTTCTATCATCCTCACTTGTTAAAACCAGGATGCTGTCTTTATGGACTCATTTTGGTATCGCTGTGGAGACTCTATTGGTGCTATGTGTGAAGGTAGGTTTAAGAGCATCTCATCTTGCTTTGCTGATCTGTGAACCCATTCACACTCCAATACCATGCTGTTTTATTACTATAAAATAATCAACACATAAAATATAAAACCATAGCTTTTTAGAAGTTTTTGAATAAGACAGTATAACCCTACATCATTGTTCACCTTTTGTTTCAAAATTACCTTGAGAATTCTAGATCATTTATAGTTTCAATAAATTCCAGTATCAACTTATCTGTTTATACAAAGAGACCCAGAGAAATATTGCCACTGTGTTAATCATTCAGAGAGACTATTGGCCTCTTAATAATATGAGTCTTCCAAACACATACACACTGCTGTCTAACATTTGCAAGCACATGCTCTGCATTTGAGGGGGTGAGTGTGGCACCATGCATTCTGTCACAGCAAAGGAGAAAGACTGACACTTCTAGTTGTGAAGAGAATACTAGGCAGACCATTGCAAGTGATTTCTCTCTAAATGCAAATCAGACTTGCTTGGTTATGGCTTTGGTGCCCACCCCGACTTTTCCTTTGACATAAGAAAGAGAGGGAGCACCAGAAAAAAATACGATTAAGGTAGACAGCTCAAGTTATGTAAATGAAAGAGAATAAGGCCAGTATACAATGTTCAAGTGCTGGCTCTACTGCAAACTGCTAAGATCCTAGTAAAACTGCTTCATTTCTTCTAACTTTTAGTTTCTTACTGGAAAAATGGATCTACTCCTACAATGTATTTTTCCCTATAGTACTATTTCAAACCCCTTTTAGAATAATGCATAAATTTGACTACGCTATGATTTCAAAGGCATGAACACTGCAAAGAACCATTCTTCAGTAAAACACAAGCCTTTCTTCTACGTTGTCCCTTGTTTCCCTCCACCTGTGACCTATTTGGATATGTACCTCTGGGATTTTCCATTCCACTTTCTTTTTTTCTTTTGCTGTTAGTGTGTAATTTTCCGTGCAAGAAGGAGTCTTCCCAGGCACTCAACTGGGAAGAAATACTCTCTACACTGTTGACTTTGTTAGAAAAATGTTCCTCTTCTCTATGGGATTATTCCTGAGAAGTAGTGTACACCAACCAGGTTTTCAGCCTGTCAGACACTAAAAGCAAGAAAAGGATGTTTTTGATTTTATATTTCCTTATGGACACTTATATCTGTGCTTTTGTTCTAAAGTTTAAAAATACACTTTTGAGAGATTATTGTTTATAGAAACACGTCCTTGCTAAGAGTGTTGGTGGCAACTGTTAACATGGTTTGCATATCAGTACAAGAGTGCACTGTTTTGGTTTTGTTCTTGCTTGTTTGTTTGTTTTCAACTGGACATAAACTAGAGTCATCTAGGAAGAGAGAGCCTCAACTGAGAGGATATGCCTCTGTTAGATTGGCTTGTGGGCGTGTCTGTGGGAATTTTGTTAATTGCTGACTGATATGGGAGGGTTCAGCCCACTGTGGGCGACACCACCCCTCAGCAAGTATCCTGGGCTGTATAAGTAAGCAAATAGAGCAAGCCATAGGAGAATAAGCAGGTAAACAGTATTCCTCCATGGCTTCTGTTTCAGTTCCTGCCCTGACATCCCTGAGTGATGCTCTGTCAACTGAAAGCGTAAGATGAAATAAACCCTTTCCTTTCCAAGTTCATCTTTGGTCAGTGTTCTATCACAGCATCAGTATGTGAAGTAGGTCAAGGAAACCTGAACATTGGGACTTTTTAGAAACACTTCTTCCAAGTTAAACATGTTTCATGTGTCAAAGAAAATTGAACCACAAAGACCCTCTGCTTTCTCGATTAGTTCTGTGGATTCTACAGTAGCGAATGCCTTCTAATCTAGCTCCTACTGTTATTTGTGATCCTAACCCAGGTTGTCCTTCAGCTGTCAGCTTAGGCGCCTCAATAAGTGGGTTAATCTGACTATAAATATATTAGGCTCATTTAAGATTAAATGAGTTAATAATATAAAGCATTCATTGCCTTGTGTATTCTAAGTTCCCTGTTACATTGTAGGCTTAGAGAAGGCACTTCATAAGTATTATTAAAAAGCATCCCATTTGTCTTTCTTGTGCTGTTTTTTTTAAAAGTATAATAGTTCAAAATTTATTACTTGAGCAGATTTTACTTAGCATTTGGGGGTCTGGGTTGAGTAGACAGGAGAAGTCAATTTTATTCCAGAACCAAATGACTTCTCAATCTCACCATGCACAAATTAGAATGACAGTTGTTCAGAAGGGATATGAACACTTATGCAATTTATAGCTTAGAGCTTGCACCCTAGGGTGGGAAAAAACCCTTTTACCTTTAGACATCACAAATATTTTGGGACATGTCTTTTATATCCTAGCACATTCTGGGAGTTTGTGAAAGGGGAGTAGAAATTTGTCCTCCAAATAATAATATCACTAGTCTACAAATAAATTCCTGTCACCTTATATTTAGCTCCAATGGGTACAACTCAGTTGCTACTGTTTGTTTTATGGTGTCTAACTTCCTTCTTAATATGAATTCTTTGTTGTATGGTTTTAAGCACTTAGTGCCTACCAAAGTACCAGACAATTAATATGTATTTATTAAATGTTAAACTAATGTTAAGTCAAATTTTGTTTTTAGTGAAGGCCTTATTCTTCTGTCTTTTTTGGGAATAGTTGGCTATTTAGATTAATATTAAAGAAGAAAAAAGAGTGCAAACTATTAGCAGTGAACCACACTTTCTGTTGAAAACTGAAGTCCTTCAATGAAAACTGAATGTCCTGCATATATTCTGTGGCGTGCGCTCCAAGAAGAGTTGGAGTCCATGAAAACATATGGAGGAGAAACATGCAGCAGTCTCAGGAAACACATTTAGGTGAGGTTGAAACATTTACAAATCTTGTTCCTTTTGAAACTTTTGAAAGATCTAACTAACCATACTTCTTCTCTGCTTCAAACTTTAAAGGCTTCTGGCAAGGTTTGAAGTCTGTGCACATCAACGAGGCCTGACTGTCACTTGTGTTTGAAATCACCCTCACGCTCATTTTTTGCTCTTGGGAGCTTGGGAGACGCTGCACACGCTTTTCCCTCTGCTGTAACTTCCCCACTGGATCACATGATGCTCTTTCTCCTCCCCAGGTCTTCCCTGAGAGCCACTGTAAAGGAGAACCACTCCTTTACTTGACATCCCAGGATCCCATTTACATATTCCTTGAAACATATTATTATTTTAAAATTATGTATTTATTAATTTATTATTTTATTTATAGTATATTTATATATTGTGTATTTATTAATTTATTATTTATTCAGTGTTTTTTCTTTATAGTAACATGTAAGTCCTAAGATATTAACATTATATTGATGACTATGTTTTATTCCCAGTGCTGGTTCCCAGTGAATGACTGATGAGATCATTTTTGATTTGTTTACTTTTGAAGTCCTAACAGGTAAGGGAGTAAACATTTGGAGGTGATATACACTACCATGAAAGTGATGATGTTCAGGTATGACATGTTCGGGCATACAGACACAGCATGCTGAGGGAGCTCTTCATTGTGGATTAGCTTCCAAGAGCATTGTGTATAACTCAAAGGAAAGCATCAACTCCAAATGAAATTATAAAGACATCAATTAGTCCAATTTTCAGTGTGCAGAGTTGAGGTTGTTTTCTCCCTCCTCCATTCTTGTTCTAACAGGTTCTCATATCACGAGAAAAACAGCCTGGTACACAGCTCTGTGATGGCCGTTTGGGCATCATGAAATGCACATCGCTAGGCTGAGAGCTTTTAAACAGTCTGTGAAAGGGGTCAGAGGGTTTGGGCTGGGGAGACAGCACCATTGGTAAAGTGCTCCTGCTGCAAGCATGAGGACTGGAGTTGGATCCCAGCATTCATGCAGGGCAGGAATTGTAAATCCATTGCTGGGGAGGTGGAGCTAGGAGGATTGCTGCAGTTTTCTGGACAGCTAGCCATACCTAATCAGTAAGCGTCAGGCCAGCGAGAGACCTGGCCTGAAAATAGGATGGATGATATTCAGTCAGGACACTTGAGGCTGTCCTCTGGGCTTTATACTTATATACACAGGTGCATGGATACTCACACACATGTGCACCAGCACGCATGCATGCATACACACATATAAGAGAAGAATAAGAAAATGTATTAAGGTTGGTATTATTTTCTTGTAAAATACTTTTAATCTTTGAGCATTTTTGGCCATCTTTGTACCATTTCATCAATTCACCAGGATGTGCTCATGACTATTAAAAATTACTCAGAGTACAAAATCATATGTAAAAAGAGTAAAAATAAGCAGCTCTACTCAGCAGACTCCAGACTAGACAATTATCTTTGTGTAAACAAAAACCAATCAAAATGAATCTCAAGCTTAGTATATGAGCAGGCCCTGGGGAGGACGGTGGGGGAGCACCTGCGGGATCACCATGCAGTGTTCTGCTCTCCTGACTGATAGGGCTGTGAGAGTGTTATGTCTTCACGGGACAACGCCTCGTAGATTACATTTCAGTATTTTAATTTTTTTGCACAAAGAAGGGAGCACAGCACATGTCATCTCACACCATGGAGAGCATTTCTATCACAGAGATAGTTTTCTATTTCTCCCTTCAGACAAAAATTTGGCAAACGATGGTTTTGAAAAGCTTCACTTTACCAAGGGGACAGCTACTTTGGCTTGATGAGCTTAAATCAATATCCAAACCTCAGTGCTTTCCCGACTCTCTTATGTCCAATCAACAAAATAGGGTTCTTGGGGCTACCCAAGGAAGAAAACAAAATGTTTCAAAAAGAATTTTTGCAAGAGGAGTGGCAAAAGTTTTGAACTGTGGCAGAAAAAAAAAAAAAGTACCTGGATCCAATATTTACATAACATATTCTGTGTACTAAAATTTATTGGGACATGTGTCTAGAATATTTTGGAACGTGCAACAGGAAGCTTCACTTGGTCTGTAGCATGATCAGCTATCCAGCAAGTAACTCCAAGGGAGAGTGACTTTTAAATTAGCTTCTCTGTAAATGGAATTCATGCCACCTAGAATATACTGTTTTCATTCATGTGTTTCTCCCTTTATAACTTAAAAAATGATGTACACGAGGGAGTTTTTTTTTTTTTTTCTTAAACTTTACTATCCTAACAGGTCAATTCCTAGTCAACCATCAATTATTAAGACAGCTGTTTTGCTCTACTGATTCATTAACAGGAAGTGATAATGAAAGAAACCCGGGGGCTGGGAACAGAGAGGCTGCCTGTTTCACTCAGGTTTTTAAAAAGTAGTGAGGCCTTGGTGAGTTTATTTAATCCTCCGGAGCCTCACTTGTTATACCTGGGAAGTGGCCCTTTGGAATGTGGTGGGGATTAACTGAGATAATCATACACAACTGCGGTCAGCTGGGGTGTGCATGTGTCAATTGCTCAATAAATTTACTAATTTAACTGACAGTGACCGGATCATCTTTATCCAGCTACCTTTGAGTCAAGTTGAAATGTGTGATTGAGTTATACACAGACACTTTTACCAATCCCCTGCAGTCTTCCTGTTTTGTGGTATAGTTATTCTAAATTGTACTGTCTCTTTGTTTCTCATTTACCATAACGAAAGAGAGAGAAAGATTTCCTCCAACATCACTCTTTTCAAGCCACTCCCAGGAATTTGGGAAAAAACAAGCAGAGACTGCCCCTGCAATGAGTTTTGAGAAATGTACCTTCTTCTCTGTGAACTAACAGGGAATGATCATGGCTACTCTGACTCCTAGGTTATTCTTTGGCATCGTGGTTCACTGGTCTGTGCAGACAAAGCTGTTCAAACCTGAAGGGTTTTGCCATGAGGCCACCATAGGCAGAGGGTAGCTTAAGAAGCATTCAGGGAAACAGTTTCCTGACTAAAATTACAATGAGACATTGCACCTTAAATCGAATCCAGTGCAAAACCAGAGTAAATGGAACAAGATAATAAAATGTATTCCCCTCATAATGAACCAAGAGTGCATATAAAGGAATCTTTTAAATATCCGAATGGGCAAAGATGGATTACGTTCCTTTGGGAAAGGAAGTAGTGGAAAAGACAAGGCTGACAACGGAGCTCATTAATCTGGCTTTTGGTGGTGATGAAAGGGGTATTGACACAAAGGCAGTGGCGCATATTTCACACACATTTGCAGGGTAATAAACATGAAATGCTGCTCAGGGACAAAGTTGAGATGCTTTGTCTTCTGACACCTGCACTCTGGTGGCATGCTTGTCACCTAGAGTCACGCTCTGCTTTAGACATCAAAGTGATTTCAGAGATAAACACTTTAAATCTCTGGTGGGCTTGGTTTCCAACCTGACACAGCTATGCATTTCTTCAGACAAGCTCCAGAAGGAGGAGGCAATACCACTTTCTGTAGTTGATGTCATCCAAGAAACTCTAGTCCTTTTATCACAGTGGTAGGGAATCCAGGGGAACCGAGGCAGAGTTTGTGTCACAGAGAGACAATTTTCAGTGGTAGTTTGAGTGTTATATGCCCCCAAAGGTTTATGTGTTGAAGACTTGGCCCCTGTCGTTTGCACTGTTGGGCTAGAGCAACAGTTCTCAACCTGTGGATTGCAACCCTTTAGGGGTCAAATGAGTCTTTCACAGGGTTTGCCTAGGACCAGCTGCATATCAGATGTTTATATTGTGATTCATAACAGTAGCAAAATTATAGATATAAAATAGCAGTAAAATAATTGTATAGTTGGGGGTCACCACAATATGAGGAACGGTATTAAAGGATCACAGCATCAGGAAGGTTGAGAGCCACTGGGATGGAAGTTGGGGCCTAATAGGCAGATGTAGCTGTAGATAACTAAGGCCACACATTCTTTTCTTGCTTAAAGATAAGAGTGCTGCTATGTAGCCAAGTCTGGCTTTGAATTTACACAGATCCCCCTGCCTCAGCTTAAAGTGCTGGGATTGCAGGGTATCTGCAGACAAACCCTACTCTGTCTAAGATCATACATTGAAAGGCTATATTTGACCCTAGTTCCCATATTCTATTTCTGTCTGTTTTCTCTATACTATGAACTGAACAGTCTTCCCCTGTCACACCCTCCACCATGATGTTCTGCTTCACCACAGACCCCAAATTCTGGGATTACAAACACAGGCCACCACACTGGTATTTTTTATATGGATTCTGGGGATCCGACTCAGATCCTCTTGAATACAAGGCAGATGGTTTACTGTCTGAGCTATCGCTCTTGCCTCAGTCTTTATTTTGTATTTTTTTCCTTTACATTTTATTGTATGTTTATGTAAGTTTGTGAGAGTGGATGTGGAGAACGGTGGACAACTCATGGGAGCTGGCCCTTTCATTAACATATGTAGATTCTGGAAATGGAATTCAGGTCATCAGGCTTGGTAGCTGATATTTTATCCGTTGAGCTATCTCATGGGCCACTCTCTCTCATTCTTTATGCAGGCTAGTAGACTTCTTTGTCATGTGATATTGCTGTCTTCATAGGCAAAATAAAATCAGATCCCCAGTGTTTTAGTAAAGGAAGGCCATTCTGTATGTAGAAAGAGGTGTCAGGGATGGAGAATTGTGATTTTATCCCAGAAACTGACATTCCTTATTTTTTTCATCGTTAGTACTAACAGAACCACCTTATTGGTCCTTTGGAAACATGAGTGCTCCTATAAAGCATTGAAAAATATTTTTTACCTTGCTTCCTAGTAGCTTAGCCAACACATGGCTGGAACTTTAAATAAGATTTCTTTTAAAATTTGGTGAAAACATGTGATGTTGGCACACTTGTTCAGGTTCTTCTTCTAAGATAGAATCATCAAATCACCCCAGAGGGATGGCAAGAGTCTGTAATCTTTAAACAGTGCCAGACACTAATGGGTTTTCAACCATCAGCTATTATTATTCATTATATGGTTACTCTTCTTATTACAGTGTAACATGTGGTTGTAGAATACTGATGATCTGGGTACTAGGATCTAAGAGGAGGCACAGATGGAAACTCAGATACATACAAGAGATGAAGTCTACAGAGGCAGAGGATATGCAAGTGATGGATTTTCTAAGGACCTAGTAGCTCATGATGCAGTGACCTTCAGAGGAACCCATACCATTCCTAGGCCAGAGATATACAAGGGGCAGTGCTGATACCAGAGACGAGGTCACCAGACAGAAAAATAAACTTCAGACACACTTTTACTTCTTGGAGTGAGCTGAAATCACAGAAGGAAGTCAGCTATGCTAGAGAAGCTATCCAAGAGGAAGGATGGTTCTGGGAACCTCTTGGTGTCCTTTCCCACTCTCCAATCCCTCACTATTTAGTGATTGAAGGGTGATAGAAAGGACACTGAGAGGTTCCCTGGAAGGAAGGAGGGAAGGAAGGAAGGGAGGAAGGGAAGGAAGGAGGAAGAATGGAAGACATTTCCAAAGGAAAGAGAGAAAGGAAGGAAGGAAGTGAAAAGTGTGCTGTTTTGTTTTGTTTTTGCTTTTTCTTTTCATTACTGTGATGACCACCATGACCAAAGCAATTTGGTGAGGGAAGGATTCATTTCGGCTTTACCCTTACAGGTCACAGTTCATCACTGAGGGGAGTCAAGGCAGTAATTCCAGCAAAAGCTGAAGCAAATACCACGGAGGAATGCTGCTTACTGGCTGGCTTACTCCTCTGAGCTCACTCAGCTAGCTTTCTTACATAGCCAAAGCCCTTCTACCTAGGAGTGGTACCTTCCTTAGTGGGCTAACCCTTACTACATCAATTAGCAAATAAGAAAATGCCTCACAGATATAGCCATAGACCAATCTGATTGAGGCCATTTTTAGTTGAGGGTTCCTCTTCCTAGAGGACTCGAGTTTGTGTCAAGTTGACAGCTGAAGCTCACTATGGCAAAATGAAAGGAAACAGAAAATTGAGAGAATAAACAAGCAGGATATTTAGGCACATTAGTCATGGGTGGAAAAAAATCTATAGACAATAAAGCCAGAATGGTCTCAATCCTTTATCTTTTTAAAAAGGGCAGTGAAAGTTATTCTTTTCTGAATAAATACCTTTAAGTGAAGAAATACATATTAGGAAAGATTGTGGAGAATATTAGCCAATCAGCAGGGTATAATATGCATGTATCCCCTTGAATTTATTTATTTTTCAAGACAAAATAAAACAGCCATAAGTCACATAATGAAAGCTATAATTACAAAACAATAATGAAGTATAAAATTCAGACCCAGACAGTGAGGTGAAAAGTGACTAGTTGAAAAACAATATGAATAAGTCACAAATCATGAATTTTTACTATTAAAGGTTAAAGTCTAACAGATGGAACAACCAAGGTTAAGCTCTCATTTCTTAGGTAGTATGTAATATGATGTCAGAAATGTGACCTTAATTTTTAGCATATGAAGAAGAATGACAATTTACATCGAAATGATACAAGAGATACTAAAATTATGATAGAATTTTCACTAGTTGTTAAATCGACCTAGCAGACATAGAGCTATTTGAAATAGTATTCTTTATATTATTCTAGTTTTTGAAAATTTTAATAATGAATCATGGAAAACCAAAAAACTAAATGCAAAGAAAGTTCCTTCCAAACTTCATTTAATTCCTAACAGATACTGCCTTGAAGGGTTGCCTAGCTCTTATTTAACTTGTAGTGCTCAATGTCATATTTGTAATATCAGTCTGGCTCAGATGTTCCTGACACACGGGAGCCGGTTACTTCTATTTCCTTTTATACAAGATAGACAAGCAAGAAAACATTGGCTTACTGAGATTTTTAAGCTACTCAATAAAACGTAACAATGAAAGATGTAGCATTGGTATTTACATGAAGCATCAGAAAATAAAAGACAGAAGGAAAATAAGAATGAAAAGCTGAACAGAGATAAGCAGCATGTGGTTCAATCCCACAGAAAACAGTGGGATTATGGATTAGACCCGGGCCCAGGGCCAGCACTGCTGCTCACAGAGCATGTCCCTGGCCGAGTCTCTTGCTATCTTGGCACCCACATTTCTTTATCCACATCAAGGGTCTCCTGGTTCCCATCTATTTCAAATGTTTCCCTAACTATAATGTGATATAATGTTAAGTTACAATGCTGTCACATGCCATAAAATGCTATATAGCACTATGTAATTACCAACAGCTGGAGCAATGAAAGCTCTCAATTAGAAAAACAGACATTTTGAAATGGCCTTCAAAACAAAAGCATAGGGCAATAGTAGCCTTCCATGTCTATCAAATCCCTTTTCTGTTGAAAACTGGGGGCTGCCCCAGAGAATTTCTTCAAGGTCGTTCTAATTTTAATTGTGATATTATACTGCAGCCTCTAATTTAAACAGACTATTTGACCTTTATTAATATTTAAGAAATAAAAATAGTTCAGAAATGAAATGTTGAAATTTGGGGCCTTCAAGGAGGATGAAGGATGGGTGAGAAAGAGAGGAATGCTGGGAGTTGAGGGGTTAAGCAAGGATAGGCGTTGTGGTGGGTAAAGGATAGAATGCAAGGTCATAGGGGCACCTTTGTAATCCTTTGTATTAATATGATTTGTGGGAACTAGTGCTAAATGAAACTTTAAGACCATTCCTTTAAACATTTTTAACAATTTTAAGATGGTGATGATGGAACAATAAATGCACAAGACTTTTGTTTTGCCCAGCAAAACATAAGCAGGTGAACAGAGAGCTATGCAACTGCACGACTGTGAACCAACCAGCCATGCCCACCCTCTCACTACCCTCTTTTCTGCCTTGACAGCTCCTGAAATCTCATATGAGATTTGGGCAGTGTACTTGTATACTTGTATATTTGTATGCTTGTGTTCATTGTTTTTTGTCAGCCTGACACAAACCAGTCATACCCGGGAAGATGGACTATCGACTGAAAAACAGCTTCCATCAGATTAGCCTGTTGTCAAGTGTTGGTGAAGGAACCCCTGGGTTGTATAAGAAAGCAAGCTGAGCAAGGCATGGAGAGCAAGCCAGTGAGCAGCATCCTTCCTGGGCTGTGCTTTAGTTTCTGTCTCCAGCATTCTGCTTTTAGGACCATCCGTAGCTTCCCTCAACAATGGACCATAATCTGTAAGCTGAAATAAACCCTTTACTCCACTCAGTTGTTCTTTGTTGGCATTTTATTTCAGCAACTGACAGCAAACTAGAACAAAACTGAAGTCCTTGTCAGTGTTTGTTCGTAGGTGGCTATGTGGAGGGAGCACAGTCCCCAATAGCAATTTGGAACTAAAGGAAATGGGAAATAAATCTTTGCTGCTTTGCTGAGACCCACAGAGATTCCAGTTTCTTTGTAACTGTCTCATGACCTAGCCCACTCTCAATGTCTGTGTCTGTCATTCCATCCTTCATTTATCTGTCTATCATCTATCTATCCATCTATATTTCATCTATCTGATCTATATATTATTTCTCTTTCATCTCTCTCTCTCTCTTTCTGTCTCTCTCTCTCTCTCTCTCTCTGTGTGTGTGTGTGTGTGTGTGTGTGTGTGTGTGTCTTTCTATCTGTCTGTCTGAAGATTCTTAGTCACAGTGAAATCAAATTGAGAGCACATGGTTAAAATGGTTAAACCTTCCCTGGGAGACAAAGAGAGCAATTCATGTGAGGAATTAGTGTGGAGTAGGTCTCTAAAATCTAACACACTAAAAAATATAAAAGTATTCAATGGAGTTTTAGTTAGAGAGGATATGAGGCTAAAAGTAAATAATTTGCAGATAAAAGGAGGAACATTTTTCTCATTTTCTTTTCCTGGTTAATATGGGAGAAAAAAATACACCTGATATTCATGGAAAATGAGACTCAGCATTTATGCAGATGCATTTTACAATAATTGCCTGGCAACCTGAGAAATGAACAGGAGATGAGTAAGAAGCTAGGTGTGGTCCAGATGAATACTGTATTTAAGTGGGATCAAATAACCCAATTGATGAGATTAGAGGACAATGGAAGAAAAATCTGGAGAACTTATTGAGTAAAAGGGTAGTTTGAGTTAAATTTGATAATGTTCCTGTTAGCTTTGTGGCTAAGAATTGCTTTGTTAATGTAAATCATTACCATTTTGGCAGATTCAAATAGATCCAAAGAAACAAGCACAGTGATAGTAGTTTGGATCTGGTCACCTGGAAAAGTCTCCAAAAGCATCATATTTAAAAAAAAATGAAACTCACTACAGTGCAGATGATTACCATCTCTGGAAACTCAAGAGCCTGGCAGTAAAAGGAAAAATAGAAATATCAGATAAAGATAAAGTCATCACATTCTCTGACTCTTTCTAAACTATGTAGGAAGCCAATTTAAAGCAGCATCACTAATTGATTAAATTTTCCCTAAAGAAATAAAGATAATTGCAAACACTTATTAAACTCTTGCTATGTGTCAGAAACTCTTCTGAATGCTTTGCAGGTATGTCTTTAAATTTCAAAACAACTATACCAGCAAGATTCTTACTGCTTCCATATTAATATAGTGAGGTATCCAGAACAGAAGTTGCCTGGGTGGTCAGTGGTCCAGCTGGTGTTTGGGCTGTTTGTCACACTGTGGTTTTAGGGTCTAAGAGAAGCAGTGTGAGTATGTTCCAGCTCTCCAGGTGGAACAGCTAATCCTCTATGGCTAGCCATTTTATTATAAGGCTATTTGAGAGGTGGATCATCTCAAAGTTAATGTAGGTGCCGCAGTTACATTTACTGGGATCATAGCTCATCTTTCCCATCTTAGGTAATTTAGAGAAAATTTGGAGCTTCATTATTTCTTTCTACAAAACGGTTCTATTGAGCTCATACAGCATTATGTAGAAACATCACACTGTACTCCAAGAAAATATGCACAGCTATGATTTGCCACTTAAAGATAAAGTAATGAAAAAATAAAAGGCAGACATTGAAATGAGAAGACTGAACACAGTACCTGGAACATCAAGAACTCAGATTGTGTCTTGGGGTTTCTACAGTAGTAATAAAATACCATAACCAAAGCCAACTTGGGGAGGAGAGGATTCATTATGGGTTATGGGTTATAGTTCATCATCCAAGGAAGTCAGAGCAGGAACTCAAGGCAGGAACCTGGAAGCAGGAACTGACGCTGAGACTGTGGATGAGTGCTACTTACTGGCTTCCTCCCCATGGCCTACTCAGTTTGCTTTCTTACAAGACCAAAGTCCAGGGCTGGCACTGGTCACAATGAACTGGGCCTTCCCATGTCAATCACCAATCAAGAAAATGGAATAGTCTTTCTCACAGGCCAATCTAGAAGGGGACATTTTCTCAATTGAGGTTCCTTCTTCCAAAATGTCTCTATTTTGTCTCATTGATGTAAAAATCTAGTTAGCACAGTTAGTGTTAGCTGATTTCATAAATGAGATCATGTGTGTCTATGTGAGGGTGTCAGATATTCTGGAACTGGAATTACAGACAGTTGTGAGCTGTCAAATGGTTGTTGGGAATTGAACCCAGGTCCTCTGGAGGAGCAACCAGTGCTGTTAACCTCTGAACCATCTCCCCAAGTCCTCAATTTTCTTTTACTTGCTCTTTTCTATCATTTGTACTTGGTATAGTTTCTAAAAGAAAACTGTGAGCCTCTTTCACATCCTAATTGAAATCATAGGTTCAGTGGGCCCAAGATGTATTAAATGTCTGCTATGCCTCCTAATATCCAATAAAGATTTTTATATTAACTTGAATACAGAAGTGGGAAAATGGGAGAGGGTAAGTTGGTGGAGAGAGAAAGGTCAACACAGAGGAAAGGGAGGGAAGAATACATAGCAATAAGGATGTCCTAAAATGTCACAATGAGTCATTTTATTATTTACCTAAAATTACATTTAATTTATATACATCTATGTGTATACATATGCATATATCATTTAAATGAAATATATCCACCTGGGCTGCCACGTTCCCCCTAAGAACCACAGACTGTCTAACAAAATCCCTAATACCAACTGGGTGGTGGTGGCACCTTTAATCCTAACACTTGGGAGGCAGAGGCAGGTGGAACTCCATGAATTTGAGGCCATTCTGGTCTACAGAGTGAGTTCCAGGTCAGCCAGAGTTACAACCCAGAAATCCTGTCTCAAAAAACAAAAAAGGGGGGAGGGACTATGGATCTCTTCATTAGCTCTCCTCCCCAGGTGTAGCTAAGCCAATGGCCATCAGCTCAGCTTCCAGGAAGAAAGCACTGTGTGGGGCCATGCTGGGTCTATAGCAGGTCTTTTTGGTCAGTGGGCTGAGAGCAGCCAGAAACAGAATTCCTGGAGACTATTGTCAGTGGAACATCTCATCTTATTGAAGCAAGGGTGGTTATATTTATAGGAAAAAAGGCAGGGAAGGGTCCTTGGCACCCAGGGACAAGGGCCATTGGTTAAGACAGGGATACTGGAGTAGCCCCATTTGCATCTTGGGGGCTCATTGTCATTTTGAGGATCAAAGTCTTGGAAAATATTCTCTTGCATAATGTGTGGTCTCTTATCAGAAAATGGGCTCAGCCCTAGGCCTTCCAGCTACAGTGGTCAGATGAGCACCAACCAGGCCACATTCTTTTGCCAGTGACCTGTTCTGAAGCAAGCAGCATTTAGTATTTATCTGGGTTTTGGCAGGGCTAAGAAAATGGGGAACAGCCAAATGCCTTTTGTTCTTAGGGCAAGAATCCCACAGTTCAAAGCACACCTCGATCTACTCTTAGCTCTAGGACAGCCCCACAGGAGAAAATTAGGGAGTAATCTGGAGACCTAGTGTAGTGGAAGCTCATAGGGAGAACCTATTAAGGATTACTAGTAATCAGGGATAGAAAGCCTAAATAAGTCATCTCCTGTGTCCAGACATGCCTTCCAGTGGTGATACTGGGATACTATCCCAGCTACAAACCTGTGACTTATGACATGTCCTCCCTACAAGATCCTCATTGACAAGGGAAGGACAGATCTCCATGCCAAAGGAGGGAACTCCTGCATCAAACTGCAGGAGAGGCCAGGAGCTAGAGACTGGATAACCCTGATACACTTTCTAATGATTCTCTGCTCATTCTCTGCTCATAGATTGGTACCTAATCCAGTTCTCATCAGAGAGGCCCCCTCCAGCAGCTGAGAGGAACACATGGAGAGGACCAGGGTCAAACATTGCAGAGATCAAGCAATCCTATAAAAGAGGGAGAGAAGGGATGGCACAGATAAGAGGGGTTGAGGACACCTGGAGAACAATCCCCACAGTGTCAACTGACTAACACTCTTAAGAACCCACAGAAACTGAAGCCATAGACCTGAACCCACAGGGTCCCCCAAATACACTATGACTGTCTGGATTCGTGTCCTTGAAAAACTCCTACAGGCTGGAATGGCGGTGTCTCTGACCATTTTACTGGCCCTTGAGACTTTTTTGTTTCTGCCAGGCTGCCTGTCCCACCCTTGATGTAGGGATCAGTACCTAGCCTTGTTCCATCCTGCTATGCCATGCCCTGATTGTGCTGTAACCCTGGGGGAATGGTTATTTTCTGCAGGGAAGTGTGTGTGTGTGTGTGTGTGTGTGTGTGTGTGTGTGTGTGTGTGTTAGGGTGGGTGTTTGTGGATGGTGATGGGAGTAGATCTGGGGGAGATGGGGGTAGAGAGAGGGGAGGAGTGGGGTCAGGATGTATTTTATAAGTTGCATGAGAGAAGAAAAATAAAATAATTAAAAATAAAAAATAAAGCATATTAATGAAAAATATTTTTCAGAGTATATTTATATCAACTTTTGAATCTTTGGTTGCCATCCAACCATTTATTGTTTGTTCTAGAAGCTCTGTTTTAGCTCCTACTATGTTAAAGTTGCTAGGCGCTATGAAACTGTTAAAGCTTTAATCAGTGTTTCCCAAAAGAATATGCTAACTTAGACAAAAGAATACCTTCCAATTTCATAATTAAAAATATCAGACTGGAATGTAACTCTGCGGCAGAGTGCTTGCCAGCATGCCTGAAGTCCTTATCCTCAAAGCCATACAAGAAAATCTAGTAGCTTTATGCTATCTAGTGAGATAGACAATAAACCGATTTAGAGATAGATACATCTAGTAACAGAGTGCCAAGAGTTTGTGATAAAATTTCTGGAGCTAACTGATAAATGTTCAGGAATATTGGAGAAATTCAACTTGGAATTATAATGTATAAAACTGAAAAGTAAGCATAGGCAATAAAAATGACTAAGAAAATATTACAGCACAAGACAGTAAGGCAAAATGACCCTTACAGCAGAGAAGACTGATGACTCTTTCCTCAGCCTAAATCTTTGCCCATTAGCACATCTATTTGTCTCCTAGCAATATGTTTGTTACCACTAAATCACAAGCTCATCCATACAGACGGGATATATATGTGGATATCCCAGCACTGTGGGGTATCTGACTTCTATGCCTGTCTTTAAGAAAAATGGCTCAGATGGGTTTGGACTATCAGTCACCCTGTGACACCCAGTGCTTTCTCTTAGTTCAATAATGGCTCACACCTTCCCAGGGCAGTAGTGGTAGGAGAGTTTAATATTACCTCCTCCTTTCAAAAAAGCCCTTCTTTCTGACCATATACAGAGCGTGTCACAGTGACGGCTGGCTCATTGAAGATTGACCTTGATGTACCTTTTCCACAGCATCTGGTCACTGAACACCTGTAGATAAATGTTCAGGGTAAGGAACTTTCTGGCAGTTTTGGAAATAATTCCAAAGGCAAAAGGCCCTCTTGTTGATGTTTCTTCTATCATAGCTCACCTTCCTTTCATACATGTGTGTTGGGTAAGTCTTATGTCTTTCCTCATGGTCAAGCCAGAGAGCTCTACCCTGAATTGAAATGATTCTGTCACTCACCCTCAAATGACACATGCCAAATACTATCAGTGTGCACTTTGACTTATGTCAGGTCTTGGTAGCGGCTAGCTAGGTAGACTGCCATATAGTATTTGTGAACAGATTCTATATTCTATTTCATGAGGCTTTGGGGAAGGTAGGAATGAATCACATTTGGGGTGCAGCAGCATTCTCAGTTGTACACTGGGAAATACAAATCTTCAGAAAATACCAGGCCAGCCTGTATTTCCCTAGATTCACATGCCTTTAGCTGCTCACAGACAGCAACTACTTGTGCCATTGGCAGCCACCTGCTGTGGGAGTGTCTTTTGAGTTGACTATCAGTCCCTTGCACATCCTTCAGTGAACCCTTCTGTAGATGGAGCTCTTGGAGCCTCCAGATCCCACATATTCCAAGCCTACCCAGGGGTCTGTGGTGTCTTATATTATTTCAGCCTGAAGTGAAGCATTGAGCCTAGACCTTGGGGTCTAACTTTGCCTGTGGCTGCCTGAAGGGAAGAAGCAAAACACCCACCCAAGGGAAAAGGAATGTGTTGTGCTGCACTTTTTGACAAGGTCAGCTGTTAAAAATTGCAGTCTAGTAAGACTTCAAAGACAATTATGCTTAAATATGTGTAAGTTCTATACCAAATTAGGCAGCTGCAAAATGGAAAATGAGTTATACTTTTTGCCTTGACAAGTACCTTCCCAATTACAAAAGTGAAGAACATGAATCAAGCTTTTTATTGATATGAATGAACAGTGGTGAAATATCAAAGATGATCAAAACAAATACCTATGGAGTAGACCTCCATGTTATGTGAAGGAACTAATAATGTGTTCATAAGTAATAAACATACAAAGATATCATTTATAAATTAGTACAATACTTAATTTACCTTATTTCAGCAAACCACTGATAATTATAAACAAGATATTCATATAATGTTGGTTGAATTGAGAAGAGTGCTTCAAAGGATTAAAAAAATTTAATTTACTCAAATGTGTAAGACTTGAGTGGGTTCTTTTTCATCAAAGTAATTTAAAATGAAAGTAACAAAATGAAATTAATATATTTTATATTTTCAATTCTTTTCCTTAACTGATATAATATTTTTTTTATATTTTCCTATCAAAGAAAAAAGACAAAACAAATTGATGTCAAGTATTAAGTCAAATTGCCCAAATAAGTATAAAGTATTTATTAGAAGGTAAAATTTATTCTGGGCTCAGAAAACAGCTCAACTAGTGAAATGACTTCTCTACAAGCATGAAGAACTACCTAAGTTCAGAATCCCAGAACCAATGTGGTGTGTACACAGCTCTGGAGAGGCAAAGACAAGAAGACCGCCCAGCAAGGGTAGCCAATTTGTGAGCTTCAGGTTCTATGAAAGAGTCTGTATCACAAAGATAAGGTGGAGAGTGGTTAAAAAAACACCCTCTATCCTTCACATACATGTTCATATGTATATGTGTATATACATATATATATACACACACACACACACACATATATACACACACATACATACTCATGTAGACAAATGTGTGTATATGCATACACATGCAATGTACACACAAAAATAATGAATTCATTAAACATTTTATAAAGCAAAATTTGTCTCTGGGGAAAGGTCAGACTCAGCTGTGGATAACTTTTTTCTTTTGTTTGTTTTGTTTTGTTTTGTTTTTGTTGTTGTTGTTGTTTGTTTTATTTCTTTGAGACAGGGTTTCTCTGTTGTAACACTGGCTGTCCTGGAACTCATTCTGTAGACCAGGCTGGCCTCGAACTCACAGAGATTCTCCTGCTTCTGCCTCCCAAGTGCTGGGATTACATGCATGCACCACAAACTCCCAGCTTAGCTGTGGATATCTTATTAGGTCCAGACATCCATAATGTCTGTACAAATACAAGAGTAGTAATTGTTTAATATAACTGGGCATCATTCCATTACCCCTAGTGTTGTTGTAAAGACTGTGGATTTTGTGTTACTTCTAGAAAATGGAGATATAATGTGTCTAAAGTTGACGGGAGCAGAACACTTCAGGGAAGAATATTTTCTCATGCAAGAGTCTCTTATGCCTGATGTCTGTGGATGGCTAAACAAATTCATTTATTTCTCTTTTCTTCAACCAGTAGGTTCCTCCTGAATTAAGCTCACCTTGCAATACACTCATCTTGTCATTATCAGGGACCTGCCATGTCATCCAGGATGAGAGATAAGGAGTTTTTCCCTGGAGCCTGCGTAAAGGATGCTTTGACCTAGGGCAGAGTGACATGTCCTGACTCTTTGAAGTGACCCTTTATTTCATAATACTGTTGTAGTGTGTCAAAGCCTAGGTCCCACAGTGCCATTAAGAAAGAAGGATCTGGGTCAGCATCCTTTCTGTCCTTGACCAACGAAAGAAAAGCTGGAATGCAGGATCATTTCCCAAAGCAATGCATCTCCTCTCTCCAATCTTGGATTGTTCTCATGTGCACTAGTTGTGTGTGTTGCCTTGATGTGACCAGAGACTGTTCATTCTGTCACATCATAATACACCTCACCTTCTCCTTCAGTCTCAAGATCTTCTTTTCATTCTGCGGAGAGTTACCATATGATTGCTGCTTTAGTGGGAAGAGCAGCCATGTGGAATAGACTCATCTCCTTCAAGCAGTCATTCTCTCTGTATCAGCATCTTCACTTGCACCTGCAGAGGGCCCTGATGCTTCCCTTCTCACTGTCTACGGTGGATTCTGTAGTGCAAATTGGTTCCCTTTCCATCTCTCTCACTTCAGGATTATGATCTTACACTCTCACAGGTACTAGCTTGGTTACCTCTCACTTCGTTTACAAATTTCCAAAGTGTGTTCCTGTCATCTCCTGTCACATGCTGTTCATCTTGGGTTCCTGCCTTTGGGCTGTGAAATCCCTTCACTGTCACTTTCTGTGATGTTTCGTAAGACAATAGAAACAGTTGCCTTCATGAAAATGTGTAGCACTCCTACCCACACAACACTATTATTAATGTTTCCATGTATGCTTATTCAGTCCACAAACATTTTCTGAGATTCTGTTGCGCCTCTGCTAGGTCAGGTGTTGTACTACATCATACAACAAATACAATAAAAATGTTGTTTACAAAATTTTGCTATCTGTCCTCCATTATGTAGCAAGCAATGTGCCCCCACAGAACAGAACAAAATTTTGATGTCTAGAAGTCCAAAGCCTAAATTTCAACAATATATGATTTTAAAATTAGTGAAAAAAAAAGAGACAGTGATTATATATTGTAAAAGCTTTAAGCTCTAAGTCTTAAGGGCACAAGCTCAGGCACTCATTAGTTGAACAATTCTGAGCAAATCAACCACCTGAGTTTTGCTTTTTCTATATTTGAATGATTAAACTCATCTGACAATTTTACCATAACAATAAACACACAAAATGTGCTTAATATTTCTACTACTGTCATTACTCAAATTCTCTCTCCATTTCTCTGTTTGTGTGTGAGTTTGTGTGTGTGTGTGTCTGTGTTTGTGTCTGTCAGTCTAGCTCTCTGTGTGTATCAGTGTACATGTGTGCATATACTTGTCTGTGGAAAGTATGGCTAAGGTTAACTATTGATAGCTGCGTAAATTTATAAAAGTTATTTCACATCTCAGAACCTTAATTCTCTTCACTGTACAAACTGAATGAAAAAAAAACCCAATAACAACAATAATGACAATTCTCTCAAAAACTCAAGAGACTTTGGTTCACAAGTTTTTTAAGAACATACCTCAGGATGCATCTTGGTATTTTAAATATTTTCTATATGCTGGTCATTATATTTTATTTGTTTTTCTTCATTTTATCTTTATAAGTAGCCTTTTTGGTTTTTTAATAAAAAAAAAATAAGTCTATTGTTTGAGAAGCAACTATCCCTTGGTTTGAATATTTCCAAATGGACATCAAATGAGGAATGAAACATGAAGCAGTGTATCAGCTACACCAACTTGAACCCCAGAGAAAGCCATTGAGTCCACTTCTACGACTTCACAGAAAGGTCATGCAGTCTGGGTGATAAGTAGAGAGATATGCCCCAATGATGGTCATTTTCAATAGACTTCTTTGTCACTTGGGGTGTTAAAAGAAAAGAGCTCTCATTGAAGAGAGCATTTATAACTATAACTATAATCTACTCCCTTCAAGTTGGAGTTGTCATACATTCTATAATCAGTTGAAATTCAATTAATCCAGTTAATTAAATGTCAGTGAACCCACAGTGAATTCTACTAATTAATGTTTCTGTTTAATGATACACCAGTCCACATTATGCTTTTCATCAAAGCTCATAGAAGACTATCCAATCACTGATGTCACATTTCCATGTTAATGTTTCTAGGAAAAGAGAATGAGAAAAATAAACCCATGATGCCCAGCCTAGGTCCATGGATGTTACCTCAAGGCAGCATGGATTCCGTACAACGGTTGAAAATGCATTGACTACTTGATTTGTGAGTATCTTAGATAGTTAATGCCAATCATTGATACTCTTTGCATTCGTTCTATAATGCAGATGTTGCTAATCTACATTACAGACAAGGAGTCTAAAGTTCATAGAGCTGAGGTAATTGGCTCATAGCTATATAGCTAGTAAGTGCAGTAAGTGGCAGAGTCAAAATCTACTATCCTATATGACTTGCTGTATGCTAGGAATGTACATTTACATGACATATCCTCAATTCCAAGGGCTCAACATTATAGGATTACAGAAACAAATTGTGGGAAACACTAAGTATCTAATACCATTAAGCTAGGAATAATACCTTCTGTGATATTTTTAAATTGGAAAATTAACATGGTAAAATGTTAAATAAAAACAAAACCAATAGGTCATGACTTAAAGTAGACCAGAGTTGAGCCCAACATATATTTTGCCTTCTAGAGCTAAACCTCATTGATAATACTGCTATACATTCTGAAGATATTGATAGAGTATGGTTGCCAAAGAAAGGAGAATGGACAGATGTGCAAAAAATAAATATCATAACTTGTTGCTTGCCCTGTGGTTCTTAGATAACAGAGATAGAAAACACACAATTTAAAGATGGATGGTAGTATGCAGTGATAGAAAAGAAGTCTTCCAAATGAGGCCAATAAATGGTTTTATCTAAAGATGACAGTGTAGGATTTACTACTAAAACATTTTATATTAACACTAGTAAAACAAAAACATTTCCAGATCTTAAAAATGAAATAAGAAGGATTGAGTGAAATGCAAAACAGACCCCAAAGATAATTATATTGATTGCTTGTGAACATCGATTCAGGGTTTTAAATGGACATAGAGTTAAGGTCAAATATATTTAATATATAAATAGATGTGTTATAATTAGTCTATTACAAATCTTACTTAACAAAGCTAAATCCAAGCCCAGTGGCACAGTGCTTGCTTGAAGTCCTCTATTCAATCTTCGGGAAAAAATCTCTAAAGCATCAAAGATGAGATAAAAACCAGTATACTTGTTTTAACCAAAAGTCACATTTTCAACTGTTCAAAGCAACTTATTTACAAATAAACAAGTCATATATTGGCAGAAAATACATTACACGTGTCTAATTCCAAAAATTAAAGGATTACTACAAATTTGTTACAAAAAGAAAATCCAACAAAAATGAGCAAAGTTCAGACTCTCATAAGAGAAAACATTGGAATTGCCAATAAATATATCAAAATAGTCAGTATCATTAAGTTTCCAGAAGCGAGGGTTAAAAAGGTTAAAATCATAGTACTATACAGTTTCATTTTGACACCATTAAGTCTTAACCAATATATCGGTCATATATATTGCTTGTGGGAATGTAAAGTGACAAAAACTCACTGGGGAAGTGTTTTCTGGCCTTTCACAGTTGAATTTGCACCATGATCCATCCAGTCCTACTACTCATGAGTACTTGTTTCAGATAAATGAAAAACATTTCTATAACAACAACCTAAAAATGAGTGCTTTTGAAAGCCTATCTAGAACAGCCAAGACCGCAACACTGTTCCCACCAACAGAACAAAGATGAAGTTGAGTTCCATCCATATAATAAAATCAACAATAAATGTAGATACATATTAATCTTGGGTGTAATAAAAATGCATTGTTCAAAAGAGTTGAGACACGGAGGACTCTGTGGTGTGTAATTGCATTTGTGAGGTTGGGCAAAATGAATCTGTGGAATACAAGAGAATGATCGCTGGCTGAGGAGATGGCTCAGTGGGTAAGCTCTCCTACTGTGCAAGCAGGAGAAGCTGAGTTTGAATTTCTAGCACACACGTAAAAAGCTCAGTATGGTTTCACATGCATCTATAACCCCAGCACTGTGAGGGCTGGGAGAGGGAGGATGCTGGTCCTTGCAGGCTGCCAGCCTCGCTCTAGATTCAGTAAGAGACCCTGATTCAAGGGAATAAGGCAAAAGAGTGATAGATCGGGAGACCAGATGTCTTCCTCTGGTTTCTGTGTGCACATGGGTACATATATGCGCGTGCACTCAAACATTCATAAACACACACACACACACACACACACACACACACACACACACACACACACACACACTTGCCCTGGAGTGGAAGCTTTCTGAGGTGTTGTAAATGTTCTACCCCTTGATGAACATTGGATAATCAGGAGGGTACCTTGGCCAATATCCATCTTGCTTACTATTGAAGTTCTGTGGGCTTTGCTATATTAAACTTTGCCCTGGCTGAGCCAAGTGAACAAACATCAAAGAATTGCTAGAAAATGATTTCAAATAGAAGATCATGCAAGGCCAGTTTCAGCTATTTCGAAATAACATTAAGGCCTTTGTAATTAAAACAGTGTGCTATTGGCACAAAAATAGCTCAGAACACTAATGGAACAGCATATAATCCAGAATTAGAAGCAATTTCTTATGCAAATGTGGTACCCAATACAGGCAGCATTTCAAAATTGGTGATAAAAACAAAGCTGGATTTTTTAATAGATGGTTTTCAAGAGTGACTGAGTGGCCATTTGGAAGTAAAGTGCATATACCTTTTGCTTTTCTTTATACCTGTTTTATATTTCCATAAGATTGCATTTATGTTCTGGTTGTACTACAACACTTAGCTTCAGCAAGCCTCCATTTCCTCACCCATGATATAGACCTATGAGTAATGACTAGCACAGTGCAGTTTGATAGAAATGGATTTCTAGCAGCTCATTTCTTCCATTCCCTCACAGCTATTATCAGTCAGGAGGTAGCAGAATTTCTTACATGTATTATGATTATTGTTGCTGACAATTCTCAACCTGTTACCCATCAAAAGCAAACGTGTCATCTTCTTTATTATTTTTCAGACTAGAATAAAAGATAACCATTTTGATTGTAGTCACAGAATTAAGCTTTTGTCCTCTCTTCCTCATGCTCTTTTCTCCTCCTCCCCTCTCTTTTCCCTCCTTGCTTATTTCCCTTTCTCCCCACTCCTCCTCTTCCTCCCACTCCTTTTCTTCCTCCTTCTCCTCCTCCTCTGCCTCTCTTTTCCATTCCCTTTTAGTGTAGGGTTTAAATCCAGGTCTCCATGTTTGCTAGCCAAGCACTCTGCATCACTGTGCTATGCTGTTATTCCCCTAGCCCAAGAGTATTTTGTTTGTGGTGTTTTTCTTTAAATGCCCACAGGATGATGCTTTTAAAATCCATTGGTTTGGCATTTTCATTTGTTTCTGCTCTCTTCAGTTTATTCTAGAGTCCTTTCAGTGTGAAACCTCATATCATTTTTTTATTGCAAGCCTCAAGGAGTGAGTCATGGGGAGCAATTTTGATAGATACTGTGTCCAGGAGTGTCTCAGTTTTCTTACACAGAATTTGTGCTAATTGAGGAACAGTAAATAAAGACAATCAAAGCTGATCACTTTGATTTGTGACATCTACTGTGCTTTTGCACCTAGGCCCCCTTCTCCCAGATCTGATGCCAACAAAGAGGAAAGACAGAGCTACAGTTGCCACCAATAGCATCAGGAGATGACTGTCACTAAATGGGGATCTATAATAAGGGGAAGGAGCTCTACCCAATACCATAACACCATTAAGACCTCAGAATCTATCACTAATGTTCAGTATTTTGCTCAGTGCTATATCTCCAAGATTGAGCTACTTTTAAATACCATGTTTAAAGATAACATCATTCTTATTTTACTATTTTCATTTTGAATGACATGTGTCATTTTCTAGAATTTAAAATATCTTCCAGAGAAAACTAAGTTTATTTTTAAAATGTTTTCTTTTCACCAATGTTTTGATTGTAAATTTCAGATTTTAATATTACATTTGTGGCTAAAAAGGAATGAAGTTTAATTATTCATTGGATAAATACTTATCAAACATCTAGCTTATTTGTTTGCTTACTTTACATTGCTAAAATTAGTCATTGGGAATACAGATGTATAATTAGAATTGTTTTGGAGGAAGAAAATTAGGAGACAAGTATTCTGGATTATCACTTTCCAGCTGGAGGCTGAAAGGTGGGTAATATGCACATACTTCTCATAACCACACACTAAGACAGATTCAAAGGGATTAGATATTGAAAATTCAAAGGAAAAATTTTAAGTACATTCCTATGCTCCTCTTTAATCTGAAAATGATAAAAGTTATTGTTATCTCTAAAATCTGAAGTAAAATCGAGTAAAGGCATATGTATTTGATCATTGGTGAAAGGGAAAAACAAGTTGAGACTTGTGACTGAAGCTTATAATCACAGTTACTTGGAACAATGAGGCAGGGGGATTTCAAATTTCAGAACTGCTTGGGCTAAATAGTGAGTTTAAATAAAACTTAGATGACTTAGCTAGACCCTGTATTAAAACAAAAATTTGAGAAGGCTGAGATGCAGCTCAATGGAGGAGAGCTTCCTTGAAATGTGTGAGGGCTTAAGTTCAAGTGCCAGGGCCATGCCTGTATGTGTGCTTAACAAAAATAAAACTTGAAGAAACAAGTGAAGCCAAAGACTTCAGTACAAACTTGGGGGAAATGTTTGAATATCAGCAGCCATATTAATCCCCATGATTGACTTACATTAAAAATTATTATATGAAAGACTGAAAAATTGACACTCAATATATATGAAGAAATTTTGAAAACACAAGAAAAAAATGAACATATCAAGGGAAGATGAGTGCAAGAAGAAATTTATATATAAAACTGTAAATAGCTTTTAGCTGGTGAAGTTGTTTGATTTCCCTTATGAGACACATGCAAATAAAAACTGACTCTAAGAGGAAACCATGATTTAACCCACAGAATAGGGGTTAAAATCTAAGTACTTTTCATATTCAAATTTTCAGAGATGAATAAAAGTAACGAGCTTTAAATTTTTCTGGTAGGTGTCAAAATAGAATTTGGTACTCTTCAAAAAAAAACCACACTGCCATTCGAAAAGAAATCTTTCATTCATTCATTCATTCATTCATTCATGGTATGTGTATGTGCAGGGGTGCACATTTGCCTTGGTGTACACATGGAAGTCTGAAAACAACTTGTGAGAATTAGTTCTCTCCTTCCACCATGTGGGATCTGGGGATCAAACTGACGTTGTCAAGCTTGGCAGCCTTTATCTGTTGAGCAATCTTGCTGGCAGTCTCGAAGTTTTTAGATATATCTGTCATCTTACTGGCAAAATATAAAAGTGCATATCAAAAGGATTGCTTGCTATAGAAACAACAGAATCATCTAGAATGAGGACACTAGCTGAATCATACAATGGATACGAAGCTACAAGGGGCTAAATGTAATGGTGGAAGGTAATTATAATACTTATATAATCTCCAGGATATGTTAGCAGGCAAAAATATATAGTATAGAGAAAAGCAAATAAAACAGACTTCATTTATTTTCAAAATGATGGTAAAGAAATGAAAATATATTCTACAGAATATAGTAGATAGGGCATCATGAGAAGCTATGCTTTGAGAATGCTTTGTTCTGTACATTCGACTTAAGAATTATGTAAACATTTTTGCATAATTACAAAATCAAGTCAAATAAAAAAAACTTTCCTAAAAATACATGCGTCAAATACACTAACTCAGTATTCATATGCTGCCCAGCATAATACAGGGGAAGGAACTAGTCCAAGAAAATATAATTCTTACTGAAGTAACCCTGAGGGCAAAGTCAAAAAGGAAATAAGTTGCTTTCAGTAAACACAATGTTCATTGTCCTCCTGGTATTTTTGAGTTTTAACTGTGGATAAAGCAAATGCATAGTTATGAGACATTTTAGTTCTGTCATTCCTAGTATTCTTTCTAACAGCAACTCAGATTTTGGGGTAGCCAGAAAAGAGATTTAGGGCTGAGAATAGAACTCAGTGGTAGAACAGCTCTTGCCTTACATGTGTAAGGCCCTAAGACCAATTAATGCGGAGAAAATATAAATATACATCTTATGTGTCCTCAAAGGTAATTTGGAGATGAAACTTTTGAAGGAATATGTGTGTGTGTGTCTACATACATATACACACATACACATATATATAATTTATATATACATACACATAAGATATATATATATATGCATATATATACGCATATATATGTGTATACACACACACACACACACACACACATATATATATATATATATATATATATATATATATATATATATATATATATATATATATTCTTATTTAGTTTCCAATGCTTTGCTTTGCAGTGCATTAAATATGTTTCTATTTGAGTGATTCACACAGAGCAAAATGGACCAGGCTGCTGAGCAGAAAGCAAGCATCCTAGGACAAACAACAGTCTAAAGCTGGGAAGAAAGCAGCTCTCTTCTTGAAATCAGTTTCCAGTCTTCCCACTAGCTCACTCACACAGTCACTGGGAACTCTGCTGGGAATTAGAATCTGTTTTTGTTGTTTTGAACATGAGATTTCCTAACAAATGTATCAAAGGAAATCTGTTTACCCAGGAGCTTTAATTCTTAGGTTGGTACAGTTTAAAAGTTCCCCTAAGCAGTGAGGCACTCTTAACTTATGAGAGCTTTAGGAAAATGTGGCATTTAATGTAGGAATAGAACACCACAGCAGAGATTCATGGCTGCATCACCTCAACCCCATGAATCAAGACAAGTTTATTTTAAGTAAACAAGTTACTTACATGAGTTACAAATGTATAGCTAATCACAAAATGACTTTAATATACTCCGTGGTATTTGTAACAGTGACAAGCTGTAGCAGCTACCCAATAAAAAGCTAAGTTAATGATGTTGAGATGGAGAACAAAATCCTTAATGCTGTGAGGCTGTCAGAGTGATATAATATTGCTCATAAGAGTTAGCAATAGAACTGCAGAAAGGTTTGTATGACTGTGTACAATGCAGAAATTCCAGTTTTGAATAATTTAAAGACTCCAGTTATTTGGTCTTATCCTCTCTAGCCAGTTAGTAATATAAGGGATTCTGGAAGATGACCTCAGATGCAGTGATTAGAATGGTTTAAATGAATAGATTTGCCTTACCCCAAAAAGCTATTTCATTACTATACAAGAGCTTTTTTTGGTTTTTGTTTTATGTTTTTTTTTTCTGCTGATGTTAATCATCATTCATGTAAATACTTCTCCAGAGATGTTTGCAGAGCCATCTTGCTTTACCTGGCCTTCAGTCCTACCAGGAGGGAAGCTGTCATGGGTGTCATTCTCCAAAGACAAGACTCACATTTGAAGTTTAGAATACAGATTTTTAAAGATACACCCATGGAATCAAAGATTCAGAAATTAGAAAGGACTTGGAGAATAAATAAAGAAAAGATTTGAATTATGATACTAACCTTCAGAATAACCAGATAATGTGGAGTTCCAGAGCTAGGATCATACTTCAGAATGGCCACCCATGGGTATAGATGTCCAGATTTTTATTCTGCCTCATCTGTAATGCTAGGACATGGGGTCATTGAAAGCTAAGGAAGGATATGACATTGGGTTAGGTAGTTCTCTGCAACTTAGGTAGGTTCCAATGAGCTCTCAGCTTATACCTGTTGATATTATCTCCAGGTGAAATAGATTTAATTTTAAAAGGGTCAGAAGATATAAGTAGCACATTGCAGTGACTACCACAGAGATTCCAAACTTTAGAATGTAAAGAGAAATGCATTCACAAGAGTTGTGACAAACATTTTTGAAGTGCCCAGCTGCATTTGGACTCACAGTCCTGTGTCAATGCCTTGTCATATGGGAGCCAAAACATTGTTCCCCATATCCACTCTTAGTTACTGATGGAGCTAAGTCTCCATAGTCTTCTAAATATGTGGATATATTGTCCTGGTTTCATTTCTGTTGCTGCAATAAAACACCCTGAACTGGAAGTTCACTGTTTCTGCTAGGCTGTCTGTTCAGCAAACTCCTAGGAGCTGCTTGTCCGCACCTCAGTGCTAGGGTTAAAGACTTACTCAGCCATGCCTGACATTTTATGTAGGTTGTGGGGATTTGAGCGTAGATCTCCATGCTAGCAGAGAAAATGCTCTTATCTACTAAGCAATCTCCCCAATCCTCTTTTTGTCTGTTATAAAGACACAAGTCATTTAATTTAAATCTCACTTTATTTAACCTACTATCATCTCATTTCAATTTGATTTCAGTTGCGCAAAATCCATTTCTGAATAAGTTCACATTAAAGATACTAGGAGTGAAGATTTGGAGCTATCTCTTTGGGGATACACTTTAACCCATATCAGGTATTATATTTTCAAAAAGGAAAACTCATCGATTTGGAAAATGTTTACAAAACCCATCCTTGATAAAGAGTTCACAACCAAATATGCAAAGAACATTTAAATTTCAACAATAAGACAAACAACCTAATTAAAAATAGATGAACAGCTGGATGAATACCACACCAAAGAGGACAGAGACACCAAACTGTAATAAGAAAAGACATTTAACATTGCTTACCCTGGAGATAATTGCAAACTAAATCAATTGTGAGATAGTGCTACAGATATGTCAGAGTGGTTAAATTTCACAACAGCAGAAATGTTCAACTCTGGGAGGGATGTGAATCAACAGGAATTCTCTTACTTGTTGCTTCTTATACTAAAGAATTGCTTGGCGCTTTAGAAGACAATTGTCAGTTTCTTACAAAGCTGAACAATGTTCTACTATGTGATTCTCCTAGTCATTTATATGGCTGATAAGAAAATCAATGTTGATAAAGAACTCTGCATGCAAGGATGGGAGATGACACAGTGTGTGAAGGACTTGCTGTGAAGCTCAGAACTGTGCGTGTATTCCCAGAACACACATGAAGACGAGGTGTGAGGTGTGAATGTTTAACTCAAGGACTAAAGTGCGGGAAGTGCACAGAGAGCCAGAGTCCATGGAGAGCTTCAGGTTCATTGAAGACACTGTCTCAAAAAAAAAAC
The DNA here is from genome assembly GCA_026225945.1 of Cricetomys ansorgei. Lineage (NCBI taxonomy): Eukaryota > Metazoa > Chordata > Mammalia > Rodentia > Nesomyidae > Cricetomys > Cricetomys ansorgei. Next base: position 18,600,678 of record JAMJFZ010000242.1, read on the forward strand.
ATGATGGAATGCTGGGTGGTAGTGGCACGTGCCTTTAATCCAAGCACCCGGAAGGGAGAGGCTGGCAGATCTCTGTGAGTTGAAGGCCAGACTGGTCTACAGAGTGAGTTCCCGGACAGCCAGAGTTACAACAGAGAAACCCTGTCTCAAAAAAACCAAAGCAAGAAAAAAATGATGGCAATAGATAGAGGAAGGGATATGAAGTTAGTATCTGGCTTCTACTGGAACACTCATAGGCAAGCAAATTTGCATACACACACGCACAATTATACATACATCACATCTGCACACACACAGGCACACACACACATATCACTTCTGTACACACACATATCAACCTGCAATCGTTCATGCACACACATGCATAACATCTACACACATAAGTGCATACATGTACATCACATCTGTACACACACATGCATCACATCTGCACACATATACATACTTCACACTTGCACACACGTGCCTCACATCTGGATACTCACATGCATCACATCTACACACACACATGCATCACACCTGCACACTCACGTGTATCACATATGCACACATATACATACATCACTCTTGCACATACACATGCATCACATCTGCACACACACATGCATCACACCTGCACACTCACGTGTATCACATATGCATACATATACATACATCACGTCTCCATGCACACATATGCATACATCACATCTACATATACACATGCATCATATATATATACATATACATCATATCTGCACACACACAGGCACACACACACATATATCACATCTGCACACACACATAACAACCTGCAATCACAATGCAACATTTACATAACATCTGCACACACACAAACACACACACACACAGGCATCACATCTGAACATACACATATGCACATCCATGCATGCATCACTTCTGCTCACACATGTGGATACACATACATCACATCTGTACACACACACAATGCACACACATCACTATGCACACATATCTGCATGCACACACACACACATATTACTCTACACACACACATTGAACCTCCACACACACATACATTCATCATTTTGGCACACGCACGTGCACACAAGACACATCACATCTGTACACACATACATCACTTCACACACACATACATAAATGTTTGCATGAAAACATTTATGGTACCTTTACAATTAGTCCCCCTTTAAATAGCTGAAAAAACACTGATGCATCAATAAAATGGCATATTATCCAGAAATAAAAATGAACTAGTTGTCAGGGTATACAAAGATGATGTCAATCCTAAATGCATTGGGTGATGCTAAGGGATGCACATCAGTGTGGAAGGCTACATATTGTATGATTTCAATTTTAGAACATTCTAGAAAAGGCAAATGCATAGAGACATTGGAAAATTCAGTGATTGGCAGGTCCTTTTGAGTGGGGACTAAATGGGTACTTTTAAGTCAGAAAAACTTCCACATGATTGTATAATAATGGACACATGGCACTACACACAACAATGTCCTAGTTTGCTTTCTTGCTGTGATAAACACCATGAGCAAAAGCAACCTGGGGAGAAAAAGGGATAGAAGAGAGGTTGAATAATGGATACCAAAAATAGAGCACAGGAAGAAGGTCTACAGTACAAGAGAGACAAGAGTCAGCAACAATTTATCATAGATGACACTATAAGAGTTGAATATCTCCCAGCATCAAGACATGTTTAAGGAGATGCAGATGTCCATTTAATCCTTGTGTCTCATGTTGATGTGCCAAGTTAGCACACTGCACTCTCTAAATATGCACCATTGTTATGCTTTGCTTAAAATTACAGTAATAAAACTTGTAACCTTGAGGGTATGACATATCAAAGGTACCAACAGAAAGAGCTCCACACATCAAAGCTGGGACACATTGAGTGATGAAATATGGGTAGCATGAAATTTATTTCTGAGTCCATATTGAAACAAATACACAATTGGTGTTACATAGAGCAATCTCTCATGTGTTACTCCCAACCACATCGAATGCATGCTATTTATAGCAACTTTCTTCCAAACAGTACATTGTAAAGAAAAGAGCAAACATTATCTTCCTAGTGGTGAAAATCAATTCTGCCTTAGCTGGAAGATCAAGGTTAGAAGCAATAGTTCTAAGCCAGGTTGGTACTGTCTTTCCCTTGTATGTTATGAACAGGGCCTGGGTCTATGCTACACCTCCCCAAACCTACAAGGCTGATCTGATTATGACTTAAACTCTGATAAGTCCTAAGTCAGGGATATCTACAAATGGCCTGAACAATTAATCTTCACAATTGTCTGATATATCAAAAGCAAAGAAAAGCGTAAAGATTCTTAAAGGTAACAGGAAACTAAGAAGACATGACTAAATGGAATATGGTATTTTTGAACAGAAAATGGATAGTGGGCACAACTGAGGAAACCTAGACAAATTGTGATTGGGTTTATAATTATATATCGTATTAGTTCATTCAATCATAAGGAAAATATTATACTGATGCAAAATGCTGGTATTAATAGAAATTAGATTCAGGATATATGAGAACCCTTTTGCAATCTTATGCTAATCTAAATCTATTCTAGAGCAAAGTAAGTTAAAACCTATTAAATATAGAACAGACACACTTGCAGGAGAGGACAGTTTAAATATACAAAAAGGAAGATCTGCATTAGAAATATAATTTCACTCTCCCAGTTCATTTTCAGTTAGAAACAAGTGTCCAGTGGGTTCAATCTCTTAATGATGAGTGGATGGGAAAGCAGTCCTTCTTCAGAGGGGACCTGGGAGAGGGAGTGAGCACACAGGTGAGCTGATATAGGTTTGGTGTTTACTCTACCTTGTTACAGCTGAAAAGATCACTTGTCCTCTGTAGTCATTGAGTCTTAATCTTATTATTTATAATTTCTGGGACAGTAATTACATCTATTTCATGGAGTTCCTGTTCATCTTATGGAATAATATGCTAGTGTGGTTCCTATTTTTGGCACAGAGTTATCTGTATACACCAGAGGACATGACAGTGAACGTGGGGTCTGCTGACACCTGGACCTGAGCTCTGGTTCCATGGTTTCTTATCTTTACAATGTGGACAGTTTTCTGACCTTTCACTGCTTCATCTCCTACTCTAAGATAATACAAATAACATTCCCTTTTCCCTGTATGTTCTTCCTGGGCTAATTACCAGATGTAAATCACTGTAAAAAGTGCCTGGCAAAAGAGATCTTTATATTAACCCTTATAATCACAGAGGTACAATATCAAAGCACCTCAAGCTAAAACGTTAACAAGCTTTTGAGGGCCAAAAATCCACAGGGAGTCTATTTTGAGATGTATGCACAGAGCTGGAGATCCAACAGCCAAGAAACACATTGCTCGTTCTCCTGACTGCTAGCACCTAGCTGAGGATGTATAGAGCAGACCCACTTTCCGATACTTCCTGGCATCTGCTTCACATTGTCAGGAACTCTCTTATTGGAGTTAAAAACTGTCCCTTTTGAAAAGTGGATTACCCCTGCCTTCTGTTTACTGTAACCTTTGAACTTGGCAAAAATGTTAAGGGGAGAGGAGTCAGTTTCTTTGAAGAGGTGGGCCCTGGTAGGTCAACCACACTCCAGGGAGGGGATGGTCCCATATACATGAGTACATGGCAGAGCAAATTGGACTGTGTAGGTCATAAAACAAAAAGAGAGGAAATAAGTGTCACTAATTTGAGAGGGGTACAAAGGGTAGGCTGTAGATCTGGGAGGAACTAGGATGGAGAGTGGTAGAGTGAATGACCGAAGTCCATTGTAAGCATGCATGAAACTCTCAAAAATTACCAAAATACATTACAGTATATTCAAACTCTGTGTTATAATTTACTAAAAGTAAAAGTCATATTAAATGGAATGGTATTAATGTCTTGAGTCCTAACAACAAAAAACAGTCTTCACAGCTCCTTGGAAAACTTGGACTTAAGTAGAGGTTAAGAATGCTGATTTGTAACCCTAGAAGAAATCCCCATACTTGGTACTCTGTTTCTGATGCTCTCATAAAAGAATATCTCCCTCACTCCTTCTCTAAATGTTCAGCTCCAAACATCTAAGTTCCAAGTTAGTTCTACTTTGTAGTCAGGTCATGCTGATACCACCTTTCATTTCTGCCTCACACTGGAGTATGAATAAGGGGAGGAGCTGTCTGTGTTCTTTTGTGTGGTTTTTGGGAGACAAGAAAGGAGACAAAAATATGACAATCATTAAAGCCACCAATTCTGATTACAGACTCCAAAATGAGTCCTATTTTGATTCTCCTGACTACCCCATATTCAGGAATCTTTCTAGTCTCTAGTATGCTAACTCCCACTTCAGAGAGTTATGAGGATTACATCCAAATCAAGTGAAGTGCTTGGCATGAAGCCTGGCGACAGCAGGCTTTGATTAAAATTAGTTTTCATTTACAGTTATTAACAATCAATATATGGAAAGCATTTTAAAATTTTGTTTATTTATGTGGTGTGTGTGTGCGTGCAAGTTTATGTAAAACATGCACATTACAGGTGCCCAAGTTGGTCCAAAGTGCTCTGGAACCAGAGTTACAGGCAATTGTGAGCCAATGATATGGAAACTGGAAACTGAATGCACATCCCCTGTAAGAGCAGTGTATGCTCTTAACTATGGAGCCACCTCCCTGGCCCATGAAATGTACTCCTTACAACTTCAAACAAATTTCTTTAAGGGCTTATTTTCATATTTCTTTTCAGAATTTGAAGTTTAATAAAACTTCGACTGTTCACAGGTGACTACCTGATATAGAAAAGGGTGTCAGATGAATCACAACTATTCAATTCACATTTACTTAACTGAGTCCTGGTTAGAGATGGAGGCAGGAGAGAGCAGGCAGGTGAAATGGGAGAGCTGGCTTTAAGCACAAGCTCAGCCTCTGATTCATGGTGTACATTTGGCTAAGTCATTTTTACACTGGTCTTTTTAACCTTCTATACTTGGGAATTGTTGGGGGGCAGGGGATGCTCCTCTCACTGCAGGGTTTAGTCTTCTTAAGCAATATCAGCGGTTCTTCTACTAAATAAAATGGAAGCAAACAGGCACATTCTTGATTGACATCAGGTCTCTTTTCTTGTGACTCATTACCTAGCATTTGTTGTGTGGCTTTGATTGATGCACTTCACTGTACAGAGCACAGATATGGCAAAAATTCTTACCTAGCTTCCTTATTAGGTTTTCTTATTATTGCTCAGTGTATGGAGCATGCCCCCTCCATAAATGAAATAATTTAACCATCATTTCCCATAGCACCAGTTTGCTGAAAACAACAGGAAGACTGGTCATCTACTTCCCTTTGCTTTTGTAGAATGCTTTTTAGTCAAGAGGTTGTAGTGGTAATTGTTATAGCTTTTAGCACTTATTGAGTTCATAATATGTCTCAGACAATGTACAGTGCTTTCTGAATGCTCAGGTCCTTGATATCAACATTTGAAGAAGACGTTCATACTACTGCCATTTTATAGATGAGCATCAAATGTTCTTGTTTCCAAATTTAGACACCTGAAGAAATAGTAAGCTGTGCTTAAAACCTTAATCTTGGACTCTTATACACTCCTTCTGTTGACTACCAAGTGTCTGGAGACACAGAAACAGCCAGTAGCTAAACACACACACATACACACACACACACACACACACACACACACACACACACACACACACACAATCAAAACACAAAAAGAGGCCTTAATATTAAGAGATTACTGAATGCAGTGATGTCCTTTAGCTGAACATACATAATTAATTTTTTCTCAAATCAATTTAACAGCTAAATAATGTAGCACCAGCTAATGGGTTCTTGGATGGCTAAACATTAAGGGATATATTGCCCCATATACTCACCCTAAAGAATGAAGATGAACAACTTGCCTGGTTACATAATACTGTTTGAAAACATAAATAAAAGATTTCTCTTGTTTTGGCAATTGTTCTGCACTGTTCTAAGCTTTGCTAAATCAGACTTCCTTCTAATCTAACAGATGCCAGCAGTTTAAAAGCAGCCCCAAAACTCTTATTTATATCTGGTGCTCAGTTTTGAATAAAATGGGCCGGCAAATGCCGGAGATGGGGTAATGCATAACTTAAAAATGGAATTTATTTCCAGACTTCTAAACACAGTTTCCAATAAATGTCCACTTAGAGAACCATTTCATTAAGCTAACTGCAGCCGAAAACAAGTTCCCTGGTGTTCCTTTGAGCATTTTATTTTCTAAAATGAATCATTACATTCGATGTTTTGGCTTGACAATCTTTCCCCCCCAATTGTGTAATTTCGATTTGTCACTCAAATTGCTTGTATTTCAAAAGAACTGTTCTGAGACATTTCTGCTTTGGAATGAGGCTGCTAATATGGTGGCATGAGTTTGGAGAAGTCCTCAAACCACTAAGGTGTATTGCTTTGTCCTTTATAGAACTGGAGAGAATCTTGACTTCCTCATTCCAATTAAGGTTTAGCAGCCCCTTAAGGCTGATTCTGGGGGTGGCTGAAATGGACTTGTAATGAACAAGATGGATAGCTGTGGCCATAAGAGGAGGTGAGGGAAATGAAAGCCAGGCCTTTGTGAAGCTCCTTTCCATCTGTGACTTGGTAAATAATCCAGATATTTGCAAGCCCATTCTTAACTATCTCATTCCCAAGTATAAATATGAACATTACTAAGAGAATACTAATTGAACAGGAAGGAAATTAAAGCAAGCTACCCAGAGGGAACATTTCTAATGTACAAATGTCATGTATGCAAATTGCATTTAAGAACACCTTTTCCAAAAGTTAGTCCTCCCAAGGTCATTGGGTTTTTCTATCTTTGGTTAAACACTCAGACTGAAAGAAAAGACCAACTCAGTTTATTAAAAGGTGCTACTATGAAACAGATCTACTAATAAGCAGAGATCATTGGTTAGGAAAAGAATTTTTCATCTTCTTGAGAGACACTCAGTGTAGTAGGCACATGTTCATTTAGCTTTCAAGAGATAAGATTCTATAGTGATGGCAACAAGAAAACCCTATAGTCATCTTTACCATTTACTAATACTTAGTGGAATGCTAAGATCCTTTCAGTTTACTGGCATCTATAAAATGAATATCATTATTAATAACAACAAGGGATGGCCTTTGCTGGTTTCTTACTTTAGAACAGACAATGTGCTAAGCACATTGCAGGATTGTATTCCCTTGATGTTTATAAGTGGGTGCTACAATCATCTCCAGTTTACAAATCTAATAACTAAGACAATGGGCAATTTGTTCAAGTTCCAAGGCCAGCAAAGATCTCAGTTCATCCATTTGATTCCAAAATCTGACCTTTCCAACACTCTCCTGTATTCTTTCTGGTGGGGGTGAGTTAATTGTGGTTCTTAGGAAGGTTGTCTCTGTCTAAGCCCCAGAGATAAAAGTCAAATCTGCATTCTTTGACTTGTTATCTAGGGCACCTACTGGACCAAGAATTAGTTATAACTGTAAAGTAAAAATGACACTCAGAGAAAAACTAAAGCGTTCAGGTCAATCATGACTATCTCATGGGCAGGTCAGTGATGACTCTCTCAAGGGCAGACCTCTGAGAATGTGGGCCATGAACCATGTAATGTTGGTTGCATCCTCTCTCCTCCATCTTGGCATCCATGGCCGTGGTATCCAAAATTACAGGATATGACTTTGTGAACATAAATGAAGTACTGATATTTTTAAATTTCCTCTACTCATGTGTGTCTTTTTCATGTTTTAAATGAAAAAAAATTGTTTACATGTATTAGTTTTTTGCCTACATATGTATCTGTATACCACATTGGTGCCTGCTGCCTGTGGAGTGAAGAAGAGGGGATTTAGATCTCTAATAATTTGGAGTTATAGATGGTTGTGAAGCACCATGTGGGTTCTGGGAACCAAACCTGAGTCCTTTGCAAAAGTAGCATGTGATCTTAACTACTGGACCATCTCTCCAGCCCCAACATGTATATTTCTTGAAAACTGAACTTTATATTACATTTGCTGTGGAAAGAAAGAGGAATTCGTGAATTTTTTTATGTTTGTTTTAATAGTGAAGTCCTGATTTTTTAAAATTTTCTAACACATCCTTCTCTTTTTCAGAGTTGATTTTATAAAATGTTTTCTTAGTAGGTTTTTATATCAGCGCCCAAACCCTGCTCATATTACTAAGGATAGATAGTATTTCTTTCGTGTACATGACTCTTTCACTTTATTCCTGTGATGTTACTCCTAATGACCAATCATTATCCCTCTTTTAGAAATAAGGAAACTTAGATATAGACAGGCTAAATATCTTGTCTAACATGACAAGGCCAATTGTTTTAAGAAATAATAGTTTCTACTTAAAGATAGCTTGGGGCAGTTAGTCCAAGGTGGCATACTTCTAAGTTGGTTGCTGATTCTACCATATTGATGATGCTAGAGTTCAGAAGTTGCAATGAAGTCAGTTCTTCTCCAAGGGAATCCATAGATCAGCTTTCTATTCATGAGGCTAAGTGTTTTATCTCTGAGCACTCTGTAAGAACACCATGAAACATTGGTGGGTCCCAAGGACTGTTTCATCTACAGGTTCTGTGACAGTAAGTGCAGTAAGATAATTTCCAGTGTCAACCTAGGTAAGAAACTTGCTTCAGCCTAGTGCCTCTAGGTTACAGTGAGTATTATTTAAATTGGTCGTGAATGGAAGTAAACATAGCACTCACCAGAAAGAGGAAGGCTCTTTACTGTCCAAATTGAACCGACTTCTCTGAGAGACCCTTCTCCCTATGAAGAGATCATGTGGGTTTAATAGTAGAAGACTACTTTATTTTCAGATATGAAAGGTTAAAAGTCTTTCCAGTTCTGATGACTAAGACTGACCATATTTCCTTGCTTAGAGATTTAGTCTAAGTTGGACATTTGTACTTAACCAGATTCTCTGGAGCATTAGATCACTAAGAAAAATATATACATTTGTAACTGGAATTGTTAGGATGATATGATTGATAGGATGCAATCTCAATTTGCTGGTTTCCAAGTTTGGCATGTCTTGGAGAGAACCCAGGAATGAAGCCAACAAAGAGTGCTGACTGGAGAGATGGGATGAGAATTCTAATTTCATCCAAGCTTCTGGATCTCACAGCCCTTAAAGGCAAACAACTCAGGAATGCTCTGTCGAGTTAAATGATAGGTTTCTACTTTGTCTTCCTAAAGTCAATTTGGGTTGCTGTCATTTACAACTGTAATTATCCCAAGTACCCCAGCAAATCTGGAAACATGTATAAGCTAGTGTTTTACTCTCGCTCCCCCCTCTCCATGAAGCAAGTTATATTGTTTGTAAGAGATTCTAACAGTAAACTGAAGGCTAGAAAACATATCTTTGTGCCTGCTTTTTCCAGACAGAAATAGTAGATTCAAATCCAAACATTTCTTTCCTTTCTGCCAATAAACTTACATGCACACATGCATGCATATGTATATAAGTAAGCAGTCACCCAGAACTGAGCTGCCTGGCCATGCAGCTAATGCATACCATGGATCACCACTCTGTTTAAAGCTGCTGGCAACAATGTGTTTCCTTTTAACAACACAAGACAAGAAATTGTTTCCAGTTTCATCATTACAAATTGCTCTCAATTGTAACATTTATCTTTCATTCCAATCAAGTGTAATTTACCAGAAAGATTGCAGAATGTGTCTGTATTTAAAATGTGTGTAGGGTTTGGTAGCAGCCCTTTCCACACTGAACTTCTCTGCTAGGGAGTTTTGGGGCCAGCAAGGCTCAGACAAACTCATCAGCTTATAATGGCTCCCTCAAACCTCATCTACCACCAAAATAAGATCTCTGAGTGCTGAGAAGTTTTATTGGTTTGGTTCAGAGCAAATCAGTCAAAATGGCTTCAGAGTCTGGGGCTGTATTGGATTTCAGGCATTTGAATGAAAACCATGTGTTGTAGGATAAGTTAATCACTCAGTTAGTGATGGAGATACAAAAAAGTAGGAAAGGAGTTCTATTGTTGTAGTCTGCGGATACCTGTGGCCTCGCATCCTCCAGATGCCACCCAAAGATGAGCTTTCCACTCAGCTGCAGAAAGACAGAAAACTAGAGCTGGTAGTGAGGATCTTTTCACCTTTAAAACACATTTTTTCCTTTAAAAGAGTTATTTACTAATTAAAGATTGTATCCTACCAATTCTTTGGTTTGAAGTATGTTTCCTTTAATAGAACAGTGCTATAGTATAAATAAATATGTTTAATAGAAAAAAAAATGCCCTTAAAAACTTGCCAGCCCTATGTGGTCTGGTAACTAATCATTCTTGGCATTGATGGCAATATGAATTTTAGGCACTTGCATTTGTGGAAAGCTACCCACACTTGTGGTAGGCACTACATTAAATATTTTGCATATTCCAGCCTCATTTCAACTCTATTGCTTAGGGGATTGCTACTATTTGCATTTTACAGGTTAGGGAACAGAATCCCTTGGAAGTCTAGGAGCTTGTGTAGGATCACACTGTCACAAAGAAGAGCTCATTGTTCTTAGACAAAAGGTCTTGTCCTTCAGAACACTACCATACCTGTCATCCAGAATCACGAAAAGTGATGGCAGTGTGCTTTTGAGATAGTTTGGGAAAAGACACCTGAGAATGATAGCTAGCAGATACTGACATAGCAATGGAGGAATTTATTGGTCTCCAATTCTGCATAGTTATAGGTATGGCAGTGCCGAATAAGAAAGAGCTGCAGGAACTGGAAAGTCCGTTTTAATATTATGGGCAATAAAATTGTAACCCAGTCAGCATTCTGAATAACTGGAGAGCAGGTTTTCAATGCTGCGCACTCTTTACTATATTACACTGTCCAGTGTTTTTGTTTTGGATAAGAAGGAGCAGGGCTTTCTCCTCCCTCATTGTCTCTTATTTCTCGGAAAAATTACTCTAGGATACGTTCTTTAAACTCCATGAGATTTTTAAATCCCTTGTTTTCCTTAGAATTCTAGGAGAACACCACAGAAAGCAAGAAACAAATGCATCAAAGAGAGATTTTACTCTGCCACTAATAAGAACACCACAGAGTGATTAGGTACAGTAGCTGGAATATGTTACCCAAATTCACATCTTGTGTCTTGGAAACCTGACCTTCAATGTACAAATTATGGACTGGAAAGAAACATTTAGATTATGAGGTCTGTCTTTGGGGGTGGAATAATGTTCTTATGAAGGGCATAAGTGGGTCTTTATAAAAATGTATTCTATCTCTCTGTTTATCTTTCATCTATCTATCTATCTATCATATGTCTGTCTATCATCTATCTATATCTCCATTTCCTTCTCTCCCACTCTTCATTCTGGCTCTTACCACAGAATGATGTAACAAGAAGGTATTTGCCAGATACAAACCTTTTGACTTAGGCTTCCTAGCCTCCAAATCTAATAGCTTTATAAATTTCTGTTCATTATAAACTACCCAGTCTGTGGTAGTCCATTATAGCAGCCTACAAAGCACTAAGACACTAGGGCTAGTATGAATAGATTAGTAGAAAGGTTTCTCTGTGTTTCCCAGGATCCCCACTTTCCCATGTTTACCTCCCTTAGTTGGGTCCTGCCCCTTGAGTGCAGGTACTACCTATGATTTACTTCTAGATGATTGAAAATGACTAGGTTAATAGGACTTTATAATTTGATTCGCTTTCTTGCTAGAACTCTTTCTCCCAGCCTGGCTTTAGGAAGTAAGCTTAGCTGTAGTGAGATGCCTGTAGAAAGGATCACATAGTGAATTTGACCTAAAACCAGGAAAAATTATCTATATTCATGGAGCCATCAAGCAAGTAAATTCTGCCTTATGGCTAAAAGAGCTTGGAAAAAGATCCCTCAACTCTGATTAGGCACTGGCCCTAGTTAATCTCCTAGTAGCAACTTGCAGAAGTTGTGCTATGAGTTCTTCCTAGCTACAATGATGCTTTATTGTTACCAAGAAATGGATAAAGAAAACACCAGTCTGGGGCTTCAAAGGGTATTGATATTCTCTGTTCCTAGGAGAACCCAATGGGTGGTGAGAGTTTGAAGAAGCAGAAACAAGATGTGTTAAGTTTTCACATGCTGGGTTTGAGGTGGCTGAGGATGCTCAAATGGAAAATGTCTCCTGGAAGAAAGGGATACAGCTTTGGGGCTTGTGAAAGAGGACATAGCTGGGAATGGAGAATTGGGGATCTCTAATTTTCATAGGTGGAGTTTCTTAGAAGCAAATTCTCAGGGAAAAGTTAACATGCAGATGTGGGGTCTACTAGGAGTGAGCTAGGATCAACATTTGTGTGTGATAGGAAGTTCATAGACTCAGAGGGGGCATGTGGGTGCAGTGAGTACCCAGGTATGGCTTCTAATGACTCCTGGTATAAGTTCTGAAGTTGGCATGCACTAGACAAGGGAGGCAACTTTATATCCCTCTACTGTCAGTTCTCAGACACTGACTATACTGGGGAGGTATGACCTTGAATGAGTAGCTATCTTCACTTGAGAATAATACTCAGAGAAGGGTAAGAGCTGGGATTCCTTAGTTAGCAGCAGTCCCTGTAGCTGAAACTATAGACCCGTCAATGGTACAGGGAACCTGGTTCTCCACGACATGCCCACCAGAGTAGCAGCTGGAGCCGTGGCTGTGGCTGAGTCTTCTTAGACAGCTGGGAGACTGAAAAGATGCAAAAGACATTGACAGGGATGAGGTCGTGGAAAACACTGAGGTCATTTGTGAAGAATGGGATATGATTGGTGCGGAGTGAATCAAGTCCATCTTTAAGTTTTATGGGAGATGAACAGCACTTCAAGGTTTGGAATAGAATTATAAGCGAAATAGGGTTTACATATGTCGTTATACAAAGCCTACTTACATAAGATTTGATATTGCACATATTTGTATTTTAAATGCAAAGATGAATGTCTGTCTCTTTATAATATATGGGGTAGTATGCTTTCTACATAACAAGGAAGTCTCTGTCAGTCATCACCACTCTGTAAATTTCACTGAACATTCAGTAAGAATCATATACAGTGCCTACTCCAGAAAAGATGCTGTTTCCTCATTGTTGAGTCTCCAGTGTTTTCTTTGTCCTTTTGCTGATGCATCCACCCTCTTCTGGAAATGGGATCATGACTCATTCTTCCAGATCTGTTTCCCTAATCCTGTGTTCATGAAGTCCTTTGTAGCATGCTGCAGAGTTGAGATTGCCCACTTATGTATTCATATATTATCCCACGTTGAATGACTCTCCTCCTTCAAAACTCCCAGGGTCTATCAGGATAGGATTGCATTTTCCTGTGTTTCTACCATCTTTAACTGTGAGTTGTCTTAGCTAATGTTTGTTGAGCATTGTGGGTGAACCATGTCCCTCACTCCAAATTTATGTTTTGAATTTATGTTATCTCAGGCAGTGAAAGTATTTGGAGTTTTATGCTCATGTGATGTTGTCCTATATGATGGATTTCTATATAAAAAGAGGGGGAGGATAAAGCGCAGATGAAGAACATAAACAAGCCATGTGAAAGTTAAGGAGAAGGCATCTGTCTTCAAGACAATATATGAGTCCTCAGAAGAAATTAAACCTGGCAATTCCTTGATCTTGGACTTCTAACTCATAGAACTTCAAAAGAAAGTATATAAATAAATAAATGTTCTGTAAGTCACCCAGTCTGTCATAATTTTTAAAAAGATTCTTAAAAGATTTATTTTTATTTTATTTGTATGAGTATTTACTTGCATGTACATATGTGCATCATGTTAGTGCCTGATGTTTTCAGCAAGAAGAAGAAGACAATAGATCTCCTGAAAAACTAATTACAGACAGTTGTGAGACATGATGTGGGATCCTGGGGAACTGAACCCAGGTCTAGTGAAAGACCAACGAGTGCTCCTAACATCTGTGGTACCTCTTCTGCCCCTATTGTAATGTTTATGTTCACTATAGCAAAATCACACAATGGATAATTGGTTGAAAGATAATCTTTCACAGTGATCTCTCTTCAACTCATCTTTCCATTGTTTTCATGTGTTAAACTACAACTTTCTCTTTACCCTATTTTATCCACTAGGCTTGATTGCTTCTTTCTTTCTTTCTTTCTTTCTTTCTTTCTTTCTTTCTTTCTTTCTTTCTTTCTTTCTTTCTTTCTTTCTTTCTTGTGTCTCATTTTGGCTTACAATAAGTAGTAGACTATACTATAAATGCAAACACATTTAATTGTTTTTAGAAACATTATTAATTACTTCCAGCAGGCTGGTGACAATGATATAAGCTTCTTTGCCAAGGTACCCACTTTTTAACCTATAAGTATATGCTTGTGTCTGCATCCATAGAATCCTTTCCAATATTTGCCACCGAAGCTGTTGATCAGCAAAGGGAAGAACCCAGCAGCTATAGGGTCCATAAATTCAAGTGAGTTCCTTATTTTTTTTCTGGTGCATAATGTAGTTCTAGAAAATTATCATTTAATCAGCGGTAATGACTCCCATATTTCTACAGTACCATTTGTTAATCTCCCTACCTAGTAGAGAGAAAAGGTCTTCTGCAATGCAAATACAAAGCCCTGCTGTCTTAGAAGCAGAGCTGTGCAGAAAGAAGACTTTCTTCTGTCTTGCATATCTGTAGTGCTGATGATCATGGAGGCAAAATTGTAGCTGTGCCCCATTCCCATGTACTAACTCCTACTCTCCCATGAGAAGCAGTCAAATAAGGAAGTGGTTCATTTGTCTTGCTGATATTATAAATACCCATACAGTTCACTCCTTCATCTATTTGTGTGTTCACATCATTAATAGGCCAAGAACTCCTCATCCTGCCATCCCTCTCGGTCCTGGTTGTGCATCACTGTCCTTGTGGCTACTATGCTCTGGTCACTGTGTTCTTGATAACTCCAGTTCCTTCCTGCCTCTGAGCCTCTGTTTTCACTTCTGGTTCTACCTATGACCATGTTCCCAGTGTCATTTGCCTGATAATCCCAGCTTTTAGGGCTTATTTTGTTTACAAATTCTGTATAAGTCTTTTCCTTAATTCCCCAAGAAAGCTCCACAATTGATTCCCTAGTAGCTCTCTAAATATGGGTAGTATTTTTCTTCAGATCATTGGTCACCATAACATGTGCTCTTAACTGATAACTTGGTAGTTTCTCCTAGATGCTTGGAAGGATAAAACCAAGGCTATTCCTTTTGGGGTTTCATACATGTGAGCCTAGAGCCTATTGCAAAAGACACTTTCTCCTTTCCCTTCAGTGATTTATCAATCATAGCCTGACCTCTGAGCCTCCAGCCCAACCAAGAAGGGACATCTAAAGGATGAAGATCTTTCTCTTGGCTACTTTGGCTAACATAATCCTAGAAAACAGAATTTAAGAGCATCCTTGCCAGTTCATATTCAGGCCATACCCACCATCACATCTCTAAAATACATTTATAAACCATATTCAGCTGAAGATCCTTCAGTAGCTTCTGACCCTGTTAGCTTGCCTCTCTCGTACCACTTGTTGCTATCCTTTATGTGACCCATGCCTTATGTGCCCATGTAATATTGGCCCTTCAGACCTCTACAGAAGGGTTTCAGTCCTGACTGACTTCTCTCTTCTTTTCTACCTGGCTACCTATGTCATACTTTAAGTCTGTATGCTTTCATTTCATGGGTTATTCATAGAGCCTCATAAAGAGTAGGGAAAATGTGCAGACTATTAAACATATAATAATAAAATTTAACATTTCAGTAGAAGATCCACATATCTATCAGTAATGTACATATGCATGTATATGTGTATATTTCATCTATTATCTATTGAGTATTAATGGTGTTTCAGTCACAAGTCCAAATGTAACACATATGTTTAACTCAACCTTATGATACATCAGAAATAAAGGTAGTTGACATAATGGAACATAGCCAAAGACCTCTGGTGACAGTGGCAAAATGAGGATTTGAGTGTAGGTAATCTTATCTCCAAAGCACATTGTATTTATCATTACTTCATTTATTCTGCATTGCTATATGTTGGAAAACATCTGTTAACTCTTTGTGCATAAATCATGCTGTTATAATAATCTATAGTTTGTGTCTTTCATAAACTACATATAGATCAAAACTACTGTGCTTAATTTGTGTAGTCTGAAATGTTAACATAATTCCTCCATATAGAAGTATCTTTTTAAAATTTACTCTCAGAGTCAGTATATAACTCTGAGAAGTTCATTTCCATCCCTAACAGGGTCCCATGTCCTCTGTGTTGTCTTAAAACCAAAGAATGAAATGTTAATCTTTTCATCAAAATCAGTTAATTATATCATGATCTAGATGTATCCTAGACACGTTTGTTGATCAAGCTAGACTCTGGGGGATCTACTGAACATGGAGAAAAGGCAACACAAAACACATCAGAGACAACAAATAGTATTGAAATACAAAGACAAATGTTTGTTGAGTGCTTACTTTGTTCTGGGAATTATGCTTAATAGTTTGCAGGTATTATCTAATTTAATCCCACCAATAAATGCAGTAAGAGAATTTTTAATTTGAAAAATGAGAAAAATCAAAACACAAAGAGATTAAGTAGCTTTGTCCAAGATTGCACAGATGGTTTGGGGTAGAGCTGGCACTTGGGTCCAGGCCATCTCTATCCCATAAGGAAAAGTATCACCTGAAATTCTTGTTATTGATGCAGACTTTTGCTAAAATGGGACCAGAAAAATCTCCATTTTTAGAAAGCACAATTGATAGTGCCTCTTACATTTTGACATGCAGGAGAATCAACTAGAGAGCTAATTTAAACACAAGTTGCTGTACACCACCCTGGAGATGCTGATTCAGGCAGTCTGGCATGGGATTCAAGATTGTGCATAGATAACAAGCTCCCAGGTGATGCTAATATTTTTGGCCACATTTGGAATAAAAAAGCTTCTAAAATTTTCTGATTCAGGTGATGAGGATCAGTCTAAAAACAGAGAACCTGGTCTCATCCTTATATTATATGCAGAATTAATTGGTGATCTGAGAGTAATTTATCAAGGCAAATTGCTGCAGAGTTTGGTCAAAGATCAGAAAAGGTTAGTGAGGACATTTGGAAATTATTAGGGGGAATTGTGGAAATCTGAGAGAGGATAGGGGAAACAAAGATCACCTGAGAGTTTACAGTAGAGGAATGGGCTTCAAACCCAAACTTGATGGACTTAGCCTGGGAAGCAAGTATCTGAGTAGGACTGGGTTCAGGGTTCTCCATGAGTACCAACATAAGTCAATGCTTAAGACCCATTTCCAAGATGTTACAGAACATGCACATAAGCCACACCTATCCTCTTGTATATGTTAAATCATCTCAGGATTATTTGTAATCCCTAATACAATGTAAATGATATGCAAATAGTTGTTATACTGCTTGTTCAGAGAGTAGTAACAACAAAAACAACAACAACAAAAAACTCTGTATTTGTTTAGTGTAAGTTCGTTTTCCTTCCAATATTGTAAGCCAGTAGTTGGTTGAACACACAAATGCAGAAACCACAGATATCAAGAGCCAGGTGCCTCATAGACCCAATATGGCTGTAGTTAGTCAGGCTGTCATGACAAACTGTCCATTTCAAACAGGTACATTATCTGTGAACAAGACCAGGCTCTAGAGACAAGCAGTAAGGAGACCCAAGTCTTCAGAGAATTATATTCAGGGTTGAAATAATCAACAAAAGTCTATGAGGAATGCTGATACTGAACATATGTTGGCAGTAGCCTGAGAAGGCCAGTCCTGACATGTTTGGCAACATTTTATCAGGTGAGGTAAGACAGTGAAGATATTAACCTTAAAGTATTTTCCAGAATGAATAGAACTTCTGTAAAGTGATTTTAATTGGAAACTATTACATGGGCACAAAAGCTTCTACATCATGAACCACAACCAGAGAACTTCAAGGTGAAATGTCCAAGAGCAACTTGAGACCTTCATCCACTTGAAAAGTTTGTTCAGCCAGTGTTTAGTTACTGTACATTCTACAAAGTAACAGACTTGCTGACTTCAGGAAGTCAGGAGAAACATTTACTATGCTGAACAATGCTGATGTCCATATATTCCCAGAATGCAATATACCATCCATAGCTTTCTATGACATACCCAATAGAGATCTTCCCATAACATCTTTGAGATCAGACACTGGAGAGTACAGCAAGGAACTCATCCTTATTCCTCCAATATAATCACTTCTTCATGTTCGTAAACGTCTTCTGGGGAAGAGCTGTCTGCCAGCCCTGGCTGACCATGCCATCTCTTCCACAAGGCACCATCTTCCGTAATGGTCTCAAGTCAAAACAGACATTTAAATAAGATTTTTTTGTGTGTATGTAATTATAGGACCTTGTGTATTTACTGGAGGATCTGGTAAGATTTCGCTAAATACGTTCTGTGCATTTGTGTCAGGGACCACACAGATAGTAATGAGTCAGTATTCTAGGTTATCATAAGCCCCCTCCATCACACACAAGTGACAGTATAGTTTTGTTGGTGGTTGGCTTTATCAGGACCAAGCACTACATCATATTGTATTTACAGTTTGAACAGTGTTTCATGAAAAATATACCAGTATTGTTACCTGACTGGTTTATAACCACACAATGTTTGTAACCCATCTTACATTCTGAATGCCTCTGTTACATTTATTACCCACTGTTCACCATTGCTCATCTAGACCATCTGTGTAAGTTTCTAAGTACCTCCCAAAAATCCGTCAAGTCCTTTCATGTCTGTTAACTACAGTTCTTCCTTTTTTCATAGATATTCTCCAACTTCTATCAACAATTTCTGTGCTTAGAAGTTAGAGAGTCTAAATCTTAACAACTACATGTGTAGAAAGAGTCTCTACAAATATTTTAATGTACCGAATGCTGTAAAATGCTATTCATGTCAGATATAGTATACAGAGGTGTGTCAAGCAAGGAAATGCCTGTTGCAGGCCTGACTATTGACCACATCATTTGTGTGCATTTGGGATATGCTTTAACTTTGATTACTGTAATATAAAACAGTAGTGGCTTCCTTTTGGAAAGAATGCAAAACCAATACAAAATTATTGCCTCTTTCAAATTGTACCATATAGAGTTGACACATATGAAGAAAATTTAGTTCTACAAAGAAAAGAAAATTCAGGTCCTGGTTTTGCAGTTAAACACACACAGTAAAATTATATGCACATTGACTTTGACCATGCATGGGCAGGGCAGAAAAAGAAATGAAAATAGTGGTGAGAAAATATGACAGCCCAGCCTTAACCTCCTTGTTATTCATTGAGACAAATGTCCAATATCTTCAAATTATACATCCTTTGTAGAAAGAATTGTAGTATCCCTTAAGACATTGCAAAATGGGACTGAGCTTAATAGTGGAGAGCAGATCCAAGGACTGGCCTTCTCTGCTGGCTGAAATACAGTGTTCTTCTTTTAAAATAACACTGGAGGACTGTGAACCTTTAAACCTACAGATTTGCAGCTTAACACTGTAATTTATTTTTCTTGGCAACAGTTACAATGTTCCTAGACTTATGCAGAGGAAGAAAAAAATAATTACTTTATTTGAAACAGCTAAAACTCTGAGAGAAAAAAAATGATTTTGAGTTTTACTACTAAAAGAAAATAGACTATGGAAGTGTAACATTTCATGCCCCCTTCCTTTGAGTATTCTGCACGATAATCACAGAGCAGTGTTAGATATTCAATTACTTGAAATTGAGTCTAAAGCTGAGATTTTTCAAATTCTATCAAATTAAATGACTTATGAAGTCCCAGTATAAGGGAGAGATGAAAGGGTTTAGAATTTCCAGCCTGGGACAAAGGTGCCACATGCTTATTGACTAACAGGAAGGTATGTTTGGGAGTGAAACACATTCCTGTCCCTCAGCCCCGTCTCTTCTGGGCTAGCTGCATGAACAGAAATGAGAGAATTAAAGAAAATAAAAAAAAGAAACAAGAGGATTGAAGCTTCCCCATTCTTCACAAATTGCTAATCGGTTGCTTTGTAATTCGTTTAAAAATGAGGCTCATTTACAATGTAGGGATGCATATTAATATTCAGGAGATCTGCTGACAAGATCAGGAGGGGGGACAACTTCTCATTCTGAACAAACACTAGCATAGCATTTTTGAAGCCTGTAACTGAAACACACAATGACGCAGAATAATAATAAGCTGGCATCAAAATATTCATTGTGTTCCTGTCACATGTTCTTCTTGAATGTCGGGCTTGGTGTCTAATTGTTGCTCCAGTGGGTTAGTTTCTCTGGAGTTATGATGAATAAGGAATTCTTGAGAGCAGACACACTTTCATAAGATGTAACTGATTTTCAGCTTCTTTTCCCATAGTGACACCAGGTATTTGCTCATTCTCTTCAAATGTTGCATGTTTTTGTCATTATGATAATAACTTAGTTTTAAGTTAATTTTTAAAAGTTAATTATAAAATAAAATCTGGGCCACAAAGATGGCTCAGAGAGTAATGTCACTTATTTTATGGTAAGACTGACAATTTAAGTTCTACCCTCAGAATGCACAGTGGAAGAAAAGAGAACCAATTCCTGAAGATTTTCCTCTGACCTGCACACACTGAGATGCACATGTATGCACAACAAACACACACACACACACACACACACATACAAAGAGAGACAGACAGACAGACAGACACACAATACTACTACTACTACTACTACTAATGATGATAATAATAAAGTTTTAAATTTTAAAAGGAAAATATCTACTTATCATATACAATTTGAGAGATCCATCTAAGCAGAGAAAGCAACATGTATGTAGTGAGCTTCTTTTGTTTTTCCTAAGATGGAATTTTTCAAGCCTATCTCCACATGTGTGAGGAGAGAAGGAATAGAAACAGAGGCTTGAAAATGCAGAGGTACTCCCATTTCTGTTTGTCAACATGACTTAAATACTCCTGGATAGCATGAAGGCCTTTTCAAAATATTCTCATTAACTACCACTAATATTTTATGTTTGCTTACCAAATTGTTCTCTACTGTTGGACACATATTTCACAAGGGGTATACTACCTATGGTTTTCTGGCCAAGCTCCCCAGACTGTAGCTACATGCCAAGGTCAATGTCACCTCAAACTCCATTTTAGGCTCCTCTTCCCTCCTTATTCTCTTTCATTGGACTTACTATTCTGACTCTTCAAGATTATTTCCTCTGCCATAGCCAATGCTGACTTTCCTTTCCTGCCTTTTCCAGCTCTGCATTTTGTAGATCTTTGCCTGGGCTTCTTGGGAAACTAACTGAGAAAAGTCCTCAGACTTACTTCCCATGTTATGTGGTTCACACAACAAGTCAGAACCACGATGATGATCTTAAACTCGTCTCCCTATTGAACTCGTACTTACATAGGCTTGTCTGTGTTGCTCAGTCTGCAGTTATATAATAGAGTATGGCCAATCCAGCCTATACAGCCTTTTGCAGGGCAGTTTGCTCATAAGTGACTGTAAGCATAGTACACATCTAGGATAGCTTTTAAAAACACTCTTTAGTTCCAACTGTAATAATGATAGATCTAATATTAAACTACCATGTATATGCTAATTTATAGATTAGTAATATTAAATATTATATTATACATATTATGGAACATATTATATATACTGATCATATTAGCAATAATACATTTTTATTATTTTTAATAAATTTTAATTATTTTAAATAAATAAATTTATCATTGGTAGTAATGTATAGTAATATTATTTTATGCATAGCATGTGCTGCACTGTAGGTGTGTGGCTCACAATGGTTTCGAATTATCTATGTGATGTTCATGGGTTGGAAAGGTATGTCATCTTTTGTCATCTCAGGAAGTGCTGATGAGAATAAAGTTTCCTATAGCTCATGTGAGAAAGTAACGCTAGTGGGAAGGGCCTTAACTGTCACACAGAAGACTTGGATCCTCTTGCTTTGCTTTTGCTTTGGTTGACAGTAAGAGGTTGCTAGGAGGTTTAGGCCTCAGTTCAGCCAAAGCCAATAGTCTACAGAGACATAATCAATACACTATCAAAGGCGAGTGTGGAGTGAGGTGTAAGGTGGCTCAGAAGGTCGCATTAGAGCTCTGGCACTCCACACCAGATCTCGTGGCCTCGCCTCCAGTTCTTGCCTGCTTGAAAGACCAGTGTTATGCATGCACTGATGACAGTGGCTGCTCTGGGCCCCACCTCCAACATTTACTCTGTCTGGAATCAGATTTGTTATTGTCCAGTGTAGTTTTTTTTACTCCGATTTTGTATGTTCTAAAGAAAAACATCCCCTTTTGTACAGTTAAGATCCTCATGCTGCAGGTCTCTTGTCCTGTTCATTGTGCCCCCTGTTAAGTCAAGGGGTCTGACTCCCTCTGTCCTCTCGCAGACACTTCTTTGAGGGTTAGCTAAGACCAGAGAAGGGAAGTGATAATGCAAGTAGAGTGAGTGGAGTGCTTCTGTGCTCATGAGAATGATGTCACAGTCCCCGGGAAGGAATCCTTATTTGTATTTTATAGGTAAAACAAAGGAAACTCAGAGAGACCAAGTAAGTTGTCCAGGCTCACACAGCCACTCACTCCCGAGCCTTGCTGTTAAGCACAGCATTCTAGAGCTGTCTAAATCTCTACGTTTTAGTTTCTTTCCAATGAAGTGTCCCCCTACCCCCTCTCTTTTCTTTTCTTTTTCTTCCCAGCGCAGTCATCTCTAAATCCTTCAGGAGCTGCTGAGAAGTGTCTTAATCAGGGCCTCTGATCTTGTCATTCGTTCTGTTTCTTACTGTTCAGTTCACTGAGAGTGCCCTAAGGGACAGGGTTATAAGTGGTTTGGAATTCAGAGGTGTAGACCCAAGTAAGAGAATTTACCTCAAAGCTCTCACAGCAAACCCAGGGTAATGAATACTTCTTCATACTAATAAATTCTCTCTCTCTGTGTCTCTGTGTGTGTGGGTGGGGGGGTCTGCCTCTCTCTCTCTCTCTCTCTCTCTCTCTGTCCCCTTTTTATAGAATCAAAACAATGATATCTAAATTTATTTTTACTTTTGCTGAAATCCATGCTCTTTTACATTTTTTCTTCTGAGTATTTCTATAAGCAGTTTCTGTAGGGCACCACCATAGTATAGGAAAACTGTGTTTTCTTTCCTGGCATCAGATGATTCTGAGTCTATGGAAATAAATCTCACTGAAAAGCTCATTATTTTTTAATTACAAGATATATTACTATCTTGCTTTAAAAGTCTGCAGAAGGTAGACTTTTTTGGTTTAGGAGAAAGTTTCTTCTTAACTTCTTTCTGCTTTAATGATATCATGAAGTATCAGCACCATTAGTTTGAATAAAAATGAAACACAAAGAAAATGTAATGGAAATGAAAGGAGATTCTTCAACTATTTTAGGAAGGAGACAGAAGAGGAAAATCAATAATGTTTAAAAATAAGAATTACTTTTTATTTATGGTAAATTCTAAAGAACTCATAATCTGTAGCACTAATTTTATTCAAGATAAAACAAGGGATAGGCACAAAATTTGCTTTGGAGGCAAAAGAAAATTAAAATAAAGCAAGTTTGGTTTGAATTAGGTTTAGTAAGTTACTGAAAGCCCTTAAATGTATGGTTAGCTATTATAGTTTATAGTTTTTCGACATTGTACAGGATATTTGAGATCTCCTTGGCTATTTGGAAACTTAATTTACCATGAGTTGAGACTTGGAGATAGTTTAAATGAAAACTTCCTTTAGAGAGTGTCCGGAGTCCTTGTTTGTGAATGATGAAGTTGTATTCAGTTCACATAATTATCCCACTCTCAGGGAACATGACCTCACAGGAGCATTTACTTCCAGTTCATTCCACAAAACAATACCACTCTCTTTTTGTCCTATCAACCCAGGCCACATAACAACCTTTCATTAATTTTGCAGATGTTTATGGAGCACCTGCCAGGCACTGTGCTAAGTAGTGGTAACAGTGTAGAGCGCAGGACAGAGGTAGTTATGTCCTTACAAGCTCTCAGGTTACAGAGGAGAAAACTGAGGAAACAATCGAATGGTAAATTTACATCTTACCACAAATACTCAGAGTAAAGGGTGCTGAAGATCCAGATATAACAGAGAGAGCTAGTAGTTGGGCATGACTTCGTGTGTGGTCTGTGTTTTGAAATTAATAAAAAAAGAAGCTTTGGGAAATACCATCGTTATCATTAATAGTAATTGTAAGTAATGCTCAGTGAGTATTAATTATTCACATGAAAACAGCTTCATTAAACTAATCCACATTACTAAACAAAAGAAGCCAAACTGAAAAGGGTACATTTGGGATAACTCCAACTGTCTGACCTTCTGGAGAAGGTGAAACAGTTGAGACAATTCAAGATGAGAGTGTTCCCCAGTGGGTGTAAGCAGCAAGTATGAGGAGGGGGTCAAAGACGGAATACAGGTTGTTTCAGTTCGGTGATTGATTTCATGTGATGCTGCAATGGTGGGTATACATCATATATTCATCCGAACACATAGAAAATAAGTATACAAAGAATATATTTTAATGTAATTGTTGATTTCAGTAGAAAGCAATGCATCATTATTGGTTCATAGAGTTTAACAATTTCATTGTATTGATATAAGAGGTTAGGAATAGAAAAAGTTGATTTGGGGCATGTAAGAAGGTAGAATGAACCTCTCTGAAATTCAACAATTTTCCTATAAACCTAAAAACTGGTCCAAAGAAGAAATTCTATGAAGAAGAAAAAGTAAAAAACTGTGCCAATGCACAAAATTCAGTTTTTCACAGTAGAAAATTAAGACATAACTTCTCAACAGTTGGGTACTAAATTAGAATTTGAACCCAAGTCTGTCTCCGTAAGCCCATATTCTTAAATTCAGGAAGACGAGAAATGGCTTCATCAGTCTCATTCCCAATCCCTTGTTCTCTAAGTTCCCCTTCTTATTCATTAATGATCTCATTATTCCTCTGGGCATCTGGGATTAGAATCCCAGAAGTCCATTTGTCTCCTTCCTTTCCTTTCTCCTACACCTTCACCATCAATCACAACCCACGGGTCTTCCTTCCAGAGCTTATTGGGCCCATCATTTTCTCTTCTATTATTGCTTTCTTCTACATGATATTCAATTCTCTATTTCAATTATTTTTTAGATATATCGCCAAGTTCAGGGAACATGGGTTTTTAGTCTTTTCTCTCTTCCATTTTTTCTACTGAAAACTCAAAATTGATTCACTAATCATCACTCAGTGTGACAGATGATCGGTCACTTACTGAATGAATGACACATATTTTTATGAGGATGATGATATTGAGGGAAGTATTATAACTAACTAAATCTTTCTTTAATTTCAACTGCCAAATAATCAAAGCAAATTTGGGGGATCGATCCTGTATTTTAAAATAAAAAGAATAATTTTTGAGATTTTTGTCTTGTTATATTATCCAGGCTAATCTTGGGCTCCTGGCCTGAGTGAACCTTCTTCCTCATCTTCCATGATAGCTGGGACAGCAGGCAGGCATTGCAACATGGAACTTGGGTGTGGACCTTAATGCTCCATTTCACGTTTTTTGGGAAGACAAGACTGGGGATCAAACTTAGAGCCTCATGGATGTGAGACTAAGAGCTATATCACAGAGCCCCAACCCCAGCACTACTTCCCCATTACTTACTGTGACAAAGGTTAAGTTGTTCTCACCATCCCCTCCCCCAGCTCTGTTGGTAGCCAGTTAAATAGTCTTTTTATTAACTTTTTCGCATTTGATTTCCTACTGGCGTACTTTCTACTGATGAAAGTATTTGCTAAATATTTGTTGAAATTGTTTAGACCCGGAAAGTGTTTCTATCTCTTTTGTTGTGTTTATTATTGTATTTGTTCAATTAAACACAAAAACCAGACAACAAATTGAAATGCCTTTCAATTCTTACTCTGAATCACTACTTAGTGTTTTGTTTGGACTATTCTTAATGCATTTTCAAGAAAGTATAATTTTCCTTTAAATGCACTCCTATTTACATTTATGTGATTTTATATAAAAAATAAAGGTTTGCTAGCCACCCTTCATTTTTCTAAAGAGTTGTATCTCAAGTGGAATAAAGAAAATAAATGGGAAATAAGATTTAGATGTGTAAATATTTGTTAGAGCTGTTTCTCAGAGAGGCTAAAACACACTACCACAAAAGTCCAAATCACATTATGAGCTTGGAAATTAATTTATTTTCTCTTTCCCAAAACAAACATGCTCTTGGGGTGGGAACTTGGTATACATTTTGCTTTTCTAATATTTTTCCTGGAACAGGGCTTAATTTACTTTTGTGGAGGAATTCAGTTGTTCTTTCCTAAGATCCTAAGATGGTCTTAGGGAGAACAGTTCAAATGCATCTTGTTTGTCATTTTTCTCTCAGAAGTGTGTTTCTAACAGTTGTACTGATAACCTTGGTCGTAGCTATCACTTTAATCATTTTAACCAAGTTCTTACATGAAAATTGAAGCCTGCAGATCAATAGTGGATGATAGCTTGCACTGCCTTATAACACCGCCCAGGTAACCTTGGATAAACCCTTTAGTGTCTCTGCATTTCAATGAGTAGATAGTATCATCCTAAGTCAAAAGAGAGCGTAGAGTATGAGTGTAAAGAGTGAGCTGTTAAAACTATGTGTTGTGAGATGCCTTCCATGGTGTTTTAGAATGTCTTATGATCTATTGAGAATGAAATATTCTGGAGAATATATCAGTTTATCTCAACCAGATCCTTTAACCTTAGACCATGAAGTACATGTGAAGTTCTTTATGGTTGTATTTGAAGGAATCTTTACCTGAATGATTATTCCACATGCATTTTTATTCCACATGCAGTTATGTATAATCTGTAATTAATTGTTATACATATACCTATATATTCTTCATCCTTATAAAGATACATATATATATATATATATATACATATTTAACAAAATTATGTATATATTCTATATTTTTTCACCCTTTTATTCCTTGGTAAGAAATACCATTTTTGCAAAATGAACAGAGTTCCAAATTGAGCATTGTTCTTTCATGCTTATGGTTCTCAAGAGAGAAGCTTGGGAAATACATTCCTTTTTGGTATAGTGTTCCTTTAGACATTTCAGAACCATAGTACCATTATGGACATTAAAAAAATGCAATAGCCTTTCTTTTGAATATTTCTTTTCCCTGAAAAATGTTTCCTCTTGGATTTCCTCAGCTAGTACCTTGATATTTATGACCTAAGCATTTCACTAAATGTAAGAAAACAATGTTCACTGGTGAAGCTAAGAGGGGATATGAGGGTTCTGTGGTTTTAAGTCGAATAAACACATTAAAGTGTGTTGAGATTAACCTCTGTAGCCTAGAGCCAAAATGGGACAATGGAAGAAATGAAAACATGGCTAGAGAACATTCCAGATAGACAAATGACTCTTGAACTCATGTATTATCAGGGTGTAGATCATCAACTCAAAATGTTCAGTCCTGAATTTTTTTCATCCATTCATGCTTTCTATTCAGAAATGAAGTATTTTTTTAAACAGATAGTATGTGATCAGGAAACCAAAAAATAGATAGCTCACTCTGTCTAGAAAAGCTTCCAGCTAAACAAACAACACACGTTTCAAATGGACACAGGTTGAATTTATCTCTCACCATGTGGTCATCATTCAGTGTAGTCAGTGAGGGATAGGGCCTTGATCCATGGTCATTCATAGTTCCAGTATCTTTCCAAATATGTTCCTACCAGCTCTAGGTGCCTGGCAGTGCCTCTAGTTGGTTGGATGATAAGAAAATGGATGAGTATCATGTTTTGTGTTTTGGAGATGTTTTTGATTCAGGCCCAAATAGAAAAAGTGACACACATCAGTTTACCTCACAGTCTAGTTTCAGAGTGTATGCATGCAACTACAGTGGAGTTTAAGATTTCAGCTGTGTTGCAAATGTGAGCATTTGATTTGTTGAATTCTCTCTGAGCCAGCTATTTGAGTCAATTTGTATATCAATTAATTCAATCCTCAGAAAAAAAAGAAAGAAAAGGAATGACTGTTTTAATTGTTGGAAACAGGAAACTGATATATAAAGGAGCTATTTGATCTTAGAGAGACATAGCAGTTATATGTGATTAGACCAGGCTTTGAGATCTGGACACATAGTTTGAGAATCCACTTCTTAACTTCCACATTCTGCTTCCACATACACAGAGAGCTTTTACAGAATCATCTCACTGCTCACTCAATGTAGAAGAAAATGAATGTGTTAAACTGATTTTATGTATCATATAGGCTTGCAAAATAGTAATATCTACAACTGATAAATGTTTATAAGGCAGTTAGAATGTGAAGTTTAAGCATAAGCTTAAATGTTCTCTATCACAGTCATTTCCTCTGGCTACTTCCCTGCTTTGTGAAGAGTCTGAGATGAATGAAAAGACTGTGAAGGAGAAACACATTTATTACAAAGTATTTATTTATTTTATATTGAACTATTTTTATACACAATATATTTTGACTGTATTCTTTCCCCTCCTCCAGCTCTTCCCAGATCCTCTTAACCTCCCTACCCATCCAGTTTCATATTATTTCTTTCTAAACAAAACAAAACAGAATAATAAAAGCAAAAATCAAAGGTTGAAATAGTCAAACCAAATTCTGTAAGACAAAAAACAATACACACATACACACAAAGACAGACAGACAGACACACTCACAGAGTCCATTTTTGTTAACCAGCTACTCCTGAACGTGGAGCCTACCCTGGACTGTGGTTGATATGCCCAGTGACATTCCATTAGAGGAAATTAATTTGTTCTTTCCAGCAGATATCGATTAAAAATAGCTTCTTGCTTTGGGGTGGGACTTTGTGTCTACCCTTCTTCATGCTAGGAGATTTCTAGTTTGGTCTTGTGTATATTGTCAAATCTCTTTGAGTTCATATGTGTACCAGAACTTTTGTGTCTGGAAGACACTGTTTTCCTGAAGTGATCCATAACTTCTGACTCTTAAAATTTTTGCCTCCTCTTCCATATAGATGTCTGAACTCTGAGGGGTGATGGAGTTTTATGATGATATTCCATTTTGGCATGAGTGTTCAAAAGTCTCTCACTTTCTGCATTATCTAGTTGTGGGTCTCTGTGTTGATTTCTATGTAGTGACAGAAGACATTTCTCTGCTGATAGTTGAGTGATACATTGATCTATTGATAGAGCACTATCCTGTTACGAGTCATTTTATTGCTATGTTTATTTACCTTATCTATCTATCTATCTTCTATCTATCTATCCTATCTATCTATCTATCCATCTATCTATCCATCTATCTATCCATCTATCTATCTAGTTTATGTGTTTGCATGTACATGAATATGCCAGGACATGACTGTGTGACAGTGAATATCAGAGAAGAAATGGTGGGAGTGGGTCCTTTCTTTCTACCATGTGGGTCCTGGGGAGCAAACTCTGTAACTCAGATTGTTAGGCGTAGCAACAAGTGCCTTCACCTGCTAATCCATCTTACAGCCCCTCAAGCATGTAACTGTAAGTAGCAAAACATTGCACACAACCTAGCCATGAGTTTGTAAGTATAGGCTGAATAGACTAGAAATATATACAACATATTATTCTATGACCATACAGAAAGGGAGGTATATGTGTACTTAGGACCCAAAATATGTGTTTACTATTTATGAACATACAAATTATACAGTATTACACATCAAGGAATATTTTTATCTTAAATCATGTATGTATTGCATTAAAATTTTGTAAAATATATAAAATGTTGATATTACTTAATCTAGGTATTTGATTTTTAAAATGTGGCTCAGTTTTTAAATAAAAACATTATATATATATTATAAAAATAGAACCATCAAGAAGTAACTTTAAAAAGTAGACCAATATTCTCAACACAGACAGTGATAGAGATATGTACACATTCATTAAATTTGCAAAACTTCAGGGCATTTCAAAGAACAATCCTTTATTTATGTTCATGCACTCAGTTTTATCGTGAACTCACTCATATCCTTGAATACATACTCACGTTCACCCAACTGGTGTACAGTAACTAAGGAGAAAGACTCAGTTTAGATCTGTCAGGAATGTACATATCAGGGGAAGAAAGAGACTGCAGATGGCCCTAATTCTGTGGAACAACACTGAAAGAGATTCTCTTGTAGAGCAGAATTTTAAGTAAAATAGTTTAGCATAAAGTACAGATACTGTCAGTCACACAGTGGTAGTTATCACTTTAAATCACTCAGTGGCAGAAAAAAATAGATTTATACTTTACTAGATCTTTGAATTTCTTCACCTCAAATGACTAAAACTATTCTAAACAAGATTCTAGAAGGATACATTTAGAGTATCATGGGGGCTACTTGAGGAAATCAGAAAATCTATAAGAATTGATATGGGTTAGCATCTCCTAACTTATCTTCAGGAGTAAATTATTGAGAAGACCTGGACTTCTCAATAAAAAGAAAAAAAGACATTTCCATTTTTCATGGTTCATATTTGAGAGTCTGGAAAACAGAGAGGCAATTGTATTTAATTCAATTCAAAACACATTCCTTTAACTGCATTGCAGCATGTGCTGTCCTGTCAGATGTTAGCAGTCGATGAGCTCCTGAGTCAGTGACTTCTGTCTTACTGTTGAAGGACAGAGTTTCCTTGTGCCTCTGCTGGCCTCGCATACTGCACCATTATGTTCTGCTTATCCTATGATACTATATCCAGAGGCCAGAGGTCACGAGTGTCATCACACAATGTAGTTCTTGGAAGATGGTAGACACTTGATAATTACTTTCTTTCCAGAGCCACTCTTGAGTCCTACACTCCTAGCTACCTTTTAATCTTTAGTTGCTCTTATTATTTCCTTCAAAGTCTAGCCAGGGAAGAGAGGTGCAATGTTTGCCTGGTTATAAATTTTGGAAAAGATGAATGGGAGGTAGAAAAGAGCTTTGAGGAGTAGGGGGAGAGGAAATCATGATCAGAATAAATTAGATGATAAACATCTATTTTCAATAAACAAAAAAAATAGAAGATGAAAGAAGACAGGAGAGTGATAATTAGAGGATTATACAAGTATTTAACAATTAGTTCTTGCCCACCCCCCAGCACACTCTCTGAGACAATGTGCAAACCCAGTGGAATTACTACAGATGTTAAATTGTGTGTTACTGGAAGTCAACATTAGTGAAAATGTGTGTGTGTGTGTGTGTGAGAGAGAGAGAGAGAGAGAGAGGGAGAGAGAGAGAGAGAGAGAGAGAGAGAGAGAGAGAGAGAGAGAGAGAGAGAGAGAGAAAGTTGAAGGAGTTGAGTACTGATAGGAGTGCCGTGTTGAAATCAGCAAGATAGGATTTGAAACTGATTCTCTTTCACTGAGCCAGTAACCGAGGCCAAACTTTCTCATCTGAAAATAGGACACCAATAACTATTTTATTAATTAAGTGAGACAAAGCATTTTGTTTCCTAGAATAGCACTATGATAGAGACACACAACAAAATCTTTTTCCCTTTTTGCTCCTTTGCTCTGTTGCTCTTTTGTGACCTCTAGATGGCACATTTGCAATGTAAGAGTTTGTGGAAGGCTGTTGGCTTGCAAAAAGGAACATGGCAGATTCAAGATGCCCATTTACTATATAAAATTCATTCATGATCATAGCTTTATGTCCCAAACTACGCCTAACTGAGCTGGTAGAATTGGTAGTTATTGGGTTTGTTTAAAGCTCTAAATTTGCTTCAGTTCTGTGAGTGTTGTTTGTATTTTGTGTAAGAATGCATCAAGTGTTGAAAAAACTCAATGCATCTTTTAGAAGCACAGGCATGAATAATCAGAGGTAGGAGAACATGAATGGGGCAACCTATCAAAGATTTTTAAAAAATGTTGACACTTACTGGTGGTGGAAAAAAAGCCAGTCATATGGAATTCCCATGAGGAGAATTTTTAGAAGAGTTCAGATGAAATAAATGGATAGAAAACCCCACTGTTTCTTGCTTCGAAATCCTGTAAAGGTGAAGTAAGTTGGCTGTAAACCAGCAAGCATCTCATTTGTGCCACTACCTTTCAAGTCAACGCCCATGGAAGACATTATTAATTGATTATGTCACTTTCCCCTGTTGATTCTGGGGAGGACTACACAAACATTTTTGTCATGACCCTTCAGGTAGCTACTTCAAAGTCGTAGGGATTGACACATGGATGAAAGTACAGCCTTAAGTATATGCAGTTATTTCACTCAAAGTCTTATGGCTTTGTTTTATTTTGTTTCCTGTATGTGGCTGGACATGAATCCTAAAGGGCTGTTTTAGCTGTATCCTCTTCACTTGCCTCACATGCTGTTGACTATGGATCAGCTGTTGAGGCCCCATTCAACCTGTCCCCAACTCTGTATCATGGAACTAAGGCTCAAGTATCCAATCTAAATTGGGAAATGGCATTCTTATGACAGGACATGTAGGTTGACAGAGAAAAGTGATGTCTCTTAACAGCCACGCTCTGTCGTGGCTTGTCAAGTCCCTGCGTATCAGCATGTTCAAATATGGTACATCACATAGGCAAGATGAGCATCAATGTGATGGAGATGTACATTTCTCAGGGCAGGGAAGGGCCAAAAGCTGTGACATGGGTGAAGATACTTGTTATCCTTTTACAGGAAAGAAAGGAAACAGTGATGCAGCTGAGAGAGGATTCAGTTCAGGTCATCTTCCAGGGCAGTACAGAGTGTCAGTTTGTAGTTGGTAGTTGGACCCTTTCAGAGTTCTTCCTCAATGACAGCAAAGGAAGAATGAATCTATTGAAAACTCAGAAAACTCAGATCTGGCACACACACACAAACACACACACACACACACACATAAACATACACACACACATACATATATATATATGACATAAATATAATGTATAATATAATTATATATATATATATATTTTTTTAATTTAATCCCAAGTTTTTAAACACTGTGATAGTCTCTTCTTTTTGAGAGCTCCTTTACACTTTTTAAAAAGCAATTTATGGGTCTGAAGAGATGACTCAGTGGTTAAGAGCACTTGTTGCTCTTGCACAGGGCCTGGGGTTGATTCCCAGCAGCCACATAGTAGCTCATAATCATCTCCAATTCCAATTCCAGGGAATCTGATGCCATATTCTGACCCCTGTGAGTGCTAGGCATGGGCATAGGACATATATTTGGTGTACCTACATACATACATACAAAACACTCATAAAAATAAAAATAAGTCTAAATTAAAAATATTTTTATTTATTTTTCGTGCGTGTGTGTGTGTGTGTGTGTGTGTGTGTGTGTGCAAGTTCACATATGCCACAGAGTATGCATGCAGTTAGAGGATAACATTCAGGAGTCTGTTCTCTTAACTCATTTTGGGATCTAAGGATCCAACTCAGATCATCCTGCATGCTTACAAGTGTCTTTAAAGAATGATCATTTTGAAGACGCTTTCTACATGCTTAATAGCAGATGTAGCTAGACCATTTTGCTTACTCTAAAATTACAAATGTGATTTGTGTACTAGCCCTTGTTTACTCTAGTCCCATATTTTGAAACTCTTCCTCATGATAGTTATAATTCACAAAAATACAATCAGAAACATGGTGTGTGTGTGTGTGTGTGTGTGTGTGTGTGTGTGTGTGTGTGTGTGTGTGTTGCTCCCTTTGTATGAAACATGCTTTCTGCCATGACAGGTTTACTTAGCTTTGTATCTTAACTTCTATAATACACCAAAGTAGTACTTGACATTTAACAATCTTAAGATAGTAAATTTGCCATTTTTCTTTAAAGATGACCAATGTGATAAGAAATGACCTTGAGTGTCAGTCTAGTGATAACTAATAGAATATTTGAACAAGAGAATATAAACACATTATTTAAGTACCACTTGATCTTGACAAGAAAGTGTCCATTGTATATTTTTCTTGATGCCTTTGGGTCAAGCAGCAGCTGGCTCCCTCATCTCTAAACTTGTCAGCAACCAGAGAAACAAATGAACCCTTGTTTAGGTAGAGTATTGAACAAGAAACTCCATTTTGAGTATCTATCTGAAAGTAAAAAAAAAAAAAAAAACCAAAGGCATAATCACAAGACTGAAAGGTGTCAAATCCACATTATGCTCAGGCTTCAGATTTGGGACATTCCCATGTAGTCATACAGAGCTGCGTGCCTGGCCCTGATTAATTTCGTTGTTAACTTGACACATCTAGGAAGAGGGAACCTTAACTGAATGATTGACTCCATTAGATGGCTTGTGAGTGTGTCTGTGGGGAATTTTCTGATTGCTGGTTGATGTAGGAAGGACCAGTCCATCATAGGCAGTATAGTCAGTATTATCCCTAGTCAGCTGGACCTGAGCTGTATCATAAAGGTAGCTGAATATGAGTCTGGGAACAAGCCAATAAGTAAGTAAATAAGTAATGAGGTCTCTGTTTCAGTTTCTGCCTCTGAGTTTCTGCTTTGAGTTCTTGCCTTAGTTTCCCTCGATGATAGACTGTAATCTCTAAGCTGAATAAAACTTTTCCTTCCCAGGTTGGTTTTGGTCAATGTTTTATCCTAGCAGCAGAAGCAAAATTAGGACAGTGGTTCACTGTAAACTCCCAAGAGCCCTCTATTACTCCCTCAGTGAACTGATTGTGTTTCTTCATTGCTTGGAGCAAGTTTGGTGTAGCTGATTCTGAGTGAGTAGGGGATGGTGGGATGAGTAAATTCTTACTACATCTGAGTTTCTTATCTTGGAGGCTAATGAAAGATCTTAGATTAAATAAGGCCACTTGGAAATTAGTTCTGGAAATTGGCATGTATTTTAGTATTCTGAGCACGTAGGACATGTTTCAGAACTCAGTGTTCTCACCATTGCAGGTTTTACCTCTTTAAGGAGCATTACCATATGGCAGTTAGAAAGGTCCAATGGCCGCACACTAGTATGAAGGTTCCTTTCTGATTCATAGGAAGAATTTCTGGAGAAAGATAGCTTCAATGTTAGAGGCAAAAGTTTTCATGAATGGAAAAATAGAGTAAATAATAGTATCTATCTTACAGAATTGTAAGGAGCAGGCATTTTATTATCTCCACTCCTCACTGAGCACTCAATAATTCTTAGTTGTTAACGGTTTTATTGGATATTAGCATTTTTTTCTGATTTTACCATCAGAATAAGAGGGAAATGGAATAGTAGTGTATATGTGTGCATTTTGAAAAGGCTGTATGATTAAAATTGTTAGTAATTCATGCTCTCTTGCATATAGCCTCCTACTTTTAACAGTAGATTAAGAATAATATCATGAATAAAATCACCAGACTGCACTGTGTGTTTGGTAGTCACTTTATGAAAAATTAGTACAGACATAGATGTTAAAGATCCTGAACATCACAGCTGGTAACTGCTACACTCCCTCATCTTCCCAAAAACTCAGATCTCAAGACTGGATATAATTTAAAGTGTATGCTTGATTTATTAATCTAATTTAAGAAAAGGTGGGAGTGGGTGTTAATTATGCATTATACTTGGGATAGCTGACATCTTGACCTTTGTTTAATAGAGCTGGCTCTCATGATGATTACTCAGTAGTGACTTTTGTTATGGTAGAAGAGATGGTGAACAATGCTGCACAAAGGGAAACAGCATTGGTGGAATCACTCTTCTCTGAATGAATGTGAATCTCAAGAAATTCTGGGCTTGTGGCTGCTTTCTCATAAAGCAAGTCTCTTCTATATTGTTTCAATAAGAAAGAAAATTGTTTACTAGTCTGAATTCCCCATCAACTATTAGGCAGGATTTAAATGGTAGCCTTTTCTAGGCCTATCTTTTTCCAAATACTAGAGTATTAATATCAATATCTTCACTTAAAATTTAGAATTCCCTTTGAAAAAATATTGTATTCCAGGAAAGGGAATACATGATGGAGGGGAATGAAAGGAACAGAGAACTGGGAATCTAATTGAGAGCATGTCCTCTATTTAGAAGGAATAACACTGGCTGTGAGATCACACTGACTTAAATTTAAACTACAGTCATCCACATTCAAACTTATGGATCACAGACACATGTCTGGGCTTCAGATCCTCACTGTTAAAATAAGCAGTATGTAACAACCATCTTTCAAAACACTAGTGAGCTATTAAATATACAAGAAATGGTAATCCATTCACACATGTCAATCCCTACACTCAGGAGTCTGAGTCAAGGAGAATCACAAGTAAGTCCTTGTTTCAAAAAGAAAACACAAAGAAGCAGTAACTTCTGCTATATTAAGTGGCAAAAATTGCAGTCTAAATAATATTTATGTATGTACACCCATTTCACTTTGAGAAATACAAACTTGTATGATCTAATAATCCTGTTGGTAATAAATTGCTCTGAATTTCTATTATGTGATGAATTGTACTAATTTCTTTAAATACATGATCTCATTTAATTTATGCTAATGAAGCTTTCCAAAGTGAATGTCATTATTTGACAAATCAAGAATTAGACAAATGAAAAGTATGTTACTGTAACAGCATGAAGAGCCAATGTAATTTCCTGAGACTTGTGTATTTTTATTAATACAAATTATTTATCTTGCATTTCCCACATACTCAGACAAAAGTAGAGAGATCCAAGGAACAGGTCTTATTTGACAAAATGTCAGCCTACTGTTAGATAAAACTGTATGTGTGGACAGTGAATGTTCAAGTCTTGTAAGAGCTCACAATAACCAACAAGGTTCTTCTCCTTCATCTAGTTTCTCTTCCAACCAATCTTTGGGACACGGATCCCTGCTTAGGTCAATGCAGTACAGCATGGAGTCTGGTCTCAGTTTTCCTGGGTATGGTCCTCTGCTTCTCTGTGGGCTGAACTCTTCTGGACTTAGCTTCTTTGTAAAATTTTCACTAGCTTCTTAAGAGTTGCTATGAGAAATAAGTGAGGCAAAGTGCATCAAGTATAGCTTCTGTAACATAGTATAGACTCTATCAGTCCTCATATAACAGCTATGGTCATCCACAGTCTTGTTCCACCTTGGAATGGTGATGGAACCTTTAGGAGGTGTAGCCTTGTGGGAGGAAATCAGGTCACTCAGGGAATGCCCTAAAAGAGATATTTACGTTCCAGACTCTCTCTCTTTCTGTTTTTTGTTTGTTCGTTTGTTCGTTTGTGTGTTTGTTTTGCTCCCTGGCCACTCTGGTGAACCTTTTTCCTCTCTCACATGTTCCCGATATGCCATAACTGACTCACCACCGTCCAAAAGCAATGGGCTAAATAAGCATGGACTGGACCTCTGACACAATGCGCTGAAACAAGCGTTCTCTCTTAGTAAGTGGTCCAGTGTCTTAGTCTACTTGTACATTTTTTTTCACAGTAATAGAAAGCTAACACCATAATCATCACTTTTGAAAAATATTTTATGACTATGGGGATACTAGACATCTCATAAGGTGTCAGATATCTCACAAAAGTGTCACTTAGCACAACTGAAATTATCTTATGGCTTCTCTAATTTCTAGGTAAAACAACATTATAGAAGTTTCAATAAACAGACCTAATATATTATCTAGGGTGATCTCTCTCTCCCTCTCTCTCTGTTTATGTGTGAGTATGCGTGTATGTGTGTGTGTGTGTGTGTGTGTGTGTGTGTGTGTGTATGTGTGTGTATGTGTGTGTGTGAGACAGAGAGAGAGAGAGAGAGAGAGAGAGAGAGAGAGAGAGAGAGAGAGAAATGACAAATAGACAAAGAAAGACAGAGACAGAGAGATATGTGTTAATCCAAAATAGCCTTGGTGAGGTACACTATAAAGACAGAGGACAGTCAGGGATATTCTGTCTGTTTGGGGCACATTGGGGCACATTATATATATATATTAGAGTTTGACATCAAGTGTCCTGACCCACAGGAGTAAGAAGACACCTTTAATGTTTAGTTTTCCCTCCAGGGAATGGCTTAGCTAACTCTTGTTCCACTTCTCCTACAAAAATGTCAATACATTGATTTCAGCTTAGCAGAGAGAAGACAGTAAAATTGAACATGTTCAAATAAAGAGTGAGGAAGTAGAAGAGTGACTGTCCAGTGCTATTTTGTCCCAGGCAGCAGCCTGGTGGGCGGCCAGACTGTCCACTAGGGGTGCAACACTTCAAGACTCATAATGATTTTTACAAACTGTCCTGAAATTCCCAGTGCTAATGTCAAGCCACTTTAAAGGTTTACCAATAGCTACAATTCTTAACAACGTCTTGCTTCCCAAGTCTCCAAGAAGAAGTTAATTGTAGTTGTGTGTGTACTATGAGGTATTCACCAATTTAAGAAATATATCATCTTTAAATGCTGTTCTACCGATATGGTCCTCTGATTGTGCCATGTTCAAAATCATGGAAGAGATATCATGATGGTTTTAAAATATGTTACCAATATTTTTGCACTTTTCTTTTGATATTTAACTTCTCCTTATGTGTGATGTTCTTACTGTCAGCATCCTCTTTCTAATGTATGGTGGTAGAGATGAGGTCTGTAATGCTTTATTTTTAAGACAACTACAGTGCTACAGAGATAGTCAAGTGACCTATAGAAATGCTTATGTGGTAAAGATCTGGGACATCCTACTAATTAATATTTATATCTTAGACATAGACTATGCAAGGCTTGCCCTGGCTACAAGATGGTTCAGTGTCTTGGGTGCAGCCTTTTGGAAGACCTAGAGTTTGACCCTCCCACCTCAGGCACATCTGGATTCCTGATCCACAGAATTCATGAGACAATGTTTTGTATTAATCCACTAGAAAAGTTGGGAGAATTTTCTAGTCAAAGAGCAATAGATTCCAAATACTGGCCCACTTTGGTAAACCTTTTAAAAGACTGTTTCCAATAGTATTATGTTTTATAAAACAAAACTGACTTTTACAAAAATATTATAGAGGTTACCAAAATTAAAAAGTGTGTATCTTCTTGCTGTTACTTACAAAGTCTAATTGACCTTCTAGAGGATGCATGGAACATTGGGTGCTGGGCAAAAAATGGCTTTGAGGCATGGATGGAGACACGAGTCTGGGAGAGACTGGTCTTCTGAATAGCATGTGATGCTTTCTATTTAGCTTATGAATATGTATTTGTCTGTCCTGAAAAGAATCCTTGAGCAAGATTTTTTTTTTTTTGACTTGGGAAGTAAATATGCCTTTATCACTTCTTTTTGCAATGAATGCATAAATAAGGTCAACTCATCCAGGCCTTAAGAAGGAAGGAATAAGTTGAATACTGAGATTAAGACATGACTGTAGTGCTTGAAAGTTTAAGAAACTGGGACTAGAGAGATGGCTCTGCTGTCACTAACACATATTGCTTTTGCATAGGAACAAAGTTGAACTCCCAGCACCCATGCCAGGTGACTCACTATCTTGTGGAATTCTAGCTCCAGGGGACAGGATACCCTCTTTTGGCCTCTCTAAGCATTTCCCTAATGTGCACATACCCACACTCTGATACAAACATACATATAATTAAAAATAGTAGGAGTAAAAATCTTATCAAAATAGTAAGAGACTAGTTTTGAGCAAATATTTCTCTATTAGTTCTAGAAAAGACACTGCAAATGTGGGCTAGACAAATAGAAGACATTCATTCCTAGATACAAGCAGAGAAAGGAGCTCTTGTGATCTTGCAAACACACTCTTCTGCATTTCCATTTGTTGGGTAGAACTGTGAACAGAACTGTGGTCCTATGGGGAAGTTTGGCTTGCTGTCCAACTTAACCAAAGAAATGTTTGGAACTCTGAAATGATTTTTTATTTTGGACAAAGACCATTTCCCTCACTTCTTAACAAAATGTAGAAATAGAATAACAGATGAAAACACAAATTTCTACCAAACACTGTGGAAATGACTCAAATGGATTATCTTGAGGATGATTCTTTTGCTCTAGAAAGAGGTGCTATGTCAAGTTCTTTCATCTTCAAATGAGACTCATATCTGAGGAGGTCGGTAAAGTGAAAATTATTGTTGTTAATTTACAAGATAAAGAGCCTATTACTTTGGGAATCAGTCCCAGAGCACACCATCTTCACATAGTCTTATATTGTGAGTAATTATATACAAATGTTAACTTGATAAAGATAATTACAAGAATCTATCATTGCTAAGGTTTTGCTCTATTTTATTGTGAACTTTTGGGGACTTTGGATTGGAAAATTAACTTTTATTAGGTATTTATTTGTTAGTGAATGCCTGAAATCATTATTGAAATTAATACAGAAAATGTTTTTACCTTTTCACATGAAATTCATTTGCATAACAGCACAGCCTTTATCCATTTTCGAATCTTAAGTCCCAGCTGTGAATTTCAAATAATCACTTGAACAGTTGAGTTCAGAAATTTAACAGATCACTGGAGCAAATGTATCATGGGAAATTTAAAGTATGAGGGGGAAGGGGAAGGCCATCACAGTTGCCTCCTTTCCTTTCATGAATCCCTTGCACTTCCAGCGCTCTGTGTTTGCTACTCCTTTTCTTCAAACCTTCTTCCCTGATTCCTGATGTCTCTGCCCACTGATTATTGCTTATAGAGTAATTGTTTTATTTGTTTGTTAATAGGGGTCTGTTTTAGCCTTTGGTGAATGCAGAAATAGATGCAACGAATGAAATAATATATTTAAAGAATTGTATATTTGTGAAGAAACACGAATAATTATTATTATAATTTTATAATATAAAAATAATATAATTATTATTATAAATAAACAAATGGCTTAAGGGAAATTTATTCTTAGGATTATAACTGTCCCAAGAAACAACACTAGTCTTTTTCAGAGCTAATAGTACTTCTTGTCAATCACAATAGAAATCACATTGTGCTAGTAATTTTTCATTTCTTGACTCCTTAAGGGCACTACTAAATAGGACATCCATGCCCCTCATCATATGTGATTTTGTGGTCTGCTTTATAATTATTTTAAACTTTTAAGTTATAGATTGACTTCAGTGGGGGAAGCCATTTTAAAACGTCCATTGTACCTTCTCTGAGACAGGGTCTTGCTATTTAGTACAGGCTAAGCTTAAACTCATGGTGCCTCTGACTAAGCCTCTGAAGCATTAGGAATCCATGAACAAGCCATGGAACTGACTTAAAACCTGTGTAGTATTTTGGCCTTCTTTTGCTCACCATATATGACTTGACTCACACATTCCCTTCAGATATATTGAACATTATTCCTAGTATTATAGAACACAGTCTAGAACATTTCCTACAACCCTCATTAATGAACTAAACATTCTAAACACTGAATGTGCTCAGACCTTAACCTTGAACTTCTATGCCTCTAGAACTGTGAAAAATAAGTTTCTGTTGTTCATAAACTACCAAGTTTCCATCAGTTTGCTATAGCATTGGACTAAGAAATAAACATATATGATTGATTTATAAAATAACATACATCCAGAATGTTTTCTATCTAAAACTCCATTTTTAAAGCACTTTACAATTATTAGTCTTCACAAACAAACCTTATGAAACTCAGCTTCCAGATTCTCAAGTAAGAATAAAGAATTAGGTGGCATGGTCAAGGTTACAGGAACAATGTAAACAAATAGTGAAGTCAAAGACTGACTTCTATAAGCTTGTTTTAACCTCTGGAGCATCTAACAAACAGTCACTGTGATGAGAGGCAACAATAGATGGGGGAAGGAGAATAAGAATAAACCTGATATCAGGAGACTTTAAGCACTTTAGAACTTCTGATATGTTGGGCAAGTAGATCAGAAAATGGTGATATTCTCAACTTTTAGTAATGTCTATTTCTTTGAAGTTTTATCCATTTTTTTTCATGGTTCATTAAGAAATGGCTTTCCATTCTAGTCATTACCAAGAGAAGTCATTTTAACTTCTGTTGTTGTTGTTGCTGTTTGCTTGTTTGTTTTGAGACAAGATTTCTTTGTTATAACTCTGGCTGTCCAGGAACTCACTCTGTAGACCAGGCTGGCCTTGAACTCACAAAGATCCACCTGCCTCGGCCTGGGTGCTGAGATTAAAGGTATGAGCCACCATGGCCCAGCTGAGAAGTCATTTCAAGTACAAATTCCTGGGCCAGCTGGGACTCTGAACTTCTGATCTGGTCTTCATGCACACCGTTAGTTTCAACAAGGTCTCTGGTGCAGAGCTAGCTTTAAGAAGTACTACAATACGGTGTTCTCATGAAAATCTGCCCCTACTTTGAAACATACTGCCAAATTAGTTTGCTCTTGAAATCAAGAAACAGTGTTCTCTCCCATCTCCCTCACTGATCATGACTGATCCCACATTTTATACACGTATTCATGCATTTGACTAGTCTTGTAAAGTTTGGATTCAAACCACTCTTGAAGCAGCTCTATTGACACTTGGACATTTTCATTGTACACTAGACTCTGCCATCATGTTAGACTTAGCTTCTTATTACTTGATATCTGGATTATTCCTTAAATTTTAGTTTTGAAAGCCTGTATGGTACCTTTGGCACAGTAGGAGTGAAACCCTACATGGGTTCTGTCTCTTCTCCTTGAAAGACTGTAAGACTGGTATTAAAACATTGTTTCACTTATGCAATATATATGTACATAGATATCATATGCTATCTCACAAACATATATAGTTTTTTATACCAATTTAAAAATATGTAAAAATGTATTTTTTTAGAAAATGTTTGCATCAAAGGCCAGAATACAGCTACAAGCTATTAGACTAGTTCACTTGTAGTTCAGCATGCCTGACTCCATGAAAGAAATTTGTAATCTGATAACATACCACAAACTTTGTAGAGATATACCTTGTGCTTGGCTTTCATTTGGATTATGGACCTAGAAAATTTTCCATCCAAGAGAATATGTATTATTTCTATGCTCTGGATACCTGGGTCTTGCTTCTGAGAAATAAGTTTGTAGTTGATAGTCTTCTTTGTTCTGATTTGTTAACTAAATCTGCTTTGTCCTGATTGCAAAGTAACAGCTAGCTTATTGTCTAAAGGTGAGGATTTAAAGAGGTCATGATAGCTATTTCTAAGTATTTTTAAGATGGTCATGAAAATGTGTGTTATTTGTGATGGATTTAAACATCAAACAGTAGTCAGCTATGACTCAGAATAATGGAAGATGCTCCCTTATTCTAATAGAATAAAGTACACAGTTGTTGAAAGTAGTAGCTTCCTTTCTCTGGAGTCCTTAAGAAGCATGCTTGAGATCTCATAGGGAAGATTCAAAATACGGTAGTTGCCATTCAGCTTTGAGAACAGTGTCATAATTTATTGAGTGGTCTGTACCATGGGTTCACCTAAACACTTGTTATTGCTTTATAAAGTGGTAGGTAGGTTATAATGGATGGTTTAGAAAAGTACCATGGGCCAGCTGGTACAAGATAAGCTGATGTTTATCGTGATTATTTTACCCTCTCTATAATATGGTTTCTGTCTATCCCGAATCAATGGCACTGATAACACTTGATCTGAAATGATTAAGTATGTTTTAAAAAAGATGTCATTTTATAGTAG
Source organism: Cricetomys ansorgei (assembly GCA_026225945.1). Taxonomy (NCBI): domain Eukaryota; kingdom Metazoa; phylum Chordata; class Mammalia; order Rodentia; family Nesomyidae; genus Cricetomys; species Cricetomys ansorgei. The sequence goes on from JAMJFZ010000242.1 coordinate 18,644,165, forward strand.
TTACAGGGGATAGAAGAATTAATATGACTTCTCAAAAACACTGGGGAATTAATCATTAAATAAGATTTAATTCTCACTTATGTGCTTGGCTAAAGAAAGAGCTGGTTAACTTTCAGAATTGTCTGTGAAACTTAATGGTTCACTGGGCCTCATATCTTAACTAGCACACAGTTTTACCAGTCAGATAAGCTTGGTGGTGCTGCCCTGAGTGTGTCACTATGGGAACTGTCTAGATTCAGCAATCCACATTGGAAAAGGATGGATAGGATCCATGCCGATTGAATTTTCTTAGATAAACCTATGCTTCCAGGAAAGCCCCAGTGTCCAAGAATGGTGTTGAGAGAAACATTCAAGATGGACCCTTGGCTTTCCATATCCATGGGCCAGCTATTATGCCTAGTCTACAAGGGAGCTTATCTCTGTCAAGAATAATGAATAATGTATATGCGTGAACATGAACGTAGAGTTCACTGAAGGTACACCAACATTTTTGTCAGCATTCCCTCAGGACTAGGTACATAGAGGACTATCTGGGTCCCATCTGTCTCCATTAATATACATCTGGAAACTGCCTGCTAGGCTGACCTTCATCTGTTATCAATGTTGCATCTGCTTTCACAGTGTGTCAAGTCTCTAGAGCTCCAGTTAAGCAGAACATTTCTCTAAGTCTCCAGATTTGCCTGAATCACTCACCTAACAGGCTAAAAATTATCAAAATAAATACCATAAAAAGACTCCATAAAAGTTCCCAAAGTCAATTCAAATCAATGCTGAGTTCTATAAACTGCTTATCAAATAGTTTCTTTCTGCCTTATTGGAAGTGTGAAAAGACCTGAGAGCAATGATACTTATGGGGATACTGCCATTGTTAAAACTCAAAAGCTTGTTCTGGTTTCAGCAATTGAACCACTATAATCTTTGGACTAAATAGAATTTACTTCAAAACATTCCCTTGAGCTAATTAGATCAGCAAATGTCACAGAACAAAGAATTTTCATATCAGTGTCTGTTCACTAGCATGAACCTATATTCATTGGACAAGTTGATTGATTTCTCTTGAATTAGTGGGGGTTGGTGACAAGCTAAGGGTTGGAAGACACTACTAGCTCACCACAAATGAAGGTCACTCATACTCTTCTTTCTCTTCCAAGAGGGAGTTTAAGGAATATAAACATTCAGAAGTGTTACTAAATGAGGAAACATAAAGAGAAACTAGCAATTCATGGGGCTCACTTTCCTTAGGGAGAATTATGTAAATAACTGGAAGCTGAAAGTATTCAATTGCTGTTTTTTGAGTGTGCACACTTCTGGAGGGCTTTCATATTTGAAAAAGAAAATTTGAAGGCCATGCATGTGCAGCATTCAGCACCATAAGTGCTCATTTCTGAACTGTGATTGTACATTGTTTCATGGGTCTTGCTGACTCGTGCCCAAGCCCAATCAGAGTTAGGATGATGAGTTCTGGGCTGATTGCATTTTGACAACACTTTTCAATGGAGCTTTCAAGCATGGCTGGAGTACAGCAGTGTATATACTGTGCAGCATAGGCAAGCTGACTTCCATCAGATATTTTCAGCTGAAATGCTGTGTGATCCTGATGTTGAAAAAATTATATTTGCTAGGTTAGACTCACATTTGCTAATAATGTAAATGAAAAAATTGCCCAAGCAAGCAATGTGTTTTCATCTTTTGACCCAAATCACAACTGTTCAATGTGTCTCAATGTTGTTCCTAGTCATGATATAATAGATAATGCTACAATAAAATAGAACAGAGCAGAGTATCAAGTTTGATCAGGATCACAAGTGGAAACTAGAGTGGTTCCTGTACAAAGCACTATATATATACACACACATACTTATATAAAAAAAAATATATATATATATACACACAGATACATATATATAAATATATATACACATATACATATAAATATATATATACATATAAATATATATATATACATATATACATATAAATATATAATAGTTATTATTATATTATGTAATTTAAAACAATGTATAGACATTTTGTCAATTTGCCCATGATAGATATTTGAGTGAGTAGATAGATGATAAACGGTGTATAGAAAGCCATGGGAATTTGTAGCTTCTATCATTCCTTTTTCTATAGAGGCATTAGATATTAATAGTATGCTTTGAAGTAGCAAGAAGGCCCCCAAAACCATGACATGGCTCAGGAAGGGGACTTCCCTAGAATTTGTCAAACCCTTTGCTGCCCTGTCCAATATCTTCAGGAAAATCCCCCAACTCCAAAATCCCTCCATTGTCTTTAAAGCATGAAATGATCCCTACCTGGCTCTTTACCCCTTCTTCCTGCCCCATCCCTACCCATTTGTTCCTGTCAAATTAGCTTCGTTTCATTTCCTTGATGCACTATATTCTCTGTGAAATCTGACTCATCACACAACTGGATATTTCTGACATAATTATGCTTTTTCTCCCCAGCCCAACTCCTGTAGTCTTCTAGGCCTAGCTTAAATTTCATATCTTTAAAAGACACTCTCTGATTTCCTGCTGACTTTAGTTCTCCATACCACATTTTTCTGTATTGGAGTAAATTCCTTCATAAGTCATCACAGGTGAAATAACCTTTTAACGTTCGCTTCCATCATACATGAAGTCCATGTGTCTTCCAGTGTGTGAGAACCCAGCCTCATGGATTTCACTTAGTCTGTAGCCAATTTTTAATTTTAAAGACTTAGTAAAGAAAGCTGACTATTGAGTTCCTTTTTAGGATTAAGTAGTCTAAAATCAATAAATAACTACATATCTCTTGGAAGAAGTATTAACATCCTTAAACTCCATCCATTTAAGAACAAATGTAGTATCATTTCTCCCAGAACCTGTCCTGATATATTACTCCCAATCCCTTGTGATCAGAACAACTTTCCCCAGCCTACATAACCACTTTCGACACTTGTATCTTCCTCTCCAGACCTAAGCAGAGGGAACCACCATCCTGGCCAGTGCCTTATAGGACAGTAAAACCCCAAGCATCTGAGCTCAGGTGTTTTTATTGCTTCAGAACTCCTCCGGTGTTCTACTGATAGAACGTACAAGTCATAGCAATCAAACATGCCCCACATAAACCCATTATCTGTAGATAGTACAAATTCTAAGACCTAGGCAGCCCTTCCCTCAACAGTGCAAAAAATTATTTTATGCATAACTGAAAATAAACTTCTACAATACTCTCCTACAGCCAATCTTATCAAGTCCCTGCAGTTACATGTTTCTTCAGTTCAGCCCTATCTCTTCACTTATGTCTCCACTTCAGAGTCCAGCAGTGCCTGTGAGGCTCCCTCTATTTGATCTGGGAGACAACTAGGAATGAAACTCAATAAGTTCTCTTAGAGTGAACTTAAATTTAGAGGTGAATGTGCAAGTGAGAAGTATCATAAATATTTTATTAAGAATTTCATCAAGGTCTAGGGAAGAGATTGCTTAATCTTGGATATTTTCCCTTGTTCTTCAAGGAGGGCCCCAGTGGGAACACAAGCATCTACCTGGTAAAGTGGAAATAGAACAGTTGGTACAGGCCAGCCAGGGGAGGTCCTGGATGGGAGCAGAAATAAGATAGGGAAAAAGGGAGAGATGAATGGAATTGAGGGACAATGAGAGAGTGATCGGGAGACCTAATACAGTGGAAATTCTCTGGACTCTATCAGGGAGACCCTAGCAAGAACCTTCAGTAATCAGGGATAGGGAGCCTGAAAAGGCCATCTTCTACAGCCAGGCAAGGCTCCCAGTGGTGGGATTGGGACACCATCCCAGCCACAAAACCTCCTACCTATGGCCTATCCTTCCTGTAGGATCCTCTAGGAAAATGAAAAGGCAGAATTCCACGCCAAAGGAGGGAACCTCTGTCTGAAACTTCAAGACAGGCTAGGAACTAGAGACTGGATAAACCAGAGATTATTTCTAATGATGTCATGCTGTGTTCATAGATAGGTACCTAGTCCAGTCCTCATCAGAGAGATCCCTTCCAACAGCTGATAGGAGCATATGCAGAGGGCCAGGGCCAAACATAATGCAGATCTCACGGAACCCTATGGAAGAGGTGCAGGAGGGATTGTGGGGACCAGAAGGGTTGAGGACACCAGGAGAACAAACCTTACAGTGTCAACTGACCAGTACTCTTAGGGGCTCACAAAGACTGAACTGGCAGACACGGAGCCTGCAGGGTCTTTAAATATGTCATATGGCTGTCTGGATTGGTGTTCTTGAAAAACTACTACAGACTGGAATGAGGGAGTCTCTGGCCCTGTTACCTGCACTTGGGAACCTTTTGCTCCTGCTGGGCTACCTAGTCCACCCTTGAGGTATGGAGTAGTGCCTGGCTTTGTTCATTCTTGTTATGCTATGCCCTGTTTGAGCAGTAACCCTGGGAGGTCTGTTCTTTTCTAGGGGAAAGTGAGAGGGGTTTTGGTTGATGGGTGGGGGTGGGGAGGTAGATATGAGGGAGAGGGAGATGGGGGGAACTGGGAGGAATGAAGGAAAGGGAGGAGGGGAGTTGGGATATATTGTATGAGAGAAGAAAAATAAAACAAATTAATTTTAAAAATAAGATAGAACAAACAAACAAAAAAGAATTTCATCAAGATCTAGGCAAGAGATTTCTTAATCCTGGCTATGTTCCCTTGTTCATCACCCTTGGGGAGTTCTATATCACTCTCAAAGCATAAATCTATCACTAGTCTAAACTGCAAGTGAAGTGCATAGACTATGGGAAGATAGCGCTAAGGAAATGATTAGAGAGGATATGTCAGCCCAACAGAGCAACAGGGATAGTCTTTTATGTTAATCACAAAGAGAGAATGAGGCATGGTGAATCTTCTGTTGTCTTTGGACTCATCCAGCTGGTGGAGCTCATCCCATTCCGGTCTGATAAGTTTTCTACATGGCTCACATGGTAGTTACCCTGGTGTGAACAGGTAAAATTTGCCTCTGAGCAGAGTTGTGATGAAAGAAACGAATCAATAAACACTGGAGCTAAAAACAACCATATCAAACTGGAAATACAAGATTACGGGAAATGCTACAGAAGATGAAGTTCATGAATTTCTCCTAAGGATGGACTTGGGTCTTTGGCACTTTGGAGTATAGTAGTTAATGATACACTTTTCCTTAAACTTCTCTATTGTTTCTTTTAAACAATAAAGTATAGTTTCTTAACAAAAGATATGATTTTTTTCTGAAAGTATGCTTTTAAATAAGAGGGCAAATAAAAATGCTGGCATTTTATGAGACTATTTATATGTTTTTCACTGAACCCCTTGCTAATTGGACTCCAACATTGTGATGAGAAAGCAGCTCTCCGCCACTGTTCCTTACCAAATATCATTTAAAACGAAGACATCTGACTTCTTCTTGTCATGGAAAGTCACACACATCAACTCTGCTCCCAGAAAGGAGCAAGAGTCAGTTTGATACAACACTGGGCTAATCTATAAAAGCTGGCACCAGAGGCAATGGAGATATGAAAGATGGGAAGAAATAAAATACATGCAAAGTTAATGATCACTTAAAGATTATCATTTATTAATCACTACTCAGTTGAGGGAAAAGATCCATGAATTTGAGCCAACTTTAGTAATTTGTGATTACAGTAACTCAACAGATTCTTCACAAATATGTAGACTAAAAATTACAAATCTGATAAATGTCTGACCCTTTTCCCTGGCTTTTAAAGACATCTCTGTAGCTAATTCCTCACTTATGAGCATACTTACTGGACTCAGTTTGGGTTGACCCAGGTTCAATCCCATGCTAACAGCATAGTGCATCTCCTGGGCAGATACTGGCTACAATGTGACAGTGGCCTCCTGGAGTCCCCTACATCCTTAGACAAGTCACAAGTATAGGCCTTTCCTCACATAGGCACATGCTGCCCACTCACACCTTGGGATACACCAACCTTGGCTTTCAAAGTTAAGTAGATCTAGCATATTCCTTTATACTGAACTCAATTCATACTTTCAGTGGTAAAATCTGGGGAGTCCTGACTTTACCTCTGTTATACATTTTGGTCCTGGGGATAGGTTACACCTCTGTCACCACCAAACAAAACAAACAGCACAAAATCAATCTCTGAATTGGAGTACTGAAGCTTTTCGCTTTACCCAGAGTGGTTTATGTTCCTTTCAGCTGTGTGCAAGGCCTTGCAGTCTCTTGCCTCTATACACAGCTCCTGGTACATTTCACCCCTCCACAATCTCACCCCAGTCCTTCTTTTCTACTACACCCCAGCTGTAGGAGACAGCCTTCATTTTTCAGACATAAGAATTCTTTGCTTTTAAAATTCAACGTCTTTGCACGCACCCTTCTCTCTGCTTGGAATTACTCTCAACCTTCATATGTGAGATTCCTCAGTAAAATTCAATATTCTCAGAAATATTTTTCCTGGCACTCTTCATTTAGATATATTTATTCTCTAGAGTATTTAAAATGTACATGTGGTTAGTTTTTTTACTTTTTTTTTTGGTCTGAATCACATACTAAAATGCAAGTCACATAAAGGTAGGGAGATACATGTGTTTGATTATCATCATATCCTAATATCGATAAATTTTTTCATTAACTGAATAATATGACGGATATTGTAAAAAATTTTCTAGCTAAGTTAAGTAATTTTTATTTGAAACAGAATTACCTAACCAAACATTAAATGTACAAAGCAATGAAAGTGCTTCTTTTCCTGAGACGGGGATGTATGTGCCCTACATACACATTTTGGTCTGTAGACGCTGTTGGTGCATATCCAGTTAGAAGTTGGAAGGGGCAGGAAGAGGACAACTCATCCTGGAAGCTGGGGCAGGGGGGAGGAAAGTGATACCAAATCTGACCTTTGCCTAGGATGTGGAATCTTTAATGACAATACGAATGCACAGCCTAGAAAGTGGTAAGGAGATAGCATAATGTTGGCCTTTGCCTATCAAGTCTCAGTCTCTGACTCTGTGAGCGCTTTAATATTCAGCATGCCACAACCTGGAAATCTTTATTTACACATAAGTTATTTTTATCACTTAAGGCAATCTTTCTTTTTCCTTGCTAAAACAACATATTGCTAATTTCATACCCAAAGTCTGTAGGGAAACAAGATTCACTTTATAGCCAATTTTGCTGAAATGTATTGGCCCCACAAAGCAAGAGACATTTAAGCTTTGAAATATACATTGTCATTTAGCTTTCAAAAACAGTAGTTTTCCTTAGCTGTTTCTTCGTTTAATCAGTCCCTAAAGCTAGATAAATAGAAGAAATGGAATGTGTTAGCATTAAACTACATTCTAGCAAGGTGACTCTTGTTTAGTTCATGTAGTTCAATTATTAGTGAGACACTGTTCGTGTGGGTAACTGTTTTCATCATAAAATGCTTAGACTATGAAATATGCACTTCCAAGATAAAGGAGAATGCTCCTGATATTCTGAGTGTAAAGGCTAATCCCAAAAATTATTAAGTTAAAAAAATAGTATCAATATATTATTTTCACCAAATAACTTTTTAAATTAACAAATCTAATAAAAAAATAATGATATCATTGTTAGCTGTCTTGCTAGTTTTCATTGTGGACCTGTACACGTGTGATCAGCAATAACTATACCACACGGTCAATGTTATCTTTCCTTGAACTTTTCTCACCAAAGTGACTAATCTATAGCTTTTTAATTCAGCCTCATGCAAGTATTCAGGACAATGGCACAATGCAGCCAGATTCTTTGCCAAAATAACCTGTGTGGCGTCTTGGACAATTCCCTTCAATTCTCCACAGAATCTTTTGTTCTCTGAAATCTCATGAAATCTCATGGGCCTGGCCTCTACTGTCATCTTATTTCTTATCCTTGATCCTCCCAAAATTTAATCAGAATAGCCCATTGAATTCTATTTACAGCATTCAAGGATCATTCTAGCACAAAGTTCCAAACTCTTCCATATTTCCCCTTCAAATCCTACAAGCCAAATATTCAGTTTTATCATAGCAATTACCCTATTTATCAGTACTAATTTCAGTACAAGACCTGGGGAGCCAAATGAATATATATATATACATATATACCCATATGCTTATATTGTGTGTTTATTAATAGGCACAGAAATCAATAAATGTTAATGTTCTAATACAAAATCTTTTGTGAGACCACTATAAGCAATATTCTCTGATTTGGTTAATTTCTAAGTGTGATTAATTTCAGTGTGAAAATAAATAATTCTATGCCATCCTGATCTGGTAAGAATGAAATAAAATAACATTTTCTATCTCTATTAGCATAACATGTACATGACTTTCAAATCAGAATGTGGCATAATCAAATCTGTATTTTATTATGGTTCTCAGGATCTTGGAATCAAACCACAGGGAAGGAAGGAGTCATGTAAGTCCACATATTTACAGAGAGCTAACCAATCAGCCGTGAAGGTAAAGAACTGGGGAATTAAAACATTTGCTTTTAGCTGAGCAGGTTTTCTGTGTCAGCTACTCTGGCACTCAGGAAGCTGGAACAAGAGAATGGTAAACTCAAGGGTAGCCTGGGCAACATGGCAAGGCTAAGTCTCATCAAATAGACATTTGCATTTTTGCAAAAACAATGACTGCAGTTAGATTTGAATCTTCCAGCTTTGTCTTTTTTTCTAATTACGCTATCTGTTTTTTAAAATCTATTTCTCTCCTTTCTTGCTGGTTTTTGCAATAACCAATCAATTTTTATATTGCATTCTGTTTTACTTAAAATATTTTTGTTATTACTTAAATATTACTTAAAATTAATTTGTTACTTTTATTTATGTATATGTGTATAAATCTATGTGTGGGTACGTGCACATGATTATAGGTTCCTTCAAAGGCAATGGGGATGGAAATCCTAGAGCTAGAGTTATAGGAGGTTGTGAGCCAGCTGACCTAGGTTCTGGGAAATGAATTTGGGTCCTCTCTAATAGCACAATTTACTCTTAACCTCTGAGCCATTTCTACAGTTCCAATATTACATTTATTTTTATCATTATATTCTGATATATAGCCTCAAGTGCTTTTTAAGGGATTTTTCTAGCGAATGTAATTTTTTTATATTATACTACCTTCAAATAACATTATTAATTCTTTACTTTTCACTTGTATTACAACTATTATGGAACTATCTTTATGGGGAAATTTTCATTACTTCTTTCCTATTATTTATAATATTCTTACCATATATATCATTTCAACCAGTATTATAAATGTAAAACCCCACTGTTTTAGCTTTAAATAATCAACTGAAAATGCAATTTGAAGACTTGTAAGTAAGAGGGTGTGAACCACTCTTTGAGCCTTCATTTCACTTGCACATCCTCCAGTGCTCATGACTGAGAGCCAGACTGTTGATTTATTATTCATTGGTGTTATATTTTTCATATATTAGTGTAGTGGAACACATGGAAAAAAATTTGTTATTTTTGTTTCTTTTTCTAAAAAAAATGGCTCTTGGACTAGGTTTATATTCCCATCCCAGGTGAGGTAGATGATTACAACTTGGATTTGGAATGCTTGATGCATGTGGCTATAATTTGGATAGGTGCAATCATTTTGGCACATGTAGCTTGTTTTGGGATTGTGTGCCATTTGGATTTATGGGAACTTTTGCAGGGCATAAAAGGTCTGAAGCCTCAAGAGCCGGGGTGAGTGTTAGTTGGTGGTTCGTTAGTTGGTTTGTCCATCGTTAGTGTGCTGATTCTTACTTAAACGAACAACAGTTGGAGAGATTGAGTTTGTAGATAGTGAGCTGAGACGCTAGTCTCACTGTCAAATAGTCCTCTCCAAGCTAAGGCCAGCCTGAAAAAGGCTGTGAAGATTTCTACCTTTCTCTCATTCTATATCAAGGCAGCCTGCAAAAGTTGTGAAAATGTCTTTCTATGCCCCTTTGCCTTTTCCCTAAATTGAGGGTAAAATATTGTAGTTAATAACTACATATTAGTAGGGGCTCTCAAGGGGAAAAGAACCAATGACATGGATTTTCATAGTTTATTATGTCAGCTTTAAAATAGTAGCAATGACAGAATCACACTTGCGAGCTGAGGAATAGGTAGTTTACATAGTCTTTGAGTCTGTGTGCTCAGCAGTGGGTACAGTCCCACAGTGACTGTCTCTCAATAAACAGGGCAGCAGCAACCAACAGCTGCTAGGTCTATAACACTGGGTACTTCAGCAGTCTTAGTCTGACATTAGAAAATATGAAGGTTCCTGAAGAGAAGCTGGTCACTAGTCTACTCTGAAAGACAGGAAACATTGATTCTAATATAGGTGAAGGAATCATCAACATCAATAACAGGGAGAATATACATCACCTCACTTGAATGTCTAGAGAAAAATGAATAGCGAAAATCCCAAAATGAGAACATATTGGGAAAACTCAAATTGAGGAGCAGTCCACAAGACAATTTTCACATTCTCTTCAAAGATATCAACATCAAGGATTACCGAGCAAAGCTATAAAATTTTTCTAGACTAAAAGGACATGACAACTAAATGCAATGTATGAGGTGGGATTTAAATTTGATCCTGAGCCAGCAGCAAAACAGCCATGGAAGTCACTGTTGGGATCATCAAAAGAACTGGATACTGTATACGGAAGAGGATAGCTCTGTGTGAATCTCTGATATTTATAACTGCACCTTGGTGATATGACATTTCCTTATTCTTAGTAAGCATACCCATAACTCTTGGTGCATTTATTAAGGATAAATGAACATTTATATTTTTAATTTAAATCTAAATAATTTAATTTAAATTAAATAATTTAATTTAAATCTTATAGAGGATTCTCTCTTTCAGCCTCTCTCTCTTCCTCTCTCTCCCTCTCTCTCCCTCTCTCTCCCTCTCTCTCTTTCCCTTTCTCCCTCCTCTGTTATATCTCTCCATTTCAATATTTTATGACTTGAAATACGGTCCTCCAAAATTCATACACTGTATTAGAAACTTAATCTTTAGTGTAGCTGTGCTTGGGCATAGAATCTTTAGGGAAGTGCATATGCATGAGGTCCCTGCCTTCATGACTGAGTTAATGGTGACATAAAAAGAGGTGTGGGAGCAGGTGTGCCACCATCTGTTCCTCTATTTTAAAGTTCATTCCCCTCTTACCCTTTGTTTTCTGCCACATGATAAATTTCTACTTCTTATGAACTATCCAATCTGAAGCATTCAGTTCCCAGAATGCAGGACAAAATACCATTTACTTATCTGTTTACCCTCCAAAGAAATAAGAAAAATAGGTTAATCTGGAAAATAGAAATGATAGGTGTGGGAAAAATCTATATGGGTGCATGTTTTGTGCTGTTGTAGACTTTCTCTAAACATAAAGGCGTATCAAAATAAACAGTTTAACAATTTTTCTGGCAATTTCTTAGGTACCCTTCTAGCACTACAAGCACTGTACTTGAGCTACTCCAGACAACTCTCCAGGACAATCCTTTGCTCTCTTGGTTCTGTGCTTCACAAAACACTATTTATTCTTCCTCAAATTTCCATTGCTATTTGAATTCATGTTATAATGTGCTTATCTGAAGCCACACATCCTCTCACACCCACCCAGCACATGGTCAGTTTTTCTGTAAGCCTTTTAGCGGGATATCCTCCTAGGAGGACATCTAGCCTTACTCAGTTATAAGTGAGGCTTTTTCTATTGGTCTCCATTGTCTGGTCCACACTACTAATAGTCTATCAGTTAGAGCATGCTGGATAATATTGGTGAAACTAGTATTATGATGGCTAAGTATCAAAGGTAGATTTGCAGGCAAGTTCTTCTGATGGTGGCCACTCAGAAATCAAGGGTGATGGAAACTGCATTTGACATATACTTCCATAACTGAACATCACAGGAAAGGAGAAGCATCACTTGGGAAATCATAAAGCTTAAGTCTTCCTGTCAGAATAACTTTATTCACTTTTGTTCATCTGTCCTTCGCTAAAACCAGCTCTGTGGACACACCTATTTCCTTAGTCGGTGAGAAGTACAATCTTCCAAAACAGAGACTGTGTAGCTTGTAGGGTGCTCTCTCTCAAGATTTACAACATCACAGTGAAGCTATTGTGGCTGCCAGTTTTCCCAGTGAACTGTGACAGCAGTCAGAGCAATTTCTACCCATCTTCCCATACAAACCCTGAAGGCTGAGGTTTAGTACTAAGGAGGCGCTTGAACTTATTATCTGACTGAAGAGACATTCAGAGATGTTTCCCAGGACATAGAAACTCAGACATTTGGATTCATATCTTTACATTTCTAGTCCTGCATATGTCTCCTGAGTGTAATGAAAATACACAGGCTTTCTTGATATGGTCTATTTTTATTAAGTTGTTATTAGCCAATAGGAGAATTTATACCTTTACTGATTAATATTTTATACCCCTCAAACCATACGCGATGAACTGTTTTAAAATCTGCCTGCAGACAAAGAATATCAAATAAATTCAATTTTTTTTTACTCTGCTATAATTTCTCTTTTTTTTGTTTCTTGGGACTTTTATTCCCATTATTTTTCTTTCATAGATTTTTTCATTATTAACCAGACTATGGGATCTTTTAGAATTGTATGCCTTTCATAATAAAGACCAAGAGAATTACAAAAACTTCAGAAGGCACAGGAAGTGTGAAATCTGAACCAAAATTCCAAAATAAATTTTACTGATATTACATATATTTTTTTGTTAAATTAGGAAATTAAAGAAAACCTGGGGTTGTTGAGATAGTTCAGCAGGTAAAGGCCCTTGCTATCAATTCCAATGACCTGAATTCGGTCCTCAAACCTACAAGGCAGAAGGAGAGGATTGTCCTCTCACTTCTACATTTGTACCATGACATATTTCTCTCTCTTCTCCTATTACCAATAAGTAAAATGTAATAAAAATTGCAAATCTAATTTGAATAAACATTTTCAGATTCTATGATCCATCACTAATCTATATTTCAATATCATTTTCATATTATTATGGCTTTTTCTCAGGTCACAGAAGAATAATAAATTATCATTGATCATGTTTCTCTCTGGGGGAATGAAAAGAGAGTTTATAAGTAGAGACTATAAGAAAAGCTGTACTATTGTGACATCGCATCACTCTTGCTTCAGTGAATGGCAATAAATTAGTTGATCTTGCATAGATCAGCATGACTTTCAGCAAAAGTCCAGAATTTCAATGCATTACACAAAATGAATAATGATAAATCCAGGAAGCAGCATCTAGGAGGAAAGCATCTGTTGTTGCCTGGATCCCAGGAAGCAGACATAGAAGGAGGATTTATTTCTCATCCTACAAAGCTGTCTGAGAAGCCAAGTCAGTAATTGGATGTGTTGTGTCTACTGCCACCAACCACTCAGCTACGGCAAACTTTGGGCTGCCTTCTTTATTCTGACTTTGAAGCAGAGAATGAATGAAACCCATTTAAGTATCTTTGAGTGAGCAATGAAATCTGGATACCTTTGTGTGAGAGTGAGCAAGCATTTATCGACAGATAAATGTGAAGCTTCCAGCTAAGATTAAGAAGAGTGTTTGATAACATAAAATTAGAAAGAACTGGGTAGAATTTTTGGAATTGCTTGCATATCCTATCATATCCTCTACAAATAACAGTACTTTGACTTGTTCTTTTCCAATTTATATCCATTTGATCTCCTTCTGTTGTCTTATAGCACGAGCTAGAACTTCAAGTACTGTATCGAAGAGAGATATGGACAGTGGGGGCAACCTTGTCTTTTTCCTGATTTTAGTGGAATTGCTTTAAGTTTCTCTTCATTTAATTTGAAGTTCACTGTAGACTTGCTGTAAATTGCCCTTATTATGTTTAGATATGGCCCTTGTATCCTTAATATCTCCATGACTTTTATCATGACTTGGTGTTAGATTTTGTCAAAGGCTTTTTCAGCATCTAGTGAGATGATCACATTTTTTTCTTTCAGTTTCTTTATATGGTGGATGATATTGACTGATTTTCATATGTTGAACCATCCCTGCATCTCTTGAATGAAGCCTACTTGATCATGGTGAGTGGTCTTTCCGATATGTTCTTGGATTCAGTTTGTGAGAACTTTATTGAGTGTTTTTGCATTTATGTTCATCAGAGAAATTAAGCATTTTCAACAAATGGTGTTGGTCTAATTGGATGTCCACATGTAGAAGAATGCAAATAGATTCATATTTATCACCTTTCACAGAACTCAAATCAAAGTCAACCAAGGATCTCAACATAAAAACCAGTTACACTGAAGGATAGAGGAGGAAGTGGAGAATAGCCTTGAATATATTGGCGCAGGAGATAACTTCCTAAACAGAACACTGACAGCTCAGGCATCAAGATCAATGATTAATGAATAGGATGCCATGAAACTAAAGAGCTTCTGTAAAGCAAAGGACACCATCAACAGGACAAAATGGCAGCCTACAGAATGGGAAAAGGTTTTCACCAACTTCACTTCTGATAGAGGACTAGTATCCAAAATATATAAAGAACTTAAGAAACTAGACATCAACAAAACAAATAACCCAATTAAAAAGTGGGGTATAGATCTAAACAGAAAATCTCAAAAGAAGAGCCTCAGATGGCTGAAAAACACTTAAATGTTCAACATCCTTATTCATCAGGTAAATGACAATCAAAACTACTCTGAGATTCCATCTTACACCTGTAAGAATGGGTAAGATCAACAACACAAAGGACAGCACATGCTGATGAGGATGCAGAGCAAGGGGAACACTTCTTAATTGCTGGTGGGAGTGCACATTTGTACAGCCACTGTGGAAATCAATATGGTGGTTCCTCAAGAAATTGGGAATCAACCTACTCAAAGTACAGCTATATCATTCCTGGGCATATACCCAAAGGTCGATCTATCCTACCACAAGGCCACTTGCTCTATTATGCTCACAGCAGCTTTATTCATAATAGCCAGAAATTGGAAATAACCTAGATGCCCCTGAACCAAAGAATAGATAAAGAAAATATACATATACACAATGGAGCATTAATCATCTATTCAAAAAATGACAACATGGAATTTGTAGGCAAATACATGGAACTAAAAATAATTATCCTGTGTGAGGTAATCTAAACCCAGAATGACAAACATGTATGTACCCACTTATAAGTGGATATTAACTGGTTAACTAATGGATGTTATACTACAATCCACAGACCCAGAAAGACTATGCAATAAGGAAGGCCCCAGTAGGGACACATGGATCTCCCTGGGAAGGAGAAATACAAAAGACTTTGTAGGTGGGCTGGGGGAGGATGGGAGTGGGAACAGGAGGAAGCAGGTCAGGGAGAGGGATGAAGGGAAAGAATATAGGAAGAGATGATCAGAATAGGAAAACATTTAGAGGGTGATCTGAAGAACTACTGAAGTGGAAACTTCCTATAATCTATGAGGGTGACCCTAGCAAGGATCCTAGATAATATGAAGCCTGAACCTGCCATCTCCTGTTACCAGGCAAGACTTCCAGTGATGGGACTAGGACATCATCCCAGCCACAAAACCTTCAATCTGTCCAGTTTGCAGGTTCTGCTGAGGCAATGTAAGGGCAGAACCACATGCCAAGGGAGGTTGCTCATTCCTGACACTGCAGGGCTAGCCAGGAACCTGAGGCTGGATACTCCAGAGATGATTCTCAATGCTATTCTACTATTCTTATAGATCAATGACTAGCCCCATTGTCATCAGAGAGGCTTCCTCTGGCAACTGATGGGAGCAAATGCAGAGGTCCAGGGCCAAATATCATTGAGAACTTGGTGAGATGGAATTGTGGGGACTAAAAGGGTTGAGGACACCAGGAGAATAAACCCCATGGCATCAACTTACCAGCACTCTTAGGGACTCACAGAAACTGAAGCAGCAGACACAGAGCCTGCATGGTCCTCTACGTTTATCTTATGGTTATCCGGCTTGGTGGTCTCGAAGAACTCCCAAAAGTTGGAGTTTTGGGATTCTTTGACCCTTTTACCCGTTATTTGGGACCTTTTATTTCTGATGGGTTGGCTTTTCCAGCTCTGATGTAGGGGCTCATGCCTGGCCTTCTTCCATCTTGTTATGCGGTGTTTGAGTGGTAACCCTGGGAGGCTTGCTCTTTTCTAAGGGGAAGGGTGGTGGTTGTGTGCATCTGGGGGAGGGGGGAGACATGGGGGAAGCTGGGAAGGATGGAAGGAAGGGAAAGTGTGGGTTTGGATGTATTATATGAGAGAAGAAAAAAGAAATTACAAAAACAATTTGGAAAAACTTGAGGATTGAAATTGAAAGGAGCCTAATTGAATATCTGATAAAATTTGCATAGGCATGAATGATTTTGTTTGCAGGTTCTGCTGGGGCAATGGAAGGGCAGAACCCCATGCCAAGGGAGCGTTTGCATAAATGATTCCTTGTTTAGGGAATGTTCTTTGGGCATGCCTGCTGGATTGCTTGGCTTAAAGATGGATAAGGGGACAGAACACTTCAAAGTGAATTACCTTTTGGATTGCTTGTCCATAGAAATTATAAATAAAAATATTAGCAGCATAATATGGGATTTTATGGAGCTATTACTGTCACTGAGATGTCATTTATCCTAAGATACTTAAGAGATCACTATTACCCCATTTGACTGTTGAAGACAGGGATGAGCTCAGATGGGATAGGATGCTGTCCAGTGGCTTCTGACAGTAAAGAAGTAAGACTTGAACACAGAATATCTGTCACAGAAGCCCATCGTCAAACTGCTGTATAGATCTTAATTCATTCAAAGTACCTTAGAGGATTATATTACTACATGCCATACAGAATAATCTGGTTACAAGAAAAACTCAGGAAAGTTCAAATGTGTCACCCTTACCCTAAACTCTGTAGACTCTTCATTTTGATAGGATATTTTCATTATTTCCCATGGAAACTGATTGGGTGACATATTAACTAACTAACCATGCTATTGAACTTATAACCAGATCTCTTTGTAGCATCATTAGCAGAAAGATAGAGAATTCCTGTTTCTTTATCTGTTATTTTAAATGGAACTACTTATGCTACTGTGGTTTGCCTTAGGTTGCACAAAAGATCTGGTTATGTAATAGGAGTTGTATCAGATACTATGCAAACTTAAATTGACAAAAGGCTGAAGCTTTAGAAACATGCACAAGTAGCACTACTGTGAAGTCACAGTGTGAAAAATGATACAAGGTGGGGTTTCCCTTTATGTCTGACACATAGAGAAGCACACGATAAGACTGAGGTAGATCCATCCCTGTCGATTTATGCAACACTCCCTGTCTTCACATTTGTCACCCAGGTTGTCTAGTATGTTTTACGCTATTTAGTGCTATGTGTTCCTTTTTGACTCCTCAAAATCCATTTTCACAGAAATTCTGCCAGGATATCTGACAGCTGACACCACCTTGTTATTCAAGAAAGTGGTATTTTGTTGTGTATTTGATCATACTTTTATTGTTGTTGGGAACTGGCTTGTCAGCTATTTGTGCTATCAGGATAAGACGTACACCAAGAAAAAGAAAAGAAAACTGTGCTTGCTAAGCCTGTGAGGGGATATATTGACAGTTGTATTAATGTCTGAAAGCATGGCTTCCATTATTAAAACACATGAAGGGATTCTTTTCATTTTGTCAAATAAATTCAAGGTTCAAAAGCTATATGTGTATTATAAAAATGCAAAGTCAAATCACCCCACATGTGTGTCTGTGACCTCAACTTCTGAAAGACCCACTTAATATGAGCTAGATAAAGATTCCTAACATATACAGCAGATCACTTTGATTACAACTCTATCTTCACACTGCCATCTGCTTAGACATTGGAGACAAATTAATTATCGTAATTTTGTAATGCCTTGTCTTGGAAAAGTGAAAATAGTCATTGATGCACATGATCAATTATCTAGCTCCATTCAGGACTATACAAACTGCCATCCAGTTTAGGCAAAAGTGCATTAGTAAAGGCTTGAAATGAGAATGATCCTAGGTAATGTTGAGAACTAAGCTTGGCATGAAGAACAGGGATATAGGAGTTGTCCTGCAGAATATGATATGTCTATCTGAGACTTTGGTATGGGAGATAAGGGATGACCAAATGTGTTCTAATTAGAAAACATTATATATTACACAGTGTCAGAAGAAGTGTATAAAAAAACAAGAGTAAATGCTGGCTAAATATGTAGAGAATGATTTGCAGAAAGATACAATGAGAACATTCCCTATAGTGTCAGTACAGGCGAAAAAAGACTAGAACACAGAACACAGGCAACACTTATCTCTGGTTCCAGAAATAACATGTCTTACTGGGTTATTCTTCACTTTCAAAGGCTATCTCTGTTTCCCTGAAAAATAAGACAAAAACTTTCCTCTGGGTTGTAATAATAACTGTTATTTTGCAGCCAATTACTATGTGGTGGTCACTCTTATGAACCTTCTCATGCTTTGATTTAACTCATGTATCCACAAAGGACCCTAGGGAACTAGTCCTTTTATAATACCTCTTCAGTTTTATGATACAGGCATAGAAGCAATGACTCATTGTCCTTAATTTTCCCCAAACCACCATTAATAAATTTCATGCAACAATTTTAATCTTAGCCATTTGCTCCTAAAACAGACCTGTGAAGTTCTACACCTCTGCACAATGATTGTAGGTACTTTAAGGTGATACTCACCTTTGCTGGTGAAACTGTCGTTTCTTCTAACTTGAATTTTGAGTTATCCTTGAAATAAGATCAACATACAATCAACTTAAAATTACTTACATTCTCTTGTAGGACCTTGTTAGATCTCAAAGGTACAAACTGCTGGCTGAGGTATGTATTTAACATATCAAAGTGGACCTGGCTGCCGTTTTCTCCTGGCATCCCTCAGTACCTACCTATTACAGGGTACTCCTGGCTTGCATGCTCTGCCCTCTATACCCTGAACTCTCCAGCCCAGGGGGTTGGGCTGGTCTTCCTTATATAATCTAGTTTTTGTTACTCCCTTCTTTTTTGGTCTCCTGGTCTCTTGGTTTCCAGGTTTCCCAATCTCTGCTTTCACCTCTTTCTCCCCTCCCCCACCTCTCCTCACATGGCCTGCTCAGTGTGGTCATGCCCACCCTGGACTCTACCAGATATCTCTTCCCCTGGCTATGCTCTCCTTCATATCTACTATGTTCTCCCTTTTATCTACAATAAACTTTCTTCTCCACCATACCTAGGAGCAGTCATGTCTTTTCTTTTCATTTGTTTTCCATTCAGACCTGAATAGAAAAGAATGAAAATTTCTAGAATTATGGAAATAAATGGATAAATAGCAGCACACTCAATATAATGCTGTATTAAGTTGTCCAAACAAATTGCTTGATTTACCAAAAGTATCTTCATAATATTCTTGTTAATACTTTTCCAGTAAATATTTCAATGTGAACAGTTTTAAATATGGGACATATTGAATTTAAAGAGTTTTTGAGAGGACATGATTTGGAAAGAAACATTCATACAAGATTAGATTATTGCCACCAAGCACTAAAATATGTATGTTTATGGACATTTGATGGAAATTTATGTCTTAGTAGGAATCTTCATTTACCAATTTACTTTAAAGTTACCCAATGTGACATGGTGCCATCAAATCCTGTCTGTTTACTTCATAATTACTTTAAAGGGCTTATATCAAACAATGTCTTTATGATAGATAATCATGAAATCACACTTTTTTATACTATTAGAAGAATCACAAAAATTTTGATATAAGAATTAAATTTCCCCCATCTTCTAGTATGTTATACATATATGCAAATATGTTTTGTTAGGGGTAGGAACTTAACTCAACAGTCATTTGGTTCTCAGCTTAGTTTTGCAAGAGCATTCTTTCACATACCTGTCTGCCTACCAGTCATGCAGAATCCATTAGAGTTACTCCTGGTACATAAGATCACACTTTGTGAATTTTCCATATTCCACTCTAACTGATCTCATACTGATTCACTCTTGCCTGTCATTCTTATAAGTAGGGTCCTGTTAGTTTGCACTAAAACAAGAGGGTGTATGTTGGGGTTGGAGAGATTGCTCAGTGGTTAGAATCACTGGTTTCTCTTCCAGGGGATTCAGGTTTGTTTTCCAGCACAGATATTACAAGTCACAACTATCTCTAATTCCCATATCAGAGAATCTGATGTCTTGTCTTCTACTTATGTAGGTCCAGCTCATAAATGGTGCACATACCTGCAGGAAACACACACACACACACACACACACACAATTAAAAATGTAAAATAAACATGTATGCAAGTCTTAGGCTTGCACACAGGTTACCATAGAGTACATGCCTCTCATGCTCAAAGCCCTAGGTTTAGTCCCCAGTAACACAATACATTTATACATTTGAATTCCAGTTTCATAAAAATGAAGGGAGTAAGAGGATAAGAATTTGTACCATTTGGATTTCTTGACAATCTTCCTGAATGAATTCTTTATTTCCCATTCTTGAATTGAAGACTACACAGAAAAAAAATCATAGATTATTCTAGTAATTAGAACAACATCAGGCCAGTGTTTACAGACAGAGGCCTGCTATGAAAGTCTGAGATCTCAGGAGCTATCAGAACTTGTTGGAAGTGTGGGAAATTGCTGTAAAAAACAAGACTCTGAGTGAGTGTGAAGGTCAGATGACGAAAGGTCAGGTCTGTGTAGAGGAACTCAGAGTTAATGCATCTGCAGTGGGGATCTTCATGTTCTTGACTCAGAATAATACATGAGAGTTGTGGCAATCATTTTCTGAAAACAGACAAGTTGGAAGCAACTTCATACAACAAATACCCACCATAAATGCTGGATAACCTGTGGATATAGTTTGGTAATTTATGTTTGCAGTGTTTGTTTTTTGTGTAATTCAGGGCCATTTGGGGACAGTTGGAGACAGGAGCTTAATCCCTTGGAAACTTTGATAAAGATTTCTGTTAAGAATTCCTCATTCCTTTCCCACTTGATGTTTCCTGTGCTGTTCAATAAACAGAGCAAAACCCTTTGTTAGGGACAGAAAAAAACAGAGGGAGGAGAGGGCTCGCAGACAGATCAGATACAGGTTACAGACAGGTGAGCAATCAAAGACTACAGACAAAAGGAAGGCATGAGAAGAGAAGTGAAAAATTCAGACTTGGACTCATTCTTGGGTGAGAAGTGCTGAGTTTTCATTACTTAATGCAACGTCAAAACATTCTGGTGCCTTGATGACTATGTTCAATGAGATGATATCCTGAACTGGAGGATGCTGACTCTCTGGAGCAGCTGAACCTACTCACACCTCAGCCTCTCCAACAGAGGAACTTTGGACAGGCTATTTAAATGTTCTAATCCTCACCTTCTTCATCCCTAAATAAATAAATACATTAATTAATTAATTAATAAAAGCCCATGACCCAGCTTCCGAAGACCTGTAAGCTCCAGGCTTACATGGCAGGGACTGTGTCTACCACCTACTGAGCTCAATAACAGAAACGAGATAATGGCAGATATCTAGCAGCTGCTTGAGGAAGGGACCTGTAGATGAAAAGAACAGAGACATAATACATAGTAGCATGCTTTATAAGCCATGGAATGCATTGGTAGAGCGACATTGTGATCCTTTACATTCTAAATTCAACAAAAATCCACACAGGTGGACATGAAAAATAAATCGTATGTGGTGATTTCTAACTAAGTTTTCCTTACATCAAAAAGCAACAGTTGTTCACCCTGGTGCTGTATTCCAGCTACTCCAGACGATGGGGCAGTGAGCTCACACATTTCAAGTCTACCTGGGCTATAGAGTGAGGTCAAGGTTAACCTAGGCAACAGCTATCTTAAAAATTAAAACACTTGCACACACGCTTTGTTGAAGCAACAGCTAAGGTCAATATCTCATTGTTATGTTGGGCATTGTGTCATTCACATGCATTAATTGTAATTCTAAGGAGTAGAAACTATTGTCATTTCAGCTTCTCACTGAAGAATTCCAGCCCAGGAAGGGCAAGTCAGTTCCCCAGGACAACATAGCCATGAGTGGTGACGCCATGATGAGAACCAGATCTGCCTGACTCTAAAGCTCAAAACTGTTCTTTTCTCGCATGCAAACCTCAGACTTCTTTCTTTTATCTCAAATATGTACATTTTAAAAAAAATAAAACCTTAAAATGTCAGGTTTTTTCTAGAAAGTAGAATCCAAAATTGGAATTACTGAACTAAATATGACATCATCTTTAATTCAGTAGATGCCTTTGAACACCCCCAGCTCTAAAACTGCATTAATACCCTTTTCTTATAGGAATTTGTTTCATAGGACCATTGTTTGGGATATGGGTGTTGTTCATTCATAGACCTGACTTCTACCATTTCTTGTGAGTAAATTCATATTTCTGCCTATTGCTTTTCATTTTAAAAGCAGGAACTTGTCTTTAAATGGCCAAAATGCTTCTACGGAAGCTCATAGCTTGTCCTTTATGCAACTATTTGATACATTTTCAATTGTTTTAGAAGCTGAAGTTATTATATTAGAAGAAACATGCTTTATGAAACCTCAAGAAGAAGTTCAGGTCAAGCAAAGTGGAGTTTATTATATAAGTAGGGATGGATTCATGAATGACTTTGTCTGAATTGCTACCTGTCTCACTTTCTTTTACTTTTCTTCTTATCCCCTCTCCTCTCCTTCTTTCCTGAATCAACTTACTCTTTTATCATGACCTGTGGCTAAAAGTATAACCTTAGCTCCTAAGCCAGTTTTCCCAAAACTGACATATTTGGTAACTGTGGTAAAAATGATCCAGTCGAGGATGACTAAAATTCAGTCACCTGAGGCTAGGCTGGGTTCATGTGCATTTCAACAGAAAGAAACTGTTATGTAACAAGGAGGGATGATCTTGGAGGTTGAATGAGAGCCTTGCCTATCCGAAAATACAATGGGAATGGAAGCATTAGTTAAAATGCTATGAAAGGAAAGTCTGAGAATGTCATAACTATATAAACTTCAAAGGACAATGAATCTAAATTATCGGCTTCAGAAGCAAAGGTCATCTCTCTAATATCTTAAGTTCATGGATAAAAGTGAGGAAAACCAATGCACACTGTCCATTTAGTGCAGTTTTAAAAGCACAGCTTGAATATGTGTTAACACAAAGCAGTTCTTTGGCATGGTAGTGTATTACCTATAATCCAGCTACTTGGAGTCAAGGCAGGAGAGCTGCAGCTAGCCAGGCCAGTACAGCAACATCTTGTCTCAAAAAAAAAAAAAGGAAAATGAGTGAAACCAAAACACAAAACATAATTCTGTGAACAATGAGAAAGCTAGTTACTAAGTTTATTTGGCTGTTTCACCAAATTAAAAAAAAAAATCTCATGGCAATGAAGTCTGAAAATACAACCACCATACATACTTTAAGCTTAAAATTGGTGTGGCCTTTAATCACATACTCTTACTTATAGACCATCTATCTGGTCAGTGATTCAAATGAGTCTTTTATAAATGATAGAAACTTGCTTATGTATTGGTATCTAAGCAAGTTGCCAAGATAAAACAGCTCACAGGAATTGCTATCATTAAATATTTCTGGCTTCCTTCACCCAGAATTGTGTGGCTTCATTTTATTTGTTATTGTGACTATTTGCTAGGTACAAAGTATGGTGCTAATTACTGAGGTGTGCACAGGGCAGAATATTTCAGGGTTTTCTCAGAGGGTCAAAACAGCTGAGCCGTGAAATGACTTTGGAAAGAATTAGGTGCAATGTACATGTGAAACATTGTTATTCCCGTGGATCCTGTAGAGTGTCCAAGAAAATATAATGTCATCCAGTTTTTTTCAGGCAACTGAAAATGGAAAGCTGCCACAGGAAGAATCAACTGTGCAAATAGTGATTAATATGAAATAGCTAATTGGACTGAGCCCTTGGAGAAAACACAGAGCTGAGAGGTGGAGAAGCCCATGTCACTGTTTGTACTAACAAAATGAAAGGCATCTCCTGTTTACATTTCTTCTTAATAATATGCTGGGTGGACTGTTGTAAGAGCCTATTCTGTTCTGTTTGCAGGGCTTTAAGAAGGTGACTGGGGGCACCTGATGAAGAATGACAAGCACCTAATATCAGCCAATGCTTCATTATTCTTTTTTTACATTAATCCCTCCTTCTGCAGAGATTAGTCAGTGTACTTAACTGAGGAAACTAGGAGGCAATACATACAGCATGGCTAGCAAATTAATCCTGGCCTTTGGAACACAAGTAAAGAATTTAGCTGAGTGTTGGAAAAAGTAGTAAAAACAGATCACACTTGAACAAGAACAATTTAATCACTAGACAAAGCAGAATTGCCTGTGTATTTGGGCATCTGCGGCTTTAATTGCTCTCAAGAAGTCAATGTTTTATAGATGGTTTCATTCTCAGCTCAGGTCTGAGCTGATAAATAAAAAGTACTGCACCTTTAGGCTGTGCTCTCAGCTCGGTTTCCCTTTCCCCCTCCACCTCATTTTATTTCTTAAAGAAGTTTTGCCTAATTATTCTGGAAACATCCCTCAACCACAGCAGGAGAAACTTGCAGCAATTATCCTTGCTCACCACATTAAAAAGTCTTCCACTCTTCCTCAAGTCCTTGAAACCAGGAGGTATTTCCTACTTTGAACCAGAAGGCAGCTTCTTGAGAGCTGAGACCAGCCTGGGGATGGAGCTAGAGTAGGGTAGACTTGATTGATCCTTCTGAATCATAGAAGGGAACCTGGTTCTCTCCTATCTAGGAAGTGGATTGTTGTCCTAAACCATTTATGGAACTCTGGCTGTATACCAGACATTGAGGTAAATGTCTTATATTAGTGATTTGACTTAGCCAAATCTAATTTTTTAATGAGTAATGAAAATTAGCCCGTATGTAAAAATCCTGATGTTGAAATAGTAAATTCCTTTGAGACAGAAGAAGATTCCAGTAGTAAGAACTATCTCCACAGTAGGTTTCCTATTCTCCCTGAAGGCCCCTGTAAGACCAATCTGGATTGTGGTGCTATTGACCTCAGAAAAAAGCATAATCAATGAGAGAAGCCAGGTGGTTAACAAATTGTTAGCAAAATACATTTTCTTTTTAAAATATTATTTTTAAGTGTATATGTGTGCTTGTATGAATTCATGTGTATCACATGTTTGCAAGAGTCTGTAGAGGCCAGAGAGTGTATTGTATCCTCTGGATCTGGAGGTACAGATGTTAGTGATTTACTACAAAGGTGTTGGAAAGGGAACAGAGGTCCTCTGCAGGAAGAGCAAGCACTCTTCACCACTGAGCCTTCGCTTCATCCCCTGCAGCAAACAACATCCACAAAGTTATTTTTGAACTTTAAAATGTCAACCTCTTCCTCCTAATAGCACTAATAGTGATGTTCAAAACACAGACAATATTATACAACAGCACATCATTGTTTTCCCTGACCAGCTCTGGTGGTTTGAATAAGAATAGTTCCCACAGGCTCATATATTTGAATGCTAAGTTATCAGAGAGTGGAACTACTTGAGAAGGTTTAAGAAGTCTTATGGAGGAAGTGTGTCACTTGGGGTGGGCTTTGAAGTTTCATGATTTCATATAGGATTTTTACAAGCCAGGCCCAGTGGCTTTCTCAATTTCTGATGCCTGTGAATCTGGATGTAGAACTCTTATCTACTCTCCAACATCATGTTGGTGTGTCACAGTGCTCCCCACCATGATGGTAATGGACTAAACCTCTGAAGCTATAAACAAGTCCCACTGAAATGCTTTTCTTTTAGAACAGTGATCACGACACCAGCTGAGCCCTTTTCATTTGTGGTAGCCAGGGTCAAAGTGCCTGAAAGGTAGTGGAAACTGTGACCCTGTAGTGGTAGGGTCAAAAGGTATCACCAGAGCCAAGGGTGAAGGTCCAGTGAATCATAACCTCAAGATCCTCACAACAGCAGCTTATTCAAGAGAGCTCATCACACTTGTTAGGCTTACTGTACACCTGTGGGGATGGTTTGGGTCAGCCACAGGACTGCCAAAATCTAGTAAAACTTTTGACACTTATGATAGTTTTCTCTTCAGTCCTAAGATGTATAAGAGAACCAAGAAATATCTCTCAAAAGCTGTGTTCCACACACTAGACTGTAAGACTCCAAGGACGGCACATTTGTGGATTTTCTGAGCCTTTTATTTCTGCTCAAAGTTTGAAAGGTCTGAATCTTTCCAAAATCATTCTGTCACTCCTTTTCTTATAGTCTGTATTGAAAGCTTCATCCCTGTACCATAGAGTCATTTTAAAAAGAGGAAGAAACAATATAGAGCATTGATAAGAAAAACCATTTTCTTTTTTTCCTATATAAAGTTCTATTTCTGAGAAAGAATAGAACCATCAAAGACTGTATATATGGCATATAATATATGATATATATTCATTTTTACTCATAATGATGATGGCCAAATATACCTTGGAAATATGAACATATTTTTAAAAATTGTTTAGTAATTGAGCCACGAAGAAAAAAAAAACTGAAAATCTCTTTTAAGATGATTGTAAGGTACACTAATTAATCAGTTCCCCTTTGGGACTGTAACTAGTCTCCAGAAGTCACTGTCGGTCATGTGTGTGTCTCACCCTTTCTAAGCTATTGATATGGAATCTCCTATTTTAAGGTTCTCCTGTCCTGCTCTGAGGGACAAGGAAGAAGGACTTCAAAGAAAATAAGAAGGAATGATGCATTTTTTGGCTATCATACTGTCAATATTTTGCTTATTTTCCACCCTTACAAATTATCTTTTGGCAATGTTTATATTAATAACTATGATTTTAATAATGTTTATTTTTTGGCACCATGTGTTTTAGGGCCCCTGGGCACTTGAACAGAATTTCCTAAACAGAGTTACAAAATTAACCAAATAAGACAATAAACCCAGATAAAAAGTGCGTAAGCCTAGAGCAGAGAATAAAGTTATACAGGAAGGCATGAGACGGGCCTGCCCCTAATGGTCCAGAACTGGAGCAGTCATATTTCTAGGATGCAGCTGTTCATTTGAGCATGGCATCTGCAGCCTGCTGGGCAGGAATGCTGTCAGCCAGATCTTTTTCTGGGGAGTATTTCTTTCTCTATTTGAGGTGATTTGTCCTTTAATGGACAGACTTTCTAGTACGCACCACTATCAGGCTAGATTCAGTTAAGGTTAAGATGGGCTTGAGGGATGTTAGAGCTTCCTCTAGGTTCCAACTATAATTCACTCTCTAATTTTATTGACTGAGAATCAGACCTCCATCAGTGGTGAGCTGATTCCTAGAAAACAGGGTTGTTGTGGGGAGTTAGTGTCACTAATTATGAAATTCACTTATTGTTAGTCTATGCACTAAAATTGCAGGGCCTGATGTCCTGAGCCTATCTGGGACCCAGAGGCAATTCAGTTGGTGAGTAAAAGGCTTTGTGGTGGAGAGACAGGTTTTTTCAGGGCCCAAGGGTGGGTAGGGTTTTTGAAATATTTGAAATATCCCACAGAGGCTTCTGTGGGAAAAAATAGGCAAGCTCACTGTGCAGAAAAGTTTTATGAATGGAAGGAGAGGGCATGAGATATATAATATCCTGTTTAAGTTTGCTTTTCTGCACAGGGATGCACTACTTTTCATTTTACCCCAAATCCCATAAAACTCTCTTATTTAATAAATGATATTTTGGGTTATGATGAGATTATAGAAGAAAGGATCACAGCCAAGTAGAAGGATAATTCATAAAAACATAAGTTTATATGATCAAAAGAAACTTCAACAAAGGTTGCAGAACTTGAAATATGTCAAGGACCTCTCTAGGATCTCATCCTGTGTTCTCCAGAATCATCAGTCCTGTTGTAATGGCAATCTCGTGTCTACCACAATCACCGAATACAAATTCACAGTGGTTACCTGGATGCAAAATCTATCCTCGATTCATTCAGTTGTCTGAGTAATGTTCTCCAAACAGAGAGCTAGTGTATTCAAGGAAATCTTGAATGGAATCAAG
Organism: Cricetomys ansorgei; assembly: GCA_026225945.1. Taxonomy (NCBI): domain Eukaryota; kingdom Metazoa; phylum Chordata; class Mammalia; order Rodentia; family Nesomyidae; genus Cricetomys; species Cricetomys ansorgei. Next base: position 18,672,138 of record JAMJFZ010000242.1, read on the forward strand.
TTGCCTCTGCATGTACTGCTAGAATTGTTTATATACTCACTCTCCCTTTACCCTTGTTCTTTCAGTTGTTGGAATTATTTTCCCACCTTATCTTTTGCCCCAGTAAATATTTACTAAGCCATTTAAGGGATCTAATACTAGGTTAGACTTGGGTATGCTCAGATGTGCCTGACAGACATGGCACTTGTCCTGGAGGTGAGCACTACATACAGGATGACAATTGCAGCAATAATGGAAATTACTCCTTAGTCACCTCTACTATTTGACAAAGAGAAGGGCGTTGCTGGACTCCAATCATCACAGTTGCATGATAGCAGAGTATCCTAGCAATTTTCTAACAGTACTAGGTATTTGAATCTGCCTAATAGCGCTCCTGAAATGTGACATATGGAACAATAGCCACCACTTATCCAACAATAGCACAGTGTTGACACACATGTTTTCTTTTCTACTCTGAGCATTATATTTGAATATGGTGGAAATAGCACTGAACCAGGAGTCAGTTTCTGGGCTCAGTTTCCCTGCACATTGGGCTGTACGGGCTAAGCTGAATCATCTTGGATATTCAGTTATTGCACTGACTGGAGTTAAATAAATAATGCCGCACTTAAATTTAGGTGTGAAGAAAATCAAGTACCATTATTGAATTAAACTCAGTGAAATTTGACGTACTCTTCTTCTCCCACTGGGGTGGCAGAAAAGACTATCAGTTATTTGGGGGATCTCCTCACTGAAGCAGTACGAAGGAGTGTTATTCATACTAGTGCTCTGGGGCGATCCTATTATCCACACTCATGTATTTATCACTAAGATGCCTCACTAGAGATGTTAAAACATATGCCAAGGTCTAGATTCACATGGGCTATGGCCCAGATTACCTTATGCATCTATTGATAGTTTCCACACACCTGCCACTTCTCAGTGAGTGTGCTCTCCTCCTTCCTTCCTCCTCTAGAATAGCAATAATAATATTATTATTTTAATATTCTGAGGCTCTTGATAAAACCAAGAAGATCTACTAATATCAAGCAGCTTTTTCTTTGCTTTGCACCCTGCAAAACTGGCCTGAGGCTAGAGGGCAGAAAATACAAAGCGCAAGTTATCTTGCTTAGAAGATGTAGAAGATAGCATATGAATTATTCATAAATTTGAGACAAACAATACAAATCCATATATTAATATACTTACTCTGTCAAAGGGTATTTAAGATCCAAGATCTCCAATATACATACTAGGATGTGTCATTAGAATATGTGCCTGATTTCACAGGCAGGCAGCTCTGAGGAGAAGTGAGTAATTAACCAGAAAAGGCACACATCTTCCCCCATTCACAGATGCTGCTCTCTTCCATGTATGGTTCATGGCTTGGTCATTATGTGGCATTTCAGTTTCAAAAAGGCCTCCAGAGCCAGCACAGACCATTGAGTCTTTGATTAAACTCAGCTAAGGCCTAATAGTCTGGAATATTTCACGATTTCCTTGGTTTGGCGTGTGGGTTATATTGTAACAGTTTGCAGAAAACTGACAGTGGGAAAGGATGTGAGCTGTTCTGAGAACACACGAATGAGAGACTCATTACAGTGCACTGAAACTTACACTTTAGTGGGTTAGTTACACTCTGAGTCAGGATCCTACTTCCCTCCCTTACTATGCATCAGTGTCCACTCATAAAGTCACTTAACAGTATTAGAACACTCAATTAAAGAATACCACCACTAACTCAGTACTGACTTATGTTTGGCTTTGTGAACTTTATCTACGTGCACTATTTAACTGTGCTGCTCTTTGAAAATGGTGTCTTCCAAAAGTAATGTGACAAAATTTCAAGTCCTGCTATCTGTGAGTATGCATCTACTTTGAGATAAGCCTTCTCAGATATATAGTATGTTGAAAAGTGTCCTCCATAATTCATGTCCACTTGGGACTTCAATATTTAACTTACTTGGAAAATAAATATATGAAAATGTAATGAGTGAATTATATGAATAAGTATAATGTGAATTAATGAGAAAGGGAACACTTACTGGGTGAGACTAAATCGAAATCCGAAGACCCATATCTGTATACATGGAGAGACACATAGACAGAAATACACAGAATGAGTAGGACATATGAAGACAGATGTTCTGCCATAAGCAGGAGACCTCTGATGCTTGAAGAGGTGAGGAAAGAGTCTCCCCAAGCAGCTCTGGAGACTTCATAGCTGTGAAAACAGCTTTGTTTCAGACCTGTGTCCTCTGACCTAGTTTGCTTTCTATTGCTGTGATAAAACACTGACCAAGAGTAGCTGAGGCAAGGAAAGGGATGTATTTTACCTTGCAGTCCATCATTATGGAAATTCAAGGTAACTGGAGTCAGGAATTAAAGGAGAGACCTTGGAAGAATGCTGCTTCTGGCCTGCTGCACTTGGCTTGCTCAACCTGTTTTTTTTGTTGTTGTTGTTTTAATTTTATAACCCAGGATCACCTGCCCAGGAGTGGCACCAAATACAGTGTGGTTTGGGCTCTCTAACCTCTATCAATGACATGCCCCGTGATTGCTCAATTAAGGCTCCCTCTTCTCAGATGACTGTTAGGTTAAAGAAAATCTGAACCAAGTGTTCTTCTGGCAAGCTTCCTACTTGGTTCTTCTGGGTGGTGTGAACTGTGCTGGAGATGGGAATGTCCATCAGACTTGGGACCTGGAGTGGGGGAACAGTAGGGAATCTGGGAGAGGATATGGAGGAATGGATTGTGGGAACTGAACCAAATGTTTCATAGGCAAGCTTCCTCCCTAGTTCTTCTGGGTATTGTGGACTGTGTTGGAGATGGGAATAGCCACTGGAGTTGGGAGCTGTGGTAGAGGAACTGAAGGAGAGTTAGTTCTTTGAGAAAGTCAACAAGATAGACAATCCCTTATCCGAATTAAGTAAAAGAAAGAGAGACAATATAAAAATTAACAAAATCAGAAAAGAAAGAGGGGGCATAACAACAGACACTGAGAAAAGCCAATGGATCTTTAGATCATGAATGCTTTAACAACTTGTACTCCACAAAATTTGAAAATCTAAAAGAAATGCATCATTTTCTTGATAGATACCATTTACCAAAGTTAAATCAAGATCATTTAAACAATTTAAATAGACCTATAACCCCTAGTGAAATAGAAGCAGTAATTAAAAGTCTACCAACCTAAAAAGACCAGGGACAGATGGTTTTAGTTCAGAGTTCTACCAAACTTTTAAAAAAGAGTTAATGCCAATAGACTCAACATATTCCACAAAATACAAACAAAAGGAACATTGCCAAATTCATTCTAGGAGGCTGAAGTCACCTTGATACTCAAACCACACAATGGTTTAGCAAAGAGAGAGAGAGAGTGAGGGAGAGAGAGTAAGGGGGAGAGAGAGAGAGAGAGAGAGAGACAGAGAGAGAGAGAAAGAGAATTACAGATCATTTTCCCTTACAAATATAGATGCAAAAATCCTCAATAAAATACTCATAAACCAAACCTAGCAACACATTGAAAAGATTATCCACCATGATGAAGTAGGCTTCATCCCAGAAATGCAGAGGTGGTTCAACATGTGAATATCAGCCAGTATAATCCACCATATGAACAAACTGAGAGAAAAAAATGATCAACTCATTAGATACCAAAAAAAGCCTTTTACAAAATCTACCACCCCTTTTTGATAAAAGTCTTGGAGAGATTAGGGACACAACGAACAAACCTCAACATAATAAAGGCAATTTACAGCAAGCCCACTGGCAACATCAAATTAAATGGAGAGAAGCTCAAAGCAATTCCACTAAAATTAGGAACAAGACAAGATTGTCCCCTCCATACCTATTCAATATAGTACTTGAAATTCTAGCTGGAACAACAAGATAACTAAAGGAGATCAAGGTGTACAAATTGACAAAGAAGTCAATGTGTCATTGTTTGCAGATGATGTGATAATATTGATAAGAGACCTCAAAAATTCCACCTGGGAGCTCATATAGCTGATAAATACCTTCAGTAAAGTTGCTGGATACAAGATTAACTCAGAAAAAAAATCAGTGGCTCTCCTATATACAAACAACAAACAAACTGAGAAAGAAATAAGGCAAACAACACACTTCATAATAGCCACAAGTAATATAAAATATCTAACCAAGCAAGTGAAAGACTTGTATGATTAAAAATTCAAGTCTTTGAAGAAAGAAATTGAATAGGATATCAGAGATGGAATGATCTCCAATGGTTATGGATACATAGGATTAGCATAGTAAAAATGGCCATCTTACCAAAAGCAAAAAACCCATCAAAATTCCAACACAATTCTTTACAGACCTTGGAAGGACGATATTAAACTTCACATGAAAACAAAAAGCAAAAAACAAAAAACAGGATAGTTAAAACAATACTGAGTAAAAAAAAGAACTTTTGGAGGTATCACTATCCCTGATTTCAAGCTGAACCATAAGCTATTGTAATAAAAACTGCCTGGTATTGGCATAAAACCAGACACATTGAGCAATGGAATGGAATAGAAGACCCAGATATAAATCCACACACCTACAGACACCTGTTTTTTGTTCAAGAATCCAGAAATACACAATGGAAAAAAAGAAGCATCTTTAACAAATGGTGCTGGTCTAATTGGATGTCTGTATGCAGAAGAAGGCAAATAGATCCATATTTATCACCGTGGATAATACTCTAGTCCAAGTGGATCATATATCTTGACATAAAACCAGATACACTGAATCTGATAGAAGAGAAAGTGAGGAATAGATTTAAACACATTGGCACAGGAGACAAGTTCCTGAACAGAATACTGATAGCTCAAGCACTAAGATCAACAATTAATAAATGAGACCTCATGAAACTGAAGAGCTTCTGTAAAGCAAAGGACACCATCAACAGGACAAAATGGCAGCCTATAGAATGGGAAAAGATTTCACCAACTCTTCTTCTAATAGAGGGCTAATATTCTAAATATATAAAGAACTCAAGAAACTAAAAATCCACGAAATTGAAAATCCAATTACATAATGGGGTACAAAACAGAAAATTCTCAATAAAGGAACCTCCAATGGCCCAGTAACATTTAAAGAAAAGTTCAACATCCTTAGCCATCAGGGAAATGCAAATTAAAACCACTTTGAGATTCTATCTTAAACATCTCAGAATGGTTAAGATCGATAACACAAGTGACAGCTTATGCTGGCAAGGATGTGGAACACTCCTTTATTACTGGTGAGTGTGCAAACTTGTATAACCATTATATATATCAATGTGGCAGAGTCTTAGAAAATTTGGAATCGATCTACCCCAAGACCCAGCTATATTATTTCTGGACATATACCCAAAGGTATATCCATCCTACCATAAGAACACTTGCTCAACTATGTTCATAGTGGCTTTATTCATAATAGCTAGAAACTGGAAACAACTTAGATGTTCCTCAACAGAAGAATAGATAAAAAAAATATGGCATATACACACAATGGAGTATTACTCATCTGTTAAAATCAAGACATCATTGAATTTGTAGGTAAATGGACGGAACTAGGAAAAACCATCCTGAGTGAAATAACCCATATCCAGAAAGACAAACAAGTTATGTATTTACTTTTAAGTAGATATTGACTGTTAAATAAAAGACAACCATGCTATAATTCATAGACCCTGAAAAGGTAAATAATAAGGACTCCTCTAGAGGGGACACATAGATCTCCCTGTGAAGGGGAAATAGAACAGATTCTGTGGGTGGACTGGGGGCAGGAGGGGATGAAAACAGGAGAGATAAGCTGTAGGGGGTGGTGGGAAAGAGCATTGGGAGGGATGGTTGGAATTAGGAGGCATTTTGGAGGAGATATGGAAACCTAGTGCAATGGAATCTATGAGAGTGACATGCCCTCCTAGTAATGGAAGACATGGTGCCTGAACAGGGCATCTCCTGTAACCAGGCAAGGCTTCCAGTTATGGACCAGGTCACCAACCCATAAAACCTGAGACCTACAATCTGTCCTGCCTTCAAGATGTGCTGGGACAATGGTGGCAGAGAACTAGAGATAGGGAACAACCCATGGTCTGGTTTGGGGCCCACACCATGAGCGGGAGGCTAGCTGCGCATTGCCTGGAAGGCCAGGGGCCTGAGTCTAGGTGGCTCTGAGATTGAGGGGAGAATGAAATGCAACTGGAAAAAATGAAATAATAAAATAAAATAATTGAAATGAGGCCTAATGATATTCAGTTATACTCATAGATTGGTACCTAGCCCAATCATCATCAGAGAGGTTCCCTTTGGCAGCTGATGGAAGCAGATACAGAGTCCCATAGCCAAACATTAGGTGGAGAGAGCATCTATATTGGAGATCTCCACTGTATCTCTCCCTTGGAACTTGGGAACCCCACAGAAGAAGGGGATAAAGGATAAAGGAGCCAGAGGGACTGAGGACACCAGGAGAATGTGGCCCACAGAATCAACTAAGCTGGTCTCATAGGCACTCACAGAGATCGAGGTGGCAATAACAGAGCCTGCATGTTTTTCTCTAGGTCCCTTGCATGTATGTTATGGTTGTTAGCTTACTGTTTTTGTGGGAGTCCTAATGGTGGGAGTAGGGGTGTCTCTGATGGGTTTATCTGCTCTTGGGACCTTTATCTTCTCAATGGGCTGCTGTGCTTGACCTTGATTTGAGGGTTTGTGCTTGGTCTTGTTGTTTCTTCTTCTGTATTGTTTGGCTAGTATCCCTGGGAGACTTGTTCCTTTCTTGGGAGAGGTGGATAGAGAGTAGAACTGAGTGAGAGGGAAAGGGGGGGGTGGAACTGGGGGGAGTGGAAGGAGGAGAAACTGGGATTGAGATATACTATAAGAGAGAATAAATAAATAAATATATAATAAAATAAAATACCTAGCCCCACAGCCTTCAAAGCTGTGAGAAAGTGGATTTATGTTGTTTTAAGCCTCTACTTAGTTGTGCATCATTACTGTTGCCTTGGAAACTAATGCAAGCTGTAATTTAAGATCTCTAGATGGATTTTCTGGATTTAGAGTAGAGCCTAAATCCACTGACTCATGTTCTCATAAGAGAAAAAAGATGAAGCTCTGAGACATGAACTCAGAAGGGAAGACTACACAGAGGCAGAGACTGGAGCTAAATGCCATTAATACCAAAGATCCAGGACTTATGGGAAGTCACCCAAAGCTGGTGAGGAGGCAGAGTGGGTCTCCCACAAAACTCTCAGGAGGAACCAATCCTGCCAATGCTGTAGACATGGGGTTCAGCACTGTGAGAGAATGCATTTCTGTTGTTTGAAGTTACCGCATTTGCATTAATTTTCTAGATCACCTAGGGGAATGAAATGCAACAGTTTAATTCTGACAATAAAATCATGCAAAGTAATTGCATCCCCATTTTATCAAGAAGGAAATCCAGAAGAAAATGGTGACATAGCTTATTATAATAGTACACATCTCAAGTGCACAGCTGGGATTCAGAGTCAAGCCTAGCTCTTCTCCATTTTGAAGGTCACACACGTAAGATCAAATCCGTTCCTACTATTTACTAAGATATTTTGTTGTTATTGTCCAGTAGATCCACTTATAATAAGTAAATAAATTAAATAAATTAAATAAAAGTAAATAAGCCCCCAAATAAGTAAGACAATTTGTTTTGATTGAGATATATATAGGGGAAAGGAAAAACAACAACAATTTTCCATTTTAATATCTATTCAACTAACATTTATTTAATGTCTATTTTGAGTCATTGGATATTGGGCACCCAAAGGAGCTAAGACACAGTCACTGTCTCTGGTGTATGCAGTACTGACAAGTAAAGAAAAAGCAAGAAGCCAGGATTCTCATCAGGCTCCAAGAGACATATGTAGCAGCACCTTCGACAGAAGAAGACAAAGGTATTTCCCAAACACAGAAACGTCTCAAAAAGAGACAGCTGCTGGGAAAGAGGAAATCAGTTTCTTCCAATGATGTGTCACAGGGAATATCAACTACACACCAGGGCAGGCCCTGTGCCCAGGGGTATTTGGTGAACACAAAACAGATTTCATGTTTTTATATATGTATGCTTTATTTTTATTTATTTTTGTCTTGGTATTTTATTTTTATAATTGGTATCCTTGTTGTAAATTAGTTTGATATGATTTCTGTGTGTGTGTGTGTGTGAGAGAGAGAGAGAGAGAGAGGTGGGGGGTGGAAGGGAGAGACGAAGAGACGAGGAAGAGCCAGACAGTTGGGTGGATATGGAGCTGGGGAAGATATAGGAGGAGTTGGGGGAAGGGTATGAAAACTAATAGTTAAATAAAAAAATGAAAAGAGACTCAGCCAAGAAAAGAAACGTCCAACAGAGCTTGCAGGACAGGACATTCTGAAGGGAAGAAGGGCGTTTATAAGGCTCAAAGGTGAGACACACTGCGACCTACTTACACTGCTTATTTCCTGTTAGCCAGATGAGAAGAACAGATATACTAAGTTTATAAAGAATCACTGAGGTAAAGCTGAAATTTATTCTCAGGAGAAAGGAAAGAATGAAATGCAGAGATATCTGGCTGAAATGTCCCTGCACCTTTCACATGCATTTAGCTAAGAGAACAAGGTTGTGAGGTAACATTAAAATCCCCCCTTCAAAACCAAAGTGTCCTTAGTATCTGTCAAAAGTGGCACTAGACAATTTTAGCAGGCACAGAAGTCTCCATTTAGAATTAAATATAGAGGAGAGCTTGCATTCACTTCCACTGAAAGAAAACACAGAGGACTGGGGCACTGAGTTTGTGGAAAACTTGAGGAATGCTAGTGGACAGGATGGTTGGGATGGTGGCATCTGTGCTTGTAGGTTGTCACTTAGAAAGTTAGGCTCTTGTGCACTGTGGGTTTGTGCCATCCAGAATTCATACAGTGAACAGCCGCCAGTGTGATGAATTAGGAGGAAAGGAGTTCAGAAGTAATCAGGATTAGATAAGGTCATGAACATGGAGCCCCCATGATTGAAATTAGTGCCCTCATAAATCTCTAGAAAGCTGGTATGTCTGCCAGAAGTTTGCAAACCAGAAGAGATCCTTCACTAGAACACCATTGTCTAGCACTCTGATCTCAGAATTAGAACTTCCGGAAGTATATGAAATGAATTTACAAATTTCTCTTGTTTTAAAGACACTTCATCCACATGCTTAGACAAGCTGACTTAGAGAGGCCCCACAAAGCCTGGGATCTGTAATTATACTTTACATAGGTAGATGTCAGTTTCTTGGAAAAACAAAACCCATCAAGGCACTGGAAGATGATTCTATTACAATAAGTAAGAAAAACACAATCTATTAAATTATAGTTTACTGAAGTAAAATGCCTGTGAAAACAGAGGTCAAGAGGTCAGGAGTCAGATAGAAAACTGTCTAAAGTTTACTAAAACTCTGTGGGACTTTTGGATGTCTTCTTCATATGGAACCAATTTCATACATTCATATTTTTTTTCCATTTATTTGGTTGGTTTTGATTCTTAGTAGGTAGCAAAGGCTGACACGGACTGAATGATATTCCTGGCTGATTCCTGAGTGAGTGATGAGATTGCAGGCACATGCTGCCACACACAGGTGATGTGTTTGTTATCTTGATGAAAAAGAAGCTTAAAAGTAAACCAAATTAAAACACACCAGTGAACTTGGGTCATGGGACGTAATTACAGCACCAGACAAAGTTGTGATATCAACAATCATGATGATCATGATGTATAGCCCAATGTCAAAAGTTCTTGACCATGGGCAGATTATTGAATCCCATGGATGGTAATTTGTCAGCTATATACAGTGACACACAGTGATAGTGTTTGAACATTTAGAAATCATATAAACAAAGTGTTTAATAAGTAATGAGAGCTTTTGCAGTTTTAATTTTATCATATAAAATATATCATTTGACCAACTTCTGTAGTTATCTGGCTGATTGAGGTTTTTAAATCTACAACCAATGGTAAAGGCTAGGGAGCATCTCACTTGTCAAAGGAGAACACTGCTTATATTCCCATCCTGTGATATTTCCCATCTCAAGGCACCTGAAAGTGTGGTGCAAACTGAGGCAGTGTATGGAGACAGCGTGTGTTTGGTATAATGTTTCCTAACCATCAGGTCACACTTCAGATCAGCTATGCTGCAGGCAGAAGAATGTCTGAAGGTAGGATGAAAGTCAGTGGGTACAGATACTCACACAGCCCTTTATAAAACCCAGAGGTGACAAAAGTGAAGAGATGTGAGATGGACTGGAAGGCACGTTGAATCCCAGCTCCACTCCCAACTTTCATATGCGTTGTTTTGATATCCAGTACAAAGCCATTGAACTTGGTGGCTGGCAGAATATCCATTTGCAGTAATATATTCAAGTCGCATCACAATGAGCTTCAGTGAAGTTTGTTTTTCCCCAAAGAGAATTCACAAGGCACAAGCAAGAAACAGGGCCATCAAAATTCATAAAACAGTCCTCTTGCTGTCCCTGGTGTCGTGTTTTTCCCTGAAGGATGCATTTTCCTTTACAATCTTCAAACTTAAGTCCCTTTCCCCCTTTGCCTTCAGTACTTCTCATCCTAAGGGATAGATGATTTATTTCACTGTGTCCTAGAATACATACCTCTTGAAGATACAACTGTCTGCTCTGCCCCAAATATTTTCATTACAAACTTGGTTCAAGAGAAGTTTTATACCTAATTTGGCAGACCTTCCTTGTCAGTTTCATTTTTGTATAGAACTTCTACTAGGTTAATTTGATTCAACTATGAATTCTTTATCATACCAGAACTCTCTGTTATTATCCTAAGTCTAAAGAAACATCTCCCCCCTTCCCCAAAAGCACACTGGCTGTGCTCCAGCCTTATGTCTCTTACTCCTAGAATCTGATTCACCTTGTTACATAATCTCTCGTGAATGTACTCAGTACATGTTTATTGAGTACCTCTAATATGCCAGCATTATTAGGATGCTTAAAAAAGCATTCCTGACCTCAAGAAGATCTTAGCTTAATGGCAGAGGCTGCTGTTCAAACATGTCAGTGTAATACACAAGTCCAAATGGGATAGTGGAGTTATGTCCACAGAGCTCAAGAGTGTTGCATGTAGGAAAGAAATTGGCACGTCATGAGTTAGATGCTCCTAAGTATCACTTCGGGTGGTGGGTACTATAAAGGATATGTATTAGGAATTTTAAATGAGAATTTAATGAATGAATTTTAAGTAACAAACAGTATTTTTACATATTTAGCCTATAAAATAAGATGCTTTCAAATATATGTGCATTGTGGAATAGCTTAATTGAGCCAAATACCATATATAACTTTGCATATTAATCATATTTTTGTGGTGATAACACTTAAAATTTATGCTTTTGATTTTCAAGAATCTAATTTACTTTCATTAATTATGGTTCCATTGTGCAATAGCTCTCACAAACCCATTGTTTCTATCTCACTGAAGTATTTATTTTATAATAAGGTCATCTGTGCTAAGGTTTCATAGAACTAAACTATATACAATATATCTAAACATATACATACAAACATATTCATCTTTGGATTTCGATAAGTTAGACTAGCTTATGGTATTCTTCACTAAAGCATCCCTTTAATATGTTCAGAGAGGAATGAGCTCTAAGTCAAGAACATTTCACAGATAAACTGCTCTCACCAACATGTTTTGCATTAATTGATGTCAAGTTGTTCTAGAAGACCTGAGACTTTTGATTCGGTCACAGTCTCCCAAGTTGACTACTGACTACTGAAACTTCTCCTGTCTCCGATAGCATTCGAAGAGCAAGTGTTCCAGGGAGCACACCGTAGAATATGCTCTTAAAAAAAAAGTATAATGTGAAGAGTAGTGGAAAACATCAGTGTGGGTAACAAAACACCGAAAGCTGCAAATGCCTTAGTGCAGCGTCCTTCGCACCAGCCGACGGCTCATCTCTACTTTAGTAAAGGAAAAATGTTTTCTTTTCATTCAATTATAAAAATGAAAATTTGAGAAAGTACAGAAGTGAAGAAAGCACCAATTGCCTCATCATCCAGAGAAGCTACTGTGCATTGTGTCCTTAGCATTTTGAGACCTAATATAATAAAGTATATACTATTTTCCACACTTATTTCACTGGTTATCATGGAAATATAGAGTAAGTTAGAAAACAAGGAAGACTCTCATGGGGAAGGAAGCTCCTCAACTTCATCTACTTACTTGCTTCTTAGTGTCACAATGTAAAAACATGTAAATTGTGTAAGTGGGGTGTTGTTTGATGTATACATTTGTGCACAGAATGTTTAACTTTTAAATCAGATAGAATAATCTATCTGCTCACTTATGCTTCAGTCATAATACTGTTTTTGAAACTTTTATAAGATATAATCAGTTAACAAAGATTTAGTTTTGATAAGAAGCACAATTTGGGAAAGGACAAAGTGTATATGTTGCTAGAAACTGCTTCAATTTATACTGGGGAGACAGAGTGGTGGTGGAGTTGAGTGACATCCTATGTGCTTATACTTCTCTAGGGTGGATGGTCTTAGAGTTAACAGATTCTGGTAGGAAATACAGTTCTTAACTAAGGCACAGCCCAGAATCTACAGCGGACTACTTAAGTATAAACCCTTGTGTCCTTTCCTCTGATTCCATGGTCCACAGTGCTCTTCTCTGCAGCTGGGCCCTGCTTGGATTTTGTTTTTCTCTTCTAGGCTGGTAATCTATATGCATCTGCACTCTGCTGTCATTTTGCCTGCCAACTTAATTGTATTGCTCTTCAGAAATTAGCGTCACTGTACCATGAAGGATTCCTGGGCAGCACTTCCATTTGATATATAGCTAGGTTTTTTTTTCCCCTGGCCACATTCTGCCTTCTTGTTCTGTTTTCATTCTTTGATTTGCTCAGCAGGTTGGCAGGAGTCATTTACAGGGCCACTGCTATCTGTGGTTTAAGGCTTCTTCAAATCTTCAGCATTCTGGCTTGGTGCTCCCTGGTGTCTTCCTTCATTTCCCATTTTCCCTGTGTGCATAAACAAAGCCAAAGTTAACTGAGTTCAACAGGAATCCGTTGCTGTTCTGCGGGAAGTAAAATGAAGCATGTAACAGTTTGGGGATAAAACAAAATAAACAGAAACCCTCTGTTTTGAAAGAAATGAAGCCAGAGGGATCTCAGCTCGGCAGAGTGATTCTAACAATCAAGTGCTGGGTCCATTTTCACTAGGATGCTTAACTTTTGTGGGAGCAAAAGAGCCTCAGAGAGAAACATGTCAAGTGAGAGGGCAGCTAGATAATACAAAAGTTACTGGTACAGTTATGGAAGAAACATAAGAGAGTCTGGGTGACCCACATAGCCCAGAAGTAAGCAAACAATTTCGAAACTTTGCATATTCTGTTGTTCTAAGGAGAGGGAAGGGTTGTACCTCCCTCCCTCCCTCTCTCCCTCCCTCCATTAGTCCCTCCCTGTTTTTACTTTCTTTTTTTTCCCTTGGTATTATTAGTGATCAGACTCAGGGCTGCAATGCATAAGAGGAGAGCTCTCTTCCATAGAGCTAGAACTCCAGTACTGATTTCCTTTCTTATGAAGATTATCCGGCATCTCATCTGACAGGGACCTGGAGATGCTGAGGCTCTTATGGACCCAGGAACTCTGATGCACGCTTTCTTTCAGATTGTTTTAGTTTAGTAGCAACTATGCAAGGTTAACACTTTATAGTTTTACCCCTGGGGTGGAAGGAATCGAAAATGTAGTAAGTAGATTTTTGCAGCTTTGGTGCTTGGTAGACATAAACTCAAATGGAAATTTTATGATTGAGAACTGTAAATTCTTTTCAATAGAGTGGAGTAATTAAGGGACATAAGTTTTTGGAGGTTCTTATAAAATAATTTTAAGTCTGAAAGAGGACATGCAGAAATATTTGGTAGATTTTTTTTAGCTCTGTTTAAGAATCTTTTCATTTAAAGGCTTGGAGAGAAGGCTCAGAAGTTGGAAACCCCAATCCTCTTGCAGAGAAGATATTTGATTCCCAGCATCCACATGGCAGCTCACAACTATCTGTAATTCTAGTTGAAAGGATCTGATGTCTTCTCTTGGCTCTCATGGACACCTGGTATGCATGTGATATACATACAAACACACAGGCAAATCACCCACACACATAAAATTATAAGTACATTTTTGAAAGAAAAAAAAATGAAGGGATCCCTTCATTCATACAAAAAAAGTAGGATCCAGTGCAGGTAGATGTCAGAAAGATAGATATATAGAGAATAGATGAAAGATAGACTCTGGCTATGTGTATTCATTCCATTGCCAAAAGGAATTTGATTGGAGGGGTGATGGGAGCAATGTCCTGCTGGCCTGCGTCATCTTTACAGATGTACTCTGAACCTCCTGGGAACTGATGCTGCCAAGGCCTTTGTTACCAAAAGCGGTTTTCTTTCTTCTTGTGCTGATGCTAAAAACAAAACACAAACTTTTGAAAGTTACTGTTGTGGTTACAAAATAACCTTCTAAATATACATTGCCTGCTGGCATTATTTACTTTAGTGAGCACCGCACGTATGTACTTCTTTTGGCTATCATCTCTGGAGGAGAGTTAGGAGAAAATGGTGTCTATGTGAGTTTCTTTCTTTGAAATGTGCACAGTTTTGGCTGTTTTTCTTTTCTACTTACATGAACATGGGGTATATTTGTTGCTAATTTTATCACATCCTGAATGGAAAATGTACTTTCCTAAATGATGTGATTCATGCCCTATCTAGATGTGTCCTGGAGCTGTTAGGCGAGAACTTGCTCCCATAGCTGAATAACAGCAGGTAACACATATATACTTTATTATCCTCCCAAGTGAGGGTTTGTCACCCAGTTGTCCTAGAGGCATGCAGATGATCTTGGGAAAAGTTGCTTGTGTGACTGCAAACTTAGCTCCCTAGGAAGTTAAGAGAACCTCCTCCCTCCTGAATATAAGTTATTCATGAGCTTGGGGGGATGAAAGGCCTGTGATGGGCTTCAGAAATATAAAATGCCTGATGTTGTCTCTGTGTCAAGGGGAAACACTTTTATCTTCATGAAAGAGAGAACAGAAAGAATGCTTTTTCTAAAAAAACAACTTTTGTATTTTCCATGACACACAATACAAAATTAGTTTTTTTCCCTTCCTCCACTCCTAACCTTCACCTTCATCTGCAAATATCTACAAATCCAGATATTTTGGAGGTAGATTTTTAAAAGAAAGCATTAAATGAGAAGCAGAAGTGCTTGAAATGTATACCCACTATGGATTCAGAAAATCTCACAAATTCCCCTAGCACTGCATGCATTTGACAAGCACCAGTCTCAGCCACTGTTTTATTTGAACTTCTTCTGATAACTGCAGTGAGGTCTTTGGCTCTAGTCTAATGCTCTGCTGGCCACTGATCTTTCACCACCATAGTGAAAGAAGCATGCAGGATGGGCCTCATTTTGACCATGCCCAGACAGTATGGCTTTCTGTCTCTGGAAGTCTCTGAGTGGTCTCAGTGTAAAGAAAGTAGCTTTTGGAGCTGTGGCTAGCTGTGACCCAGCAGAAACTTGGCCACACACTCACAGACTCAAAAGGGCTGGAAAAAGCAGTGCTTTGCGTCATTATGCAAGGTTTCTCCTGCCTGAGAAGAGAATGTGCTTTGCAGAACATTTGGGGATAAGAAAGTTACAATGCTTTGCTTCTGCTTGCTATGGCATAAGCGGATTCTTTCATGCCAGGGTGCATGTGTACAATGGAGAGAAAATGTGGTACAGGAAGGCTTATAGTGTACATTACCATACATGCCTTTTATCTGGAATGCAACTCTTGTTTTGCATGTAGAAACAAGCATTTTCTTAAGAAAGTAACTTTGTAGAATATAAATGGATATAGACACATTTTGCGCATTGTATCTACCGGATGAAATGCAGCTGCTACTCAATGAAAAAGAAAATGCCAGTGAAGAGAAAAAAATAATTTCCTAAGGAACAAAAAATCTTTATTAGAGATATAGAAGCAGGAACCCAGCAGGATGGAGATACATGATAATGGCTTGCCAGCATGGAGCTTGCCCTTAACTGTATTCTAGAACTTTCTATACCTCTTCTCCTATAGTTGCCCATCTTCTCATGCATTCTGATGACTTTTAATACTGTCTTTTAACTGATGGATGCCAATAATTTCTCTAGCACAAATCTCATCAGCCTATTAAGCTTCCTCATATGAATGCCTGTGATACTACTCATCTTCTGAGATGTCTTTTCCTTGTTAAAGGCAGCATTTCTCTCTCTTTTTGCCACAGCATTCACATTGTCTATCAGAATTCTAACTTTGTCAATTTTCTTGTCACGCATGACACAGACCCTAAGTCTATGTTAGCATGGGTTGTGGTGGCTTTATCCCTACTGCCTGACCTATGACTTTGCATGGAGCAGAATGACCATAAAGAGCTCAGACTGGCACTTGGTGTATCTTCTCAAGATCATAAGAAGACAGAGACCATGCAAAGGTCTATTATTCCTACTACTTTGTTAGTAAGTATAATTGCTTCGACCATTTATAAGGATCAAATATAACAGTGAAGAAGAGAGTCAATTCAAGTGAAAACCAATTCAAGCTAAACCCTTAAGATATTATTTACAATAAATCCTAACATTTGTCTATCCAGACAGGAAAAAGGGAATGTTTGTGTGCTGATTTCCTCTTCCTCAATGGTTATGCACAGGTGGGTCTCAGGTGAGATTTCTGTGGCTTCCCAATGGCACAGGCAACAGAGAAGCCCTGAAAATAAAGCAAAAACCATACAGAATGATGGCATACACCTCATGGGGATGCTCAAGTCATGTCTAGGGTTTGTTCTGAATACCTCCCACCCAGTCCTCCACCTCCCATCAGCAAGTATAACTTTACCAGGATATCTCTAAGACACCTGTCACTTTATCTCTAATCCACTCCTCTTTTAGAATGTAGAGGCCTTTCCTTTCTCACTTTTATTAATGGTACAATTTTCTTCTGTCTCCCAGCATTGCCTGACTCTTTTTTTTCTGATACTAAATCTACAATCATTAATTTATTCATTCTAAAATGAAACATCACCTAATTCCTTGGGTTTATAGCAGTTTTTTGTTGTTTGTTTGCTTGTTTGTTTTTGTCTTTAGAGACAGAGTCTCATTATGTGGCTCTGGCTATCCTGGGACTCACTCTGTAGACCAGGCTGTCCTCAAACTCACAGAGATCTCCTTGCCTCTGCCTCCTGAATGCTGGGATTAAAGGCATGTATCCAACACACCTGTGGTTTATATAATACTTTTAATACTTTTCCATGCCTGCTTTGTTACATTTGCCCATCTGTGTCTGGCCTCTCCATATTGGGATGCCTTTTACTTTGTCCAAACTAACTAACTCAAAATTTCCTACTATGTTGTACTTCTCTATACCCCTTAGACAGGAATGTTACTGGTTTGGCTTGGAACATTGGTCTTTTTGTAGAAGTTCTGAGTCAAAGTCAAATTCTCTGAAAAACTTTTCTTGATGTCTCTCCTCTGGGCCAGGGGTCCCTGGACTTCAGTGTATTGTATTGGAATTCCTTGAGGCTGTGGTGATGGTTAGTGTTGTCAACTTGACAGGATCTAGAACCAACAAGGCAATGTATGAGCCTCTGGTCTTACTTGTAGGAGATTATCTTGATTGCATTAATTGAGGTGAGAGAACCCTTCCATCGTGGGTGAATCGTCCCTTGGCTAGACTCATGGGCTATGTAAGTGAAGAATGGAAGCTGTGCAGCCTCATGGATTCACAGTTCTCTGTTCCTGATTGTGAATATCAATGGACCAGATGCTTCAAGCTTTTGTTCCCTTCACTTTGCTTCCATGGTGGCCTTGAACTATGAGAGAGAACAGCCTATTCTCCCTTACGTTGCTTTTGTCACAACAATCACAACAGAAATAGAAATTAAAGCTTGGCTATTGTGGGAATACAATTATTGTGACAAGATGACTGATCAGCAGCTCTGAGTTGTGGCCTAAGAACCTGCATTTTCAGTAAGTTCCCACCTGGTCTCGATGCTGCTCATTCAGGACTATACTCTGAGAAGCACATCTGACCTTCTTTTGTCCTAGCTCTTGATACAAATCAAGTAGAGGCAGCTTACTGGTCTCTTCTCCTCAGTTCAGTTGCATCAGGGAGCAGAGACACCATCTTGTGCATTTCTGAAACATTGCACGTGTTACTCTGCCTGGCAGGAAGTAGTTGTCATGGAAATGGGAGGAAAGGAAAGAGGAAAAATGAAAAACAGATATCAAGACTGGAATACAGAGGATGTAGAGATTTTCATAGTATTTTTCCAGATGCTCCAAATTTGCAGCATAAAGTCATCTACAAAGTCAACGGATTCTACTAACTATAGTAAAATCTGTTCACTGTAGAGGCTAGGAGTGGAGCCTTAAAACTCCAAGGCAATACATATGAAATGGTTTTTATAGCCCTTACTATACCACGAAACACTAATAAATGTTAACTACCATTTTATTATATACTCCTTTAAATTGCTTACTTTCAAGATAATAACAACACTTAAGCAATTTAATGGATATAATTCTAAAATGTCAACTTCCATAAATTTAGGCGCTTTTATCTCATGTAACATTGTGTTTATTTTAAACATTTAATATAATTTTAATTCAGAGGACTGTTACTGAAGTAGAACAATGTAATCAGAAAGAAACTGACTTTGGACTTTTAAGGAATGTCATACTTTTTATTAAAAATTCCTATTAATACTCATATCACAAAGGAAAAAAATTCAAAAGTAGCAATACATTTAAAGAATATGTCTATGTCAAAAACTTACAGGCAGAGAGACAATTTCATACAAAGATCTCTATTGATTGTTAACTAATATTCCTCTGAGATATTGCCAACTTTCACTATATACAGCAATTTACATAATCCCAAAGCAGGATTCCAGTGAGCCACTTGCAAGTCATGACAGAGGCTGAGATATAGGGAAGCTGGAATGAACTCAACCAGAAAGAATTTTAGGACTAGACCCTACTGGATAGTCATAGGTCCATCTCCCAAGAGCATGCTGTTTTACAAATGAGGAATGTGGGTGGAGTACTTTCTAGTCATTAGAAGTGTGTTTCTCCTCTCCATGCACTTAGCATATATTTGGTCATTTGTTGCTTAAAGCATGTTATCTATTCCAGGGTTTGATAATCTGCTATTGTATGGTTCAATTTGTTTATGAGCTACGTACTAGAACTGACCCTATTGGCATTTACAAAATTTCAGGAAATCACATAGTAACGGTACATTTAGTATTTCTAAGCCTAGATTCTGGTAACAGGGAGGGTAAGGCCTCCCATGGCAATGCTGTCCTCAGTGCTAACACTTGCCTGTGTAGATGTCACAGATATAAGGTCCCCTGGTAGTCAGAGAAGGGCTTCTCAAATGGCAATGGGAATGTGAGTACATGAACTCTAGTGTTTCAAATTAAGAATTTTCTGTGATATTTACTTTATTCATTTTATCATATTGCTTTAAATCATGTATTATGGGAAACATGTTTCATTGGGACATAACATTTTTCATCATCTCATTTTTTTCACAGAAATGTTTATTTGAACTATTATTTTTGCAGATGGATGCTTATGGCATTCAAGGAAGTTTCTAGAATAACCTAGTAACTTGTACACAATCGAGATTCTGATAACAGGGAGGATAAGTTTTCCCACTGCAATGCTCTCATTTTGCTGATAGGCTATGAATTCAATAACCTCCTGACTTGGCCCCCTAAGCTGATATTACAGGCATGTGTCACGGGACCAGGCTCTCATATGAATGTCTTGCATCTTCTTTGACCTCATGAGAACCAAGTTTTAGATTTTGTAATAACTTTTCCTAAGAAATAATGTTCATTTTTTCTAGGGTGCTCATTACTTATGTCATAAGACTTTCTTCACTTATGTCAAATGTTACCATGGAAATAATCTCCCAAGCCAGGAATACTTAATTTTACAATTTTCAAAGGTTGTAAATTGTACAATGTAAACTATGAAGCCTCAAAATATGATGTTAAGTCTTTCTTTATAGTACTTTCCAACACTCAAACAGCCAACTCAGCCCCAGATAATTACTGAACCCATCGGAACTTTTTCCTTACTTTTCAATTTTACTGTCAAGTCTAATCACGTAACATTTTTGTATACTCAAAGCTAATATGAATTGGTCCCCAGACTAATACAATTCCTTTAAATGAAGTACTTCCTATATTATGGAAGATTCATTAGGATATGCCCCCTAGTCCACCCCAAAACAATATTCTCCCCTTCAAGGGATATTTTCAACAATGAAATGGAAACCTTATGTCCTTCTGCTTAAGCATATTCTGTAACCATGGTGCTCAAAGGTAGAAGTTTTATAACAGAGTTTGAAAGTGACTCAAAAGAGTCAGCTCTATTTCCATTCTTTTCATCTCTCTGTTTCCCATGGAATCGGTTTGATCTGGAGACTGGTTCATTTCAAACACAAGATGTTTCAGAGAGTGGGGGCTGGGGACAGGTAATGGAATTATTATTTCAATTCTACTGATAGGCCTAATTTATATTAAAAACATGATAACAGAATTTGGAATTTGGATTGTAGTATCCTTTAAATCAATTCAATGCCAAGTATAACAAAGAGTCACCTGCAGTGCTGGAGATGGGTAAATCCTACCCCCAAACTGTACAGCCAAGGAGGGACAAAGCAGATACCTGGAATTAACTTTGTTTCCAAATAGGGGCAGAGATTAATAAATTCCAACCTACAGGCATGTCTTTTTTCAGATTAACTCTTGAGCTATGTGGTTTAAATAAGTTCATTTCCATCTGAGTGCTGAGGACACTGGCCTCAGTGTGGCTGTTGCCGTTAAATGATATGCACTTTTCATAAACTCCAACAAGTTCACTTGTTACTTTTGTCAAAACAATTAGTAAAAGATGAATGCTTAGCGAAATTACACGTTGTTACACTGACTAATGTCAATTGCTATCATGTATTTTTAACTGTACTTATTTTGATCTCAATTCCCTGTTCCTGCCTAATTATTCAAAATGGATGCAAAATGATAGTAGATAATGTTGGGGAAATGGAGGGAAAACGATCACTTAGCCACCTTGTCTGCATCATTGTCCCATGGATACGATCTCTGCAATAAAGAACTATGGGTGATGGACTTCTCACTCTGTGTCTTAGAGCACTCTGTCCTTCCTTTATCCCACAGTAATTCTCAGCTGTAATGTATGTGTTGTATTCCCCTGATTCATCAGTATCAAAAAAAAAATGCTTAGAGGTTTTTTTATTGTTGTTGTTGTTTGTTTGTTTGTTTTTCATGAAAACTCAATGAGAAAGTCTCCAGATTGGAAACAATTCCCTCACTGTCAGTTGGTTTTCCCCATATCTTCTAAAAAAACACCCATATATTCTTTGATTTAAGAAAAGGCTTCGCTAGGGTGGTCACCTTTTTTGATCTTTGTTGCAGGAATAAATGTTTCTTTCCATATTACAATCATAGTATCTGTTTGTAGAATATATCACATATATTCTCTTTTGGAGTTTGTATATTTCTGTGCAGACCCTCTTTCTCACTATCTATGCCGAGTAAAAATGCAGCTTCTTTGTAGTACTGAGATAAAACCGGAAAAAGAACACTTGTGGCTACAAAAGGGTGAAGAAACATTTTTGATGTTCTAGTATCCACTGGCATTATGAATATAAATACTGGAATATATGGAGAGCCACATTGGGGTGAATTTTAAACTATAAATAAAGGGGTTACTATGATATTTTCACCCTTTCTCTAATTTAGTCTTTTATAGCTATATGAATAAATCAAAATTTCCATTTTTCTCTAAAAAATCCAGAATAATCGTGAGAAAAGTAGACATGTCATCAAATGCTGGGTTATGTTGTAATAGATATAACAAGAAGAATTTGTACATGGCTCAAATCCAGTAAGGAAGAAATCTATTTGAACAGAAAATAACAATTATTAACACAACAATACACAAGTGAAATAGTACTGAGTAGAAATGAATACAAGATGAAGGTCACTATTAATAAATTATAGGGTAAAACCCCTAAGAGGGCAGTGGGTCTCAAAAGTTGTTTTCAAAAGAAATAGGATTTGTATGGGATTTTTATAAATAGAAAAGCCCCAGACAGTCAATAATTGGGTCAAATGTTAGTGTATTCGTGGTGGGATAGAAAAGGTTTAAGACCAGTGAGCTCCAGTCTTAAAGTAGTTTCAAAAGGAGGGTGGTTTAAAGACACACGATATCAGGCTTTTGAGAAGAGACAGAGCCTTACTCTTCAGCAGTCTCGTCTATTAGAGGATCTGAGTGGTGAGTACACGCTCATCTCCAGTATTATACCATCACATGCTCAACACCCTTGGGTACACACACCTGTCCTTGCTTAAGCTATGTTTTCCATTTTTTTCTCTTTTTTGGCAAATTATTATCTTTTCATGAATAATTTCACTTTGGGATTTCTCTGCAACCACTGTATTACTGGACTTCAAAGAGAATCAGAAGAGCAACAATTTCATCTGGGAACCTGCATTTATTCTGTAATCAGAATTTTATCCATTTTGTTTCTAGTCTACTCTTTCCTATGTTGGCATGCTGGAGCTGTATAATTCAAATTAACACTGCATTTGGACAGATAGTTTCCTCTCAAAAAATGCAAATCAGGACAGAGTCCTTGTACATTCAATTTGCTGTGCACAGTGGGTGTTTGATAAAAGCTGGTAACTGAGAAGAATTCAGCACTTATTTATACCTCTGATCATAATGATTATCATGGAGATTAAGAGAAGCAAAACAAATAAACAACGAAAAATCCCCAAAGCATTCATTTTTCAAGAAAAAGAGAAAGCAAGTATTAGTAATAATTATTAAAAACAACACAGCATAGTTGGCATGATGCTGGCATTTTGGAATTGTTTTTTCTACATATACATAAATATTTTCTCCACAATATAATCATGATAGTAACACAGTCTAATTTAGAGTATTACTGTGTTTTAACTCTTACTAAGATTTATCTTTAGGTGATGAGCAATAATTGTACTTATTTATGTGTACAATGTATTGTTTCCATACATTCATACAATGTGGGTCAAACTATGCTAACATATCCATCAAGGAAAAGAGCACATTTTAGCTTTCACTTTTTTAAAGGAATATTTTAAGAAGACAAGGATAACGGCATTAGTGAATTTGGGTGATTATTGACTTTAAGAAAAGTCACTTGATCACAGACATTGACACGAATTCCATCTGTAGTACAGACCGCAGACACGAACATGGTTTCTGCTCTGGTAATCCATGTTGATGTGCATCAGCTGTGTTCCTTTGGGAAACATCCTTTGGATGTTCGTTGTCCATGCTGCTGCCAGCAGCTATGGGCAGGAGAGCTTCCATTGCAGTGGTATCAGTTACTGCAGATTCATGGCTGAGAATAAGAGATTTTGAGGGTTTCTGTGACAACCCCTCCCCCCACCAGCCAAAAGAAAAGGAACAGTCCAGATATGAAGCTACTGAAGAGAGTTCTTGAAAACTGTGATAAAGAAGGTGAGGTGTAACTCTTGACAATTGATGGCTTCTGGTGGGGCAGGGAGGAGTCAGTTTTCTTATAGAGTCTGCCCACTGGGAGTCTGAACATGCTTCAGTGAGTAACGCAGAATGGTCTTTTCTTTTTGGAGGGCTCAGGAAAGGGAGGGTAGACCTGAAGGAATTGTAATTGGGTAAGAATCAGAAACATTGTATGAAATCTCAAATAATTAAGAAAAATATTATGTTAAAAAGAGAAATGACACTTGACATGAACTGTTTGACAAAGTACACAATTTCTTCATATAAGCCTAGTTCTGCAGCCTCACCTCGACCCCTTTCTATCTGCTTTGTATGGGAGACATCATTCAGGGAAACATCAGATGAAGTTGAGGCACTTATATCTCCTATTCACACTCATCTCCAAAGGACAAGCTCCTCTTTCCAAAATAATATCTAACTGAACAAAGTCAAGATAACAGCAATTTCCTATACACTAAAGAGAAAAAGAACTGGCAACTTAGAATTATTTACCAATAGTAGTTCATATTTTTATTTTTGTGTAGAAGTGTGTATCTGTCTGTGTGTATACCAGATGTTTGCAGGTGTCCTCAAAAGACAAAAGACTGTCAGATCCCTGGAGATGGAGTTATAGGCAGCTGTGGACCAAGCTACATGGTGCTGTGAACCACACTTGAGTCCTGTGGAAGAGCAGCAAGCATTTTTAACCACTGAACCATCTCTTCAGCCCTGGTAATTTTTAAATATTTTAAAAATTGTTGGGGCTAGAGAAATGGGAAAGCAGTTAAGAGCATGCACTAATGTTCTTGCAGGGGACTCAAGTTTGACTCCCACCATCCATGGCAGGTGGTTCATAACCTCTTATGTACCCAGATCCAGGAGATGCAGTGCCTGCTTTTGAACTCATGGGCAACCATTCTTAATAGCACATACTCACATACAGACACACATGCATATAATTAAACATAAAGTAAATCCTTAAAATCATTTAAAACAAAGCCAATTGAGCATATAAATATGCAGCCATACACAGAAATAAATTATAAAATGACTTGAGATTTCTCTACACACTTTAGTAACTTTTGCCAGAGAGTCCTTCAGGTTTTTGGTTTCTATAACAATAAACACACCCACAAATATACATCTAATCATTGGTTTATTCATTAAACTATGAATATTATGGTGGGAAGGAAAAAAGAAAGGGAGGAAGAAATACTTTGTTCTAGGCTCTTAGGTAAATACTAGAGAATTAGTGGTGTGTGTTTCTTTTGTTGCAAAATTTGACTTTGTAGATTGATGATTGCTTTTTCAGAGAATAAATAGTATGGAAATTATTGACCTGATGGCTGTTAAGAATTGGATGCCACTTGCTTCTAAAAACATCATATTTTATATAACCATTTCTATATTTAAATACCAATTAGCTTTGGTCCTGAATTTTTTAATCTTATAGATGGAAACGACTATTCTTACCAGCACATGGCCTGATTATGTCCTTAGGGAATATTTCTAGAACAGAATTAGTGGGTTGAACTTTGAAAGACTTTTGGTAATCACTGCCAACATATTTAATATGAGAGTACTGAGAACAGGCAATCCCAGGAAGCTCTAATTCAAACATCCATTGTCCATACTCTGAACAAGTACTGAGAGCACTGTCTTCTATGTTTTCACTAGGTACTAGACACAAAAGTTGTGAATTTTTTCATAGTGTTGCTGTTTATTAATGAAACCAGTTCCCTGCCTACAGGAATTGATGGAGAAGATGATAGAATCAAAGTCACTTTTAACTTTCTCTATTTTTCAAAATATATAAACTAATTAATTTTGATATCATAAGGGGGCTTTGTGTCACTATAAAAAAAACACAAATATTTTTGCTTGTGTCGATTTTGAAAGAATGTTTTTTTCTGTTTTTCTGCCTAGTTTTAGATCTATTCAGAATTACTGACATGGTTCATGTTGTGTTTGATCTTGCCTTTCAGGGTGCCTCAACTTAAACACTCAGCCTACCTATGATCTTACCAAGGGAAGCTACAATAAAGTCAACTGAGATGCATTGGATGGGGTTGACAGATACTTGACTATGTAGAATATTAGTGATGGTGTTCTTGCTTGTAGACTTAACTGGGTCTTGAATCAACTAAGAGGCACACTTCTGGGTGAACCTGTGAGAGCTTTTCCAGAAAGGGTTTACTGGGGCAAAAAAAAAAAAAATAAACCCTCCCCCAAAATAAGCAATGCCATCCAATGGATGGCTGAGATAGACAGTTGTAGGGCAGAACAATTTTAGTTATAACTGACTGAAACTAGCAGAGAATACAAAAAAGTCACATCAGTCACATTGCAAATTAGAATTTGCAATGAAAGTAAGAATAAAGACTTTTCCCACTGAAGTACGGATTGGGCTCCTTTAAGGAGACGTGATTGTTGAGACCTAACATATGAGGAGTTAGACCTGTGAACCAAGGGAGAAAAAAAAAATACCTCAGAATGGTTTGAAGGTACTGTCAAAGACATTATCTGAAAAAAGACATGATGTTTTTGCAGAACTCAAAACAAGACACTGTCGTGTCTATTCCCTAAAGCTGGTGATATCCTCGAAGGGCAGGCTTGCACCTTGTGTCCAGGCAATTCTAAGGGATGTCAGTGGATAATGACATGTGTTGATTGATTCAGAGTAAGAAAAACAAAAATCTCTCTACCATCAAAGCATTACCAAACGTGTTCTCACTTTTGTGCCTGGGCAACATGTTCTCCTTTCAGAGCCTTCTGAAAGTTCAAGCATGGTTATTGATCTTGCAGAGCTTTGTCATATTTCAAATATAGCTGTATGGATCTTTAACATAGTCATCTGCATGACGACTGACTTAAAATAATAGACACCAGGAATGGAGAGTTGACTCAGCAGTCGAAGCTCTTACTATTCTTACAGAAGTACTCTGCCTGGTTCACAGCACCCACAACAGGCAGCTTACAACTAACCACCGATAACTCCAGTTCCAAGGCCTCAGAAGCCCTATACTAGCCCCAACAGGCTTATGGGTGCACATAAACTAATGCAGGCATACAGAGAGAGGGGGGGAGGGAGAGAAACGAATAAAGAAATAAATCTTTAAATAAAAAATGTAAATAGCCACTAGAATCATGTACTAAGCACTAATATCTCTAATATTGTATTATAGCAAATATACAATTTATATTGTTCTAATATATATTAAAATATACATTTAAAAATAATCAGCATCTGTATTTTAACCCAAAACTACATCCTGTGCTACCAAAAACTGTATATGGATTCAGTGTCCTATCCACATCTAACTAATCCACATTAGTTAGAAATTCCAGACCCACACCTATCCCCACCCTATCCATTCCCAGTCATTTTCAGCTTAAACACATCCTTGTATTGGAGCCTTGTGATTTCCAAGTCTTGTGTAGAGTTTCTGTCATTAGTATTAGGCTGGGCTAGAAAATAGATGCTCAGGGGCCATTGACATAATGGCAGGAGGAACGTTTAATGCAGCAGAATCAGCCACACACCAACTGCAGCTGCACTATGCTGGTCTGATGATGCTCATTCTAGTTTTCAGGAAACAGACACGGGTGACACCACAGAGGAGATGTTGAAGGGATGCCTTGGGAGAGTCTTCCTCACCATCCCGCAGTCTGTGGCCTCTTTCCCCAAATCTCCCAAGCACTGCTTTCTTTCCCAGAAAGATTATAGAGAAAGTACAGATTAGTATATTTTTCAGGCTAATGGAAGCATTGAATATTGTCAATGGAACTATTTCTAGGGATCAAGGACTTTGTGCTTTAAAAAATTATAATACATAAATATATAAAAATTCAAAAACCCTGTTAAACAATTGGTCTTTATCAAGAACTTAATGTGTTTTTGACTCTTTATCTGATGACTCACGTGCATTATGTCTTCCTATTTTCTTAGTGCCATTAATACTGTTATTAAAGCAGAAAGCTGAGATGGAGAGAAGTTCGGTAATTGGTGAAGGTCAAAATGCTAAGAAGTTATAGAGGCTGGTTTTGGACTCTGGCTGTCAGACCCTTTCTCTGAAGCATACTACTATAGGCTTTCTTTGTAATGTTACTCATCCTGGATCCTGATGACTGGGGAACAGTAGACCTATTTAGTGAAAGAGCATGCTACCAGAAACACAGGTGATTGACAGTAGCACCAGGTGTTACTGCTACAGAGTTTCCCTCCAAGAATGAGCACTACTCCTCCTGTGATACAGACAGATGAAGATAAATGAAGATAAAGTCCAGGTGCTAATTAACACTCTTCCTCCTTCTGTGGTTTATCCAGAGATTCATGTACTTTGAATTTCCTTAGATGAGATTTAAAAAAAATTAAAAAAGGAGAATAAAATTTGCCTTCATTCCAGTTGTAACATATTCTAATTTTCAGGGAGCAGAGGTTAATTAAATTGATTTAAAACAACTTTTGGGTATTACCTTAATTAACCTTCCAGCTCCCCCTCCTATCCAGATACCAGTCAGTGCTGTCAGTCTGCAGGGTTGAGGGTTAAAACTCCTCGCCCTCTCAGGTAGGCAAGACAAGGTGGGAAATAGCATTTTCTGCAGCGTTTGATTAGTGGAGCTCATTAGCTGTCAGATGTAAGGCACCAGCAGTCCATCAGGAGAAAGCAGCAACACCAGTGACATTTATTACATGGCCTGCGATCAAAGGCTGCTTAGAAACCAATTTCCATTCTTATAGGTTCTGTTCCCCAAAATGGGAGTTCTCCAGGATTCGTAAGCAAGTCTGAACAATATGCCAAGGAAAGAAAGAAGGAAGAAAAGAAAAATGGCCTCCAGACAACGATCACACAAAACCAGCCCAGGGCACTGAAGAGCAGAAGTGTGAGCCTGGGTGCTGTGCCTAGTTTGAGGAAAGTGGTGCTTGGCTCTTCCTGTGATTTCAACAAAGTAAATGGAATCAGAATTGTTTGGTTGGCGGTCTAACCCGGTGGAAATCCACATTGGTTTGCTGAATTGATCACCATATGCTTATCTGTCTGTTTACCCAGGTTGTCCTAAAATGTTTCCGGACAAGTGTGATGGAGGATTTGGCCCCACCACACAGCAGGCAGATGTGTCCCTTGCAAAGAGACCCGGAAGCCACAAGCCAGGCAATTCTCTGAAAGCATTCCTGCCTCTCGGTGCTTACAGCAAGGCAGTTTAGTTTTTTAACAACTTTTAAATAAATATCAGTAAATAGTCTCTCTCCTGACTGACCTAGTTTCTATGAAGGAATTGATACTGGGTGAATCGAAAATTTTATGCATCCGGCTACAGCAGTGGGATCCTTTAAGCCTAAACCTCATTTGACATCAGGAGCCCAGGCAAATCTCAGTTCCCTCACTTAGGCTGTGGGCTCATTGGATGGAATTCATAATCACTTCAGGCTTTAAAATTATATCCCGTCATGACTGTGAGTAGCTTGGACTAGTCATTTTCTATTATTTACATTATCCTCACTGTAACCTTTTAAAGTAGCATTTCTCACAATTAGAGAGTAAAGCAGTTTTTCCAAGTCCACAGTTAACGCTATAGGCAGGATGTGAACCAGAGCTACAGAGTTGAGATTCTGTTGGTTGAATCATTATTGCTATTTTCAAAATTCTTTTAATCTCTAAAGGTCTAACATTCAAGGTTCCAAATATTTGAGGCAATGAGGTCTAATTGAAAAAAATATCTTGGCTTGTGAAAGAGTTTTTGCAGTGAAAATGTACCTCGGTAATAGAGAGAGTCAAAAAACACAAAGAATCTCATGCAAGAGATTTATTCTTGGTGCGGGAAGAGACACAAAGTTACTGCCTCTGAGCAGGAAAGGAGGCAGTGGTTGGTTGGGCTGAGGTGGGCTTTAAAAGGAGGGTATGGAACATGGGCATGGGAAAAGTATGGCAATGGTACAAATGTGTCACATTGACCAACACTGGCCATTAGTGATGAAGAGGCCTTTAGCACTGCGTCATTAAAGGCAGGGTAGGGGGAATGGGAGAGCTCTTTTGGAAGTTATTGGTGTGTTCAACGGCTTGCCTAAGGGAATTTTAGAAAAAAGAAAGAAAAGAAGGAAGGAAGGATGGAAGAAAGGAAGAAAACACCATTGAAATTATTTCTCTACTTCCTCCTGGAAGGCCCCACTATTAATAGATAAGGAGCTACCCATTAGCCAGTGGCAGTGGTGAAGAGCCCAGAGGGCTGTGAATCTGGCTATTATGTACTTGGATTTTCAGGTCTTTAAAGAGCTGAGAACTAAGCCAGGGAAGAGACATCGTGGTAACCTATAAACAGTTCCATGAAATTTCTTCAACTTGAAGCAGAGGGTGATCAAGAAGAAAAATATCCAGAACGTGGGCTTTGCACAGCGGAGGGCAGAGAAATCACCCTAGTTGTTAAATGTTTGCATGCATGGCCCCATCCGGATGATTCTCACCCATTATGTATCTCCCCAGCAACAGAGACAGTTTTTGTCCTTTCTGAGTAATTCTAGAGAGTGTCTTCAGGTTATAGAGGCACAGCAGTTACAACAGTTGTTCTAAAAATATCCCATGCCACCCTGCCACTCTTGATGCCTCCTGCTCCACTTTGCTTTTATTTTTCTCCCCCCTCCTCTCATATATGTGTGCATGGCATGTGCATTCAGATATATGCATGCTAACATGTATGTGGGTGAATATGAATATTCGTGCATGTGTATTCATTGATGTAGTGTGCCTTCCTCAATCAATCTTCTTCTGTATTTAATGATGCAGAGTTTCTTGTTGAACCAGGAACTCATGAATTCTGGTTGTTTTCATTAGTCTCCAGGAGATCCCCTGTCTTTGGGGATTGGTGGGATTACAGGATTGCATTGCCTGCCTGGCTTTTTATAAGGGTTCTCAGGAACCAAACTCTGGTCCTTATGCTTGCAAGGCAAGGGCTTTATCTACTAAGCAATCTTCTGAGCCCTCCTGTCACCTTTAAAGAGTAAATTCAAGCTGACTTGCCTATCTCTTTCTTGACCTCTCTACCTGCCATATTATTTCATACCTTCACATTCCAATAAATTCTACTGTTTCATCCCTTCATTTTAAAACAGAAAGCTGAGGAAGACTTGTCCATGTCCTTTCCTTCTGTCTACACTTTGCATTTTCTATTTCCTATTCTTTCCTAAAACATTTATTTTATTAAGGAGAATGCTTTGCTCTGCCTCCAAAATGTATCTTTGATGCTTTGCTCTTTGCTCTATTACTACTATCATCTTATCCATAGCCAGAATTTCATTTCAGCTGGGTTTTTTTTCATGTAGTCTTCTCAGTGGTCCTCCTGTTACTGATACGACACTTCAATTAATCTTCCCTGTAGCATCCGGTAATTATTGAAGTGCAGCATCAGACTGTACTTGTCCAATTTAAAAAACTCTCATGGCCTTTCATTGTAAATAGAACAAAATTCACAGCTCTTCTCATACTCTGCAAGTCTATGCATGCTTTGCCTGCCTTCTGTCTGATACATCACCTTCTTGTGAGTCTGTAAGCCGAGCTTTCCCCTAGCCCTGGGCTGTCCTGCTCAGGATGTGATCTGCCTGCAAGGTTTTCCTTCTGAGTCACACCTTCTGTTCCTTTAGATCTCAGATGAATTGTCATCACAGCAGAGAGGTGGTCTCTGGCTTCTCTAGACAATTGCCTTCCTCATTAATCTCTTTCACAGAGCTGTTTGTATTTTCCCAGCATTTATCACTACCTAAAATTGTTTATTTGTGGCTGATTTCTCTCAATGGAGTGTGTAAGCTCCATGGACTTGGCAACCTCATCTGTCTTGTTCACATAGCACTTAGTAAATATATTATAAATATTGGTTGTATTTAAATCAGATCCTAACAAGTCTGAATGATTCCTTCTCTAGGAATTCATAAAGTGAAATTGTGACTAAAACTGTAATTAATATAAAAAGTAATTCATCTGAACAAAATAGGTAGATTCAAATGTGGTATATCTTCTTGTGATGTTTACAGTCCTACACATCAGAAGTTTTTAAATGAGGACACCCTGCTGACATTCTCCAGTTCATACTGATTATTTCTGATCTGAGGGAGTTTCCTAACCCGTGGCTCTCTCCTCTCCAAACAAAAGTCAGTAGTGTTTCTGGTTCTTGGCTCGGCTCATTGTGTAGGTGTCAGTTCTCAGAGCATGGCAACATAGGATCTACTGGACATAATAGAAAGCCCTCTGCTCCCAACAGTTGTAGAAGAAGTTGTGATGAACTACTTCATGCTCTCCTCTGCCATGTAGCATCCTGCAATAGAGATGATGAGACTGCCCAGGGAAGGATCTGACAAAGGAACCCTGCTGGATTCCTCCAAAAGCTGCATGAGTATCACTCTCCTCCCTCAAGCAATAGAGACACACTGATTGTAAATCATTTCCAATGATACAATGGTATTTTTCCTTCCCTAAGAGTGCTTTCCTATGAACTGAAGTATACATTTCTAAAGTCTGCCGTTTTGAATTTTAAGGCAAGTTAGCATATTTCACCCTTTAGCTAAGAGTCAACTGGAAGGGTAGTACTGAAGGATTTCCTTATGCCTGGAATGACTTGGCTTTTGTTTCCTTATTTTTGATGCATATTCTTTCCTTGAGATTGGTAAGGAGCATATCCGGGGTTTTTTTTTTTTTTTTTTTTTTTTTTTGGTCATACTTTATTCCCAACCTTTTGGTCCAAGTGATTTTGCTGGGATAAATCCACCATGAATATAAAAATGGAAATACGAGCTACAACATCAGTGTCTGTCCTAGAATTTTCATCCTGAGTGGAGTAACTCAAAGATTGACAGTAAATAGTATGTGATGAAGGGTCCAGAAGAGATTTTTCATTGCTTTTGTTCAATAATGTTCCTACAGCTCCTGGCTCCTAATGCATTCAGGAACTACTCTGTAAAGTTCTATTTTCATTGTTAGAACTATTATATATTATTAAAATTTTGATCATCTATTAATTCATAACAATAATTCTATTCCAGAATTTAAGGATGATTTTAATAAACTTGGGGTTCTAAATACCATACATTAAGACAGAGGTTGTCCTTGGCTCTACTATGACTTTGCCTTCCACTTTTCACCCCAAATGGGTAAGGTTGCCTAGATGGTTTGAAGTATCATGTGTCAGTTCTGTTTTTCAGCTGGTCCTTTCAATATGGAGTGGCTGAGTCAAGACACAAGTCATATTTGTTGTGTGTTCAAGCATGACTACATACCACTGAATGGCCTTGGAAATAAGTAAGTGAGCACATATACAGTAAATAAGTTACATACATTATTGAGCATCTACTGTCTTCTAAGAACCAGTGATACAACATTGAGAGAACAACATAGAGAGAGACAGATGTTTACCTACAGGAAATTTATCATTTATCACTGGAGCCAGATACAAAGGTAAAGTCACAGAGCACTGTGGTGAAAATCTTTGGGGCACTGTGGATGCTTCTGGATCTAACATATTGCTCCTTAACCAGCTTAGGTAAGGCTTTTTCTTAAGGAGGGCTTTCTTAAGGAAGGCTTTTCCTTAAGTTGATGAAATATGAAGATGTTGAATAGATAGCAGCGTCCTGCATTTGATGGAGATGCAGGGATTTGTAAGAAGAGCTTTGTAGAAATAAAGGAGAAACATGAAGGAGAGAGGCAGCTTGTTCTTTTGAGGCATTTGATATGGCTGTAGTTAAGCATGAGAGGATGGGCTGATAGAAATAGAGAGCTAGGTAGAGCTCAGCTGGCAATAAGCCTGGGCAAAATTCTTGTTTTCTGTTCTATCTGGTGCAGATAGAGGAGAGTGTGCTGCTGTGTGTGCTTTTACTGCCAGGACTCTCCATGACAGCCTGTAAAGCAATGATGGATGCCAAAAATAATACTTCTCAGCTTTCACCACCTTGCTATATTTCCCACATGGGCTTAAGGGAAAAATAGAATTACCAGAGTCATTAATAAACCTATAATGTAAGAACACTTGAACAGTTCTGAGAAGAGCTGGTCATCTTCTTCCTTTGTCTCAGACAGATTTTGTGGAGAAACATTTTAATGTTTGCATGACCTTTAATCAAATATACTGCACATTTTTAGGTTCCAGTAAATTATCGCCTTTCTGTAAGTACCAGTGGGTAGAGGAAGGGGATTGAGGGTCATAATGGTATCGTTAAGAAGCACATAAATATCATCTTTGCATTTTTTTTTATGTAACTTTTATTCCTGCAAGGGAAAGTGTGCTTTTCTCTTCTCTCCAACTAAGTCTATGGAAATTCAGTAAGATTTTATCAGCAATAAACTTTTCCAAGTTATCTTCCTTCTGGGTCTAATGCATTTCCTTGAGCCCTTCTTGAGCTCCAAAAATCATCAAGTCCCTTGAACTTTCCAGTCCTTAGTCATTACTAACTCATTAACTCCACTTCTCCTCACATCTCCTCTTTTCTTTTTCTCTCCTGTTTCAAAACCTTGTATAAAACTCTTGATGTATTTTTGCATGCACTTCAAGTACAACAAATTAGCCTTCTTTTACTGAATGCCTATAACATCCAACTCCCAAACATGAGAACTGCATTCCCACGGACTTCCCATTTCAAGCAAAAAAAAAAAAAAATCAACTCAATCTAGCTGGGGTGGGAAAAACAAACTAGATAAACATAATTAAACCAACCAATAACAACAACAACAACAACACACACACACACACACACACACACACACACACACACACACACACACAAACTAAGGGTAAAATAATGTAAAAGACATACAAAATCTTAGTGACTCTTGCAATGAGAATCCAGGGCATGCTGGATTAGGAACTCAAGCAGAGTTTAAGAACCTCTCTTCCTATCAGTAAGGTCTGATTGCTTCTATTCATTTCTGCTTTTGCAGGATTTTTAATATATGGCAACTTTTGTGTGTGTGTCCTAATTGTGCACTGCTGTAACTGTCCATTCATGGGGCATGGGAGAGTAGATGTGAGTCCTCTTACTCCTTAGACATCATAATAGAACTGGGTAGTGGAGATTTCTTGGAAAATCCAGGCTTTGTTGTCAGAGTAAACAATAGAAAGGTGACACATGTAAAATTTCCTATGTTAATAATTTACTATTATTTTGAGATGGTTTGGTTTTGATATTAGAGTGTAGCTCAGCTGGTCTGGAACTCATGGGAATCCTCCTGCGTTAGCCTATAGAATGTTGGTATTAGAAGTGTGTACAACCACATTTGACCTCATATAGCTACAGTTTTAAAAGTATTTTGGAGAGTTACGATACCCAAAACACAGAAAATTTATCATTCTATGTTACAAACATAATAAAAGTTTATCATCAGATGACAAAAAACAGCCACTGGTTTTTGAGGTCTCAGAAATACTGTGATACACAAACATTGAAATTCCTATGAAGACCTTTATAGTTTTTATGTGGGGCAATTTCTCTGAGCACTGAGGTTATTCGATAATAAAATAATTATCCTTGGCCACATTGGTAACATTTTTTTTTGAGAATAACACAATTCTGATTTAGGAATGGCAAGATCCTGATAAAACCCAACTGATTAGACCGAATCTCATTTTCTAAGTAGCTTTTCTGTGCCTAAAAGGAATCCATTATCATTTGCTTGGTTAATGTGTCTACATGTACCATGGGCCTTTTTAAGGTAGGCACATTTGAAACTCTGCAGGACATCCATCAAGAAAGACCTAGGCTCTGCCTGTAGCAGGATGCATTGCTGATCATGTTAGCTCTTCTAGAGCAACAGGAACATTTGTTTTGCTACCACTAATTGAAAGACTAGGCATTCAAGGTGAATTGTTGACATTTCTGCAGATTAAGCAGTATGAAGGGAAAGCTTGGTTCTTGTCATTAAAAATCTCACATTCTCATTGTGGCTTTTGACTTGATAGAATTCTTTTTAACTGTGTTTTATAACATAGTGGGATGCTTTGAGATCTTCAAACTACAGGAAGAAAATAGCTCTGTCCTTTAGTTCCCTATATTCAGGGTGATTTTGAATCATCAATCTGGCCTATTTTCTGTATTAACATTTGTTACAGTGCCTGCTTCTGTACATTGAAATCTCAAATGTTCTTCTTACTTCTTCCTTAACAAACTTGCCTTTGAAGGAGTGTTTCAAGTTTCCTCAGTAGATACCTTTGGCCCTGTTATTCACTAGAAAATAGCTAATTATTATTTCTTTTCTTAACGATTCTAGGTGTTCCATATAGAGATGGAGAGGATTCTGAATAATAATAATAATAACAATTATTATTATTATTGTTATTATTATTATTACTGAAGTGATGAAAAAGTATCTTTTAGTTTGTAAAATTCTGTGTATTATCCAAGAGTGTTCAGCTGCCATCTGGAAGTGTTGAGAAAGATGTATTCAGAGTAATGTGGTACTATGATCACATGACATGATCAGCCACCTTCCCTGATAATCACATCACTAACAACACCTGTACAGGCAAAATTACCTACGGCAAAAGGAGTGTGTGACAACATAGAGGTTCCATTATGACCTTCAACGCACAACACCACAAGCAAAGAATGAGAAGTCTCAGATGAGTAGAAAAGACTTCAGTCAGCTTCCCTACTGTAAATGGATCTGTTGTTCCACAATTGGCTCCTTATGTGACCAAGTAAGCAAGCATCATTCTAGATAGTGGAAAGACCATGAGGTCAGCTGCCACCAGTTACTAGATTCAATGTACTGTACAGTGTATTCTTCAACATTCTACATTTAATCTCTCAACAACCATATCCATCTGACTGTTCAGTTTAATCCAGAGTCTAAGAGTTGCTGTGTGTTTGTTGAAGACTCTGCATTGATAAGTGGTAGTCTTAGGCTTGAGCACAAGACTCATTTAAAAACAACTTGATCAACCAGTTTTAAGATGTTCCTAGAAGATGGAAGCATAAGATGAACAAAGAAGATATTTAAACTCCATGGGTTTTAATATATTTATTATTCCTTTCATTATCAGCAATACTGGCTTTTGGGTGAGGGGTCAGATTAGTTTTTAAAAAGGTAATGACCAAATTACTTAGCATTTAATACTTAATATTTACAGTTTACCTTCCCATATGAAGTCACTTAATCCAGGTACTTACCCTCTCAGATGACAAGTTTTATTAAGTAATTCAGAAAGTGCTACTTTTGGCCCAATGCTATTCAGTGTAGTGTAATCTAAGACACATTTTAAAATATACACAAGACTGAGTCAGATGCCAATGGTGTGATAATAATAATGATAACCAGAGTAAAACAACCCTGTCCATCTACACTGTGCCACTCAGGGGCCCATGAGGCACACATGCATCCATGAAAGCACTACTTTGATCAATAGAGGATGTCTCATCAGTCCAAGAAATATCCTTACACTAATATTTGCAATGCATTTCATTCTCCACCCTGGGATTTTCTCAGGAAGCCAGGCACTACTCTCTGACATTCTGGATTAGTTTGCACTTTGAAAACATGTAAATGAAGCAGTACATCATACATTCTTTGGTATCTGATTTTTTTCATTCAGAACTATGACTTTTTTTTGAGACAAGAAATTATAATTTTTCAATTATCACATTTTGTTCTTGCTTATCAGATTTTCCATTTCCACAGATCAGAAGTTTTCAATTTTATGGATAAACTATATTGTGTTTTTTTATTATTCATCTATTCATGGATATTTGGGCTATCCCCAGCTTTTGGCTACTCACATTAAAGTTGCATTGGATATCCACAGCCATGCTGTGTGTTTTCATTCCTTCTGGAGTAGATAAGATACCTAGTGGTAGAATGGTCTCATCCTACAATAAGCTTACTTTTAACTCCTCAAGGAATCCAGAGTTTCTCTGTAGTGTTTAATTAGTAGTAAGGACCTGTTGACTATGTCTGAGCGCTTCAGCTGTCCATGTCTTCCTCAGTACTTCCTGATTCTTGTATTTTTTGTTACAGACACACTCATGGGTTCAGATGCATCTCTCACTGTGGCTTTAACCTGCTATCCCTTGATGGTTAGTAAAGTGGAATATGTTTTCAAACGATTATTAAACAGCTCATCCATTTTGTGGTGAAGATTCTTTGTGGTTTCTATTAGACCCCTCGTTTTATTGAGTTATAATGATACTTTGTGACTTCTGCATCAAATTATGTTGTCAATTGATTCCTTTAAAACATTGTTATCATTCTATGTCATTTCATTTTCTTAATGTCTTTCAAAGGATAAAGATCTCTAATTTCAATATAACTTGATTCATATATATTTCTTTCATAATTTGTGTCACTTTGTTGACTTTAACATACTTTGCTTTCTCATGGGCCTTTATAATTATCTATATTTCTTGGGTTATTAGAACTTAAACCTCCCAAGGATTATGTGAGTTGCCAAAGAATGCTAAAGTTTTGCCACCAAAGGCAGAATGGAGTCCAAGGAAATGCAGTCAATTCTGCTGCACCAAGAACTACAAAAGGTTGCATTTATTATGAAAAAGGCAGAAATTCTAGCCTCATCTTGTCACATGAACAGTGGTTCATTTCCTGAGAGCAGTTTGAGATGATGATCCAACCAGCTCCTCTTCCCAGATGAAGGTTTTTGTGCTGAAGGACCCATCTTCTCTGTCTTTTCCTCCTACCCACTTTTGAAGACAATAGTCAAAAGACACATTAGGTCATTTTACATCCACTGCTGTGCTCTGCCCCTTTTCTGAGACAAAAATCACTATCATAGCCAGCAAATAAGTAAATAACATGGTTTCATATAAAAACAAAAGAAAACAAAATGATGTCTAGTGTTCATTTGGGACAAAGCTGTATATTTTCTACTTAGAATACAATTGAACATGATTTCTCCTTTGAAATGTGGGAGGCAGAGCACTTTTCTGACTTCACAAGAATCAAAAAGCATTGAGCAGTCAGTGCTCAGCTTCATCCACTCACAGCTTTCCTAGGAGATAAACCCAAGGAAACCTCCTCTCCTTCCTGCTTCCTATTACTCATGTAGGTGCCATTAATTGCAATGGATGACCTCATCATCCCTGCATCCTGCTGCTCTCCTGCCTGCTTCTCTAGCCAGCTCCCTCCTCACTTGTCTTTTGGCATATGTGAGTTTTATGTTTCTTTTGCCCCTGGTCTCCTTTGAATTACCACAGCTTGGTAGCACTGTAAGTCCATCACCTGCAAGTGTGACAAAGAATACTGTACAACTTCCAGCAATGGCAACATTAAATGGAAATTAGATTCCTTTCCTCCCCAGTTTTACATCTTACTTTAATTTTAGCAAACCAGGGTTGCAGAAATCATGTTCACAGCAACCATCTATCTTTTAGAGACTACAATAGCAGTTTTGCTTGCTGAAGTACCTCTCTCTTCCTGTGTCCCTCTCACCTATCCCTTTCACTCCTGTCTTTCCCTCCTGATTTCTCTTCTGCCACATTGCCACATGGAAGCATGTTGAGTGTGAATATGTGTGTGTGTGTGTGTTTGTGTTTGTGTGTGTGTGTGTGTGTGTGTGTGTGTGTTTTAGTCTGATTTCCATTCAAAGGACAAGACAGAGGAAAGGCACTTACCAGACTGATGAAATGGAATGCAGTAGTTCAGGGGCCTTTAACTCTGGAGTTCTATTTTGAAAGTAATATGTACCTTCAGAAGAAATGCCCAGGAGCCCAGATGAATGTCTGAATTGTAAATCTCCCAGGATGTTGAAAAATGTGAGGGAGTGAACATATCTAGGGGAATACCAGAAGAGTCATCAGTAAGCCACCAATAAGACCACTGTAATGATACAGCTAAATACTTCCCTGAAAGCCATATGCCTAAGTTCACCAATATGAATAACTTAACCCAGTGTGAACCTGTCAGTCCATCTTTACCTGACAGACTATTCTCTTGATTCACCTAGGGAACAAAAACAGCATTTAGATGGCTCCAATTCTTGTGGTATTCATAGACACGGTGTTGGATGGCACCTGTGACTTGGATAAATTCCTCTAAAGGCCCATGTGTTGAAAGCTCAGCTCCCATATCACAAAAAGTGACCAGATCTTTGATAGAGCCAGTGTAAGGTCTTCTAGTCTCTGGAGAGTACCCTCAAAGGGCATATTTAGATCCTGGTCCCTTTTAAGGTGAACAATTTTCTCAATCACATCCCCTCAGTGTTTATGCTGCCTCACTACAGACTCACAGCATCAGAGCCAATTAACCAAGGGCTGAAAACTAGAAAAGTGTGTACAGAACAGACTTTTTCCCTGTGTGAGTTGATCTACTTTAGGTTAACCTATCTCAGCTTGTGATAATGATGGGCATATGACCAACACAGAAGCTCTGTGGGTTTTTCAGTTTGCCTCTTAAGTATCAGTTATCTCTTACCCTTCCCTCCTTTGCTGTTTCCCAGGAAGGCTGGTCTTTTGGATTGTAGGACCGAAGATCTTTTTTGCCTTCTGGTTCATGGGTTGAGTGAACCAGTGGCAAACAGTGACAGGATAATGGAACACGGAATATGAAAGTATGCAATGTTTATTATGTCCTTCATAGCTAAGCCACTCAATGTCTCCAGGTCCTCTAGTTCTCACAATTTGATTTATAAAGTCCCTTCCAGCTTAGCTGTAATGGTTCCCACTGGGGCCATTCCTGCCTGCCTTAAATCTGTTTTCTTTAATCCAACTCTATACCCATGAATAATCATCTAAGAATTTATTTAAATTTCCTTTGCATTAGATTTTGAAATGGTTCAATCTGATACATGTTTTCTAGCTAGATAATTAATTTTCTTGATAAATTTATTTTTATCTCAATGTATCTCCTTTAAAAATTTTACACTAATTTTTAAATATATGTTGTTATTGTACAGATGTGAGGAGGGAGTACACATGAGTGGAGGTCACAGGACAATTTTTGGGAGTTAGTTTTTTTCTTCCATAGTGTGGGTTCCAAGGATAAAAGGAACACAGGTTGTCTGGATTTCCAGCAGTTATCTTTAACTAATGAGTCATTATCCTGGTCTTTGGAGTGGCTTCTTAGTAAACTACAAATGTTCACTACAAATGGTGTCCTTGGCATGTTTTGAGCAAATAAAAATGAAAATAAGTTACACGATAGGCATATACTGAATAGTTTCAAAGAATTTCCATCTTCACTCAGCCTCTTCTTTGCCTGGCCTCTTAGGATACT
The DNA here is from genome assembly GCA_026225945.1 of Cricetomys ansorgei. Taxonomy (NCBI): domain Eukaryota; kingdom Metazoa; phylum Chordata; class Mammalia; order Rodentia; family Nesomyidae; genus Cricetomys; species Cricetomys ansorgei. The sequence continues at coordinate 18,712,928 of JAMJFZ010000242.1, forward strand.
GACATTATACTCTCATGCACTGCATCTTTGGCTTTACAAGTTTCCTGTAAGGTATGTGTGGGGTGGGTATTACACTCTAGTAAGGCTGGAGGGCAGCCCTAAGTATTGTTCATCAGGAGCCATCTACTCTTTATCCCCTTGAGACAAAGTTTCTTTTCTAAAATTATTTATAATATTTTATTAATAATTTGAGTTTCATACAATATATCTTGATAACACCTTCTTCCCATTCATCCATGTCCAACCCTCCCACCTCTGTGCTCTCAAAAATGCAAAAAGAAAAGAGAGAAAAAAGAAAAGAAAGAAAGAAAAAGAAGAAAATTAAGTCAAGCTTACTTGACAGGAGCATAGATGGTGGGCTTCACCAGGGTCTTTGGAGGCAGAAGGCTGCTCTGATTGTGTACTTTAACCTTTTCCATACTAGCTTGAGATGAAGCTTGAGTTAGGCCTGAAGTTGAGCCTCATTGTCAAAATCCAGACATAGAGAAGGCAACTTGGTATCATGCAAGCCAGAAGGCATTCCACAGGTCCTCTGACATCCCACAGGGACCAGGACATCCTGCAGGCATCTGGTCATCCTTCAGGCACCTGGACCCTACAAAGACACATAGTCATCTGGAAGTGATTAGGACTTCCCACAGGCATCAGTGACTTCCACAGGTACCTGGACATTCTGCAGGGACCAGATACCTCACAGGCATCAAGACATCTTGCAGGAATCAGGGCATTCTACAGGCACCAGGACCTCCCACAGGCACCAGGGAATCCTGCAGACACTCAAACATTATTCAGGCACTCAATCTTCCCACAGGCAATCTTAGACATCTGGTCATCTTGCAGGCACCTGGACATCCCACAGGTAGCAGGGCCAACCAGAGACACTGGAGTGTCCCACAGGTGCTCAGACATCTAGCAGGCACCTGGACATCACACAGACACCAGGTCAGCCAGAAGTCTCCTGGGCCTCCCACAGGCACTGAAGCCTCCCAGAGGCACCCAGAGTTCCCACAGGTATCTAAACATTCTGTAAGCACCAAGGTCTCCTGTGGGAAACAAGACCTCCGTGGGCACTAGGGCATGCCACAAGCTTCTGGACATCCCCCACACTCCAGGGAATCCTGGAGATACCCAGGAATCATGCAGGCACTAGGCTAACCTATAGACACCCAGATACCTCACAGGAACCGGTTATCCTGAAGGTACATGGACTTCACACACAAAAGATCCATATAAGTCTTTTACCACCACTGTATCTTTCTAAGCACTCTGGATTCACAGTTTTTTGTCACTGGACCAGGCATCTGTAGCGTCTCCTTTTTCACGAACATGTGAGGAGCTGTGAACGTCTGACTGAGGGTGATGGTGTAGTTGCTGGAGCCCTGATTGACTCTGATCACCGACACACCACCATCATGAATCTCCATGCAAAATTTCTTAATGGTTGGGAGTAACTGGTTTTGTTAGGCTGGCTGGCCGGTGGCTACTGGATATGCCTGTCTCTGCATCCCCAAGGCTGATATTATAAACCTGTTGCACCATCCCTGGCTTTTCTATGTGGGTCTGAGATCAAGCTCAGGTCCTCATGCTTGTATGGCAAGAATTTGATTTAGTGATCTGTCTTCCAGGATTTAAAATGAATCTTTGTCAAGGTTAGTATTCTCACATTTTTATGCAAGAGCCACTTATTTGTCTTTCAAAGCTTGACTGAAGAACAATTCTACTAAGAACTGTGCTGAATTCTCAGCCCACAAACAATAGTAATGACCCAATAAGAACTATGCCATCTATGCCAAATCTTTTCTCTGTGGTAGCAAATATGCCAATAAATAACCATTCATATTTTGTTTCACCTTTCATGAATTCCTTCATGAAGTGATTACTCCCATAGTCACTTTGGTTAGTGGTGGCAGAGTCAGGCAGAATCTAAGCCTGGTTTATCTGAATCTTCAGTCCTCCTCAATAATAGTTGTACTTTTGCAGTTCTAACACTGAAGCATCATCATATCTTGATCTCTGTCAGCTTGCCTTCTGTTGCAGAATAACCTTTTTTACCCTAAAGAAAAGGCCATTTATTTCTGGACAAGTTTGATAGGGTAGTTTTGGCGTACCACTTTGTAGGAAAAAATACTTTAGAAGCCTCTTATGCTGCCCAGATTGGACAATTTGGGGGAAAGAAGGGATAGATAAAGTGACAGAATTGGATAGTTAGGGGATTATAAGAAGAAGTATGATTGAAGCTTTTCCAAATTTGATTCACAAGTTAAAAGTATCATAGTCAAGAGCCTGCCAATGGTGATTTATAAGAAGTCTTTAAACCAACGATGATGATTATATCTTAGGCTGAAAATGGACATAAAGGGATTTTAAATATATTTTTCCATTAAGGTCTCTCAATAAGTCTATTCAATCACATCTTACGGGCCTCTCACTATGAGCCAGTGCTGGTTATGGGCAGTGGTGTAGACAGCAAAAAGATTTGCTAGTCCATGTAGTTATATCATAATATAAATTAAAGGTTCCCTGCATTTCTACAAGTTCAGTGTTTGTCTCTGCAACTATATCCAAGCACAACACTGAAGATTCAAAGACCAGGGTAATTTATCATGCCATGTGAGTATGGGTTGAATTTCTCAGGCTTTAGGGTTGTCAAAAGTAGCAGAAGAATGGTCTCATAGGTGAACAAAGCCAACATCTCAGCATTTACATCTCTAAATGGTTGATATGCTTATGATCTACATTGAGAAGAAAATTATATCTGAGAAGAAATCCAGCTGTAATGATTGTGATGGGCATGGGGAGAAAGTGACTCTCTATAGGACATAGAAGTTTGGGGTAATGCAGGAAATAGCATGCCACATTTCTTATGAGCTTAGATATGACAGGGCTATATCACATTTTAAATAAATGGCTTTCAACCATTTCTATTCATAATATATATCAAAAAATTCTCTGTTTCACAATCTAGTAAGTGTTCAAATGTGTACACACACAAGAATTTTAACAGCACAATATTGCATATTGTCTGCTTTAATACTTTCCTTATTATTTTTCTTTTCTCATTAATTTCTTTAAAATTTGATTGATGGCCTTAGAGCAACTTTATGACTAACTAATGGTTTGCGATACTAGTTTCAAGACTATTACTTTATATCAATAACATTAATGAATAAACAAGTGAATAAATTAGATGCTGATGCTGCTTCAGTGGTGGTCCAGCAGAATTTATTTTAGTAACATTGTAAGCTACTTTTATTTTATACTTATAGAATAATTGAGGGTCTTACTGGGTGACTTAAATTTTCCTCACTTATTCTCTATTGTACTTTTTAGTGGGGAATTTTATGATGTATTGATTTGTGGGGATATAGGGATCTGCAAAGCTCTCAGAAAAAAACCTGTAAATAAAGTGCCAAAGTAGCAAAGGAGATTTTGTCAGCATAGGGCTTCTAGGAAAGTAGTATTTGATATGGTTAAGAAGGCCTGTAGCATTTTTGACAGTGAGATAGGACAAAGACAGTTTCCACCAGAAACAGTCATTTTGGAAGACCAGTGAGAAATAGACTTATTAATAGGTGAGCAAGAAGAGATAGTGGGACTAATCAAATGAGAGGTTAACCAGTTTACTATAAATTGTTTTTTATGGACAATTTTCTGTAACTATTTCACAAAATGGGATCTCAGAAGTTCTTTATGATTTTGAGTGAAAATAAGAGAAGGGTATGGTTGAATAAACTAACAAAGGTATTTTTCTTCTAGGTGCAAAGCCTCTAAGAAGAGGGAATCTGGAGTGATTTATTTTATTTTTTTAGCACCTAAAACAAGACTTGGTACAGAGTTATGTGCGGGAGATATGTTCTAAATTGATGGATCAATGAGTTAAAGGAGAGCACAGACCATCAAGGCAATGGTCTCCATTAAACTCTGCTTGCTCAGCATTCATTGTCCATTATTGTAAAGAATTTACATTGGTTCTCTTTCTAGGAACCTTCAAATCTAGGACTTTCTTGCAATCGTCTTCCTTAATAATCTGTTCTCAGTCTCATGAGCATGCTTTGTAACGTTCTATCTTTGTTGATGTTGGACTGAAGCTGTCTTCATGATATACATCTTAGTCAACATTTTGGGTCCTCCTGATGAAAATGGCTTCTGTATGAAACCTTATGTAGTGGTGTGGTGGCTGTGTCCTTGATGCTCTTCTCATCTGAAATCAACTTTACTAGAAAATAAAATAAAAGTAATTTAATGTGTGTTATATTTATTATTAAGCATATACATATATTTGAGACAGTTTAAGAATCAAAGAAGGTTCAAAAGCAAAATTAGAAAAATATCAAACATTCAAACATAACCATTATTAAAAATAAGATATAGTAAAACTTACTAAAGATGTAGTGCAAAGAAAAAATTGGGGATTATGATCTCAGTGAAAAAGAAAAAGAAAAAAAAAGAGAAGAAAACAAGATTATCCCTGAATGAGAAGTATATAAAACTTAGATGGCTTTATGAAGGAATAAAAACCTGTAAAGCCATAAAAACAGTTATTTTGAGAAATAGTGTAAAACTAAAATACTGTTCAAAACGTGATAAATAGAAAGAAAGGGAAGCATGAAGAATTAGAGCCTAAGTTGTGCATACTGGAGGAGAAGGGTTAGTTGAATGTATAGACTCTTTGTTGTGGTTTATGTTGGTGTTGAGTCTGTACTGGGCATATCTGACGCCTTCACCTCAGTAGGTTTCTTCTCTGTATAGCAGGAGCTTCTGCTGCCCATACACAGTTTTGCAATCTGTTGGCTGGGCTGGTTCTTTGGTTCTCTCCTCTTTCTGAGATTCTCCAGATGATACCACTTATGTGGCTACTAATGTTCTTGATGTGGGGAAGGGTGTCTTCCAAAGTCACTGAGAGTGTGGGAAGAAAGCACACTACTGATAAGAATGTTTTCAGACTGCCTCAATATAACATTAATCACACTTCTGGAGGGATGTGGCCATGGGTGGCAGACACAGCGGAGTTCTAAAGCTCTACAGCAGTAAACACCAGCTGATGATTATAGAGGTTGATTCACATGAGCTGCCTTGCCTGCTGTCTGAATTCTCCAGCTTCCTGGTGCCCTGTTCTCCTGTTTTACAATGGTGCCTAGAGCTGTCTTTCACCTCAGGAGTGGAATTTAGGCTCCCTAACTTTGGTGGTCTCTCAGGCTCCAAATGTCTTGGTTCTAACAAGGGGATCTTTCAGAAGATCATGCCCAGACACTTTATTTCGAGTCATATACAGAGACAAGATAAGGTCCTCTCCATTGCTGACCTACTCACTGCTTCATCAAAATCCACAGCTACCAGAGTCATTTGGCTTCCCTGTTTGCTCACATTCCTGCTTCTTCAGCTACAGCCAAGGAGCAGCATGGCTGGAGCTGTGTTTAGTTTCCCTTGCTTTCCCACTTTTGCTTCTCTGTGGCACATTGTCTGCTTCTTCTCTGCACTTCTTAGACATGTGGTTATTTCCTTCATGAATTTCCAAAGTTCATTCTCCTTTTGGAATGAAGTGCATTTTTTTTTGTCTTGTTTGGGTTATTCTTCACTGGTGTATGTGGATGCCATCTTACCTGGAAGTTACAATCATTTATAACCACATTATGTAAATACTATTGACATTTTCTTGCATGAAGTTGCTGACATTTTAATGTCTATATTGACAAATGCATAGCACATGAATACATATGAATGTAAGAATGTATAAACATGAGTATAAATTGAAGCCAGGAAGCACATCTTTTTTACACATTGTTTTTTTTTATTTAGCAATGTATGTTTTGCCCATTTCCTAAATATTTCTAAAGAACATAGCTTTAATACCCATTGAATATCCTATTATATTTGGCCTTATATGTGAGGATTTAGTATTTTGGGACATTTATACTGGTTCTTTTTTTGCTTTTAAACAAGTTTTGTAATTAACCTCTGTATGGTTAAAATTTCACATTTGTACCTGTTATTTCCTTTTCACATGTAAATACAAAAGAAGTTTCTTGAAAAAAATATATTGTCAATAATATTATTACAGATGACAATAGATAATTGTCCCATGTGTTTAAGGGACCTCCAAAGGCATTTGTTATTTATACTGTCTTAGGAAGGTTAAAAATTTCAATTTCTTTGCATATTTATCATCTTTAGTTTTAACATGTTTCAGAGACTAGAAATATGAGAGTTAAAATAAATCAGCATTTAGTATGAATTATTCCTTTAAAGGTGGACTATAATATTATTATTGTATGCTGTACCTATTTTTCTTTATTTCAGCACAGGTCTTTGTGGGATTGTTTACTGATAAACTTAGACTTTAAACAGTGTGTGTGTGTGTGTGTGTGTGTGTGTGTGTGTGTTTCACAGGGCCATTTGCTTGAGTATTTGTGTACCTGGTATATGCACTTGTGTGTACATGTGTGTGTTCAAGTAAGCATGAATATGTGTCTATTAAAAAGGCTGTTGTTAGCATGTCTTCCTCAGTCTTATGTTTTCAAGACAGAGCCTCTTCCTGAATTTAAAGCTCACCAATTTGACTGCACTTGCTGTTCAAAGGGTTCCAGGGACGTTTCTGCCCCCATCTCTGCAGCACTGGGATTATGGATGCGTGTCATCCTGCCCAGCTTTTACATGGGTGCATGCAAAATCAGTTCCTCGCACCTGTGAAGCAAGCACTTTACTCACAGAACTGTATCTGAAGCTCTGGAGTTATTAGTTTATATTTTCTGAGCTTCTATAACTTTTGTCCAATATTCATATATAATGTGGATTGTAGTCCATAGATATGTGTAATAAAACAATATACATCATTGAATGAATACACATGAGATTAAGAGAATCTAGAGTCTAGAGTATCTACAAAGCAATTGTATTCTTTCTCAGATCTGCTTCCTGTGTAGTGTGGAGAGTGAGAAGAATGCAGACTGTGGAATCCACTAAGCTAGGGTGTGAATAGCAACGCTTCACACAGGCCATCTCCTTGGTCTGTTCCTTCAGAGCATGGTAAATGTGAGATACAACGACGTATGTAAAGAATTAGCCTAGTAACTAACACATGATAAAATTGAATAAATATTAACTGCAGCACTTCTGATTAAACTGTTCTTCATGCATAATGGTTACTGTTATCTAGAAAATACAACAGTTGTTTAATAAGCACAGTGAACAACAGTAAAATTCTACTGGATCAACAGAATAGTCAAGTAATCCAGCTTTGAAATAACATTTAATAAAATTGAAGTAAAAGCTTCATTGTTTTTTTTTTTTTCACTTAAAAATGTATTCTTCCTCCAAGTCACTCAAACTATAAACAACACTAAACTTAGTCAGTTTTCAATTCCCAAGCCCTAGGTACAAGTCTCATTTTCCCTCTCAGTAAAGTAAGAATAACTAAAAAAATACTTTTCCACACCTAACACTTTCTGATATGAAGCTCAAGACATATACCCTCATAAGTACTTGAATAGCTTTCCCAAGAAGTACAGGGAGGAGTGACCTGGTCTATACAGTCCATGCTGTAGACTGAAATCCCACTTCCTGCTGATGAAGGTTGCCGCACACTCAGACTTTAATGCACAGGAGCCTGGGTTCAGCTTCCATCCAGTCTGTCTTGTGTTTTAGCACTTTCTTTTCTAGATGCAGAGAACATGGGGAATTTTCAAGGGACACTGAATCATTTCTAATGACTGAAAGGAACACATTCTCCTTGGATTGACAGTGGTGTGGGAGAGCTTTGGAAGGAAATATTCTTTAAGCCTTGATTCCATGGTTGATTTTGCTGGACCTCGTGAAACCTGTTACTACTTGTTTCCCAGCTGCTCTTTGTGTGAGTGGGATTCACTCTTATTCTGCAGATGTTTTTTCTGGGTGATACTGCCTTTGCCACGACAACTTCTGTGGATCCATAAATAATGTCACTTTACTATGTCCATATTGATCTGGACATAAGCAGAAGCTTGCCTGTGTCCACTACTCTCAAATCTTTTTCTCATCTGGAGAGATCTTCTTCTCTGCTCTCTGCTCACTTTCTTTAAAGATGAAGTAAAAGAAAAATTACCCTTTTTATAGCAGCTTCTGTCCCTTCAATTTTCTGCCTTGGAGACAGACAGCTTTCCATATTACTTAATGTGACTTATTCCCTCTTGTTCAGGGAATTAAAAGAAAATTCTTCTATTTGAGACATCACTGTCCATTTTCTTCGGATTTGCATTTCACTTGAGCCAGTCTTACATGTAAGAGTTTTCACATTCTTCTTTTTTCATACTCTTTTCTTCTCTTTTTGTGGTAAGTTTGATTGTTATGAAATCTACTCGCAATGATAGTAATTTGGAGGAAATTGAAATGGAAAAGTAAGAAAATAATCTCCTTTGTATATTATGTAGTCTTATCTATTTTTTCCTTAGCTAAAAATGAAATCCACATTTCATAATTTCATTTAAATTTGTTTTATATAGCTTTTTGTGAACTGATTTTTATATTTTGGGATCATATCAAGAAAAAATATATATATCCCCTTATATCTGGTAAGCATTTATTTATCTTTATTATTGTATCCCAGAAGCTCAGATCTTGTAAGAGCCTGGATAATTTATAAACTTCTAAGGATTTGTCATTGAGATATTTGGTATAATGTTAGTTATAACTTATCCAGCTGATAACATATCAAAACATACAGCACAGCAGAATAGTAGGAACAGAAAGAAAGGAAAACACTAAATCAAATTATAATAAATAATGTAGTCTAATAAAATAGATGTCTTAGGATTGCATCAGTAAGAGAAAGAAGGTTAAGGAAATACTGATTCTGCAGGATGATAAATTGAAGACAACTCTAGCCTTAATGTATTTTTGATTCCATGCAGGCATCAACCAAATCACAGAGGCAAAACTGGAGTGCACTAGAATTAATTGCATACCTGGAGTACCTGTTGGTGGTGGAGCCTGACTATTGTCACTCCAATTACAGTTAATGAAACTGTACACTCTAGATTGTGTTAATATGGTGAGGTCATATCATATCATATCATATCATATCATATCATATCATATCATATTCTATCATATCAATCATCTATCTATTTATCTATCTATCTATCTGTCTATCTATCTATCTATCTATCTATCTATCTATCTATCTATCTATCTATCTATCCATCTATCTGTTGTCATCTGAAGTTCTTGATTATCCAATCATGTCTAATAACATGTTATGAAATAGTAACTCCTGAGATACCTTGCCCATACTTTAGAGAGAGAATCCTATATAGAGGGGCAAAGAAGAGTGTGAAGACACATTATTGGCTTGGCTCACTCAGTCTGTGAGCAGTATATCATATACTTTTGTCCAGCTATATTTTTACAAGGCTATTCCTGCTTCTATTCTCTCTGTGCAATGATATCTCTTTTAAAACTCAGAAACTAAAGGTTTGATGAGCTTCCAAATAGCTGAACAGGTGGAAATTCCTGGAGGTTAGCACTTCCAGAGGGCATAGAAGCCCTGGTCTCTACTTCCAGACCTCACCCTCTGCATCTTTTCATTTGTAGCCATTATAAGTGTATTCTTGACAGCCATACTTCTATTCAGTCACAGAGAAGCACAAATTAAATAAGGTTTTGGTTTGTGACTGGTATCTGAAGTGGAGAGGGGATTCTTGGAAACTGAGGTCTAACATGTTGATCAAAAAAACAGTTAGAACTGAATTAGTTAGTTAGAACTCAGTTAAATTGGGAGACAGCCAGCTCGTATCTTCAGCTCTAGAACTGCCTAATTGGTGTGTTGGGAAAATTATTGGGAGTCTAAGTTAGATTTGATTTTCCCTTGGTATCTTCAGATACCCTAGCCATTTTCAAATAAAGTAATTAAAATAATTTTTATTAATTTATATTAACAATTAAGTTCTTTGCCTGTGTTAGCCAAATTCAACATGTGACTAATGGTTGTGACTCTGGGCAGAGCAGATAAGGAATTCTGGCATGGAAAAGATCCTGACATAAGGAAATTCTAAAAGACCAACTTTGGTTGTAAAATTTTGATAAGTAATCTTAATCACATAGAAAATTAGTAGTACTCCAAGCAGTGGTGGGGCACAGCTTTAATACCAGCACTTGGGAGGCAGAGGCAGGTGGATCTCTGTGAGTTCAAGGCTAGCCTGGTCTACAGAGTGAGTTCCAGGATACCCAGAATCATAATTGAGAAACTCTGTTTCAAAAAACCAAAAATAGAAAAAAAATAGTAATAAAATTATCGACTTCCTTGTAAGTAATCACTACTAAAAATATAAGCAATAACATAAATAAAAAAATCCACATGTTCTCTCTTTTTTCCCCTTCTTTTCTCTCTAAAGGTAATTGTCATCCTGAAGATAGTCTAGGCTACTGGCTAGTATATTTTTGAATATTTACTATATGTAGGAATATATTAAAAAACAATTACATATTTTGTGCTCTATAACTTTTATATTCATTATATTGATTTGCAGCTCATTGTTATGGTGAAGGTTTCCAATTAATATTTCCTCTAGGGATTTAACCACAGTGGTGCAAATAGTTCTTACATCATGTCTACAATCTGTACATTCATCTGTAGAATTTTCTGCGTATATATCTGCTTTCTGTATGATAGTCTACTAGGACCCTCATGATGAAGTTCTTCATGTTAAACTTTTTACAAGCTCTGTTAGAAAACCTACCTCTGTCCAAGGTTTGATAATTTTCAGATGTACAGATTGCAAGTCTTTCAGAAAAGTACACAGTCTTCTTCATCATGCTGATTGAGGCCCCAGCATGTCCTTGCTTCAGTCAGGAAGCCTCTGAGGAATCTGTAGATAAAATTGCAAGCTTATGAAAGCATAAGGGCAGAGACCAGAGCTCTGGCATCCCAAAGCATCTGACAGAGGGAGGCTCGTTTTATTTTACTGTTTGTTGACTGTTTCCTAAGTAAATGAGTATCTATGTAAATTGAGTTCCAAGATATACCTTACAAAACATTCGCTCATTTCTTTGGGTGAAAGATATGTCACTCAAGTTTATACCAAAATTTCCACTCCACCTGAATATCTTTAGCTGCTATCTTTTGATGTTCTAGTCTCATAAATTTAAAAGTAATGCCCAGATCCTACATAGAGACATGCAGCGGGTATTAGGTCTGTTTCTCCTTCCTTTTGCCTCCTCCTTGAAAAAGATTCTGTCCTCTATGGAATGTGAAATCAGCCTGGTGGGCTTTTTTTTTTTTGTTTTGTTTTTTGAGGATTTCAATGTAACACCAACAATGTGTTCTCCATCTCCATCACTATGTTTGAAGAATGTCTTTCTTATACTTTCCTTGGGTTACAATCCAGAGTTATTTTCACCAAAAAAGCTTGTACATCATTTCAAAGACAGCGTACCTTTAAAAAAATATCAATATATTTCAATACTGCATTTCAGTCGTTTCACACTGCAGCTTATTTATTTAGAAAAAAAGCATTAGTGAATTGAACATTTCAAAAATTTTTATTGTGGAAAATCTCCATAATTGATTATCAGAATAGGCCTGAGGCTCATTTTTGCAGATTGAATATTTTGATAAGCCTGCAGAAAACCCATCACAGAAGCAGATGCTCAACTCCACTCTGCTGATGGCAATGCATACCACCCTTGGCAATGCATACCACCCTCGGCACCACTAGTGACCCGAGGTAGGTTTCCTTACATCACAGTCCTTTCACTTCCAGGTACATCCTAAAACAGAAGTGTATTTTAGATAGTGAGGCACTGGGCTTGCCTTGTTCAGCCATCCATTTCTCCACTGACAGATGGGGTACAGGAATTCTGAGGCATTCAGAGTCACAACATGTTGGAAGTACAAGTGAAATATCCAAAGGACTTTCCTTCTGGACCTCTGATGCATTGATTGCCCTAGAAAAAATTTTTTTAAAAAAGAAGCTATCTGCAGACACACAAACATACACACACACACACACACATACACACACACACACACACACATACACACGGACAGATAAGATAGCATTTAAAATAAATTAACCTTGAAGGTATATAATGAACCTTGTTAACTTTGAGATTTGACTTAATATACAAACAGGGCATAAGAAGTAGGCATAATTATTGTGGCCAGCACAATGTGGGAACACATAATTACATCTTATTATCAGTCTGTGAATCCAAAGGACAAAGGGCAAGTCTTTCATGTAAAAGAGAGTGATAGATAAACCTACGTATTGTAAAAAAAGATGTGGAAGTCTATTTTGGCACTAGTTTAAAGGAAAAGTAAGGTTCTTTTGAAAATTAATAAGCAACCAGCAGCTCGTACCTCGCTATAGGTAAGCCAAATTACCTTGTATTACTTAAGCTATCTTAATCAAATAATTCCAAATAAGTAATATTTGAAGTCAAATGTCAGAATTAAACACAGTTTTGGAGAAAATACTATTTTGGCTTCTACTTCAAAGAATTCCTGATTTTAAGAGAAAAGAGGCCTATAAAATTGATAATGCTGAAAGACTGAGAGTAGTGTGTGGAGAGATGTAGCAAGTAAATAGGTACCCAAATGAGTCTGCTGTGCTTACATAAATAGGACAGAGTCCTCTAAGATAAAATATCATTAGAGATACTATACTGAAGAATAACATAATGACAAAATACTCAACTAATCAAAAAGGTAATAAATTCTAAATATATACATCTAAAAATCTTCAAAAGTCAAAAGCAAATTGCTATTGTTAGCCAGAGAGCAGGGACTTTGCTATTCACCATGAGATAATGACAATGACTCCTGAACTGCATCTGTACTGACCATTACAAGCAGATAGAACAGCCAGTATCGGCACAGTTTGTCAGTCAGTATTTATACCATATCTAATGAGCATAATAGAATAAATAACTAAAAATAGTACATTTAGGGAAAATGATTCAAACATGTAGCTAGAGAAAAGAGGAAATCAAGATGGAAAGTGAAATTTTTCAATAACACAGCTCTAATATACATACTGTAACAGACTGACATGGTACAGTGTGTAAAAACAGAGTCAAGGCACTTTTATTGCTCTAAGTTTTCTACATATTCAAAAAATGGTCATAATTAGTCAATTAAATACAGTAGACTACAATTAGGAAACAACAGAAATTTTAAAAAGGACATTTGCTGTAGAGTTACCAAGTAAACTGGAGGCATGAAAAAGTGCTATAAATTACACAGTGAATGAAGACACTGGAAGCAACTTCTACTCCTACCACTGCTGAGAAAATGGCAAGAAAAGCAAGAAACTTAGAAGAGAGGCTCTGTAGAGATACAATTCAGATCTCTGAGCAATGGTGGAGAATTACCAAGCATGCAAAGCACCATGGCAGTTGCTGGTTGTTGTCCACAAAAACCACAATTGCACATGAGCAATTGCTCATGGTGAAAATACTTATAAGTACAAGGAAATTATTGATATAAATATTCAGGTTACAGATGTCAACCATGACAGGGAAAAGATATGGTTATTTCAAAGGTAATAGTCCTAATTTTGGGGTCTGCAGTGTCCAGGGTTCATTAAAACTGTACTATATTGTTCTATGAATTCTCTGTATTGTAAAATACTTTGCAAAGAAGAAAAAGATTTATAACAAAGAAAAGGGGAAGGAACTGAGGAAAAGAAAATAAGAACAGATTTGGTATTGAAATCATAGCTTTGCTACTTATGAGCTTCAAGGCCTTGACAATTTACTTACCTCTTGACAAAATTAAAATAACATTGCTGCACAGCAGTTTTCTCAGAGATTAAAACCTTCCATCATGGAAGGCAACTCATGAAATATGATTACAGGAAGGTAAAACAATATGATGTCATAAAAGGGGTGGGGGTGAAACATTTCAACCTATGGGAACTTTCAATATCAGGAAGTGAACAACTCACTAGTTTCTGGAATTCTCTGAAACTGACCCATGCATATATAAGCAGTAAAGGATGATAAGAGATACTCGCAAACAATCTGAGGTTCCTGGAGGAGGCTCAGACCAACTGAGCCACCTGGAAAGAACACTCGCTAATCTGTTGAGCTGCCTGCTGGCTGTGCAGTACACTAAGTTTTCAGTTTTCATGAGCTGTCACCCATGCTGGGGTAGGCTTTGGAGAGACAATTGTCTTTGAGTCATTTATCCTCCTATAAGTAACCTCTTACTCATATTCCTGTAAGTAAATCCAAAAGATCTCCTTGGTTTACCAAGTTGAATTTGGTGATATCCATATTTTGGTTGTTGTTGGTTCCCTATTTGGGGTAAGAAGACATTTATTCATGTCTCCCCAGGAATAGCATCACATAACAAAATCTACTTTATAGAATTTTGGGAGAATTGAATGAGATGTTTTTGTAGATCAGCAGATAGTAATATCTAATAAAAGATAGCTGTCTTTCTACATGATATAGTCATTCATCTTTGTATCTGTTTATCAAACTACCTACGTGGCCTATGCTAATCATTATAGAAATTTACATCTATCCTTGTAAAGCATGCAGTCTCATAAATGGAGAGAGCTATTAACCTATCACAGAGAGAGGCATAGGGAAATACATTGTGATAAATGGTAAGAAAGCAAGATAAAAGAGAGAAGACAAATTCCTAGCAGAAATTTATATGCATTGAGGGAGTCAAGGACAGGAGTCCATGAAGAAGTGATACCAGAGGAAGTCCAAGATATTTTCAAAGCAGGCCCTCAGCCGGTTGTTAAGTGTCAGTCTCTGGATCCCAATTTCCATGATTGTTTTCTAGCTTGGAATTTTGTATGTATTAAAAGAGGCCATGAATTTGAAAGAAAGCAAGGAGAATATATTGGAAAAGATGAAAGGAGGAAAGATAAGAGGGACATGATGTAATTATAATCTAAAAAACGTAATAAAAATAGTTAATTTTGCCAGGTATTACCTCCCTGTAAACACTGTAAATGTCAGATGTCTATACCTTATTATAGAACTTTATATACAATAGATGACCAGTAAACTATTCTCTGCATCAGATGAATACTCAGGAAAAAAAATCAACTTTCAAATTCATTTCAGGCAAGAAAGTATATTCTTTCAATTTTATAATTGTTGTTTTTGTTCTGTTTTTTGTTTTTTGAAAACAGGAAGGAAAGAAAGAGAGAGGAAGGGAGAGCAAGGAATATATATATATATATACATATATATATGTATATATATATATGTGTATATATATATATACATATATATGTATATATATATATATATACACCAAATAACCCCTTCTCCATAAATTCCCTATTATGACCTTTCAGCCCTTCCTTGTATAATTCTGATTAGATTTACTTTTGGTTTTGGAGTCAAATCCCTGGAGTCTTGTGTTCTTGGATCAAATGAATAGAGCAGTTATTGGATGCAAACCTCTTCAATTCTGAGTATAGCATGTTTCTCACCTATGACCCTCACAGGCCCATAAAGTAATGGGAAAGAAAGATAAAGGAGACAATCTGAAAACTCAGTTCATTTTAAAAGGAAGGATAAAGTCAGTGTTGCATCTTGAATTTAATCAGATACAATCACATCTTCTTCAAAGTACACAAAAGAAATTTCCTTGATTTAGTAAGTAGCATAAGCAGAGATGGAAACAATGATGCATTTTTTAAAAAGGAATTTTTGTTTACCTTTCTAAATCAACTAACCATGCTGATAAGGAGTCTAAAGCAAGAGAGACATTCTAAAACTTGCTTAACAAACCTCAGACTTAAAATGTTGAATTGTATATCTAAAGAGCTCTGGGCCTCTCAAAGACAAGTAGTATCTTGAGATCTCAGCAGCATTGTAGAGCACTTAGTTTCTACCATGCAGTATGATGTTGTGCTTCACTCAAGTGAGAGAAAATATTGAACATGAAGAATAATATTAGTATTATTCTTAATAATATTATAAATATCATATTAATAATAATATAATAAAATATTCTTAGTAAAATGAATAATATTAGCATTGAGTAGAAGATTAAAAATAGATAAAAGATAGCAATGTTCTACCCTTTGCAGTTGCCCCACACCAAAACAAAAACTGAGGCTAATAAAATACTTTGAGTTCGTTGTGAATGATATCTATTTGGGCTCAGAATTTATTAAAGAGTTTATCTTCTAGTTTAGATGTACTCTGAATGTGTGTGTTATGGTATTAAGTTGGTTCTCTCTTTTGCGCAAAGACACTTGCCATTAGCATGTAGTATTGTGTGTCTTCATGAATGCATTATGGGTTCTCAGTCAAGTGTGGGAGAGGCAGTCTTTGTAAATTTCAGAGTCTAGAAGTTCTTTAGATCCTACTGCTTCCTTCCCTGTCTCAGTCACTGTTGGTACCTCACAAAACACAGTTCAGAGTGAATGACTTCAAGGAAAGATATGCCTCTTGCTAGCATAGGCCCAGGATAAGCTTCAATTTCTCATCCAGAATGGAGTAAGGCATGAGTATGTGTGCACAGTGGTCTGCCCATGTGTGTGCATATACCCAAATAACTACTTGTATCCCAGTTTATAAAAAAAACAACTAAATTAAAGTTTCACAAAAAATGTGTCTTTTTTGCATATGTCCACACATACACATATTCAACTTTCAACCTTGTTTTCCCTAGGTCCAATCCTACCCCAAACCCTAACCCAATCTAGACAAAGTAAAGTCCTCTGTGGTTGATCTAGTACCAACAATTTACAGTCTTAGAAACCTGAAACAAGCAAAGAAACAAACAAGCAACCATATTTTTGGCTCTGGATCTTAGAGAGTGACAAGACTCCTGGCTACTCAGATGATTAAATCAAATAGTTTTTGATATGTGTAAAATGCCAATAGGTATCTCTTCTTTTATTTAACATCTTTTAACACACATTCCCTGTAATCAAGACACTGTACAGGTTCTTACAGCTGCAAACTCTAGTCACTCCTTCACATGAGCATCTACCAACACACAAGTGTTTGACATTAGAATCATCCCAATCCATTTGTTTCCTTGTGTGTATACTTTATATATTACATGGATGCTCTTATTCTCTTTATTTCCCTATGCACTTAAAACAAATGCAACAAATATCTCAGGGTATTATCTGAACTCCGAGGGAACCACAGGACTGTTTACAATAGTTAAGCTATGGAGACAACCTATGTTTTGATTAGTGGAGACATAACTTACAGTGAGAGCAGTTGTCAATCATTTTCATTGGCCTTGAGTTCAATTCTCAGCATCACCAGAAAGAAAGACAAATTATGATCTATCTATACAGTGAAAAATCTTCAAAAAAATGAAATATTTCCATTGGTGAAATATGTATGAACCAGAAGACACAATACTATGCAAGATAAGCCAGACAGAAAAATCAATCAGTATATGGTCTCAGATTTATGTGGAATCTGAAAAGTTAAACTCACAAATACTAGTCAGTCTTAAAAATATAACTCTAATGCTATCTCTGTAAATTCTTTTTACCAGCCACTTTGTGAAAAACTCTTTGGTCAGATATTCTAGCACCCTAACACTTTATTATGTGTGCCACTCATGATAAACGGTTTCATCCCTCCTCACTTGTGTAGGAAGTATCTAGTAACTTACTAATTTTTTGTTGTTATTTGTACTTTTGAGACAGTGTCTCACTATGTAGCTCTGGTTGTCTTTGAACTCACTGTGTAGACCAGACTAAACTCAAATTCATAGAGATACACCTCCCTCTGCTTCTCCAGAGGCTGGCACTCTCTCCCTCCCTCCCTCACTCTTCCTCTCTCCTCTCTCTCTCTCTCTCTCTCTCTCTCTCTCTCTCTCTCTCTCCCTTCTCTCCTCGTCATTCCCCCTTCCACTCCTCCTCCTTTGCTCACACCTTTAGAACCACTCATTTACTTCCCCTCAGGGAAGATGGCTTCTATATTGGGAGCTGCCTTATGAGATAGACCCACCAGTGGGACACTTACAGACATCTCAGAAAGAAACTTAATTCAACTAAGAATCTTGTGAGTTGGCTTGTAAATGAGTAAATTTCATTTGAGGTTTGAATGAGCTACAGCCCAAACTTATAACAAGCACTTATGTGCTAGATCACAAGCTAAGTCATCCATTTAGGAATTAATCTTAGATTTCTGGCACACAGAAATTTTGAGATAAATGTGACTATTTTGTAGCACTGTGTTTTAATATGCTTTGATAATTGCTATAATTCTGCAATTATAGCTTTTATCTTATGGATAATTTATTAATTTATCAAATATGTAGTGGTTATCCAATCTTTCTGTTAGATGCTGTTGTTATAAGGGGAGCAGAGAGGAAAAGAGGCCAGAGAGACAGCATAACATTAGTTACCCAACATTCTAGAAGTTAGATGTTTTATACTTGAGTCTCATTTCCATGCTTACTAGCTGTGTGTCCTCTGAATCAGTTGTGAATGTTCTCAGACCTGTTTTCCCATCTGTAAAATGGAAATAATGACAACATTTATCTCAGAACATTTGTATGGAGTCTATGACATCAGTCACATGAGGCACTGAATATACTGAGAAACAGATAATGATCTTGAAATTGATACAGTCATTACTTTTTAAATTGTACTCAGCCTCTGAAGCCAAGATGATTTTCAGGAAGCATTTCCACTGGGAATTTGTACTTTATACAGCCTGCCTTCTGTTGCTGTAGAGATATGCTCCTATTGTGTGCTTTTCCATAGCAGAAAATGGACTGCACATCAGCTGAGGTTTGAATTTGCAACTAGGATCAAAACCTGGAAAAAAGGTTGTGATGAAACTTTGTAGGAATTGACCTTACAGTAGTGGATCTTCCATTAACTTAATAGTGGTAAAGGAGAACTAGGGTTGGTCCTTAAGGAGGACTTTAGAGAAATTTCTGTTTTATTCAATGAGGCACACAAAAGCCCAAATGAGAAGATGACTGTATTGCATTATTTGTTTCTCTACCCTTTCTCTCCTTCTGTATTTCCTGCAAGCCCCTCCACACTTTTCCCATTTCTCCATTCATGTCACAGGTATTCTGCTATTTTCTTCTCGAGGCCTCCGCCATGGTCTGTTTTGACTTTTATGGTTTCTGTGATTGATTCAGCTTATATACTCACGTCTACAGATTTGTAGCTAGAAACCTGGGATGCGAGAGAACATGTGACATTTGTCTTTTGAGGTATGGTTATCTCACTCAATAGAGTTGTTTCTATTTCTATCCATTTACTAGAAAATTCCATGATTTCATTTTTTTCTGTATAGCTGAATAGTAACCCATAGTGTAAATGTGCTGAATTTACATTATCCATTCTTCTGATGAAGGATATTTAGCTTCTTTCCATTTTGTAGCTAATGAATAGAGTGACAGTAAACATTGCTGAGCAAGAAGTATCTGTGGAGTGGACGCCAAATCCTTTGGGCAGATCCCAAGGGGTATTACAGCTGGGTCATACAGTAGACTTATTTTTAACCTTTTTAGAATTCTCCACACTGGTGTCCAAAGTGGCTACAGCAGTTCTAATCCTAAACTGGTGATTGAGAGTTCCCCTTCCCCTGAACCCTCACCAACATTTCTTTTTTGTCAGTTGTTTCACTGATTTTTGTCATTTTAACTGGGTGAGATGATCTCTAAATCCTTTTAACTCCAGTGTCAGGCATGAGAAACCTCCATTTGAGTTGTCGTCAGGGTTGTCCAAGTGAATCCCAAAGCCATATCTGCTATTGTTGTTGCACTTGGTTGCCTCTCAGAGGTTGAAAGTAAGTCCCTATTGTTGAAGACATCACATAATTCAGACACAGGGCACTGAAGATTGAGATGGATAGAATATGAAGGCCTCCTTCCTGTGGTCTAGCTTTGCCAGTACCAGAAAGTATATGAAAATTGCCAAAGTAGGGAAGTAATCCACATTCCTATCCATCTTTGATGTCTGTGAACCACAACAAGGAGAAGCTTGCCAAGCTACCCCTAAAGGTACAATAGTGGCACTCACATATTAGTGGTAACTAACAGCTACTTAATTGGACCTATGGCCCACACAACAAAGCAAAATCATGCCTGGTAATGGAAATCTAGCTAACAACTAGGGGCTAGTAGGGTCATAGATCTCAGAAAGAACCCACTATCACCACTTTATTAGACCAGTATATTTCTAACTGTATTTTCACACTTAAAATACTTATACACACAGATAGATGCAGCTCTTACTCCTCATTAAAGAATTTTTTTGACTTTTGTTTTTGAATTTGCATTAAAGGGAAACCATTAAGGAAACCACAACCCCTCACAGTGCAGAGATCAGTGGATCATAGGTAGCCCATCCCCGACAAAGGCGTCCTCAACACGATTCTTGTACCTAAGCCTTAGGGAACAACATGATGGAACAGGGGGTAAAAAGATTTTAAGAGCCAGGCCAGAAAGTCAGTTATAAAATTGTGTCTCCTAGAAATGACAGGGAAGCTACACTCATAGTAACTCAACAATATGGCTGCCTAAAACAGACCTGAGCAGTGACAATAGTCCCACTATAGCAACTAATGATTGCTCAGAGAAGAGAAATTAGCTGCTTCTAGGGATGAGATGCCAATCCGTTATCCAGTGCAAAGTGATCATCCCTGAAATATACACACAGAAACCAAAGATGGTCTCAAGTGTGTGTGTGCATGTGTGTGTGTGTGTGTGTGTGTAAAAATAATACACAATTAAAAAGAGGCCATAAATTTGAGAGGGAGTGAGGCAAGGATGGAGGGAGGAATGGAAAGTGATGTAATTATATTTTAATTAAAAATAAGTGAATACAATCTAAAACGAGAATTAATTTCTTCTAAACAAGTAACAAAATTCAGAGAATTAGAAGGATGAACTATAACCACTACAAAACAATCTTCCATATATTTACAATTAAGAGTTTTTTTTTTTAATTTGGTTTGTTTCTTGGCAATTAATGCATCATGTTTAACGTATCATTGGTAGGCATTATGATTATACACATACAATTAAAAATATAAAGTGTATGTGACTGAAAATAGTGTAATATCCTTACTGTTTCTCTTAAGCCTACACCTTTAAGGACATAACCTTTGAAAAGGTTTTGTTAATGAGGTGCTTAACACGACATCAATAAAGGGACTATGTAATAAACAATGATTTAAATTTGTTACTCTCCTTCACGACATTCAGGTTATTTGTTGTAGGGATAATCTGGCAGAACTAAGAGACAGGCATTTTGATAGTTTTGGTGTGTCTCTTAAGTCGGATGTGGCAGTTTGTGCTTCTTATAATAATGTCTGAGTGTAGCATCCCCTCAACTCTCAGTTTGAGCTTTCATGCACAGAATCTTAGGTATGAGTTAGTAATGACTGCAGACTCATGCTAGGCAGTGAGTTCTAGCTGTTTACTCCTGGGCTGCATCTGGGCCCACTGTGGGCTGTGATAGACAGTTGCTCTTGTAAAATATAAAGGGAATTTTTTCCTTAGATGTCCTAAGCTTTTGCAATTTAATAGAAATTTTGAGGTTTTTCCCAAAGTAGAAACTGTGTAAATGTTGCTGATAGATGACTGACTTCATAGAACTCATGGTAATGAAGAAAAACAAGAAGACACACACACACACACACACACAGAGTGCCTGAGGGATAGAGAGGCGAGTTCTTTATTTTAGCCATATCTTCACTGTGTTTAAAAGCATATGCTGTATTTCCATTGAAAATGAGACATTTTGAGTAGATATGAACATCTATGTAAGAAAATGCCCAACAGAAAATATCAGACAATAGATATCATTATTGGAAGGAATATTTGTCATATATGTATATATGTGTGTATATATATATACATATATATATATATACACACACATTTATACATATATACGTGTATATATTTACACACACACACACATACACACACACACACATACATATGTGTGATTTTCCTAACTGACTCAACCATAGTAAATTTTAAAATGCATGGCAGGTTTCCTGCAATTTATATAAAATGAAACTCTTTGGGGAAGATAACTCCTGAATGTCCGTGTGATTTCATGCTGCTGCCTCAAACTTAGATCTAAAGTTAGCACGGGCTTCTCATACCATCTCCAGGGGAGATGACATCAGAATGTGCCTGTTCAGAATGAATGTGTCCCTGTGCCTAGTGTTTCTGATGGTCTGTGTTCTGCCTCTGCATTCAGAAACCGCTGCCTCCTGTGATCACAAGGGAAAAAATATGAGAGAAATAATTATTGCTTAATTGAGCACTGATTCTTAAAATTATTTGTACATTCAAATTTTATTAGGTAACATTGTGTCATAAATTACTATATACAGAGGTTGTATGAATGCTTTTATCCACAATATGGCAGCTAGTACAATGTGTTTGGAACTGGGAGATTTTGAACCAAAACATGATCATACCCTTCTAGCCTTCTGCATATGCTTCTCCCAGCAATCACATTTTAGCATTGAGTAGTAGACATGTGTACCTGAAGGCACTACAAGTTAACATCAATGTCTAATGAGTGTAGAGCCACAGCAAGGTCACTGGTACATAGACCTTGTCTATGAATGTCAGTTGAGAAGACCATGACATTGCTGTTTGGATAAATACAATTTATGAAAAAGTTAGGGATGATAATATTTGTCTTCAAAACACAGAAGTATGGCCAGGTGAATATGTGAACCCATCTATGTTTTACACCCAGCAAAGGAAGGAACATCTGAGAGTCATCTTACCTGTTCAAGGATCTCTTAGCTATTTCTCCTCTATCTGCAGTCGGCAGCAGTTGTATGTGTTCATTTTACATTCTTCTGAGACTAAGAATACAATGTTGTAACTGTTCCCCTCACTTTTGTCTCTTTCCAATGCCTATTTTCCCCTGCTCACAATCTCTGGCATCTCCATATCAATTAGATAAAGCCCTCGCTGCCTTCAGTAGCTGCATGAGTCAGAATGTTCTTGTTTATTCTTCTCTTGCACCTCCTGGCCCATTAACTTTTACTTCTGTTAAAGTGGGATTCTTTGGGGATGAGAAGAGCAGAGCTTCTGTGTAATTTCAGGCCATGGTCAGCATGCCTCATTCTCAAACTTCAGTTATTGTTTTTTTTTGGTTGAAATTGCCTTTCCTTCTTCAAATGCCTGGTTGGCTCTCCTTCCTGCATTGTTCAACTTCTAGTTTTTATACTCTTCATATCTTTCCCCTTTTCTGTCCAAGCTATGCCCTTTGATTATCAGTAATAGAGATGCCACCTGTTCTAGTTTCTTCTTGTAAGTATCTGTTTAATGCCTATGTCTCCCCTCCCCAAGCATTGTTTTGAGGAAAAGACTGCTTCCTTTACCAGCTACTACATTGTAGCACTTACTGTTCTTCACTGAGCTATGGCCAAATCTATAGACATTAAGATGTTCACTTAATTAACAAATATCTGTTAAGTGAGAGGACGGGTAATAGAATACAAGGAAGTCTATCTGCCTTGCAGAGTCAAGCATGGCTCCAGGGATAGACATGACAGAAGTATCCAGAGAATGAAGCAAAGATAGACAGAAATCTAGGATTGGGTGGTTTGGGCTCCTGGCTAGAGAGACAGTAGTCCCTGGGAACCTCAGCATGTTTTGTTATATAGACTTGCACAGAAGAGGCAAGGGAACTGCATATTACTAAACAGGGACGCGGGAATAATGAATAAAGATAAATAAGGAGGCAGGGCTTATGGTATACAGCTGGATTAAGGAGACAGGTCTAGCTAATCTTGCAGCAATCAGTATCTGTAGGAGAGCAGTCTTCATGCCATAATATACAGGGGGGGGGAAAGCTGTAGTGGATATTTTTGGCATACACTGTCAACATTTGCTCTCAGTCTCAATCCCCAAAGGAAGGAATTGTCATGTCTCTGATCCTAACACACACACACACACACACACACACACACACACACACACACACACACAGGTGTATGGGAAGGCTTTGCTGTTCCTCCATGGTTCTGAGGCTAGGGTCCTTGTCATGGCTGGCTCATGTCCATAACACAATTCACTCAGGACTTCACTCATTCAGGGTTCTTTCTGCTCCCCACATTTCCTTATTTGCAACAATATTAACGCCGAATCTAATTGAAGGATTAATGAGGCTATCTTTGTAGAGGAAGTTTTATCTTTTCCTAAAAATATTCTTTTATAAATTTAAAAGTCTTTTCTTATAAACTCTTGCAAAGTTCATACAATGTATTTTGATCATATTTACCCTCCACTTCTCCCTCTAATTCCTCCCAGATCCACCAACACTTCCCTACCTCCAACATTCTATTCTCTTAAAAAAAAATAACCCATCAAGTCCAGTTTGTGCTGACTCCTGAGTGTGCAGCCATCCTCTAGAACATGGTTAACCTATCAGGAGTCACACCCTTAAGTTAATTGACTCCCTCTCTTACAGAAGCTATTGGTAGTCCTTAACTCTTCAGCTAAGAGTGTAAGAGTGAGTGCTGTGAGATCTTCCCTGCTCCATGCAGGAAGGTTGATTAACCCTATCTTGTATAGGCAACCACAGCTGCATTGATTCTGTAATGTCCAGAAGATACTAGTTTGCTCCATTCCTCCCTAGTCTCTGGCTCATGTCTTATATCCACCCTTTCTTCTCTGATGGTTCCTGATCATTGGGCTGGGATACAATATAGATGCCCTGTTTATTGTTGGACGCTCCTTGGACACTTATTTTTTTGTGCTTTTATCAGTACTGTGTTTCTGTGTTAACCATTATGTATTGCTCAAAGAAATTTTTCTGTTGAGGTTTGATAGGTGTTCTAGTCTAAAAGTACAGAGCTAGAAATTAAGAGTGTAGTTGTATTTGGCTCATTTAGCAGAATATTAATAGAAGGTCCACCTCTAGGGCTTGTAAGCTGCTCAACCATGGTCTCATGGTCAGAAATACAGTATCAGATACGTGTTTCCTCATGTTGAGTGGTCCTTAAATCTCACCAAAGAGTGTTTAGTTACTGCAAAATGTTTGTACCACTATTGTACCCGTATCTTTTCATGTAGGTCATTATTTTTTATAGAGTTGATTGCTGGGTAAAACTGTTGATGAATTTTCCTCATAATAGTCTATGTAGCTCCTTCAAGTACCAGGAAAGCCAGCAAAAAAGGAAAAAGCTTCTTGGTCAATACCAAGTTGATTTCTTGATGTTCTGGGACACCTCTGACTAACAACTAAAAGAGGAAGATATCCTGCATCTTAGCATTGGACTTTTAATTTGTCAAAAAATGACTTTTTGGATGAGAATATTCCTCTACATAGAGTAATTTCAACTAAACTCTTTTATATAAATATATATTCATATATATGCATATTTAAGATGTTTATAAGGTTTTTTATGGCTTTTCAACCATCCTTAGTGTTCATTATCCCTCCCCTAACCCACTCCTCTGCCTTATTCTCCCATCCATCCCTCTTGTAATATATTTCTTGGTGAGAACTTTGCTGTAGCCTATTAAGCATCAAATGAGAATTAATCTCTGCCCTTTAATTGTTCTTTCAAGTCCAAACCTCTTTCCATACCCCTGTCAGAGTTTTTTTTGCTTTTATCCCCTCACCATCATTAAATAGAACAATCCTTGATGTCACTCAATTATCATTATAGCCTGTGAAGATTTTATTTTATTTCCTCTATCCCTGGATAAACTAATTAATATCAAGTAGATATTTGAATTGTAATGTTATGACTAATAAGACTTAGCAATACCTTATAAGAAAAGTTTATCCCAGAGGTCACTATTACTTCCAAAATATTTTTGACATTTTTCTAGTAGCCACATTACCTCCTGATACTAGACATACATGATTAAAAAGTACTGACCACAGTTTAGCCTTAAGTACTCTAGTATTTTCCATTACCAACCTAGGTTTGGGTTCTTCCAAAGCTCTAAAACACCCATTTACAGATATTGATGTCCTCAGAGTGACAGTCAGCCCAGAGCTTTTCACACCTTTCAGTCAATGTCCTCTAAAACTCCCAAAGTCAGACTAAGAAAAAGTGTGGCCAAACAGAATGACAAAGTCCTGGTGGCTTCTGCTTAGCAGAAATAATAAATAAATAAATAAAATGGAAGCTACCCAAATATTTGTCTGTCCAGCAGATCCAGGTAAATCCTACATCCTTAACCCTAACCCTAACCCTAACCCTAACCCTAACCCTAACCCTAACCTTGTACCATGCCCTACAATGATCACTTTCAGATATCATAGTTTGTTTTGTCCTTGTCTATAGCCCCAAGATGTTGCTTAAATCAGAAAAAAGAAGTATGGAGGGATTTCGATGTTTTGTTCAAAGTTCCATACAGGAAAAGCTAGTGCTTGGTTTGTGTGTCAGGGGTTATGAACTTCTGAAGTCTGCAGTCTTTCACCATCTGAATTGAAAGACTTTCCAGAACTTTGTTTCAGTCACTGTTCATGTCTCCGAACTCTTGTTTCAAACATTGTTATACCCATTCAGTTGCACTTAATTGTGACTTCTTTTGAACTACTGTCTGTGTACTTATTGTGTGGTTGTTTGAATTCTCCAATTGCATAACAACTCTTCTGTGATAGAACAGTACTTACAGCTATACCATGTGAATTTCACGCTCAATGGAAACACAATACTTATGATTCCCTAGGAGCTGAAAGAAATCATTTGGGATTCTCTTTTGTGATCCAAGAATGTTCATAGTAACAACATCCACACAGGGAGCTGCTTGATAGAGCTTTTGTTTTATATTTTAATTTTAAATTATACTTATTTATTATTTATGTATTATATTCATGTATGCTTGCATGTATATGATATTCTCTCTGTTTCTCTCTTTTCTCTCTGTCTCTGTCTCTCTCTTTGTATCTCTGTATCTGTCTCTCTCTCTCTCTGTATGTGTGTGTGATTAGAGTATGTAGATTTGTGGACATCTTTGTGGACAACAGATGGCACCTTTTGGAAGTCAGTTTCTCCTTTGAACATATGGAACCTGGGTATCAAACTGAGGTCAACAGGCTTGGCAACAGGAATCCTTATCCACTGTGTTAGTTAGGGTTTCTATTGCTGTGACAAAATAACATGACCAAAATGCAAATTGGGGAGGAAAGGGTTTATTCAGCTTACACTTTTGTGGCATGGTTTATCATTGAAGCATCAGGACAGGAACTCAAATGGGTCAGGATCCTGGAGTCAGGAGCTGATACAGAGGCCACTTGCATACAAGGGAGCCAGAATTTCAGCATTAATAATCTTGCTATTAATATTAATATTAAATGAATGCTACCTCTCTGTTAATTCATTTTCTCCATGAGAAAAAGATGAAGTAGTCTACACAAAGTTTCTTTTCTCCTTAACTCCCCGTGAGTTTCTCCTTAGGCTAATGGCAAGGCTGTGTGGGATTGTCTGAGGTGGCTGTGTAGGCCAGACCTTCTAAAGTAAGAACTGAATTCTCATTTCAAAGGGCTTCTCAGCCACACACTGTTTGCCAGTGCACAGGCTCACTGCCCACGTGTGCTGCTTGCGTCTTTGGGAAGGGGTGGTGTGATTCTATGAAACGTGTTGCTGTCAGTGCAGATGGAGAAATGCCACTCTCTCTGAGTTTATGGTTCCAATGACTCTGTCTTCTGCCTGCCACTTACCAACTCACAGCTATATGCTTTTCTTTGGACTTTCATTCCCAAAGGTCAGAAAATGACATCTACCAGCAAAATATTTCTTATTTTCTTTCAAAGTACACATTTTTTTCTTTCAAGATATCTTCCCATACAGCAAAAGTTGCATTTCTTGGCATTTCTTTCTTCTCTTGACAAAGGTAGTAGGAATGACAGTGTGGTTAACAAAGATGGAAATAGAGCAGACATATTCCCAGATTGACTGCTAAGATGTAACTTTATTGAACAGCAGAAGGAGTTCTGAGAGTGCTAAAAGGGACTTTCCACAGAGGCATTAGTCATAAACACAAGGGTGTTTGTGTTTCTCCATTTCATGACCTTGCCACGGCTCTACATTAAGTAAACTAAAGTGGAGGGGGTCATGCAGTCCTTGAGGTTGGACTTCTAAAACAAAATTGTGGCAATCCCAGGACAGTTTTCACTACTAAAGTGCTCAAACTCTGTACTTCTGTTTTCTTCTGAGAAAAATGCCTTTAAAATATTTAAAAACGCCTGATTTCTTCCTAGCTCCCCAGAAATGTAAAAGGTTTGAAAAGCTAGACCAACTTTAGAGCAGTTACCTGAGCTGTCCTATAAAACAGAGAATATCTGACAGAAGGTACCCATTTTTGTCACCAAATTTCAGCAGATTGAACAGAATTTTGTAAAATACTCAAGAGTTCTTTGGTCTGAAATATGAGGTCCTCAATAAATCTTCTCCAAAATAGCACCATTCTGCTCATCTGTGGTTGCCAAGTGCTCTAGGCAGTCTGTATGTGGGCTATACGTGTTACCTGTCTTCTCCTCCCACTGGTGAGCTGATCCATATTTCTGTGACCTTTTGTCCCAGCCTTGCTTCAACTTGGAGCACTCTTCTAGCTGAGGAGAGCCGTGTGTATCCCTTAAGTTCCCGGACGTTCACTGCCTCTGTTGACAACATCTTAACTTACAAGTAGAATTTTCACCTCTTGTTAGATATCTATCTAGTTCATTATTTATGTTATTATTGAGTATTTCATTCCTATTTGATCAGAAGTCATACAGTACACATTTAAAAATGAAAAACTTGAACACAGAACTCCCATATCTGTTTTTAAGTTTGTTCATTTATTTAAATGCTGAGTGTTTCCTTAACATGTAGCACATGGATGAATGAACAGGTGAATGAATGAATCGATGCGTGAGTGAGAAGCTGAAGAAATGAACTGTGAACTCAAAGGTATAGATATACCAAAGTCTTGCCTTTATCCTACTTTAAGATGTTTGCTTGATACAATTGAATATGTGTGTGTATGTGTGTGTGTCTGTATGTAGCTTTGAATATCTACTAATTTTGTTAATTTTATGTGGTCCATAGTTCTTCACTTGAAGAACTTTATCTTACTCTTCTACAGGAACTGATATATAACCTGTATAACCATAGTAACTCATGCATGAAACTCTGATGGCCCTTACTTATCTCTCAACTTTGGCACTGGACCATGCCTAAGGAAGTCTTACATTCACTGGAGTCTACATGTTGATTTAAGAATGGAAAAATGATATAAGCTGGAATAAGTAGACTTTTCTCTAAGACATTAAATGATAAGGGCGAATCTCTTCCTGTTATGGTGGATAATAATACAAATCCAATTACTTTAATTGAAAGCAAGAAAATCATACTAAACATAGATATATTTAGAAATTATCCTAATATTATTGCTTATTCTAATAATTGATTATATATCAGGAACATTTCATTAGTCTTCTACTGAGATAAATTTGCTCATTATTTAGGAAATTTATACCTCCACATCTCCCGGAATTCCGAAAATAATCTTTAATGGAATTAGTCTTTATGCTAATTGTATTAGCATACATTATTGTATGCTTAGGGTCTATCAACCTGCCCAGTGAGGACAGATTAAAGCATAAGTGTGCTTTAACTGATTTTATCATATTCTTTTCTGTCTTTTGGTACTTCATTCTCTAGACACAATGCAGACTAAGTAATGTATTTGTCATTGAGCTGTGCTGTTGGTAATGGTGCTACCAATGAACAATACTTTGCCTTACTAAGGATTGTGCAAGCTGGGGATGAATAGTGGTTAAAAGCATTTTCCCTTCTTGCAGAAGACCCAGATTCAATTGCAAGTACCACATGTAGCTCACTGCTGTCTCTTTCTGTAACTCCTCTTCCAGGGGAAATAATGTCCTCTTCTTGTCCTTGTGTGCACTAGGCATACCCATGGCACACATATATACATGCAAGGAAAACATTCAAACACACAAAATAAAACTAAATAAATCTTTAAAATGTGTGCATCTTGTCCATTTGTAGAGCACTTCATATCCCACATTCCATTTTCATGTATATGAAAAATCCTTATAGACTGTACTCAGTCAATCTTATTTTGGTTTCTCCTCTCTACAGGGAAAGTGATAGGAAGTGAAAATGCAAGCAAAAGATTCACATTCTCTACTCAAGCCTCAGCACTACTAGGGCAGAAACATTTCAGTCCCTCATTACCCTTTTACATGTTAAATAATCTCTGTGATTGGTGAATGAGGCAGTGGTTAGGAGAATGTAAGCATGATGACAGGGTGATTGAAGAATTGAGATCATCCCAGGGCATAAGCTCCAGGAGAAACTCAATTGGTTACATGAATACATGATTGTCATGAAAGTTCAGGGCTTTGTGTTCCTTTCCAAATGTAACCAACTTCAGTAGGGACATGCCAGACCATGATGGGATAAAAGGAGTCAATTCTATAAAACTAAGTGGAAAACAAAAAGGTGTACAAAAGACAGAGTATGCATACTTGTCGAATAAAACAAGAGGAAATGCAAATGTGACTTGTGATGAGTTAGCTATCTACCAAAGCCAAGGGATTGGCTGATGTTAAGTGATTATCAGAGAGCTCTGGAAATGTAGAGGCAGTCAAACACAGAGCATCATTTGTCTTTTCAAAATTTCACCTCAAATGGTATTTGATGGTTAGTTTTTCACAACTTGTCACATGCTAGAATAATCTGGGAAGAAGCTCAATTGACAAAATGCCTCTATCAAATTGGCCTGTAGGGAAGTTTGTGGGGCGTTTTCTTGACTACATTTGATGTGGGAAGGCCCACTGTGGGCAGTTCCACTCCTGGGCAGGTGATCTTTGGTTATATAAGAAAACAATCTGAGCAAGTCATGGAGAGCAAAGCAGTAAACATAATTCCTCTATGGTATCTGTTTCATTTTTTACAACCTACTTTACTGCCTTGAGTTCTTTCCCCAACTTTCTTCATGATATACTGGAAACTGGAAGCTGACATGAACCCTTTCCTCCCCAAGTTGCTTTTCATCATATCGTTTATCATAGCAATAGAGAGGGAACTGGAGCAAGAGGTATTTGGAGTCAAACCTTTGATTTCCAAGATTCTCTTGAGATAATAAATTATCTGATCATTTATGAGTAATGGTAAACACACACCACATACACAAACACACACCACACACACAAATACACACCATACACATACCACACATACACAGCAGAATATATCTTCTGAGAGAAGAAAAGCTACTATTCCTAAGAAGGAAATATAGAATGTGTTGAAATATTACATGTTCTCTCTAGAATGGAAAACTACAAGAAAGTATGCACTGTAAGAGCGTCAGTTGGAAAAGCAGAGTCTGCACACATTTCTACTCCATGTGGAATATATTTTATCCATATTATGACTAAACACATAGCTCAATTTGTAATTACATCAACTTGTCTCACATCTTGGATCTATTGTTTACTTATCCATTCAGTCTTGATGATCATGGGCAGGTTACTCTGTTTTCCAAGTCTCATAAGCCTCATGCATTAAACAGGTAGAAATAATATCCACAATTCTTAGGGGTTTGGGTAAAGGTAAAAGGAATAATGTAAATGATGTGTTACAGAGCATAGAATGCATGAAGTATTCTGAAAACATGAACTCTCACTTTTAGTGTCAATATTTGTGAATTCAGCCATAAAAGAAAATTGGAATTCTTGACATGAAATTCTTATTCATTGGTTTGGCAATCCAATTGACTCAGCAAAATATAACATGAAAGTAGTGGATTTTTTTTCTTTTAATTCCATGGATCGCTAAAAGCAAATGCTGGCCTATTTCAGGATTTTAAATGTTTTAAAAGCCCTAAAATCAAAACAACCAATGCAACATCAATAATAGAAACAAGGAAATAATTTTGCTAAGAAAAAATGCTGAATTTTCATTATGTGTTAGCATGGTTCTGTAATGTGCATATGTGCATGTTCACTTCCCTGTGGATACAGAAGTGACCCCAGGCATCCTAGCTCAGATTTTATTTGAATGGAACCAAAGCTGCAGCTCGATATACACTTCTAGGGTGTTATATTTTCCCAATAATGCATTCAACAGAGTATCAGCTGATGGATGAAGCTGCATGTTAGTATAGTCACTGGAAACCTGTCCATTTTGAACAGTATTAAGAATAGTGACTAGGGATTACTAGATAATTAAAATGTTTTGTGAAATCCAGTTTTCATAATCCATAAGTGTAAATTCCATTTGAATAGTTTGAAAGCTGACGTACAAAAAAGGAAGATGCTTTCCAGACATATCAGTGCTTGCTTATAGTTCTCTACTTTGAATGTGGAGACAAGAAGATCAGAAGTTCAAGGCTAGCCTCCTGCATATAGCAAACTCAGTTGTCAGTCTGAGCTACATGAGACCTTGTCTTAAGAAATCTAATAGGGAAGAGATTATTTAAGTTCATATCTGTTGAGGTGGCTTCTTTGTTAAAAATAATGGGTGAGAAATACTAACGAGTGTTTAAGCAAGTATACATGTAAACGTGTGCAGGCACTGCAGTAAATAAATTTCTACCTAATCCTCAAAATAAGGCTGTGATATGTGTGACATGGAGGAAATTTTAGAGTCCATTTTTATATTCAAGTCGGCTGCAGTTTCAGTCCTATGTATATTGTTTTTTGGTTGCATGAATATGGACAAACTATGCCTCCATTATATCTCATATAAAGTGAGACTAATAAATCTGTCCTCTGAGTTTCCTCTCAGTATTTCTTATCACTTGTCAAATGACATTTTCTGTTAGTCGTCCCTCCCCATATTTCCTTCTGCTCCTTACCCTCCCATGTCTCTCCCCACTTAATCCATCTATTCTACTTCTTCTTTTATAACACTATATTCTACATATAGAACATGTAGTAATTGGTCAATAAGAAATTAGCACTGGTGTGGTTATCCTTTTGTGCAGCAGAGGAAGCTTTGGATCAGAAAAAAAAAAAAAAAAAACCAGAAATCTTCCATAATTGGGGAGTTGGAAAGAAAATGTGAAATTCACATATTCACAGGACTACTAAGTTTCTCAGGACTTTACCCACAAGCCACATTTCCAGGGAATTTCCTCCAGAATCCAGACATGCGTGTCTTCCTGCTGTCACATTAAACATTCTTCTTCCTGGTGAAAAACTGGAGAATTACTGTCACACCTGTGGTTTGCCATATGGTAAGTCTGAGGTGTTTTTTTTTTTTTTAAAACTTGGTTCAAAACAAGTGCTTATTACAATAAATAGGCTTATCTCTTTATCTAAAGCAAGTTGGAATATGAAAAGGGCGAATGGAGGAAATGCTGTGCTGTGCTTTGTTTCACTATTCCCGGTCTCACTTACTCTGAACTCAGCACACACACAGAAAAAGACACAGCATGGAGATCCTGCAGGGCAATTTTATAACCAGGTCACAGAATGATAACCTCTTTTTCTATTTCACTTATACCAGATCTTAATACATGCAAGGAAAGATGGGAAAGTGGTCTCATGATGATGACCCAATAAGAGCAAGGTGAACAACTTGATTGTGATTCACACAGCACAGGAACACATACTTACAAAGGGTTGCCTTGAATGAGGGAACAACCATAGCCATAACATTTACCAGGAAAAATTAAAAGTCAGTCTAAAAAGTTTTTTTAAAACTTAGCATGGGCTGTTGAGCACTTAAGCAGGAGAAAAGAAACGTATCAATTTCAGATGAAAATGGCTTTGTATCCATTGATTGCCTTTCAGGGTACTTATCTACAGTAAATAAGTAGAAAATGTATAAAGATTTATATAAAAGAATACTCATTACAGTATTATTGAAATAGGAAAATAGATTAAAATGAACATCAGTAGAGAATTCAGTGGGTAAATTATGGTGCATTTATAAGAAGTGCCGCTCTATAGCCTTTGGATATAATAAAGTATTTCCATACACATTGACAGTTGTATGATAAGTTGAAAAATTATAAATCTAATAAGTACTATGCATTCATCAGCACCACTGTGAACATCTATTCTATCCAGGGGCTTCTCTGTAAAGCTGAACAGCACAGCTGTCCTGGCAACATCTGCTTCTATGTATTTATGCTTATATGTGATTCCTCCTTTTTCTCTCTGGTGTCTTCACAGACTGCAATTGTTAACACAGTCACATCGTGTTCCTTTTTACTGAAGTTGATACTGAAGAAACATCAACACACTTTAGTTATAAGAATCTTGGAATCTATTTCATGATGCTTTTCTCTTCCTCTGAATAATGTGAGAAAATTGGAAGCATTCGTGCAACACAGATACAAGGATATGTGGAGAAAGAAGGAAAGGATTAGCTTGATTTTTCCCCCACAGTCTGTTAAACTACAGCACACAGCATCCTGTGGAGTGAGTGAAAACAGTCACTCAGGGCTTGAAAGATGGACTTCTGCTAACCTGGTATTTTGAATTCTCAAAGCAAACACTTTTAACTAAGTGGCAGGTTACAAAATTATATAAACACCAAATCAGTAGTCTTCCTATATACAAATGACAAACATACTCAGAAAGAAATCAGGGAACTAGGACTTTTTACAATTGCCTCAATAATATCTTGGAATAACTCCAACCAAGCAAATGAAAGACATGTGTAATGAAAACTTAAAAATATTGAAGAAGACATCAGATCATGGTCATGGATCATTAGGATGGATACTTTAAAACACCTATCCTACCAAAAGCAATCAGTAGACTCAATGTAATTCCCATATACATTACAACACAATTCTTCACAGAAATTTTAAAGAACAATCTTAAACTGCATATGGAAATACAAATCCCAGGATAGCCAAAAATATTCTAGAATAATAAAAGAACTGTTGTAGGTACAACCATCTCAGATTTCAAGTAATAATACAGAACTGTAGTAATAAAAAAAAACCCCAAAAACCATGGTATTGGCATGAAAAAACAGACATGCTGATCAATGGAAGAGAATTAAAGACCTGCCATAATTCCACAAACATACAGACACTTGGCATTTGACAAAGCTCTCCAGTATATATGTAAATGGTGTTTGCTCAAACTGGAGAGCTATACGTAAAGGAGTGAAACTAAATCCATATCTATCAACTTGCATAAAACTGAACTCCAAATGGGCCTTAACATAACATAAGCACAATTAACACAAGACCAAACACCCTCAATCTGATAGAGGAGAAAATGAGGAAACACTTGAACTCATTGACATAGGAAACACTCTGAATAAGACACCTAGACAATAATTGCTAAATAGGACCTAATGCAGTTTAAAAGGATTACATGTAAAAGGACATGATCACTCAAGCAAAATTGTAGGCTACAAAATGTGGAAAAAATCTTTACCATATTTGACAGAGGGTTAAATACAAAGAACTAAAAAATTGAACATCAGGAAACAAATAATCCAATTAAAATGGGATATAAAATTAAACAGAGAGTTCTCAAAAGATGTAACACTTACAAACTTGTTCAACATCCTTAGTCCTCAAGGAAATACAAATTAAGACTGTTAAGCTTTCATCTTACCCTAGTCAAAATGACAAAGATCAATAAAACAAAAGACTGCTCATGATGAAGAGGTTGTGCACTCATCCATTGCTGGTGTGAGTGCAAACTTGTACAGTCACTACGGAAATAATTATGGGTTCCTCAGGAAGCTAGGCATTGATCTACCACAAGATACAGATATGGGGGGTGTGTGTGTGTGTGTGTGTGTGTGTGTGTGTGTGTCCACACAAAGGATGCTAGATCTTGTTACAGAGACAGTTGTTCATCCATGTTCATCGATACTCTATTCATAATAGAAAATAGAAACAGCCTAGATGTCCATCAACTAATGAATGAATAATGGAAATGATGCATAGTTACACAATGGAATGTTATTCATCTGTAAGAAAAAAAATGAGTCTATGAAATTGGCAAGTCAGTCGTTTAAACTAGAAACAGTCATCCTGAATGTAGTAATCCAGATTCAGACAGACAAATAGTGCATGCTTCCTTTTATTTGTGGATGATATCTTTTAAAATTTAGATAGAAGCTTAATTCTTACTGACAAGTGTTTATAGCACTGGAAATTACTATACATCATACTGGAAGAGAAAAGTCATCAATTATCTCCCCCTAGCTATCAATCCTGAGATGAGCAACAGAGATGTACTTGAAATAGTGGCAGAAATGTTACAGAAGTAACTAACCACTTTACACTTGGATTCAAGGACCATTCCATGAGAAGGAACCCACATCTGAAACTGTTAATGAGATTGTAATCCCTAGAGGAAAACTTCCACTTTTATTCTGCTAAATGAACACAGCAATAAGATGGCTATTAATGACATATTGTTATGTCAGGATATTGATCAACACTCATCAGAGAAATTTCTTCTTGCAGTTGATGGTGATTAACACAGAGAATCAAATGTAAAGAATTTTCAGAAAGCGAGAGACCTTGAAGCGCTCATCCCTCATTGGAATGAAGGCTCAAGGATCTATATGGAAGAGGAGCTGGAAAGATTCTAAGAGTCAGAAGTGTATTCTCACGTACACATAGAAGAAATGTACATATAAGTATGTGTGTGGGAATAGGCTATGTGTTAAAGGTGAGTGATTAATCTGTTATTAGTATACATGAGAATAAAATATATACATGTATATGTTAATCTTATGCATATTTTAATAGATGAAAAAATACTGGAAAATAATTCAGCTTACCCCTATTTTATTAATGTTTTTTTCCTTTAAATGGAAATATTCCCTCTGCAGGGTCTAGGAAGGATCATAAAATTAAAAAACTAACAAAATTAACAAGGCTCAGGAAACTGTGAGAATTACAAAATTCACAAGGCCTCTCCTGAAGCTTTTAAAAACAGTGGACAGTTGTTCCACTCTTCAGTGGAGCTGACGGCAAATTTTGCCCAGGAGCTCTGGAGATACATTTTTGTGAGTCATAACTCCTGTTGTGGGGAATTGGTGATTTATGCCGCTTTTAAATGAGTAGATTCACTCATTTACTGCTTCATGCTCCTTCAGACGACCTCACACATGTTTCTGCAAGTAACTCCAATAGACTCCTTACTTCACCACGTTACATTGCTTTTAACCTATCAGAGAACATGTGAGCGAAAGAACTTAATTGGTGAAATGTGAGGGTGACAGTGAAGTCATTCGGTGTGTGAGGGAAGGCATTGCTTCCAGTTCTCTGACCTCACTCATTCCCAGAGCAATGGCTCTTTAAAAGAATTTTATTTTTAGTCTCATGCCCATTTACAACTAGAAACTTAAGAAGGATATTCTCAATTTCTTAAAAACTGTATTTTGAAAGGAAAATATTTCTAAGTATGTGACTATGTGTCTGCAATCTTTGAAAATTGTGAGTCACACATATGCACACACTGTTTGGGACAAGGATTCTACTTGAATTACTGTTGGATTTCTCATGTAGACATGGGAAAATCAAATCGAGCTTTAAAAATTTCTTCTGGGTTTAAGGGAATATTTACACAAGGGAAAATAGAAAATTATCTATTATCCCAATATTTCAAAATCTTGCAAAATTTAAGTCTTGGGGTCTTTAAAAATTTAGACAAATAAATACAATATTATTTTAAGTCAAAAGATTTGGTTAAATCAGTCTCACAGAATATAGAAAACATTAATTTAAAAATATTAGTAGTGGAAGGCACACAGATATGGGATTCTGATAAGGATTGTCATTGTTCCTCTGTGTGTGTGTTGTGTTATTAAAAGCTTTCCTTTGCCCTTTTGCGCTTGTTGAATATTCTTGTGTTGTGTAGTGTGTGTTCCCAATTGTGTAATTTGTGTTCCTACTTGTTGAGTTCTGTGGAACAAATTCTCCATCAGAAGGAGAACCAAGCAAACCCAGTCCCCTCTCTGACTCCTCTCTAGAGTCACATCTATAGTTTCAATTGCAGACATAACAGATGGCACAGATGCCTTGATGCCCACTGCCTCTGAAGTGTTTTGTAAGGATCACCGAAAGTGAATGTCAAAGCGACTGGCTCACTCAAAGTTGTGAGGTGACTTTGCAAAGCAGGGAGGCAGCTTTATGTGATAAAAAGATGCTTAACATCAAAAGGCTTAGGTTCAATCCTTGATTCTATGAAATAATAGAAGTTCTATCCAATTATAGGACTAGGAAGAAGTGCGATTTCCCCTTTGAACATGAGGTAGTAAGAAACAGATGAAATGATGAATGTAAACAGTGTACAAAAAGTTGTAAGTTTAAATGAAAGTTGGAAGTTTTCTTAGAAAAAAATAGAAATTAATTACCTCTGTATGAAATTTAAGAGTATAGAAAAAGTTGAGAAGCAAACATGAATTGAAGAAAAGATAACATGGATTCAGAGATAAAACCATGGAAATAGGGAACAATTAAAATAGAGATTTTGGGGAACCTAAAATTGATTCTTTGAAAAGAATGATACAGTGAACAATATGTTGGCTAGATTAAACAAGCACAGAGAAAGAAAGCATAAGTTAACCTCATTAGTAAGTAACTGGGTGATGCCTGCAGTCTTAAAATTTAACAAGGAGGTATAACAAATAATTCTAAGACATAATATTTGTTCATATAAATGCAAGAAGCAAAACCATATAAACATACAAACTGGTACTATTCCTCTGAGAACAAAAACAATAGATAGTCTAATATACATGACTTTTGAAAGTACTTAATTTATACTTAAAATGTATAGTACTGAACTTTGAGGAATCTGTGTTATAAATCAATTGACCATAATTACACTGATTTACTTCTGGAATCTCAAGTGTAGTTCTT
Organism: Cricetomys ansorgei; assembly: GCA_026225945.1. Lineage (NCBI taxonomy): Eukaryota > Metazoa > Chordata > Mammalia > Rodentia > Nesomyidae > Cricetomys > Cricetomys ansorgei. The sequence continues at coordinate 18,751,683 of JAMJFZ010000242.1, forward strand.
CAATCTGTAGATGTATATTTATACCAGTATCATGCTGTCTTAATGATTGTTGCTTTGTAATGTGTTTTAAAACTGGGAGCTCAAAATGCTCATGCACTTTTCTTTTAGGAACTGTTTTACCTACTGGAGCCCCTTGAAATATATATATATATTACATATTATATACTATATATATATATATATATATATATATATATATATATATATATATATATAACACACATACACGCACACACACACACACACACACACACACACACACACACACATATATATGTCTTTCTGTTTGTAGTCCACAGAATCATGCATTTGGCAAATAAATAAGTTACCATGTGGTCCTTTGTTTTCTATTATTATAGCATCTTATGTTGACAATTTCCACATTAAATCAACCATGTATTTCTGGGGCTAATATCATTTGATAATGTATAATATTTTCAATAGATTGTTGGTTTTAGATTTACAACATTTTGTATAGGTTCATTTTTCAATTTATTTTTTCTTCTCTTATACAATACAACCTGACACAGTCTTTCCTCCATCTCCTCCTCTCAGCTCCCTCCCCCCATCTCCCATCACTCCCAGATCCACCCACCCTGGGCTCTCCTTAGAAAAGAGCAGGCATCCCTAGGTTACCAATCAAACAGGGCACAACAAGATGGAACAAGGCTGGGCATGAGCCCCTACATCAAGCTGGAAGAGGCAGCCCATCAGGAGGAAAAGGGTCCCAAGGCCAGGTGAAAGAGTCAGAGACATCCCTGAGAAGACATTTTTTATTGTTACTGTTTTCTTTTCTTATGATACCTTTGTTTCGGGGAATAGGGTAACCGCAGAATGACCAGGTCAATGTTTCCTTTTAGCCTTTGCACATATTCTGAAGATTTGCTTTGATATTTGGTTTAAATACTTTGTAGATTTAACCAGAGATTCCATCTTCCTTCATCTTATTTTGTGGGAAGTTTTTGCTTACAATCTAACTCTCCACTCTAGCTTTATATCTGTGTGAATTTCCTATATCTTTTCTGTTTTGCTCTATTATATCTTCTCATTTCATCTCAGTCATCTGATTTGTTGGCATATAACTGCTCATATTTTCTGATACTCCTTTATATTCCATTAGGTTTTGATAGACTATTACTTATTTTATTTTAGATTTTAGCTATTCACATGTCTGATGACATCTCAGTTTTGTTGATCTTTACAACTTTTTTGTATATATGATTTTCTCCATTGGATGCTGGAGATTAAACCTCAGATCCTCATGTTTTGTGCAGCAAATATTCTTGCCCACTAAGACATCTTTACATACAATGACAGCTGCCATCTTAAGTTCATTTATGACACAGGGTTCCAATTGACTTCATCAGTCATTTCTACTTACTAATCATTTCGTTGATATAAGTTATGGGATAACTATATATAATATGTAATTTTATACTTCATTATTATTTAATTTATACAAAATAATTTACATATATATGTGTGTGTGTATATATATATACACACAAATGTATGGGAAATGAAACTGAGAAACTATATAATGAGTAATTCAAAAATTTGCTGATTAATGTTCTTCTCCCTAGTTAGAATATAATTGTTTACATACCACACACACACACATACACACACACACACTCAGATTACAACATTCATGTTTAGAAAGAATGAGGGAATGGGTTAGGAGATACACATATGTAATACATATATCACCTTTCCACTTTTTCTTCTTCGTGTCCTATTTCTCATCATGTTCAGCACCCCATTGTTCACCATCCGGCTTTTCATTCTCTTCGATCTCCTGGCAGCCCAGGTGCACTATAAGACCAGTTCTGGTGAAAGCCACTTTTGACATTCATTTATATCCAATAGATACTTCACAGTCTCTAGTGATAGCATTCTTTTTCTTAGAGAATCAAGATGTGCTGGTTGGTCTTATGTCAACTTGACACACAAACTAGAGTTATCTGAAAAGATGGAATCTTAATTGAGATAATTGCTTCCCTAAGATTTGGCTGTAAGGCATTTTCTTAATTAGTGATGGATGGTGGAGGGCCCAGCCCATTGTGAGTGGTTCCATCCTTGGACTTGTGGTCGTTGTTCTATAAATAGTAGGCTGAGCAAGCCAGGGGGAGCAAACAGTAAGCAGCATCTCTCTGTGGCCTCTGTATCAGCTCCCACATCCAGATTGCTGCTGTTTGAGTTCCTGACTTCCTTTGATGATGAATAGTGATATGGAAGTGTAAGTCAAATAAACCCTTTTCTCCCCAACTTGCTTTTTGGCCATGGTGTTTCATCACAGCCATGGTAATCCTAAGTAAGACCCAAAGCTTTTGACTTTTCCTGGTATTTTCTCCTCCATTTCTGAATACTTTCTAACTCCTATTGACACATCTGCCTTTGGTTAACTGTTCAGTATTTGTGTTGTTCAAGTCCAAGCCCTAAATTTGATATACTTCTCATCCTGTAATTTTATCTTAAGGAACAACTTTCAGTGCCTCAATGTTCATATTTCCTTTTGGATCTTCCTTTTCTGTGGGTGAAGCATACATTGTTAACATGTAATGTTACATGTACTCCATCTCACACATTCTTTAGGTTCAGAACATTCACAGCTGAACTCACAATCTTTATCCCTCAAACTCTCACCCAAATCAACTTACATACAATGTAGTTTTTTCAAGTAGGCATCTCATATTGCCATTCTCATACCCAAAATATTCCCCCAATCTGAGTCCCTTCCTTTCAACCCTTTAAATAAGCTAAAAAGTACACACTCCTTCCACCTTATCACAGTTGTATGTGATTATTAGTTCTACCGTCAGTTTAGCACAATCTATAATCACCCAGACAAGTTTCAATTAAAGATTGTCTAGATTAGGTTGGCATTAGGTGGGTATGTCTGTGGGAGATTAAAGGCAATACCTGCATACTTTGAATGACAGCATTCCCTAGGAGAGGGATTCTGGATTGTATAACAGAGGAAGTGAGCTGCTCACTCTCTTGTGTGCATTGCTCACTGCTCTAGACTATATATGTAACTTGACTAGCTCCTTCAAATTCCGGCAATGATGGACTGTAATCTGGAATTGTGAGCCAGATAAACTCTTTCTCACTTTAGTTGCTTTTGCCAGAATAGTTTATCACAGCATCAGAAAATAAAATTAGTGCACAATACGATAATGACTTTTTAAAGGTCTTGTTCAATGCTATTCTGCCCAGTTAGAATATCAGTTTTGTGAACAGAAAAATTATGCCTATTTTTCCATCAATTCCATTTCATAGGTTTTAGTCTAGTGCTTGGCATAGTGTGTATGACAGTATATTATTTGTTAAATTACTTTACTCTTTGCTCTAAATGATACCTCTTGTGTTATTTCTTGGCTCCTTTGACATGCCTGATATTTCTAGGCTTTGATGTCTTGTCTCAAATGTCTGTATCACTGATCAGGAACATCTTCACAGGTATCTATAGATACTACACACTATGTTCCTTCTTATTTCTATTTTACAGCACTTGTTATAATAAAAGTTTAGTTGTGTGTGAATTTCTGTATTTCTGACTTTTGAAATCACTGAAGAGATAGATTTTGTCATTTTGTATTCTCTTCCCAGGGTTAAGGACAAAAATGAATGCTTGTTAAATATACTTATGAGTTAGCAAGTTGATATAAAATTAGGCTCAGAGAAGTTAGATGGATCCTAGATATTTCACATGAGAATCCAGCATTTATTTTCATGTCTTTCCATATCATTCTTCTTGATCCAGACAATGAAATTCTAAGTAATTTTCACAATTCTCTTAGGACCTCTTCTTTCTAATACCTTCTTCAACAGGCACCAACAATAAAACTACCAGATTCAAGTTTCACCTACTACTTATTTCACCTTTTCTCACTTTGATAGAAATTCTAATACTATTTTTGGGTCCAAAAGTAGGAAGAAAAAGGAGATGAGTGAAAAATAGTCTTGCATAATTTGCCAATGACATAGCAAGTCTAGCATAATTGAGAACAGCCTGAGTTCTTAATGTGCTTCGAATCTCCACGAATCAGGAGGCATTTGCACTTGCATGAGAGAAAATGTCAGACAATGATTTTAAAGGCCCTATTTGAGGGTGAAATGTTTCTGCATCTGAAATCCATTTGACTGAGCAAACCACAGTAGTTATAAAGGCTAAGAGGTATTCGTTTCTATAATTTCATCAATTCTTGAAAGGAGGAATAGAAAAATCCAAACTTATACATTTGAACATGCACAGCTCAGCAAGAAAAAATATATTTTAAATAATAGTTACAACTGGTCGGTAAAGAGAAAATTTACAACTGTGTGTAAAGGATTGCATGAAACCCTAGCAAGTCTACTGCTGGATAATTCCAGTATCTTTGGAATTAGGGCTGCAGGGTGGTAACTCAAACCTGCAGGTAAGCCCCTGTTTCTGTATTCTTGAAAGGAAGAAAATATGCACATGAGTCACTGAATTCTTTCTAGAACACCTACTGTGCATCTTTCTATGAACAAAGAAAGTTATATAACAATCTCTGTTTTCTTGAATCAAAGTTTTTAGGAGAAGACGATTGATAATAAAGAAGTAATTAAGAAACAACGACTACTTAATCTTTATAAGCAGATAAAAATAAAAGCGGAAACTATGCTAGAAAGTCTTTGTGAGGATTTTAAATAAAATGACTGGAAAAGATTTCTCTGAGATAGTTTGAGTAAAGATCTGAAAACAGTGAGTTAGTAAAGTACATCTTTTTGTTTGTTTGTTTGTTTGTTTTTGAGACAGGGTTTCTCTGTTGTAAATCTGGATTCCTGGAACTCACTCTGTTGAGCAGATTGGCCTTGAACTCACAGAGATTCATTGCCTCTGCCTCTTGAGTGCTATGATTAAAGGTGTGCACCAACACTGCCAGGCTAAAGTACATCTTAGGGCTTACTAAACCTGGTAGTTCATTCAAAATCACAGCCTTAGAAGTCTTGCAAAGACTCAGAAATTATTACAAATTGAAGAAGTCTAAGCAAATGTGACAACTAAATATAGTACTGTCAGCTAGACTGTATCCAGGAATGGGGAATGGGATCTCAATGAGTAAAGCAGTGACAACAAGATAAATCTGCAGGTCTTCTGGTCTATTCCCTCAATATTAGTTTCTTACTTTATAGTAGTTGTTCTCAACCTTCTTAAAGCTGTGACCCTTTAATACAGTTCCTCATGTGGTGGTCACCTGCAACCATATTATTTTTGTTGCTATATCATAACTGTTATTTTCCTATTGTAAAAAAATCGTATTGTAAATATCAATATGCAGATGGTCCAGAACAGTCATGACTGACAGGTTGATTTTAACTGGTTTATAGCAACAGACTTTTATAATATGTTGTTATCAGAAGACATTAATTGAAAGGCACAGTAGGACAAGATATTATCATTGGAAGTCTATAATTGTCTCCCAACAGAAAGTACACACTGTGGAAAATGAGTCCTAAAGAAAGAGAAGAGCTTGAGCAAGTCTATCAAGATAACTGGAGCCCAGGGCTTTGTGGTAGCAAGGAGACAGTGGGCATTCTAACAAAGCAGAATGTGCAGACCTCTTCATACACTTATGAAGACTTCATTCTCAGCAGGACTGAATGTAGGACTTCATGGGAAAGGAATGAAATGATATGATGGAAAACTGGGCAGATTCACACTTGCTGCTTTGAGAATGGGAGACAACCATGGGAGAAACGACTGGGGGTTGAACCAGTGGACACAAGTTAGCCGGACCTTAGTAGTTGTATCAAACTAGAGAGAAGTTAAACTTCTCAATAAACAAGAAATATGTGATATTTTTCCTTCTGTCTGGCTTAGGACTTCTAAATAAGTTTTTCCATCATACCCACCTGTGACACATCTTTAATATCTGTCTCCATAACACAGGAGGAGAGTATATGTAAGAAATATTCTTGAGTTTTCTTTTTGTTCTAAGTAATTACAGTCCTAATACCAACAGCACAACTTTCCTCTTCTCTATGAAAAATTAACATGATTTAATTCATTTGTTTGTAAGACATTGAGTATTAGGTGTGCCTCACTTCTGAGCTTTACTTTAGAGGCTTCCAAAGAATGAACAACATATCCTTGAAGAAACAATAACCAACTTTGGTCTACTAGGTCAGGAAAAGGATATTTAAATGCAAACATTTCTTAAAATTTCTTTCTCACCCATTTCAAGGTATCACCCTGTATTTATTCAAGGTTCCCCATGAAATACAATGCATTCAGAATCATCATTAACACCTGCAGAGTATGCCATGACATTGAGTGGGAGCACTTTCTTCTCACAGAAGATCCAGCAATGAATGTGTGGGACAGTTACTATGACATGGCCATTCCTACTCAGTAGGGGATTCTACTGTAGATGCAAACTTTCCTGGGAACTCTCCATTGGTTCAGCTAGATTTCTCAGCTGTGTACATGGTCTGAGGCTATCCCTGTAATAGTAAGCTGCTCTGGCATCTCAACAAGGAAAACTAGGAGACATATTTCATTTGTGCAAACCTTTCCAGACCTCAGCAGAGGGGACCACTGTCATGGCCAGTGCCATATTCGACAATGGAATCCTGAACATCTGAACTGAGGTGTTTTTATTGATCCAGAACTCCTCAGATATTCTGACAGCTTATGCAGATCATTAGCAATCAACATCTTCCACATAAATAAAGCACCTGCAGACAAATACAAAATGCCAATGCCAATACAAAATGCAGTCCCTTACCCAACAGTGCACAAAATAATTATTTTATACACAGCTAAAAATAAACTTCTACAACAATTCTCCTTTTCTATATGATCCAATCAAAAATTTTCTTTATCTCTACAACAAAATTTAACACTACACCAGCAAAACTATTTACAAGAGGAACAATCACTAAGGTTGATAATTCACAGGACCAAATGAAACCAAACATCTAGCAAGCTTTTACAATGTCTTTGGACATAGGCAAACATTATCAATGTCCAATTATCTGAAATTCATTCACTATCTTCTGGGCCCCTCCAAAGGTTTTGGATCACTTCTCTGGCTTTTACCTCTGCAGCACACACAACTTGTCCTCCAGGATCCAGTTGGCTGTACTCTACTGCTGCTGTTGTTCTTGGTGGTCGTCCCACAGTACTAGCATCTTCAGAATGCTGGGGTCCCTTGCTGCAACTGGGCTGCACTTTCACCAATAGCCTCTTCTGGGATCTTTTTGTGGTGGCAAGCCTTAGCTTTTTTTCATGATCCCTTCAATCTGGGCCTTCAACTGCCACTGAGGCTGCACCTTCACTGATGGCCTCTACTGACATGCTTCATGGTTCCAAGCCTCAACTTCTTTACATGACTCCTTCAGTCTGGGCCTTCACCTATTACAGAAGCTGCACCTTTACCAATGGTCTTTACTGGCCTCTCATAGTGCTAAGCCTCAGCATCTCTCCATGACCCCCTACATGCCTTCAAAACCAGTACCATGTGGGTAACTCTTACAGTACCAACTTTGGCTGCCAGCACAAGATACAACCTCGTCCAATTCTAGAAAATGGTTTCTGCATGCTGATCTTTTGGAAATACTTTCCAGATTTTGAGATAGAGTCTGGTTTTCTGGGAAAATAACTGGTCACTTTGTCTGCAGTAAGGGTCCCCTTGTGATTAGAGTTCTCATCACCATCACCAGTATATGGATAGCTTGTCTTTTTCTTATTTAGGTTTGCAGGAAAAAAAGAGTGGTCAGTTTAACTAAGTGGCTTTTTAGCTCCTATGTGTAGCTTTCATAGCAGGGGATCCTAGGCCTGTGGGAAGAACCTCCAGTAGAAACATCCTAGCCTCTTTTTGTGGTCTCTGTTGCCACTGCTATGGCAAACACACAACCTTCTCCATAGTTCCCATATACAAGTCTCTGAGCTTCACACACACACACACACACACACACAAAAGCTATCAGAAAAGTAAGTCTGTGGAGCAGTATGCTCTAGTTTCCACTTCCCATGCTCTGGCTGCCATCAGTAGTGGGACAGAGCATTGGTTCCATGATCAGCAAAAGTCGTTAGGACCTTGTATTTTTTCCCTACTCCCAGTTGAACTCTGTTATCACTGTCAAAATTCATTCAAAACATTTGTCTGAAACATGGCTCTCACCTAGGTGCTTCTTTCTCATTTATTTCTCTTACAGAGATTTCCTTTTATTAATACCTCAATCTCTGTCCTCTGGGAGCAGCTCTGAGTGTACTTTACTGGACTCTGTGAGGTCTGGCGTTTCATTCTCATTTTTCCTTGTCTCCACATTGGATTAGCTGGCCCGATGTCTTGAGCTTCTTTACTTTCTGCCTACTATGTTGGGTGCCTTTGTAGTTGTACATTTACTGTGGTGGCTCAGCAATGAATACAAGTGGGCATTTCAAAGATCCAAATTCTGCCAGACCTCAGCAGAGGAAACCACCATCCTGGCCAGTGCCATACTGGACAGTAGAACCTCAATTGTATGAGCTCAGGTGTTTTTATTGATTTGGAACTCTTCAGGTGCAGATCATAAGCAATCAAACACCTCCCCCATCCCTGAAATCCAAAACCTGAAGACAACACAAAACACCAAGACCTAGGCAGTCCCTCACTCAACAGTATACAAAACAATTACTTTATACCCAACTAAAAATAAATTTCTACAATACACCGCTGTCCATCTCACTTTCTCCTCTTTATACTCTATCCTGACATCACATACTTATTAATATGAAGACTTCTCTGTTCAATCCTACCTGTTTCCTCCCCTGTCTTCTATCAGGTTACATCATAGATAAGTTATTTGTACCCCAAAGTCTTGGTCGGTGTCTGCTTCCTGAAAAATCTATCTCATATACTCACCATTCATTTGAAATCAATCTTGCCTTACCTTCACAGCTGTGTTTTCAGTATGGGGAGCAATCAGGCAATTTGCATATTCACACACTATTTCTACTTAAGAAAATTCATGGATCCTTGATGCAACTTTGGCACAAGATTCACAAGACAGAACCATTAGGGAACATCCCTTTTGGGTCCTTTACACATCCCTCTCTCATGGAATCCATGGACACACTTTTTCATGTCCAGATGAACAAACTGGTTTGGCAGCAGACTGAACTCTCCAATAGATATGTTGAATCACTTGATAAGGCAGATATAACATTAAAGAAATTGCTTGCAGTATGGTGGTGACAGACCAGTCTCTGTCCAGTTGATAGGTCTAAACAGAAATGTTGCAATGAAGTCATTTAGGGAATCAACAAGCTTTCTTGAAAACAAGCAAGCAAACAAACAAAACCCAAATCCAGATAGTATACATTTGAGGTTTTGTGAGCAGCAGTTTTTGCCCTGCTTCCTCTTTACTTTATAATACGTCCATGATACAAAACACATTGTTAACTTGAAGGTCAAACTAAAGCATTTGGCCCCATTTGGCCATGCATTTTTATGATGCACGTTCCATACAAAGCTTCTTTATGACCATAACATACTTTGGGTAAGAACAAGAACAAACAGGGTCTTTATATTTCATAGAGCTCATGGCCCCATTGTACTTTACCCTGAGCTGACCACCCTTCAGATGGTAGTATATGGCTCTTGTTCTTAACTACCTTGGTCACACTATCTAACTGATTTGCAAGTATGTTTGTAAACAACTGCAGAGTACCTTAGTGATTAATCAAATGAAAATCCTACCTTTTTACCCAACTTACATTTACTCTGAAGTCTGTTCCAAGGATTTATTACAGTGGATTATTATTCCACACAATCTATTTTCCTTCCTGCTTACTCCTTCTTGCTTTCTCTTCCAGAAAAAAAAATCAGTTTAAATATCTCTGCATGTGAGAAAAACTACTTTGGGAAAGATGAGCAATTCCAAGTGATAACTAGATAAGGGCAAAACAAATGCATAGACCCAATAATCAGATCCATCTGGCTTTAATTTGGATCATGTCTCCTAAACAGCTGTAACAACTTACTTCCACTGGGGCTCAGTTTTCATCTTCTTTTAGAGATTATTAGCTTATCTTCCAACTACTCTGTGAAGATTACATAAATCAATGTATATAACAATGTTTATAAGAGCATGTAGCACATAGCAAGTACTTACATACCCACCTGTATGGTGTCAAAAAAGTGTCCTCCAAAAGTTGCAACTATAGCAAGTGAATAGTATAGCCATAGACAAAGCTAATACTCATAGGGTGAGACTGAATGATTTGAAGTTCTCCAAAACCCTATCACTGGGATTTATTTTCTACAATTTCCATGAGTCCCCATAGTGCTGTGTTTTGATTAATATGATTTCATATGCTTGTTGGTGGATCAGAAGTAGAGGCCTATATGTCCAGTTTTATCTACAATATATTCATAAAATATCATCAGTTTGTAAAGTTTTGAACATGCTCCAAAATATTTGAGTAAGCATGTAAATCATGATGTTAGCAGCATCATTCAGTTTTGAGAGCCATGGTTGAATTTTGTCCTTTGTACAAATCTACTGGCTGTGATACACCGTAGAACAGTCAAGCCTCGAAAAGTCTATTTAGGGCACTTGTCTCCATTGGCTGTCAGAGCAAACAGAACATGCCCCCCCAAGTCCCAGCACTCTCAGAGGGCCAGCTGCGTTTGGCAGAATTGCTTACCTGTCTTAACCAATGCATCCTCCCACCCCAGAACTCTGACAAATAGACCTGAACCTTTGCTAATAAAATTGAGTTTTGCCCTGTCTGACGGTGCTCCCGGAATTCATTGTGTTCCACAGGCTCCTAAGGTTTCCCTACCAAAGACTCACTGGAGGGGTCTGATCCACACCCCCTACCACTGCTGGTAGCTGGGCCACACAGCCAGTACCCCAGCCACTTGAGTGAGAGAGAAAGAGGTCTGCCACAGACAGATTAGGCCACCTGTGGACAGGGGGAGAGAGAGAAACAACTGACAGCTGGCCTCATTTGTGCTTACTCTGGTAAAGATAAAGTCCTTCATTTAACGTCTCTAAATACTTTTCAGATACATCTTAAGGCTATGTAGCACTTGTCAGTCTTCATAAGCCTGGAGATCTGCTTGGAAAATGCAGGCTGTGCAGTACACTATGTTAATAAAAGGTACAGGCAAGTGGCACATGAAGCATAGAAGGAGCAGGACAGAGAGAGAAGGCTCATTGTATCTAGTGCAGCTTCACATATTTAATTCAATGGGAGCATTTCGTTCAATAGGCTTATACTGACTGGTACACTGGTTTGGATAGTATGTATCTGTGAATTCTTCCCAAACACTGGACTTCAAACCCCAAAGGGTCTTTTGTCATTTAGTTTGGATACTGAATACAGAATTCTATGTTTTTTTGTCTCTTCTTAGTGTTTCCTGTCTTTACAAGATGGTAAAGAACTAGTGATCTTAACATAAGGGTCTGTTCTTTGGTGAGTCAAGATGTGCATTACCACAACACACTTAATAATACAAAATTTTTTACTGTGCTTATAACAAACCTGCCAATACTGGAAAGAGCTGTCTTCATATAAATTACCCACAACACGTTCAAAAGTCTTAAAATATTTCAGCTGAAGCCAGAAGTAACTAATTCTTCCCGAATTCTTAGAATATTCTAGATCACTGACTTTCTGGTACATGATAAACAGGGACCATGATAATTAAGTTATTTCTGTTGCATTCCTTTCCAAATTTTCAGCAGAGATTTGATGAAGATCAAGACCACACACAGCATGACTCAAAATATTGGTAACCGTGTTTTCTTAACTTTTCTCAAATTCCTCTGTGGAAGGAAATATTCAATCACCTATAATCTCTAAAGGACAAGGTCACCATCCATACCAATGATCAAGATGAATAGTCTCAAAATAATGGAGAATTTCAAGAATAATTAAGACTGGACACACTTTTACATTTAAGATATTTCTCTTAAATATGCAAGTATTTAATGTGATTTCAATTTGAGGGAATATCCAATACATGATTTTTTTTTCAAACAGAGAATACAAAAGTTTAATAATTCTATAAACACTAATTACATGGGATGCATAATATCATGAAATTCAATGGGAAAGTGTGGTCAGGATTTGCTTCTTAGAGACATCATGCTAGGCGAGGCAGAGCTACTTGATCCTTTGGGTATTTGGGGACTTTTTGTTCACCCCTTAAATATGATTGTGCTACTCATTTGCCATAAAGGAGCTTTCTAAGTATTATTTCTTTTCTAATATTTGTGATTAATTTTTAATTTGGATAATTAAACCCCATTAGAAGGCAAACCTTGAAATACTGAAGTTTAGACACCTATTTTATCTTTTCACTATTAGTTTCTTAATGCTGCCAGGGGTCATTTTGGGAGCTGTTAGAATGTCATATTTTTGTTAGCATTAGTAGCAACCATCTACCATTATGATACAGCCATATTCTTATAGAATTCTGGTGGATGACTGAAATTCTTGTAGATTCTTTTGCTCCTACTTGTGAATGAATTTAAGTGTTTGTTATCAATGCTGCTGTCATATGATAGACATATCAACCATACCAGAAACAAATCAACCCTGTCTTAACACTTCTTATCTGTAATATATCATATTAAATTATTGATGGCTGAGGTATTGTCTTTGAGAATTGGGAAAAAAAAAACAAGGTCAAAAGTTATACACAAAAATCCATGTGCAAAATTGATAAAGCACTAATGTCTTTTCTTGATAACAATTTAAATATAAAATCCTAAGTCTATTGGGATGTTGTTCAACTTCCTTAAAATCATGGCAAATTGAGAAAAATTTTCAAAATCTAATGACATTTGAAAAGAAGATAATAAAAAGAAAAAAAAGGGGAGGGGAAGGGAAGGGAAGGGACAGAAAGGGAGGAAAGGAAAGAAAAAGAGGAGGGGTGGAAGAGAAGAGACAGAAAGGAAAAGGAGTATAGGAGAAAGGAAAAAAAAGAAGAGAGGGGAGCAGGAGAGGGGGAAAGAGGAGAGGAGCAGGAAAGGAGAGGGAACAGGGAGATGAGGAAGCAGGGAGGTGCAAAACAGAGGAGAAGAAGAAATTTTGCTTGAATCACTTGTCCAGAACTATGATAAGATTTCACAGATGACACCAATCATTCTTACTAAAATGAGTAATAATCAGTTTCTATCCCTCTTCTACTCTCGAAACTACCAAAGAATCCACGTTCAGTCTTAGCAAGAGCTAGTAGCTGTAGCTCTAAGTAGATCACACCATTTGTGTTCTTCTTTGTATGTCCAGTGTTTCCATCTTTGTCTCAACCACTGTTGTCTCTCTGTAGAACATTGCATCAACATCTCTCATTTCCTCCTGCCTGGTAGAACTGAGTTACTACCAAATGGGTACTTGTTGATGATTGAGTAAGCATAATCTAATACAGAACCTAACTATTCCACTAACTACCAAAGCACTATCAGATAGACCGTCACCTTGTTATTAGATGACCAGACTCTAAACATCCAATTGTGCTGGCAGATTTAAAGTTAGATTCCCATATTTAAGAATTACATTTCCACTTTACTTATTTGCTTATTGATTTCTCTATGTTTTTAGAATAATCTCATTTATTTGGATTAGAGTTGGAAGTGTGTGGCTGAGTAAACAGGACAGAGATGCTAGTGGATGAGATGGTGGAAATTACTGGGTTAAACTGGTTCCCGGGCACATGCAAGCCATCAAGCTTTGCTAGTTAAGGGGCAGTTCTTGGTGTGTTAGCCCCAGTGCTGTACTCGTTGCCTATATTTAACATCCGGTAAATATAGTTATTGGTTACTACTGGTGAGAATGGACATGCTTCTTATATTAGTGTGATGCTTTTGTGTCTACTGAAGCCTATAATGGTGCTGCAGTTTCTGTTCAGCTGGGGATGTAGTAGACCTTCACACTACAAGATGCTGGATGCTTAGGAGTTTTAGGGGGGAGAAAAGGCAAATTTAGACTTAACATAGAAATTACAAGAGTAAAAATCAATTGAAAGTGGTTTGAAGAGGTCTTGGATCATTATAAATCTCACCATTTTCATTAATTATCTTTATTTTATAAGAACACTATTTTTAGGCTAGTGCAGTTAGATGTTATAATCCAGTAAAAGGGAAAATAAGTGAAGTAGGAGAGAGAGCTAAATAGGCCCAGCTTAGTGATCAATAGTTTAGGTTTGTGATGTAACATATTTGTTCCCAAGGTCCAATATCCTGTAGAAATACAGAGCATTTTGCCAGTAGATTTATACAAATGATACATGTGTTTTGCAAGCTTATCTCATGTAGTGAAGAGGTTAAAATGGCATTTAGTATCAGCAGCATCTAAATGTAGCTCAGGCAGCACTGAAGGCTCAGATCTCAGCTTCACAATTCTCCAGGTCTCTAATGCTCTGCCTTCATGCTTCCAGGAAGTCCAACGAAACAGTCTAATGACTACACTTTTGGGGAAAAAAAGCTAATTTGGTTCACTGATGTCTCAGAATTTAATCAGGGTTAATATTTAAAGAATTATACTAATCATTAACAACAATAAAATTGCTAATAGCCATGGAATCATTTATAATATTCATATAATATGTTGGATATATGTGACTTATATACACCATTCAATTCATTCAACCAATGCACATTCACTCAGTCCTTACTATCTGTAGGCATTATATAAATTAGACAAAATTTATTGTATCAAGGAGGTCACTCATCAGATGGACAGTTAATGGAACTAATATGTACAAGTGTAGGTGGAGATAGTTCCGTGGTATATAATTCAATGGAAAGCAGTACGGAGAAAAACAAGTCAGGCAAGTGAATAGGGGACTGTTGTGATACTGAACAGGTTGGTCAGAATCTCTGAGATGGTCATTTTGAGAAATGACATAAGGGAAATTGGCTTAATAACTTTGCAGATTCCTTAAACATAAAAATATTAGTGAGAAGGGATAGAGTTCACAGGCTTTGAAGCAGTACAGTGGGTAGTCTGCTCAGTTGTCACTATACGCCTAGTGTCTGACAAAGTAAGAGGTGAAACTCACATAAGATAATGGAATGGAATGGAGGGGTATTGGCAGGAAAATGGGGTTTGTTTTATTTAGTAGAAGCAGAATCTGAGCAGAAGAATGGCACAATCTTGTGTACACAGTAGGAACATCATCTTGCTGCTATCCTGAGACTCTAGAAGGGTCAGATAGGGCATTCAAATCCAACCTGCTCAGTTCTGATGCTAGGAGTTTAGTCACTAAGCTGAGCCACCCTATTCACACGCTTCCATTCTTACATCCTTGTAGATGCATTGGAAAAATCTCACATAGATAAGACTTCTGTTTGCAGGTGTTCACTATATTCTGAGACTCCTCATTCAGGACTCACTTGTAATCATTGTTTTCCAACTTGATCCAAACAAGGTTAATCTTATATATTTCAGTTCATCTTGTGCTAGAATAAACTTTCCCATTTATATTTGAAGTAATGACAGCAATCTGTGGACAACTATGAAGGATGGTCACCATCTTTCATCAAGTCTGACAATTAGTGAGAATTACAAATTTTTGGTCCATTTTATTTGTATGTATTTTATTCACTTATCAGGTAATGACCTCTAGCAAGTATTGTGTTATGGAGTTGACTTTTTTAGTTTAACTTCTAGTGTCATTGTCCACTTTCATTTGCTATCACAGTCACTTTCCTTTCAGAAACAAGAGCCACATGTTTAAAATATATATGAAAAGCATCAGTAGCAAAAAGACAAAGCTATCTGAGAGAATGCACTCTCAAATTGCTAGTGAGAACAACTAGTGTGGACATTTTAGAAAACAGTTCAGTAGTTTCTTCTACAATTATAGTATACACATCTTGTAACATAGCAATCCTATTTCTGGACATTTACTGCAGGGAAATAAAAGCCTGAATTCATGGCAAAAAAATCTATATAGAGATCTATATCAGTCTATTGTACACTTGGGGGAAGAAAACTGTGGAAGACTTGCAGGGTAGATATGTCCTGGATCAGGAATAAAAGTTGAACTCAGTAATTAAAAGAAGCAAACTATGGATACAGTCAGCAATACAGACAGAGAAGGAATGCATTATGCTAAGTGAAATAAAACAAGGGCCAGTCATTGGCAATATTCTCTATTATTTCTTCTGTATGATATTCTATGGAGGGAAAGCTACAGGCTAGAAAACAGATATACTGTGGATGAATATAGTTCAAAGGATCATGGGCCTCTGAGGATTGGAATAACTATATATGGTGATTGTAGTAATAAATGAAATTGTATGTATATATAAAATTAGCAGAATTTTACTGTTATAATGGCAAATTGCACTGCAGTTAAATTGTATTTAGTATATATCTTAATAAAAATAAAAACTTGATGTTCAATCCTTCATTTAAAACCCTACAGTGAATTCTCATTGGAATTAGACAAAACACAAAGTCTTATGTTCCTTATATATTGTCTGCTTATTTTGAAATCTTTCTGGTGTAAGAAGTTATAAACTTTTGTCCTCAGGACAATGAATTTTGTTCATTCTATTGGAAAAGTCCTTTTCTAGATTTTCCTGTAGTCCAGTACTTGATGAATTCAGCCACTCTGCTTAAATGTCTTATATTG
Source organism: Cricetomys ansorgei (assembly GCA_026225945.1). Classification (NCBI taxonomy): domain Eukaryota; kingdom Metazoa; phylum Chordata; class Mammalia; order Rodentia; family Nesomyidae; genus Cricetomys; species Cricetomys ansorgei. Next base: position 18,768,296 of record JAMJFZ010000242.1, read on the forward strand.
TCTTTTGCTTTTCTTTTATTGCATTCAACACAAGTTGATTCTCGCTTTCTAATTAACTTCATTAGCCCACTTGAATGTAAATTCTTCTAGAAAAGTTTTATTCCATTTGATCAATACTGTTTTCTGCAATTTAGAGTGGTGCCTTGAAAGGGAATGCTTTAGAATGCACATTGAATATGATGAATAAATTTATGACTACTTATGGAACTGCTGATAGCTTCAGAATACCTGAAAAATAGCTGTTGAGTTGGCATGCATTATCATGTCTGGCTGTCATGTAATCATACAAAGCATGAAACCCTTTTCACTTACTGTACAAGATTAGAATGTTTTTAGAGAATTACATGGGAAGTTGTATGGCTCATCTGATGAATAGTAGCAGATGAGCTCAGTCACTTAGTACTGATACAGTCTCTATTTTCCTGTGTGAATTATAGCAACATAAAAATAAGAGTAAAACAGTTGACTTTATAGAACTGTTCAAATTAATAATAAATTAGACAAAAACAAATCATTCATAAAGGAGAGACAGCTAAGTAGGTAAGAATGCTGTAATGGCTAATCTTGATTATCAACTTGAATACATTTGGAATCAACTAAAACTCAAGGAGCTGGCCATACCCACAAGAGATTTTTTGGACTGGATCATTTGATGTGGGATGACCCATCTTAAACATGAGCTATACCTTGTGGTGGCAGTCTACATAAAAGGACATGGAAAAGGAAGTTTTGGGGTTTTGCCTGCTTGTACTCATTCTCACTGGCAAGTTCATCACTGAGGCATTCCTTTGCTGGTACTAAAACCTACATCTTCAGTTTCCAATATACACTGAAGACAAGCTGAGATATCCAGCCAGCTCATGGACTAAACAACTACTGAATCATTCACTTTTTCTGTTGAGGTAGCTGTTTTTGGACTAGCTGGATCACAATTGTTAAGTCACTCTAATATATATACATGTATTATATACTATTATATATGATATATGTGGATATATATATATTTATACATATATGTATACATTTATATGTATGTGTATATATGCATATATACATGCATATATATCATAAAACTAGGCAGCATTATATATGCATACATTATATATGTGTGCATGTATGTATGTATATATATATATATGTGTGTATATGTGTGTGTGTATATATATATATGTGTGTGTGTGTATATATATACAAGCTAGAGAATAGAGGGGAACTTAATTGAGAAGCTGCTTTCATATGATGCTACAATAAGGCATTTTCTCAGGGATTGATGGGTGAGGACCCAGCCCATCACCATTGTGGGTGGTGCCATCCCTGGGCTGGTTCTATTTCAAAGGTTCTATTACAAAGCAGGCTGAGCAGGCCATGAAAAGGAAGCCAGTAAGCAGCACCCTCCCACGGTCTCTGAATCAGCTCTTATTTCCAGGTTCTTTCTGTTTGAATTTCTATCCTGATTTCTTTTAATGATGGACTACAAAACAAAGTGTAAGCCAAATAAACACTTTCTTCCTCAACTTTCTTCTGGTCATGGTGTCATGGTATTTTATCACAGCAGTACTAACTCTAGCTAAGTATGATATGTATATATATATATATATATATATATATATATAGAGAGAGAGAGAGAGAGAGAGAGAAAACCCTGACAAAATTCAAGTGCTTACTGTATAAACCTGAGGATGTAAGTTCCCATCCCTATCACTTCAATTAACACTGCATGTAATGGCTACAGTAGAAAAAAGCAATAAATCTATAGATATTCTTTCCAGTCTTGGAGCTAACAGAGAAAGACTAGATTGGGGGATATCAACAGTAGAACTTGAAGAAGGGGAAGCTGGTCAACCACTTGTGATACTTTCAGTCTGTGACACCAGGAGCTTGAACTGCAGTAGCAGAAGAAATGAAGCAAAGGAAGAACACTCCTACTGAACAAACTGATGTTTTCATTGGCTTGTTTCTCATTGTCATTGAGAAGACAAAGAGGAGAGTTCAAGAATAATCTTCATTAACTCCCTGTTGCCTCAACTTGGAACATCTTAATGAGGAAACAAAGCAGGAAAGGTAGTAATGCCAGTCACACAATTAAATACTAAATAGCACCAAGAATGAGAGGTCAAGTACCTAAAGGATGCAGATGTCTCCTGAGCACAATGACCAGCACAAGAAGCAAGGAGAAGCAAGTGCTTATATTATTCTATTTATATGAAGTCAAAAGTCCTCAGAGTGCATCTTCAATGTTAGGAGTCAGGATGACAGAGATTCTGCAAAGAAGCAATAAGAAGAGAGAGATATTTCTTTGAACTCTTGGCCTTAGAACATGATTTTTCTTTTGTAAGTATGTTTCAAATATGTGATTTTATTGTAATTGCATATATAATATTATTTGTATCATGAATATGTACTCACTAAAAGAAAGGTTAATATGTTATAGGTTTATAAATTATATGGGTTAATTGAAATTAATAATTAATAATTAAATTAAATCCCCATCAAAATTCCAGCACAATTTTTACAGACCTTGAAAGGACAATAATTGTCATATGGAAAAACATATAACCTAGGATAGCTAAAACAATCCAGAACAATAAAAGAACTTCTGGAGGTATCATTATTCCTGGTTTCAAGTTGTACTATAGAGCTATAGTAATGAAAACCACATGGTATTGGTACAAAAACAGACACGTTGGTCAATGGAATTGAATCAAAGACACAGAAATAAATCCACACACCTATGCAGACATGATTTTTGATAAAGAAGCCAGAAATACACTATGGGAAAAAAAGCATCTTCAGCAAAAAGTGCTTGTCTAATTGGATATCTGCATATAGAATACAAATAGTTCCATGTTTATCACCCTGCACAGAACTCAAGTCCAAGTGAATCAAAGACCTCAACATAAAACCAGATACACTGAACCTATTAGAAAAGAAGGTGGGGAATAGATTGGAACTTAATGACAAAGAAGACAACTTTCTGAACAGAACACTGATAGCACAGGAACTAAGATCAACAATTAATAAATGGGACCTCATGTAACTGAAAATCTTCTGTAAGGCAAAAGGATACCAACAACAGGACAAAATGGCAGCCTTTTCACCAAAATATATAAAGAAATCAAGAAACTAGTTATCAATAAAAATTGCTCAATTAATAAATGGGGTACAGATCTAAACAAAAAATTCTCAATAGAGGAATCTCAAATAGCCTAGAAACACTTAAAGAAATGTTCAGCATCCTTAGTCATCAAAGAAATACAAATCAAAACCACTTTGAGATTCCATCTTACACCTGTCAGAATGTCTAAAACTGTCACACACAAGTGAGAGCTCATTCTGTCAAGGATGTGTGCAAGAGGAACTTTCCTCCATTGCTGGTGAGAATGCATACTTGTACAGCTTTATGGAATCAATATGATAGTTCTTCAGAAAATTGAGTATTGATCTGCCTCAAGTCCCAGCTATACCACTCCTGAGGATATATCCAAAGGACGCTTCATGCTACCACAAAGACACTTGCTCAACTGATTATAGGGCCTTTATTCATAATATCCAGGAAGGGGAAACAACTTAGATGTCCCTCAACCAAAGAATGAATGAAGAAAATGTGGCACATATATACAACAAAGTCTTACTCACCTATGTATAAGAACATCGTGAAATCTGCAGGCAAATGAATGGAACTAAAAAAAGTCATCCTGAATGAGGTAATCCAGACCCTGAAAGACAAACATCGTATGTGCTCACTTATAAGTGAATAATATCCTTGGGAGGCCTGCTTCTTTCTCAAAGGAAGCTAAGGGATAGAGAAACTAGGAACAGGGGAAGTGGGGGAGAAGGAACTGGATAGAAAGGAGGGAGAGGAAACAGGTTGGGATGCATTGTTGGAGAGAAAGAAAGAGAGAAAAAACTTTAAAAAGACAAAAACAAAAACAAATGAACAAACAAAAGATCTGGAACACCTGTATTTCTGGTGGTGAAGGGACAGAGACAGGTGGATTGCTGGAGCTCGCTGCCTATTGGCCTAGTTCCAGGTTTAGTGAGAAACCCTGTCTCAAGTTAGTAAAAGAGAGAGTAGTGGAGCAGGGGATCTGATGTCCTCTTCTGGCTTCTGAATGCACATATGGACATGCATGTCCACATACATATGGACAAACAAACACACACACACACACACACACACACATACATGCAAAAATGAAAATAAAATATTGTTTTTCCAAAATGAAGCCATTTTGGCATTTTCCCCCTTAGTCTTTGATTTCTCTCATTCTGTAATTAGGTTTTTCAGAGAGATTATGGTATAATTAGGATCTAGCTAATAATGATTGTCATGTGCACATAAGCAAACAGCTAATAAGCTGAGATGCACAGTGGTATATTTAGCCATAATCATGTAAAATTAACACATTTAGAGTAATTCTAACTCTACATTGCATATATAACCTTAGGAATCTAGACATTCCAAGAAAGCTTTTAAACAAATTCTAGACAAGTGGTGAAAACCAACTTGGAAAACATCATGTAATGACACTAAAATTGGCAGAAGAAAGAAAAAAACAATAGTTTGTGACAGGCAAATCTTGTTGATTCATTGTTTAACTGATGCTACCAAGTGGCAAGGTTGCTAAGGATAAACCTGAATTAGATCAAAGCCTTCCTTTTTAGTCTGTAGGATTGCTCAGAAACTACTTTATTCACAGAGGGAGTAAGAGGAAATTTCCACTGATATGAATCATCTGAAGCTCTGAGTTAACAATGTAACCCCAGCACTTAGCTCTTACTGGGGATGAAGTCCACAGCTGAACACTAAACTCTGTCCCCTCCTTCCAATCTAAGAGCAAATGAAAAGGGCTAGGGAACAATTGACAGAGCAGTTAATGCCTGTAGAAATAAATGATCCTATCAAGAATTCCCAAAACACACTCCTTCCTCACTTGATTCTTAACCCAGTGTCCATTTAACTGACAACAGCTGAAATCCCAAGTTTCAAATTTGGATCAATGGGCAAAATCAGGAAAAGGATCAGATTCATTTCCTCCTAAAATTTATCCTTTGCTCCAGCCAGGACTGACTTCATTTATATGTATGGTTAGAGTGTGCTGGATATCTGTACTGCATAGGTTTATGTCAACTTGACACAAGCTAAAGTCATCAGAAAGCAGGGAACCTCAATTAAGAAAATGCTTCTGTAAGACTGGACTATTGGCAAGCCTGTAGGGCGTTTTCTTAATTAGTGTTTCAGCCCTAACGATTGTGGGTAGTGCCATCCCTGGGCTGGTGGTCTTAGATTCTATAAGGAAGTAGACTGAGCAAGCCATGGAGAGCAAGTGATTAAGCAGCACTCCTCCATGGTCTCTGCATAAGCTCCTGGTTCCAGGTTCCCACCCTGTTTCAATTCCCATCCTGACTTCTTTTTCTGAAGGATAGATTACAGATGTGGAAATGTAAACCAAATAAACACTTTGGTCTCCAAGTTGCTTTTGGTCATGATGTTAACTAAGGCAATATCATACATTGGAATAGACTCTGAAAATTACAGCTAAAATATAATTTGTTTTCTATAAAGACTTGCAGATGAGCATACCATTTTAATAGGGTTCTTTGAAACCTTTGTGCTATATACATCTCCACTGTTTCTCCGTGGAGGTAGGAGATAAGAAGCATTTGTCTTATTACTGGTCTTTGTGATTGTACAAAGTTAGTTAGTGATTGTGCATGCCTTTAATCCCAGCACTCAGGAGGCAGAGGCAGGTAAATCTCTGAGTTCAAGGCCAGTCTGGTCTACAGAGTGAGTTCCAGGATAGCCAGAGTTACAACAAAGAAAACTTGTCTCAAAACAAAGCAAAACAACCAAAAACAAACAAACAAACATGTATTTCTTTTGGTTGAAGTCAAATTCTACTCTAACCCAAAGAAACTTTATTTTTGCTAAATATTTTGTGTCTGCTTTGAATCCCTCTGGGATTTAGTGTTTTAAAAATTAATGTATTATATATATATACACATACATATACACATTATTGATATGTATATGTATATATATATTGAACTTTAATAATCACTTTATAGATGATTATCTAAACCAGTGGTTCTCAACCTTCCTAATGCAGCAACCCTTTAATACAGTTTCTCATGTTGCACTGACCTCCAAACCTTAAAATTATTTTTGTTGGTACTTCCTAATTTTGCTGGTTATGAATTATAATGTAAATATCTGGTATGCAGATGATCTTAGACGACCCTTGAGAAAGGGTCACTTGATTCCCAAAGAGGTCAAAACTCACAGGTTTAGAACAACTGTTCTAAACTTTCAGAATAGAAATTAGAGAAACTGATAATTTGAGATTTACAATTTTAGAGTAGTACATATGTAGAAAAGAGAGTCAGTATTCAATGAACTGCCCTCTACACTCTTCGTCTGCCTTAATTATTATTCTATTGCTATGAGAAAACACCATGTCCAAAGTAAGTTAAAAAGAAAGCTTTTAATTGGGGGATTGCTTATAGTTTCAGAGGGTAAGTCCATGACAACCATCATAGGGAGGATGGTCCCTAGGATGCAGGCAGGCAGGCACAGCCTTGGATGACTAGATGAGAGCTTACATCTTATTGTGAGAAGAGGCAGAGAGAAAGACCTGACCATAGTGGACTTTTGACACCTTAAAGCTTACCCCTAGTGGCACAGTTCCTCCAACAAGACCACACCAACTAGGATCTAATCAATCAATTATATGGACCTTTGGGGACCTTTCTATCCCAAACAACCACAGTATCTTTCCTTTATATCAAGCTTTCACGCTTCAAAACTCTATTTAGAAAGCATACTAACTAAACAACCTTTCTAGAGCTCAAGGCTTTGGTTTAGGGTAAAACACTAAAGAACTGGATTATCTGCCTCATGCATTCTAACTCCATACTTGTTCATATACTCACCCACAGTTAGTATGAACTAGTTAAGATGATGTTAGGCCATAAAATCTATAAAACCAGTAGCTAATAGAGTTGCAGAAAATGAAAGGCACCTGTGGTAACCTCATTTAGGTGGTTCTTGTCTTTATATTTCCTTGTCAGGCATGTTGTTGAATTACAACACAGACTCTGAATTTCATTCTCTTTGTATCAGCTCCAAAGGTCAACACCACAATTTTATTTCAATCATAGTTTCAAGAAGTTGGTTGGCACACTTGATCTGTGAAAATTCTAATTCAGTAGGAAGTCAAAATTTCTCCAAGAACTAATGAAAAAAATCAAAAGGATGTAAATTAAAAGTAAATACACAGATCTTTTCTGTAGTAGGTTTTGTCCTTAGACAGTCTTGATGCAATAGACCAGAGAAGCAGTTTGCATACTTTAAATGCAATATTCTGGCTCTGCCTGCCCGAGTCTCACACACCAACTGGGAGACAGCTTCTGGTCGAGACTGCATGCAACTACCCAGGAAAGAAGGTAGGCATATTTCTTGCCTAGCCATCCCACCAGGTCATCCCATCCCGCCAAATCCCAAACTATAACTATCTCCCCACATCTGTTTCCTATACCCCTTCTAGCTCTGTCTGCCTGAGAGTCACATACCAACTTGAGAAGACATCTCCCACATTATAGCTCAACAGGGCAACCAGTAATACAGGTGGGAAATCTGCTTCTCAACCTTCCCACTAGAACAAACTGTGCCCCAAAAACTCAACCCATCATCAACTTTCCACCATCCATATCAACCATCTCTACCACTGTCACACACCTGAGTCCCAGATACCAACTAGGTCAAGATATCCATCACACCAGAAGGAGACACGACAGCCAGCAAGAAAACAAGAGTAGGATGCCTACAAACTCTGCATCTCAAACCCCAACCTGGGCAGAGACTCCCTGCTTGACAAGGGGCCACAAAGGACAGAAGATGAGAGCTAGGAAAACTGAGGAACAAGACACTCATCTAATTAAAGAAAAACTCAGGAATTTGGTACCTAAAACTATAACCACACAAAGTCCAAATGCCAAAATGCCAGTGCAAGAACACAATCAACAACCAAAGCAAAATGGCACCACCAGAGCCTAACTGTCCTTGTATGCAAACCCCCAAACATACTGAAACAGGGGAAGCAAATGAAAAAGACATTAAACCAACTTTATGAAGATAATAGAGACCTTTAAAGAGGAAATTAATAAATCCCTCAAAGAAATCCATGAAAAGGAAAACAAACAATTAGAAGAATTTAGTAAATTCATCAAAGAAACCATAGGAAAACACAATTAGAAGAAATTAATAAATCCCTCAAATAAAGCCAAGAAAAGGCAGACAAATAATGGCAGGAAATGAACAAAACTGTCCAATACCTGAACATGGAAATAGAAGCCATAAAGAAAACATAAAGCGAGGGAATCTCGGAAATCAAAAATCTAGAAAAGCAATCAGGAACTACAGAGGCAAGCTATAGCAACAGAGTACAAGAGATGGAAGAGAGACCCTCAGGAGTTGAAGACACTGTAGATGAAATAGAAACCTCAGTTTAAAGGAAAATATCAAATCCAAAAAATTACTGACATAAAACGTCTGAGAAATCTGGGATACCACGATGAGACCAAACCTAATAATAATGAGAAAAGAGGAGGAAAAAGATTCCCAGCTCAAAGGCCCAGAAAATATTTTCAACAAAAATTATCAAAAAAATAATTTCCAAACCTAAAGAAATAGATACTTATAAAAGTACAGGAAGCTTATAGATGGAACCAGAAAGGAAATTCCCCTCACCACATAATAATCAAAACACTAAATATACAGAATAACAAAAGAATACTAAAAGCATGCATGAGAAAAACAAGTAACATACAAAGGCAAACATATTAGAATTATACCTGACTACTCAATGAAGACCCTAAAAGCCAGAAGGGCCTGGACAGAAGTACTACAGACTCTACAGGAACACAGATGCCAGTTCAGACTATTATACCCAGCAAAACTCTCAATTATCATAGATGGAGAAAACAAAATATTTCATCATAAATACAAATTCATGCAATACCTATCTATACTTCCTGCCCCACAGATGGTGCTAGAAGGAAAACTCCAACTCAAAGAGGTCAACTATAGTCAAGAAAATACAGGAAATTAATAATCTCACAACTTCATAATCAATAGAGGGGACACACACTCATACAAACACACACACACACACACACACACACACACACACACACACATACTCTATGTCCAACAACAATTACAATATAACAGGACCTAACAATCATTGGTCATTGATATCTCTTAACATTAATGGTCTCAATTCCCCAATAAAAAAAACACACACTAACAGAATGGATTCTCAAACAGAAACCAGCCTTCTGCTGAAAAAAAAGGGACCCCCCCAAAAAAAAACCAAGCCAGTGTAGCCATTCTAATATCCAGCAAAGTAGATTTCAAACTTAAATTAATCAAAAGAGATGGTGAAAGACACTTCATATCCATTAAAGTAAAAATCCATCAAGATGACATTTCAATTCTTAACATCTATGCCTCTAACGTAAGAGCTCCCACATTTGTAAAAGAAACATTAGTAAAACTAGAAACACATTGAGCATTCACACCGATAGTGGAAGATTTCAATACCCTACTCTCACCAACTGACAGGTCATCAAAACAAAAAGCACTAACAGATATTATAAACCAAATAGACCTAACAAATATTTACAGAATATTTCATGCACACACAAAAGAATATATGTTTTTCTTACCACCTCATGTAACCTTCTCCAAAATTGACCACATTGTTGATCACAAAGCAAGCCTCAATAAATACAAGAAAATTGACATAACCCCATGCATCTTATCAGATCATTATGCATTAAAGTTGGACTTCAACAACAACAGCAACAGTGAAAGGCTTACAAATCCATGAAAACTGAACAACTCTCTACAAAATGATGACCAGACATTTCAAGACAGAAATAACAGAAGAAACTAATAACTTTCTCAAATTCAATGAAAATGACCACAACATACCTAAACCTATGGGACACAATGAAAACAGTGCTAAGAGGAAAATTCATAGTACAAAGTGCCTATCAAAAAAGAGTGGAGAGACCTATGACCCCCCCAAAAATATAAGAGGTCATTAAAAGCCTCCCAAACAAACAAACAAAAAAGTCTAAGGTCCAGATAGTTTCAATTCAGAATTCAATCAGACATTCAAGGAAAAGTTAACTCCAATACTCCACAACTTATTCCACATAATAGAAACAGAAGTAACACTGCCAAACTCATTCTACAAGGCCACAGTCATGCTCATACCCAAACCACACAAGATTCAACAAAAGTTGTAGAAACCCTCCTGTCGTTGCAAGAGAAAAGGCGCCAGGCACTGGTCATTGTTCTAGATCACATGCCAAAATGTAAAGGGTCAATATCTCAACTCCAAGGATTGTCACGCTGTCAAGACCGCAGCTGCTTTTGGAGTGTCTCTTCCACATTTCCTTAGGACTGCTGCTTCTGGATGATGAGCACATAGATGTAGGTCACATGAGTGAGGTCTTTGCCTTTTTCTCTAATATAAGTTCCTTAGTCAAAAACAGTGGTGCATAAAATATGAGACCAGGATGGAGAATAAAACTTTATCAAACCCACAAGTGGTTGCATCTAGAGAAAGACATGTCTTCGGTATTTATTTCATGGGGGACATTTCATAATGAAAGGAATCTGGTGTGAACAAACTGTCACAGCAAGAGTGATAAGAGCTTTGATCTCTATTGTCAGCATGCGAGGCATGGGTAACCAAGTCAGTCCCAAAAAGGAGAAGTCTCCGAGCATTTGATCAAAGTGTTAGCTATTGTCTATTGATGAATATAGACATTTATGATTACCTTTCTCTCCAGAAAGTACCCAATAAAATGCACTTCTCCATGCTTTGCTTACTGTATTAAATAAATACAGTAATATTTATACTACTTAGAAATACTAAGCTATATTTTAAGGTTATCACAGAGCAAGATTTTAATGCCATAAACATCTGCTCCTGATCAATGATAGTATATCATGTTCATGAGATGCATTCAATCACTAAGCTCCATTTTTTTCTTTCCTTGGAAATCCAGTTACAAAATATTTTTTGAGACTGTCCAGAGGGATAGGTTGGTAAAGTGTCAACACAATGGTTACAGGTGCCATGAAAATCAGTCAGCTGTTCACTTAACTTGTTTGCATATTAAAGACATGCTTAGGTCTATGCTCAATCATATCACTCCTCCTTAATGAGGAGACTAGTGCATGCTTAAGTTAATGACCAGTAGACACCTACTTAGTGATCAGAAGTTCAAATTTCAGAGTCAGTTACAGGCACGTTTCTACAATCAAATATTTCTAAACAATTTTTTAAAGTACTTTAGTTGCATATTGCCAACAGAAGCTGAATTTCTATAGAAGGATAGTTTTGTGACAATTCTCAGAGGAGCTTAGTTGTGATGTGATTTTCTTCTTAGAGTTTACCAGAGCTCCAGAAAGCATTTTTTTTTTTTATTGGAAACAAAGACTTGAGCATCGTAATTCAGTACAAAGATTCCAATAGAAGAATGCTAAATAGCCAGCCTAGAGCAGTTACTGACCAATTTCCTTGCTCAGAATTTTACTAGCTGATGTCAACTTTACAGATCATTTCATAAATAGGCTTTGGAAACTGTTTGAATGTGGAGTCTATTTATCTAGAATCTAAAATATCCTTTTAAGCATGTGTAGCTCTTTCTTATTCATGAAAATATAAGATGCAGTAACTTTTCTCCAGGGTGAGGGAATATGAGAAATTTTCTAGTTCTGTGGAATTCAGTGAGACCATTGTATCTATTTTTCATTTTCTACTCTCTAGCATCCATGGATTCCACTATGTCATCATGTCAGTAGTAGATATAGTTGACATTGCATCATCCAGTTATTGATCAACATGATACTATATTGGATGACAAGGGATCAAGGTCCCTGTATGTAGACTTTTGATGGAAAGCCAGAACACTAGTAAGTATGCAGTCGGACAATGAAGTTGATTGTCCTATCATATGGCAGAACTATTTTCTGGAGTATTTTGTCAATTGGTGAAAAGTAGAAAATGATTAAATGGATCAATCATGCACATCAAATGCTACAGTTAGACACTATTCAAAGCATATATGCAAAGTATGAAATGGCTACAGCTAGCTAATTAGTAAAGCCATGGTCCCACAAGTTATTACTTTTGTGATAGTTGTTCTGATCTTTTTTGTGTTCTTTAAAAATAGTAACTATCAATTATAGTTATTGTACTGTATAGTAGAACTCTTGATTTATTCCTATTATACAACTTTAATTATGTATTCTCTGTAAAAATCCCCCCTTTTGCTGCCATTCCCCAACAACCTTAGCCTCTTATACTGAACAGTACCTAAAATTCATGTCATTAACTATTTTATAATGCCATATAACTTTCTAAGATACGTCTTATGCATAAACAATGAGATATCTTACAAGGAAGTTTGTGTCATAACTCTTACTCATTTCTAGACTTTGGAATTTTATTAGTATCTAGAATCTCTTCGGTAATGCAATATTGCTTTTGATTACATTTGGGGTTATCTGGAGGTGCATATTGAGGGGAAGAGCAGATCATAGGCCCCCCAATATGTTATTTATACATCACTGTTCTCATCCTAAAGACTGGGAAATGAAGTTAGGAATTTATCTGACAATCATGCATGTCTAATTCTGATACTTATTTGGGACTGGAAGTGACTACTGGGTGGGTTCTTAAACACACTTTTAAAAATTCGTACTTCCTGGTTAACTGAAATGGCATCTTAACTCCCTAAGGAACAAAAGCTGTCTCACGGCACATATCTAATCACCTTTCAAGTAGCTGCATACTTGCTTTTGTCTTGGAAAAAATGACTGCAGTTCCCTTTGAGAAATGAAGATATAAGGCAGCATTTGGAATTATTGAGATCTCTGCAATGATATTTAGCTTCCTTTTCATTCAAGGAATTCTGAATCTATGAGTTACTTTACATCTGAAAATTGGGTGAAAAATTATGAATGAGAGGATATTATTTTTATAGCCTCACTTCTACACACAGCTATCAACTGAACCATAGTATATAAACTACTTTGCAAAGCACGTGGGAAGCCAGCTGATATAATGATTGGCAGACAAAACGAAGAACCTCTCATTCAATATTATTAGTCTAAGGTCAAATGTCAAAAACCAGACATAGCCCTAATAATATTTGTTTAGAGAGGGAATTTGTTGGTATTGATGATTTTTTCCAGGTTCATGATATAGTTTGAATCAGTAAAGCCCTATAGGCTTGTGATTTGAATGTTTGGTCAAAAGATGGTGGTTTGGTAACTTAGGAGCTAGGTTGGAGCTAAGAGAAGGATGTCCTTAAAGACATGTTATCCATGCTGCTTTTTCCCTTAGTTTCTGCTTCCTCTCTGCTATGATGGAAACAGCTGGCTCTAAGCATGCTGCCCACCTACTGTGATGTTTTTGTCAAATCCTTGGGACCAGAGAATCATTGACTGATCATTTTGAAATCATGAGCCTAACTGAATCTTTCCTCATTTCAGTTACTTTTATCAATATTCCATCCCAACTATACAGAAGTGACTGATACAGCTGCTAAATTACCTTTTTCTTTTTCTTTTCTTTTTTTTCCAAAGAAATTACACATGCATTTATTCACATTTTTTCTTTTGTGTTTCTCAAATACCTTCAAGTGCTGAAGCTAGAATGTCAGAAAACTTTTATTCAGCCTTTTATAATTTTTCGACAATGTGTTTCTACAGATAGGTCTTGGCATTAATTTGATAAGAATATAACTTTAAGATTTGGAGAGTCACTTTATTTCTAATTTTTTTGATAGTAAACAACAAAAGTGGTGAGCTTAGAGATAAACACAGAGGTTGCTAATATTGACAGGACAAATGATCTGTGAGAACTATGGATTAAAATTTTTCTGCCTAGATATTAGGTAAAACCAATCTCAGATGCCAGTAGAATTGGGATAATTTTTCTTTATATCAAGTTCACAGAGGAAAGTTTGTCAGACTTAAAAATTGATGAAAGTGAAATAAAATCCACGTCTCCACAGTTGATCCATTATAATGGTGATATGCTTTTTGTGCCAATCTATTAAAATGAATAATTGTGCCCTATTAGACCATTCAAGCCATTTTTCTATGGACGATCATTCATCAAAAATGCATATAAGTCTAAAATTCCATTAATCATTTCATACAATAAGTTAGTCTCTTGCAATTTTTATTCTTGTGCATTTTTTCTTGGAATAAAATGTAGTTGTCACTGGAAGATATCAAACAAGCAATTCTTGACAAATACATATGGATTTGTAATTAAACCCTATAAAAATCTATGATTAAATATAAAAGGTATAGAGCCAAAATGTAATTAAAATATCATAAAAGAGAACAGTGGATATCTTTAATATAGATTCTCAAACATTTTGGTTTTTAAAGGAATAAATTATTAGTGGTTTTAATAATGAAACTTAACACACCGTTTAATGGTGCATTTAGTTACTTGCTGGTGCTTAAATTGTGCCAACTATTAGAGCAGGCCAATGGTTACAGAAAGTACTTTATTACTAGCCAGACATGCTACAAATTAATTAACTTTAAAAATACTCATAGAGCTAAAATATAGGGTTGGTTTTTGCTGCCAAGATACTATATATCACAGCAAAAACTATGTAGTGAAAAACAAATGAGTTCAAACATAATGCGCTGTCAATATTTCCATTGATTATTATTTTTTTGCAAATGGTCACATACTTTGCAACCAAGACAATATTCAGTTAAAATTATGATCAAGTTTAGAAGTATGGCAGTGAATGATTTATTTTCAATTTTCTATTCTGTTTGATGTAATTCTGATGCCAGTTGAACTCACTGAATGAGCAGATGAATTTATAATCAAAAGGTAATTTGTGTAATGTGTATGAAAACTGATGATGCTGTAAACTGTTTCTGTCCTGTGTTTGACTTCATGAATGCATTAGTTTTTCATCATAGTGACCAAGTACTGACAGAAACAAGGTAAAGAACAATGGAATCACTGTGGATCATGGAGTTAAAAGAATCAGTCTACATTCATTTGGCTCTATGTTCTCGGGCAGAGCATCCTATGAGGATGTGTCCTCTGACAGAAAACTTCTTCACATTTTATTGACCAGGATAAGAGCAATTAAGAAGAAAGTGCTAAAGACAAAACACCTGAAGGAGCCACACCTGGAAGTCCCTTCCTATAGATAGATCTCGTTTTCTAAACTTTCCATAGCCTCCCAAAATAATGCCACTAACTGAGACCAAGTACTTAAAGCATGAACTTGTGGGGACAGTTTTTATGTAAATAAAAGCCTACCCCAGGCTCTCCAAGCATCACAACTATCTCATAATGCAGAATCTATTTATTGTATTTCCAAGAATCTCCACAATGTTAACAGTTTCATCATATTTCAAAAGTCTAAATCCTATGTCTCTACTATGACACAAGTCAAATTCTTAGCTGTTAGCTAATTATGCTTGAAAATCAAATATAATTTACTTACTTAGAATATATAAAGACTCAAAGTAAGCATTCCAATTCTTCCCTAGAGAAAGGTTCAGACTAAAACAAGATTAAAACTCATCAGGATAATCCTGAATTCTGTAGTTCTATGACTAGTGCTTGAGACATGTTGTGTTATGATATAAACTGCAATGGGCTTGGCAAATCCTAACTCTGGCCTTGCTTTTTATAGCCCACATGACCTCTCTCTTGAGCTGGTTGGCTATTGCTTTCCATGGCCTATGTCCCATGATGCTGATATCTCACAATTCCTGCATCTCCACTGAAGTTTCAGGTTTCATCCTCACAGCTTCCTGCATTGTTCTATGAGTCCTACCAAAGATCATCTGACCACACTACACATTGTCTAGCTTCTCAGCACTTTCTTTGGAATATTGATAGAAGCCCTCATGATGTACATTTTTCACATATGCAATATCAGCATTACATGGATAGTACCAAATTTTTCCAGCATCTTGAGCAGTATCTGGGCTACCATGATCTATTCCTTCAGTGGCTTCTGAGTCCCAGAGCAATTGAAGACAGGAGATGTTTCCTGGACATCTCTATATGATCATATGACTCTTATGATCAGTATGCCACATAAGTGCTCCATTCTCAAGAACAAGGCTTTCAAAAGAGTTTATAAAACTGAGATTCCTGAAAGACACTTTCCCAGTGTTAAACACTGGGCCTTTTCCACTTTTAAAAACTTAGTTCTTTGAGGATTTCATACTATGTATTTTGATCCTATTCATCCTCTTCCCCAAACTCATCCCATAACCATTTTCTCCTTACCTCCCAACAAAATTTATGCCCTCTTTTTTAAAAAATCAAGAATAATTTTTGCTACCAATATACTCTTGGATGTGTGGTCATCCATAAACATTTAGTCAACTTGTCAGGGTCGTGCCATTAAAGAAAATTTCTCTCCTAGCAACTATCAACTGTCAATATCTTCCCAGTTGGGGGTAGAAATTCATACTCACCACCTTACTCCCTGCTGCGACTTCATCTGGCTTGAGGTTGCTCAGGTCTCGTTCGTGCTGTCACGACCTATTTGAGTTCATATGTGAAACTATCCTGTTCTACACAGAAAACACTGGCTTTTTTGTTTTTGTTTGTTTTGTTTTGTTGTTGTCTTCTACCATCTTCATTTTAAAATCTTTTTGCATCTCTTCTGCAATGATCTCTAAGCCTTAAAAGAAGGATCTGTGTGACATAGGTGCTCCATTTAGGGCTGAGCATTCTGCAGTCTCTTATTCTCTACACTTTGATTAGTTTTGATTCTCTTTGTAAATCAGCATCTACTGCAGAACAAAAAGCTTCTCTTGTGAGAGATGAGAGATGAGTTGAGAGCCAAGACTTTCTCCGAGACCCTGAAGAAAGGAGAAAAGGAAGCTAGTTATGTGTCTTTGCCCAGGAGCAGATTTTGCAGTCTGGTCAAGGGGTGGAGCTTCAAAGGAGTTAAGGTTTCCATTCCTACAAACTTGATCTTTCTCCTAAAGAGCCTGGAGTTGTCAGTTCCTAAGTTGCTGTGTGCTTTGTCTCTGATGCACTTGGGGCACTCTGTGTTCCCTTGTGCAACACCACCTGTTTAATTTCCTTTTGATTTCATCCCATTGTGTGATAGGTTTTGCTGACATTGTTCCACTTTTCCTTTCAGAAGCACTGTGCAGAAGATGCTGTTCTTCTTAATAAGCTTGCTTGGGATAAGTCATCAGTTAGTGCGAGAACCCTGGTCCCAGCTTTTTGATTTCCTTGTTTTCTCATTCCCAGTGCTCCTGCTTAGGACCCTATCATTGAAGAATGACATGCTAATACAGGTCATAAGAACAGTTCATTAATATTCAGTTTAATACAGTTTAATACTCTGCCCATTTATCATATAATAGTGGTAAGGTCCTGCCCTAGAGCCTAATAAAAACCCTACCAGAGAAGCAGAAGAATGAGCTAGGAAGGCTAGCTGACAACATTAAGATTGGCCCTCATTGTGTACACACAGTCCGATTTTAAGGAGGCAATAAGGAGTAAAACATGCCCTGACATTGGATGTGAGGAACTTTTCTTGGGACTCTGAGTGTTGCACTCGAAAAACAAGTATCATTGCTGTTGTCTAAAATGCATCTAATAACTAACTGGTCCATGCCAAGATCCTTTTGAAGAACTGAAACATGCTTATTGACAGCACACCTACTGAGAGTGGTACAAGTCCCTCTGTGCACTGCCCCTGGACCACAAGTAGGGGGCCAACCTGACTCCTGAGGAGGAAGGGATTTTAAACAGAAAAACTATCAAAGAAAATTCAAAAGAAATAGGATGAAAGAAAAAGAAACACTAAAATCAGCTCTCTTCTGGAGGAACAGTTTCAGCAGGGCAAGTATCTTGCCTGCATTTCCTCAAGATGAGGCCAGTGTGGCAGAGCAGATGGCTATGTGCTAGAAGGCAAGGAGCTGGAGTTCTATCTGAGGAAGATCAAAGCCCAGAAAGGCAAATAAGCCATCATTCATAGCTCATGTAGTAAAAGTGTTCATTGTTCTATAAATAAATACATAAATAAATAAATAAATTCTGTGTATCATCTTTAAATTTCATGTTTCATGATATGGGCAAAACACAGATAAACTTTTGGCCCAAATGTGACACGAATGATTGTTAGTCAAACTCCCAAAGTTATAAAAAACCAACAGGGTTAATAGTACTGCTCAGGGATAAAGTGCTTGCCTAGCAGACATGTGGCTTCCAAATTTACAACTACTTCTGGGCATGGAGCCTGCCATAGTGTGTGGTTGATGTGTCCAATGACACTCCATTGAAGAAAACTGGTTTACCCTTCACCAACAGGTATCAGTTGATAATAATTTCTTGGTTAGGGTTGGAAATGTGTGGCCAGCCCTCTTCTTCATGCCAGAGTTTTGTCTGTTTTGAACTTGTATAGATATTATGTGTATTGTCACAGTCTCCGTCAGTTTATATGTGTATCACTCCTGTTGTGTCCAGATGGCACTGTTTCCTTGGAGTTATCCGTAACCTCTAGCTCTTACAATATTTCTGCCTCTTCTTTTACATAGATCCTTGAGCCTTGAGGGGAGAGGTATGATGAAGAAACCTTATTTTAGACTGAATGTTCTGAAATGCTCTATATTGTTTAGTTGTGAGACTCTTTGTTAATTACAATCCATTCCAAGAAGAAACTTCTTTGATGAAGGATGAGTGATGTACTTATCCATGAATATACCAATGTATCATTAGGAATCATTTCACTGCTATGTTAATTTAGCAGAATAATAGTATTAGGCTTTCCTCTGAGGATCATGGCATACCTATCTCAGTTCTTGGTCAGTTTAGTGGTGTCAGATATGTGCTGGGACAGTATGTGCACCTTTGTGGGTGAAGCAAGGGTTGACTACAGAATTCAAAAGAGGGTTTCCCATTTCCTGGAACTGGAGTTTCAGGTGGTTGTGAGCTGGTATATGTGGGTACTGGGACTTGAACTCTGATCACTGAAAGGGCCATCTGAATCATCTCTCCAGCTCCAATTATTCTTGCTACAGTAGATAGTAGTTTGAATGAGTATACCTGCTTCAGTCAGTGTTCTATTGCTGAGATGAGACACCATGACTGTGGCAACACTTACAAAGGAAAGTACTTAATTGAGGCTTGCTTACAGTTTCAGAGGTTTAGTCCATTATCACATGGCAAGAAACATGGCAGCATATAGGCAGATGTGGTGCTGGAGAAATAGCTGAGAGTTCTATATCCAGATCTGAAGACAGCCCAAACTTTTGGTCTGGCTTGGGCCCTTGAAACTTCAGTGCCAACCCCTCAATGACACACTTTTTCCAACAAGACCACATTTAGTCCAACAAAGCCACACCTCCTAATCCCTTTCAAGTTGTGCCACTCTCTAATGACTAAGCATTAAACATATGAGCCTATGGGGGCCAGTCTTATCCAAACCCAATGGTTTTAATACTTGGTTCCCAGTAGGTGGAACTATTTAAGAAGGATAGGAGGTATGTCCTTTTAGGAAGCAGCATGCCCCTGGGGACAGATTTTAAGCTTTCCAAACCCCACTCTATTCCCAGTTAGCTCTCTCTCTCTCTCTGCCTTCTACTTGTGGATAATATGTACACTCTCAACTACTGCTCTAGTACCATATCTTTCTGCTTATGGCCTTATTCCCTACCATGATGGTCATGGACTCACTCTCTGAAACTATAAGGTCCCTATAAACTCTTCTATAAGTTACCTTGGTCATGATATTTTATCACAGCAACAAAAGAGCTACTAATATAAAATATAAAAACATGTTAGCAATAAAACAAAATCTTAGATATAAAATACTTAAAGTATTTTATTGACAAAATTATTTATTGCTCACAAGTATTTAGAAGTCATTAGTGCTCAATCCTGTTTTTAGCTACTCCCATGAATTATTTTTGGAAGACTTTATTTATTCATTAAAAAAGGCCATAAAAGTGTTTTTTTCTGTACCAGGGCTCTGAAGTAAGTTCTTTCTGATTGGAATACATTTCTCTTTATCTTAACTTAGTAAACAGAAGATCCATATGGTTTCTTCTCTGCACCACTGTTTCTTTTTTAGGTTTGTCTGAACCATCCACATATAGGGCATCTTCTGTTATATGTTTCAATAATACCTGACACTTCTCACTTTTATTAATGAGTTGAATAAATCCATAAATTAAGAGTTTCTAACAAAAGTTACTAATCAGAGTTAAAGGATAATAGACATGATTTAGACACTTGATCTTAGTCAAAGGGGTGGGATGTGATGATAACAGAGATTATTTAGAAGTTCAAAGCTTTCTGAAGTCATGGTGATCACATAACTCTTAAGTATTTTTGATTGGAGAATAAGTATATTTATTCTATCCTCTTACCATCAAGATTAATTTTCAGTGAGTTCCAAGTACTCTACTCAGCAGTCTTTTCCATTCATAGTAACTCTATTCTAGACTGTATAAATTCTCTTATGTCACACACTGTGGTCAAGAGCTACTAACTCCATAATCTGAGTTATCAGAGCTACAATATAGGAAAAGAGCAATCAGACTTCCTGTTTCACAGAACCACTGGCGACCAGAAGAGAATTAAGACATTGAAAATATGCCCCCTCAAAAAATGTTAAAATTAGAATTTCTTGAAGAAAGTTTATCTAAATGAATATCCTTAAGCACAAAAATAGCTGTTAGGGGAGAAAACACCTCGGGAACCACAATAAGACACGGAAATGAATACAGATTGAATCATAGAATTTTCAGTTATTAGCAAAAGTAATTACTCTGATAATTACTGACAGTGATTCACAACCTGTTAAGCTTAACATTCAAAAAGTGTGTCTGCAATACATCTCTGCTCGATATTCCCTTCAATGTTTTATAGAAGACCAGCAAATAGCTAGTTCCAAATATATCCCTACATCTAACTTTGTGTGCACACAAAATGTTCTATCAAATCTTACACTTCAGCAGTCTTATTTAAATATCATCTCTTCTGTGACTCTCCAATTCTCCTGCGTCCAATACTTCTTTGTCCCTTTAATGAGCTTTAATCAATGTAAAAATCATTTGAGATGGGAGAGGGGATCATTGATGTATGTAATACTTCCACAGGATCAGGGCATTTTCTTCATTGTTCATAGATGGCATAGGGTAAGTTCTTAACATACATTATGGCATAGATGTCAGTGTCTGTGTCACCAACATGCAAGCAATGAGTTTATTATAAGACAAAAATACATTCTAGCATGATATTACATTTACACGACAACTGATACAGTCTTAGGATCAAGGTAAGATAGTTGTATTGAACAGGAACACCCTCCTAAGGTTAAAGCAGAACCTAAACTTCAGTTCTGAGTAGTTGATTGCCCAATCCAGGATTGTAAACCCCATCTGTCCAGGTTCCTAAACTTATTTGAATTTATTCTAAAACTTATTTAAGAGATGCTAAAATTTGATTCTATCCATCCTTCCATCCATCTATAAATATATACATATGCATGTCTGTGGGTATGTGAAACTTTCTGACATTTATAAAATGATCCAAAATATATTCCCTTGCAAGCAACAAAATCAAAAATATCTGTGGATCATATTTGGGTAGTATGTCTCCTACTCATAAGTCTTGGCACAAATGAATATGTCTGAATATCTACTAATAAAAGTTTTTTTTCTTTCCTTTCCAGGAACTTAGGGAAACATTTTAAGACCTATAACAAAGCTATGGAAATTATAGCATGGGATGGACTCAGGGGTGGTAGCAGTCTATTATCCTCAAATAACTTAGTGATTGACCTTCAGTTAAGCCAGGAGAAATGGTCCTGTGCTCCCCACCCCAAACTCTGGGATTTTTGATCTACAAGGAAAGTCTGTGCCTTTTCTAATTTACAAATCATGGTGGTGTATTGTAGGCACTGTGCTTGCTGATTTGAGAGGGCTGAGTCCTGGATTGACAACATAGATGGAAAACTGCCTTATTGGACATAAAATTAGTTGGCTTTCCTAGCCTTACAACAGTCAGAAAGAACTTCAACAAAGCAGCTACAAGAATGCAAAATTACCACCATTCCTGAGTGTGAGATCACACGCACACTGATGGAGCACTACACCCTACTCTGCAGCTGTTTTTAGTAGCTTGGTTTAATGAAGCTCTAAATGATGGAACCAAAGCATAGCCCTCTTTTGCCCCAGTGTATTTAATAAAACAAAACTAAAAAGGTTAACTGTAATTAGAAGCCAACCTATAACTCTTGGAAGCTTAAGAGTCATTTTGCCACCAGCCTCATGGAGATCAGATACAAAGCTGTGAAGGACTTAATGCTGTGTCTTGGAACATAGTGGTGCATTAATAACAATTTGTCTTGTTTTGCTTTTGCTATTAATCAAGCTAACCAGACAAGTGAAAGCTTGTGATATAAATGACTGCTCTTTGTATCATTATAATGATAATTGTAGGGAGTTGGTGGAATGCTGCTTTAGGGTCCAGCAGAACAGACAAATCAGAAGACATGGTGATAACCCAGCAGAGTGTGGGGTGAGCAGGCTTACCTGGAGACTGTTTCACATCCATCTGAACTTTCAGATCAGTCTGCTTCGGTTTGTGGTAATACAGATTATGCTTTCCAAATCTGTGTAATATGGGAATTTGTTTCCCATATTTACGATGGGTTATGTTCATATAAATTTTGACTAATTCATAAGGCCACAGAAAAGATCAGATTAAAAAAATTAATCCCATGTTGTGTGGAGAAAAGCACAATTATACTAAGGTTAAAACTTAATTAAGGTTAAGATTTTATGGTTAAATGCAAAACCTTTTAGAATTTGAGGTTCTATAAACTCTATTTTTCATTTCTGTTTTTAACATGAGGAATAACTTAGCAGCACTCAGGAGGCAGAAGCAGGTGGATCTCTGTGAGTTCAAGGCCAACTTGGTCTAAAGGGTGAGTTTCAAGACAGCTGGAGTTACAACAGAGAAACCCTGTCTCAACAACAACAACAAAACAAACAAACAACAACAAAAGAAGCTGAAATTATGCAGTTTTTTTAGAAAAAACATGAGGCCATTTCAATAAAATGAAAACTGTTCTGAAAATCTTACACAGCTTGACTGTTACATAAAGCATTCTGAGGTATTATAATTTATTCTCCTTGTGCTTTCTAAGTACAACATTCATATATACATCCACATATCTTCATATAAATGCATAGATCAAAAAAGGATGAGCAGGCAAAAGGATCAGAGATATACCCACTCCTACTGTTAGAATTCCCATAAAAACACCAAGCTAACAACCATGACATATATGCAGAGGACCTAGTGTAGACCCATTGAGGCTTTATGATTGCCACATCAGTCTTTATAAGTCCCTTTGAGCCCTGCTTAGTTGTTCCTGTGAGCCATGTTCCTCTGATGACCTTGACCTTTCTGGTTCTTATAATCATTTCTTCCAGTGAGATTTGACAAAACAACTCAGAAATACTTAATTTAGTAGTCGTATAAATTCATGACACTATCATCTTTGAGTTACTATTTTCTAAATGAAGTCAGTGAGATAATGGACCATGACCTGGTAGGACTAGAGCCTAGCCTACATGCAGATCCCCCTGTTACAGATCCACCAGAAAAGGATCTTGGGGCCCTTCTTTCTAACCTAAAGTGTCCCCCACAACTTCTGGTAAGGGCCAGAGTGCTGCATGGGTACTGTCCTACTGGGTGTACAAAACATCAGTGTTTCAGGATATAGCAGGCCGCTTCTGTTGCAACTCTGTGCTAATTGTCTTGTAGGTGGCCCAGAGGTTACTTATTTTGAAGATCAAGCTTCTGTATGATCTAGGAGCTAAATCCTAGACTGTGGCAATCCTTAGGATTTGCTTCTCCATCCACAGTTTGGAGTAGTGGATCTGTGGGAAGGAGACATGCTTGATTCGACTTTCTTTAACCTTGGCCTCTACTGGAAAACCACAAGTTAGTCTCAAAGCCGAGAGAAGGAGAAGAGAAGCTAACAGTTTTGGGGCCTGAAAAACACAACAATACTTCACATAAAAAGCAGGACCCCAGGTACTTGCAGTGACCTTTGGGCTATATACTTGAGTTCTTTTACCTCAGATCATGAGTGTTCTTGTGACTCAGAGAACATTTCTTTGGGACTTCAAGTGTGAGTTGCAAGGAATTATATTCTGCTTCAAAGAATTCTGTTTTCTTTCTTTCTTTTTTTTTTTGAGATGTTATCTCACCACAAATGCCCAGATGGTCGTGAACTCATGACTGGCCTGCCTCTGAATCCTGAGTCCTGACACCTGGCATCTGCTATAAGATCTGGCTGTTTTTAGCATTCTTCAATCTTGCCTAGATTTGCCTCTGCTGATTTACATGGGGGCACCATTTAAGGAAATAGATTTCATAATCTTATGATTCTGGATATGAAATAAGTGCTCTGATATTTGTATTTAAACTATCACTACCAAAATTAAGTTAGAACATTTCATACTGATAGTTTTTAATCTTTGCTTTTTCTTTTCTTATAATGACCTTACACAGTAGGGAAAAACACTATGAGAATTTGAGGAATAAACTGCATAATAGAAAGATTTTATATTTTAGCATCTTTCATAGCATCTTTGCCTACATTTTGGGTAAGGACGCTCTTACTTTGGGTAATGAAAATACTACAACCAGTTGTACTCAAAAGATTTTGGATTCCAGGTACTGTTGGCATTTATATTCTGCAGAATCAACTACTTAAGTGGTAGTTTACCTCTCTTTTCTGTTCTACATAGACAAGTTGATAATTTAATACATATGTCATGAAATAAATTTTAAACTAGGACATATACTACAGTATCACAACCAGACTGATGATAGTGGGTAAGTCATTTTGCTGTTTTTGATACTCCAAGATGATTGGATGAAATGCAGAGTACTGTACCATCTGTATATAGCATGACCTGCATCAGAGACCTTGTAGCAAGAATGAATCAATGTGTAATTTGTAGGAAGTGATATTGTGTGGTGTTAGAGTATTTCTTTAGAATCAATCAGATCAATAAGCATTTCTCCTAAAGAGGCCATTTCTGTATTGAATTGGCAAACAAGGGCAGTGTATTATCAGAATTATTTAAAATGTGAAAGGGGAAAGAACCAAGGCATCAAGACATGATGAGCTTCTCTATCTTTCCCTAGTTGTGTGAATTTGGTTAATCATTTACCTAAGTCAATTGGATAATAGAGAGTATAATACTACTCCTGGCCATATTGTAAATCAAAGAAGGTAGTGTGAAAAGTGCCAGCAAGCTTTTCAATTCTCTTGAATAGTGTTTTTATTTCTTTTGACAATTTTGAATATTTTATTAAGCATCTGCAATGTGCTAGTTATATCTGGTAGGCATCCATAAACAAACAAATTAAAACCTCTGTTTGCAAGTAGGTTACATTTTAGCATGGTATTTTCTGTTGTCGAAATCTACAAACACACATTAAAGTAGAAGAAATAGGTTGCAAGGCTCCTATGTCTTGGTCACTCATCCTTTATAGTTGTCAACTTTTAACATCAGGATGATGTCATCTAAGATTGTAGGAATGTTTTATTTGCCAATTTAAATTAATAGGCAGGAAAACCAAAGTCTCATCACTCAGCCAATTTGTATTGAAAGCAAAAGTTCACAGAGACAGAAACAGAGAGGGATAGAGGCAGAGATACACACACACACACACACACACACACACACACACACACACACACACACAGAGTCATAAAGAAACAGTCTCCTTAAATGGAAGGCAGAACAATGTCTGAGTCTGCTCAGAATGTTGGTGGTTTTCTATATTCCTATGTTTTGTTTTATTTGTCTTTAAATCTCCCTTGGAATTGGTTGGTTTGCTCTATCACAGGGGATTGGATAATTGAGACACAGAAAGGAAGGCTAACTGCACTTCAGGAATTTTTCTATGGGAAATTAAAAAATTCTGCTAGACAGTTCCCTGGATTGGGAAAAGTAACCCACCAAGTTTTGGTTTAGGGAGAGAATGCATACTAATGTACCTTGAACCTCTTTTTTTTTTTTTTGCCCCTGTGGTCTGCTTACCAACAGTCTGTCTGCCTCCGAATCCCTCGCTCAAAAATATTTGGAAATATTTTAAAACATATTTTACTTGAACTGATTTTGTTTTCAGTTATCCAGATACACAGTCTGTATAATCTCTCTATGTATTTGCATATATACATATACATACATACACAAACATGTATGCACACTCTCCCAAGTACAACAAAATCTACAATATTTGTATAAAGAACTAAATATTCATCCCATTTAAAAAAATCCTATTATTGTTTCCAAAATGCATTTACTGAAAATGTATTTGCTATATTCAGTTTCCAATCACCATTTGTTTGTTTGATTGTTAGGTCCCTTAACTGTTTTGAATGTATACTTTCCAAATTTCTCTTTTCTGGTGTCATTAATTTACTGGGAAAACTGACTCTTTGCCTTGTATTATGTTTCAGGTTCTAGATTCGTCCAGATCTTAGCCATGGCAGCAGCTGCCTGAAATGTGTAGTTTGAGCATAACTTAAGAGGCCTGCACATAGAATGGAGAAATGAAGTCATTTGTCACCATTATCTCTCCGCTCATGACTCACACATCTTACTCCAGCCTGGCCTTCTCCATTGAACTGTGCATTACTTGTGGTGCTGCCTACTTGGCATTTTTCTTTTTCTTCAAATGTCCAAAACAAATCCTGATCTATCACCTGTCTAAAGCATAAACTGTATAATTCTCATGTGATTAATGCAAAGTCCATGTATCCATTTGTAAAATTTATCTCTATTTTATCCAACCCCTACATACCCCCATTCTAATTTACTTGCAAATCTATACACAGCCTTATTTCACACAATCCTTCGACCCTGGTCTCACTCAAGTCATGAACACATCACTCTTGGATTGTTGGGGAAAAAAAAAAAAAAACTTACTTGTCTCCTTTTTCTGTTTTTTTCCCTGGGTACCAGCTATTCTAAATATAACAATGAGAATCATTTGATAAAATGTAAGTCTGCTCGAGTCATGCCTCTGCTCAGTATTCTATGTTGTCTTCTATTTTACTCAGTATAAAAGCCAAAATTCCTACTTGCAGTAGTATGGGGTATGTGCCTTTCATGTCTGACCTCCCATTTGCTTGCTAACCTTCGAGATTCCTCTTATGATTCTTGTCCACTTTTCTCCACTCAGCTACACTGCTTTTTCAGCTGCTGATAAATTCATGATTCTACAGTAATTTTTTTTTCTTTCTTATGCCTGGGATGTTATTTCTTAGCTCCTATTTTGCTGATTCTTATTAAAACATCAATGCCTTTAACATTTCATGTCTCTCTTCCCTGCTTGGATTATCATGTTAGCATTTTTCCGTCCACAAGGTACCTGTTTGCTGCTTATTATAATGCAGTATCCCCAAGAACTAGGAACAGAACAATGTATGTAGGAGTTACCCAGCGAGTAGTTTTAAAGTAAACTGAATAACTGTTATTAATGTCTATAATCATTTACTATCATCATAATATTCAATATTCTATGCTTATAAGTAGATTCTTTGATTTCTAAATATGTGGAGCCTAAATGCTTACTGACACATCTGCTTCTAATTTTCATTTTACATTTTGTCCTTTGCAGAAGCCAATGGAGAAAAATTCTTAAGACTGTTGTGTCCTCAGTTTGTTCCACCCTAGTGGCTGTTGGGGTGGGGGTACCACTGCGGTAGCTCTAATTACCTTGCTAGGAAATTAGTTTTTTGGTCTGCAGAATTGCTTCTGTTTCTGGTCCTCCAGGCACAGAGATTCCAAGAAAACAAAGTTAATTAGGCACTTCTGAGTCTAGACATTTGCCTAAAAACTTCAAGCCATTGGATTTGTATTCCACCCTGAGGGATGGTAGAGCTAGATTCTGAGGGAAGTGCTGCAAAGATACCTTGATAGAAAATGGTGCCAATCAAGCTATCACTGAAGGCACTTCCACTCTATAAAGGATGGTTTCTTCATCTGCCTGGAACAAAGGCTGCTGACTTCCTGCTGATGATGCTCACCTTTCCTGGTAGGAAACCATCTCTGTAAACACCAAGGATTTTCATCTGTTATCAGTCTCAACTAGACAGGGATTAAAGAAATGGAAATAAAAAACTATAATGTATGGATAGCAGTGGTTATCAGTCAGGAGTAATTTTGTCTCCAAAATAAATTTGGCAAATTCTGGAGATATTTTTGCATTTTTCACTGATATAACTGGGGTCATTCTTTTGTCATACTGGTATATGAATGTTATCTATATGCATAAAGGTAGCCTCCTCATTACATCTCTGAACTTATAACTTAATGTCAAACATTTCATCCTTTTTTCGTGATTCACATTGTTATGTTTCTATATAAATATGATAATCTGCTCTTTTCTATAAATATGTGTCTGTGTGCACATGGATGTGTGTGTGATCTCTGAAGTTAAGATAGTGATTCTTCTATATGCTGCCTTAAGATTGAGTGACATGTTTTATGTACATGAAAAAGCTGATGCAGGCATACCATGGGATACACTCATACTCAAAGACACATAGGCAGTACACAAGGATTTCACTAAGCATATAGAAACACTATTGTCACTCAGCTTCAGGGATCATGGTCTCCTATTATTCTGTAATACTGAAAAGTTCTCTGAGGATCTATGGCTTTTGCATCCTATTTCCCAGGACTCAGAAAGTTGCTATGCCTTGAACTTCAATTTTCCACATACTTGTACACTTTTCAGGTCACCTTATCTGGCGTCATGACTTTATGTGTCACCAGCATGTTATACATTCTGAGTTTCTGCTGTCCCTTGTAACTCTAGACTTGCATACTCAGGTTCCTATGTGGATTCTCTGTCATGTGCCTGTTGAATATTTCAACTTATCATATCTAAAATAAAACCACAAATCCTGTCTTATGTTACAAATCTCTTCCACCTAAAGTCCCCCCAGTTAATGTTCAGGTTTTTAAAAGTTAGTTAGGACCTGGAGAGATGCCAAGAGTTTAAGCGTGCTGGATATACTTCAGAGGACCTTGGTTCAATTCTCAGTGCCCACATGGTGGCTAGTAACAGTTTGTAACCTCAGTTCCTGTGGAACCTTCACCATTTTCCAGTCTCTGTGGGCACTGCATATATGTGGGGCACAGACATACATGCTCATAAAACAACCATGTACATAAAACAAAAATAAATAAACATTTAAAATCACATTCATATTCAATCTGTCTTTTCCTTGTACCACATTCATTCTGCAACGAAATTCTGATGCCTCTAACTTGAAATATGTCTATAAGATAGCCAGTTTCTACTATTCCATTGTCCTGAGTTCAAACTACTTTGTGTCTGGGGTAATATTCTCTGTATTGTTGTTTCATCCACTGAGGTAGAGACTACTGAGCATCCTTCAGAATCTAAAACATGTGAAAGTATATCTATAGATGCAGATAAATTTGACATCTACAAACAAGTTTTACCCAAACAAAATATAACTATTGTTAATTATAATAGTTTCCTCTTACAGCTATATCAGCTTGTCACACAATGGCTAAAACAATCCAAATTACTTTTGTTTTTCATTGAATAACATTTTTGTTTATTCTTTGAGAATTTCATACATGTATACAATATATTCTGATGATATTAACAGCCCAGTATGTCCCCCAATTTTTCTCCAGAATACCAAGATGTTTCCTTCTCAACATCAAAAAATCATTAATATTCCACTGAGCCCACTTAGAGTTGCCCATATGTACACAGACGTGGGGTCATCCATTGAGGGATAGACAACCTACCAGTGGCCACACTCTCAAATAAAAATGATTCTCCCTCCTTCAGCATCAATCAACTGCCAATAGTCCTCAACTATTAGGCTCAGTTCATGAGGTCCTCACCCATTGTCTCAGCTAGGATTGCTATGCTATGTTAAAACACCATAACAAAGAGTGACTTGTGGAGGAAAGGGTTTATTTGACTTATACTTACATATCATTGAAGGAAGTCAGGAGAAGATCTCTAACAGGGCAGGATCCTGGAGGCAGGAGCTGATGTGATGCCATGAATAGTGCTGCTTACTGCTTTATTCCTCTGTCTAGGTCATCCTGCTTCTTTATAAAACCCAGAACCACCAGCCCAGGGGTGGCACCACCCACACTGGGCTGGGCCTTTCATCATCAATCACTAACTAAGAAAATGCCCTTCAGGCTTTCATAGAGCCTGTTCTTATGGAGGCATTTTCTCAGTTGAGGTTCCCTTCACTAAAATGATTCCAGCATGTGCCAAGCCGAAGTCAAACTATCTATCACACCCATCTACAATGAAAATTTGAGTGGCTTGATCTCATGTAGGTAATCACAGATCATGTTCATGTGTGCAACAGCTATGCCATGTCCAGATGAGAGCATTTCACATCTCTTCACCCATCCTTTGACAGTTAGGTTCTCTCTGCTTTCTCTCTACTGATGTTCCCTGAGGAATAGGTAGGGAAGGTTGATTTGGACAACCTCTCCATCTGGGAACTTACAACTAATTATTCTCAGAACTTTGACTGTTTCAAATCTCTGGATTAACTGTTATCTACTATAAAAGTAGCTTCTCTGACTAAAGATGATAGCAACACAAAATATATTGATATAAATATAAATATTTAGAAGACAGTTTGACAAGATGGCCATTTACGGAACTAAAAATAGTAAGTTCATCCAAAGAGCCTATGATCTCCCAAACAAGGGGATTTTAACCAGATTTTAGTTCTGGGCATGAAAATCCTTCCCATGAAGCAAGACTCAATTTAAATCAGAAAGCTAGTGGTTACCCCATAATTGTCTTATTACTATTGCAATAGTGGCCACATCTTACCTGGCAAGACAGTATTGCAGAATGCAAGGTCTGGTCATTGATGGCTTATTTCCCTAGCAGTCTGCATAGCTCCTTAAAGTGCTATGAAAGAATGCCAGCATGGAGAAACATTCCTGGTAAGTTCAAAATTGATTCTTTTTGTCCTGAAATGAAAGTATATGTTATCTTTTACAATATTATCTTGCCTTCTAGTTATGATGGTCAACCAAGAGCAATGGAAACAGGCTGTGTTGCTTTGGGTTCCTCTGGAGACTTCCTACCAATTTAGTATGGAGTTATCCTGTTCCTAGCATTGAGATTGCCATTTAATAACCCTGTTCTTGTAGAAGCAGCATTGATCATTCAGAATAATTTTGTTCAAAGTCCTTTTAAAAATGGATATATATATATATATATATATATATATATATATATATATATATATATAATTTTTTAATTTATTATTTCTTTTCTCGTACAATACATCCCAACCTCAGCCTTCCCTCCTCCCAACATCCCCCATTTCCCCTTTTGCTCCACATCCAGCTCTCCTCTGCTTTCCCTCAGAAAACAGCAGGTTTTCCAAGATTATCAATCAAACAGGGCATAACAAGATGGAGCAAGGCTGGGCAAGAGCACCTTTATCAAGGCTGAACAATACAACACAGCAGGAGGAAAACAGTCTCAAGGGCAGGTAAAATGGTTAGCGATCCCTCCCCCCAAATACATAACCCAACTTTGAGGAGTTCTACAAGAACACCAATCCAGACAATTATAGGATACATGATATGTGTAGGGAACCTAGCACAGATCCATGCAGGATCTGTGTCTGCTGCTTCAGTCTTTGAAAGCCCCTAAGTGTTCAGGTTAGCTGACATCATGGGGCATGTTCTCCTGGTGTCCTGAACCTCTCTGATCTCTGCAATCCCTCCTTCCCCTCTTCCTTGGGATTCCTTTCCCAAGCTCTGCATGATGTTTAGCCATGGACCTCTGCCTCTGCTCCCAACAGCTGCCAGAGGAAGCCTCTCTGATGATGACTGAGCTAATTCCCATTCTATGTGTATAAAAGTGTATCATTGGGAATCTTCTCTGGGCTATCCAGTCTCCAGTTTCTGGCTAACTCTGCAATGTCAGCAATAGGCTTCCTCTTTGGCATGGGGTTTGGACTGTCCATTGGCCCAGCAGATCCTGCATGTAGGATAGGATTTAGGTCAAAGGTTTTGTGGTTGTGTTGGTGTCCCAGTTCCACCATTGAAAGCCTTGTGTAGCTATAGAAGAAGGTCTGTTCAGGCTCCCTAGCCCCCATCACTGGGAGTCTTCATTGGGGTCACCTTCTAGGTACTTTCCACTTCCCAAAGTCTCCAGATCATCTTCTATACGCCCCCCAAATTCTGATAATCTCATGCCATATTCTCTCATTCTATCCTTCTCCTCCCACGATGCCTTCTGTTTCCATTCCCATTCTCCTCCAGAGGCTAATGTCCAAAATATATATAAAAAAACTGAAGGAACTAGATATCAACAAAACAAACAATCCAATTAAAAACTGGGGTACAGATCTAAACAAAGCATTATCAATAGAGGGATCTTAAATGGCTGAAAAAGCACCTAAAGAAATGTTTAACAACCTTAGTCATCAGGGAAATGCAAATCAAAACTACTTTGAAATTCCATCTTATGCCTGTCAGAATGTCTAAGATCAATAACTCAAGTGACAATAACTCATGCTGATGAGGATGTGGAGCAAGTGGAACACTCCTTCATTGCTGGTGGGAATGCAGCTTGTACAGCCATTATGGAAACCAATGTGGAGATTTCTCAGGAAATTGGGAATTGATCTACCTCAAGACCCAGCTACACCACTCCAAGGAATATACACATATCAAGTTCAGTTATGAATATGGTTCACTTAAGTTCATGTAACCCTTTGAAGGAGGTATTATTCCCCCTTATGGTTCATAGAAATAAGTTTGAACTCCAGTGACTCACTTGCCCTAGTAAAATATAGCACAGAGCTGAAATAAGAAAGTCTGAGAAGAGGACCTGATATCCTATGGAAATGCATAAAAATAATAGTGAAAAAATGTAGGGACTCAGGGGAGTATTAAGGCAAAACAAAACAAAAATTATTGTAATTAATCTTTATTACTTTCTTTATTATTAATTAAAAGTTTTTCACACAGTATATTTTGATCAAATTCTTTCACCTCCCCCAAATCACCTGATCCTCCTCATCTCCCAACTCACCAAACTCCATGTTCTCTCTCAATCAAAAAGTAAAGGAAACAAAAGAAAAGAAAAACTGAAAATCAAAACAAACTGAAAACAAAACTAGCTATACAAATATACAAATATACAAAATATACAAAATATACAAAACAAAAGTGTGCCTAAAAATCATGACATTTTGTGTGTGTGTATGTGTGTGTGTGTGTATGTGTGTGTGTATGTAGGCCAACTACTCCTTGGTATGAAGCCTGACCTGGAGTATGGTTGATATACCCAGAAAAACTCCACTGGAGAAAAGTTTTATTCTTTTCCATCAGGTATCAATTGTAAATAGCTTCTTGATAGGGTTGGGATTTCATGTTTACTTCCCCTTATCTATACTGGAATTTTTCTCTGATTTGAACCTGTGCAGGTCTTGTGTATGCTGTTACAGCATCTTTGAGTTCATACATGTATCAGCCTTGTTGAGTCTGGATGACACTATTTGCTTGTAGTCAACCATGAAATTTTCTGCTTACTCTTCCACATAGATACCTAAAACTTGAGGGGAGATGTTTGATAAAGACATCCATTTAGGACAGAATGCTCCAAAGTATCTTGAGCTCTGCACATTGTCTAGTTGTGGGTTTCTGTGTTAATTACAATATACTGTAAGAAGAAATTTATCTATTGAGAGTTCAATGATGCTCAAATCTATGGATATAGCAACATATTATTAGGAGTCATTTTATTACTATGTTTATAGCAGAATAATAATAGTAGACTTTCTCCTGGGGAAAGCTATCAAGTTTTTATAGATGATGAACTATCCAATGCCAGATTCTTGGACATTTTAACAGTGTCAGGTATGGGTTCCATCTCATGGACTGGGGCTTAAATATAATACAAAAAGTAGTTGGTCACTCTCATGACATTAAGTCACCATTGGAGCAGTATACCTTTTAGTTATGCCCTTGTTGTGAGTCACAGGTTTTTTTCTCCTCCATTAGTAGTGGATAAAGTACCTTCCAGCATCATGAATGCTAGTCAGTAGGGGTAAAACTTCTAATTGGGAACCAGGTTGATTTGTCCATGTTTGATGACATAAATAAGAAGTATCTTCAGCGATAGGGCTGTAGCAGTATGCTGCTGTGGTGGCTCAGCAAGGAAGACACGGTGGCATTTTTATAAGTGCAAGTCCTACCAGACCTTAGCAGAGGGATTCACTCTCCTGGCAAGTGCCATACTAGAGAGTAGAACCCCGAACATCTGAGCTCAGGTGTTTTTTATTGATTCACAACTCCTCAGGTGCTCTACTGATAGCACATGCAAATCATGTGCAATGAAACATCTCCCACATAAATCCAACACCTACAGATAAACAAAATGCCAAGGCCTAGGTAGCCCTTTCCC
Organism: Cricetomys ansorgei; assembly: GCA_026225945.1. NCBI lineage: Eukaryota > Metazoa > Chordata > Mammalia > Rodentia > Nesomyidae > Cricetomys > Cricetomys ansorgei. The sequence continues at coordinate 18,802,906 of JAMJFZ010000242.1, forward strand.
CAACAATTGTCTTCAGGAAAGGTTCTCATGGGGTGGACTTCTCATCACCATAGCAGATGTGTTTTGTCAGGATTGCCTCACCTCACCTGTATTTGGACAGATTTGCACAAAACAAAACAAAACAAAATGGCCTCTGTGAAGCCTGGAGTTTCTTTTTCTTTCTTCTTTGTCTTCATGTTGAATGTAGCTGATGTGATGTCAAGCTTCATGTATCAGGCACCATTTGTAGTTGTTTTGCTGCTATGGTGACTCAACAAGGAGACAAATAGGACTTTTTCATAGGTACAAACTCTTCCAGACCTCAGCAGAGGGAACCACTATCCTGGACAGCACCATTCTGGACTGCGCATCTGAGCTCTGATATTTTTATTGATACAGAATTCCTCTGGTGTTCTACTGATAGTATGTGAAGTTCATGTGCAATCAAACATCCCCCACATAAATCCAATACCTGGAGTCAATACAAAATGCTAAGGCCTAGGTAGCCCTTCCCCAACAGTGCACAAAACAATTATTTTATATATAACTAAAAGAGACTTCTACAATAAAGGGCCTTATGGTCAGGTTATGGAGAGTAATCAATAACCTTGGCAATCAACTGTAATGTTTAAAGGGCAGTTGATCAATGGAACCCCTGTGGCTAATGACTAAACAGATATAGCCAATTCTTGGCACTGGAGGTTTTACACCGTGGCATAAGATATCTAGTTGGGGCATGGTCTCTCCCACTATATGGCAACTCCATTTAAATTCTTTTTATACATGTTTATATTTTAGGAAGATTTTTTGGTACTAAGTTTCCATGTAGCTTTCCAAAAGTCCTTTTAGCTCGGGTATCTGGGTGTTAGAATATATTTTTTTCAGAAACAAGTAATGTGGGAAAGGCTAATTTCCAATGAGCATGTTTACTGTGTTCTTTATTTGGATGAAGCATCCAATTCCAGGAATATGTTTGCCAGCAATACAATCCCCTTTAACCAGAAAAGTTACAGAGGATTATTTTAAGTGCCCACAGAGCAGAAATGACAAATCAGAGGAACCATCCATTACATTCGCTGGTAATTGGATCCAAAGTGCTGACCTTAAAAGACTGTGTTCCAATAATGCAATTATTTCCCCAAAATCTTAATAAAAAAGCACCTTTCTTCTCCTCATGTTCCTCTGAGGAAAACCACTTTAAAAATTCCAACCAAAGACAAATGCAAAGGATACTAGAGATTCTAGTTACAAACCTCTTCTCTGATCTTCTTATGCTAAGAAGATGAATATAAATGGTGCTGTGGGGACTAAAACACAGCTGCATGTGACACTGTAAATCATGGCTATTAGTAAATGTAGTGTCAAGTTCTCATGCACTTCAGACCATTTCAAACTCACACTGTTATTTCACATTATGCCCGGATGAATATTGGTAGTTTGATGTGGCAACTGGGTCAGCAATCAAATCAGTTCATCTTCACTGGCTCAACTCCCAGCAGGTCCTAGAGGCTAGACTTACAGCTTGAAGCTGCACTGCTTTCCCAACTCCTCTAACTAAATCAGGGGGATCCCTTCTTGACTTTTACAGGTATGTTATTTTATCTTCCCCCTTCACTTGTATGAAGATAGTCTGAGTGTATATGTGCCCTTCACTTGTTCATCCCATTGAGGGTTTGAATATCCATCTATTTTCCTAGAACAGATAGCCAACATGACCTTTACACTCTAAAGTCTCTTCTGTCTTTAAAGTCTCTGGTTTGCAAAACCAAGTTTCCTTTCCTTTTATCTAGAAAGGTTGAGATCTATTAATTAAACAGCTCCAGAGGTATATAAAACCCCCAAAATTGTCTTTAAATTTTTATGCATTTCTGGAATAAAATGTTTTTTTAAAATAGAATAATCTAAAATTCACAAAGAAAATCGTTCTCCATCAATGAAATAGTCCAAATACATGTTGGAAGATTGATGAAGTCTTTTTCCTTCTAAAACTGAACTATTAATTTTAAATGCATTGATGTGGCAGTTTCCTTTGTTAGGCACTGATGAGAACTGACATTTTCTTAACTAAACTAAGTAACATCTTAGAACAAAACTAGAATATAAATAAATATAGTAATAAATAAACAGCATGCAAAAGTACCAAACAAGCTCAAGACAAACAAAATCTCATCATGGAGAAGGAAGATAGATATCAAGTTCTACCCCTAGATGGGGAGGTATTGGTAATGGATAGGTACAGGGAGAGGAAAAGTTGATTTTCTTTAAAGATATAGGTTCTAGTAGATCAACCATATTCCAGTGAGTGGTCATATACCCAAGAGTATATGGGTAGCACAAAATAGATTAGATTTTTTTTTAAGTGAAGAACCAAAGTTGGTTGTTTCTAAAAGTGAGAAATATAGGTCTGGGAAGAGTGTTGAAGGGGTAAATGTTATCAGAATGCAATATATGAAATTCTAAAACAGCTAATTCTCAAACATTAAAATTTATGAATAAACAGAAGAGTCAAAGAATAAAAAACTATAGTCTTAGGAAGTTAATTGTGTTGAAGGACCACTCTAATTCATAACATACTGTAAAGAGAACAGGGCTTCCCCAAAGAGACCAGCTGCAACTGTATTTTGAGCTGTCACAGAGGTCATGGAACACATTTGCTATAGGACACACTCTCTACAGAAGCTTGCTCTGACTGTGTACAGAAAGCATTCTGTATTACATTTGAGATACAATGAAGAATATTTCAACATAAAAATATTACAAGGCTAAATGTACAATGTTAAGATTGCCTAGTCTCATTTAGAAGGTAGATAAATTCAGGAAAGACTACAAAGGATTTGAAACATAGGTTTACTATCCAATGATAATATCAGAATTATTTAAGCCAAAACCAAAGTCTCTGCTAGTTAGAAAGACAATTTGTTACTTAAATGAATAGCATATTCAAAAGCCCTGGGCTCAAATAGCTGTTCCATTTTTGATAAATTGAAATAAGTTCCAAATGGCTCTAATTTAGAATGAGAGATTGGGCCTTTCCATTATCACCTTATGCAAAGAGGCTCGTCTTAGCCACAAGGTGGCTAAGGGATTTCCATGTCAAATTCTCTAATTTCTTTCTAGCACAGGATCTACCTATATTCATCTATTCATTCAAAAATATATATGCTTAAGACCCATGTTTGTGATTCCAGCCTTGGGTAGAACTTTAGACCAAACAAATTATTCTCTTCCCTGTGAAGTTCAGGTTATATCATCTATTTATGTGTCTATTTCCTTGATATATAACCAAATGCCAATTATATGAGGTCAGAGATATCCTGTACATTTTCTATGTTATTCTCTAAACAGCTACATGAGTCTAAGAGTTGTTGTTTATATATATTGGTTTGCTATAAGGAGGAATGAATCAATGAAGCAAATGTTGAGAAGGGAGCTTGGAGAAGTATCTGTAATTTAGCTCATGAATCTGCTTGTAAACCTTGTTAAGGTTTCATTATGTAGGTGATGCACAATCACTCAGTATTTTAAGAAGAAACATATATGCTGGGAGCCCCAATACCCTGGCAAAGTGGTTGAAGTCTGTTGACAAGGTTCCAGACTCCCTGGCTGGGAATTTCTGCTCCCAGCACATAATATGATCAAAATTTTTTCTCAAAAAACAGTTTCTAACTACAAATGTGGGAGAACAGATGGACGCAGGCGGGGCTGAAGCTCACTGCTTTGTCCTTTGCAATGCAGACCTCCATGCTCACCAGCCTCCCTCCTCCTGCTCTCTCCTTCTATACTGTCCACACTACAAAAACATACTTCTGTCAGGAAAATTCTCCTTTTTTTACTTAGTAAATCCACTTGCCCCTGCTGGCCTTAAGTAGCATCTCTATGTGGAGAATCCAAGATACATAAGGAGAGATGTCTTCTGAGAATTGTAGACTGAACTTGGAAATTCCATGTTAGCCATCCCTTTGATCTGAAAGGTTTCATTCCAATAACTTCACCTGATTTCTTATCCCAACTCTTTGTACCGTTTAAATCTTACCTTTTCACTACACTAGGTCTCCTGATCACCCCCTAATTGTCCCTCAAATTCGATTGTCTCTTCATATATTTTCCTCTCCATCCCTCTCCTCCTTCTGGTCCCCTCTGCTCCCATTCCAGTCCTCCCTCTCTAGCCCTCCCTAAACCCTCTTTTCTACTTCCAATTTACCAGAGAGATCTTTGTGTTAAGTCTGGGGCCCTCCTTGTTGTGTAGTTTCTTTATTTCTGTGTATATACTAGTACTTTTAGTACTTTTATCCTTTGTTTAACAGTTAATATCCACATATAAGTGAGGATATACCATATTTGTCTTTATGGGATTGGTTTACCTCACTCAGGATGATTTTTTTTTTTCAGTTCCATTCATTTGCCTGCAAAGTTCATGATTTATTTTTTTAATAGCTGAGTAATACTACATTATGTAAATGTACCACAATTTTCTTATCTATTCTTCAGTCGAGGGGCATCTAGGTTATCAACTGACTAGCACTGTTAGGTGCCCACAAAGAGTGAAGACAGACATGGAACCTGCAGGATTTCCTAAGTACATCTTAGGGCTGTCTGGATTGCTGTTCTTGAAAAACTACCACAGGTTGGAGTGGAGGAGTCTCTGACCCTTTTACCTGCCTTGGGACCCCATTGCTCCTGCTGTGTTGCCTAGCCAACCCTTGATGGAGGGACTAGTGCTGGGCTTTGTTCCATCTTGCTATGCCATGCCCTATTTGATGGAACGTTTGGTTGCAGATGTTTCAAAAAGATACAGTGTTTTCTAACCATGAAACAAAAGAACATTTCACACTTCCTAATTTCATATTATCTTACATAGAGTAAGCTAAACTCTATAATATTAGAGTAAAACACATACATACTAATCCATACACACACACACACACACACACACACACACACACACACACATTTGTGTGTGTATAAATACCATATAATAATAAAATCAAGAATATTCAATGAGTGAAAGATAGTCTCTCTCTGTTTTTCAACTAATGACATACTCAAATTGTGATGAGTTTATTGAACTCTACCATAAGTTTGCAACATCTGTATATAAAAATCTCTCATTAGTCATCAGTGAAATGCAAACAAAAATCATAACTATATATCATCCACACTCATTGGGATATGAGTTAACAACTAGAAGGAAACATTCCCAGGAAGACTACCAAGAAAGCAGCTTCCTGGAAACTGTTGATGGTACTAACCATTTGTATAGCCATTATGGAAGACAACATGGAAATTTCTCAAAATATGAGAACAGCTACCACCTCATACCACAGTCCCATTTCTGGGTACATACCCAAAGGAAATTAAATCAGCATCTTAAAGAGACACTTGCACTCTCATGTCCATAGTAATACCATTAACAACCAAGTCATGGAAACACTTGGATTTCTGTTGACATGTAAATGGATAAAGAAGAGATAGATATCTAGGTATCTAGATAGATATCCAAGGATAGATTTATCCCTAGAGATAAATTTGCATGTATATGACTTAATAGTAAAAAAAAAAGAAAATACTTCAATTTGGTATAACACAACTAGATGCAGAGAACATCATGCTATGTGCAAAATCCAGATGCACAAAGACAAAAACCAAAGAGTGCATGATACCACTTTTATGTGTCATAAAAAACAATGACACTAATAGAATCAGAGAATTGTGATTGCCAAGGTGTGAAAAGAATGGAAATGTTTAGGTCAAAGCATATAAACTTTCAAATCTAAGATATATATTTGAGGATCTAAGTACAACCTAGTGTCTATATTTGGTAATAAATATTGTGACTAGAAGTTTGCTGAAATTAGATCTTCAATGTGTGTTCAGAATACATACATCAATAAGTATGGTAATGATGTATTAATAAAGTTGGTCATGACAACAATTTTTAATGTGCATTTACATGAAATTGTATATGTTTTATACGCACCTCAGAAATTTTGGAAATAAATAAAATAAAATAAAAATAAATTAAATAAAATAACACACGAAGAGAAAAGAATTTACACTCTTTTCAATTCCTTTGAAATAATCTGATTGCAGGTGATTATTCTTTTTTTAAACCATTTTAAATTAGTTAAGTGAGAATTTCAAACAATTTAATTTATTAATACTCAGCCTACCCTTACTTATTCCCAGATTGACTCTCCTTACTCTTTCATCCAAACTTACATCAGTTTTTTTTCCCCCACCAAAGCCTATTTGTGCTGCCCAAGTATTCTTAGATGTGTAGCTTCCCATTGGAATGTGCATGACTTATCAGGAACTAAAGTTTTTGCATAAACTGGCCCTTTCTTTCCTGGCAGCTACAATTGCCAATACCTTGTCAGCTACAGGTGGAAGAGTAAGCCCAACTCCCTTCTCCATGCTAGATCTGGTCTGTCTTGGACTTTCACAGGTCTTATGCAGACTGTTACAACCACTGTCAATACATATGTGGAGCTCTCCTGCTGGTCCAGATGACACTATTTTCTTGATGCCACCTACTCCTTCTGACTCATAACACTTTCTGTACCCTCTTCTTCAATTATTCCTGAGCCTTTTGAAGAAGAGATATAGTATATATGCTCCATTTAAGGCTAAATATTTTGCAGGCTCTTATTCTCTGTTCCTTGGCCAGTTGTGGATCTCTGTGTTGATGATCGTCTGCTGCAAATAGAACTTTTCTTATAAGGGTTGACTAATGCCTTAATGTATTAGAATAATGGCAATAATGGTAAGTCATTAGGAGTTGGTTTAATATAATGGCCACTTAGCAGACACTAATCGTAGGTTCTCTCCTTAGGTCCATGATCTTTCTATTCTTAGGTTCTTAGGCCAATAATGGTTCTAGCTATGCATTTCAACTTGTGGAGTGGTACTTAAATCCAAAGAGAAAGTGGTTAGGTACTCTGTTGATGTTCATGACTGTTGCACCAGTAAGTGTGTCTTGCCAGACCAGTCATTATTAACTCACACAGAATTCACATTGGTGGTTGATTTTTCTGTGGTAGTATTAGTAGCACCTTTCAGCCCTATAAAAGCTAACCAGTAAGGATGAAGCTTCCAGATCTGTTCTAATCATGGGGTCATATTTCTCATAGGAGAACCTGTTAATACTACTCTTCTAAACAAGTATAATTCCTAGATGTATTTAAAAAAAAAAAACCTTATCTTTAGTCCCACAGATAAGCATAGTTCTCATTTCTTATCTAAAAGTTTTCTTTTTACAACAGCCAGCGATCATTACAGAAAGCCACAATTAGTCAAAATACTGAGAACAACCAAATGTGGTTGTTCGGCATTTACACTTCTATAACACAATCTCTGAAACTAAGCTCAGAGAACATCATGGACTAGGAGGAGGAGGAGGGGTGGGGGTGGAGAAAAGATTATAAGAGCAAGAAAGTTTGCTGCCAAATTGTGCCTTCTAGATATTACATGAAAGCTACAGTCTTGAGTTCTCAAAAATATGGTTATTTAATAAGATCTGAACAATGACAACACTAGTTGGCATGCCAGTGTGGGTGAAGAAATTCACAGAGACCTACCCCTTGATCAAGAGACACAGACAATTAGAGGTTGTTGAGAGAGGAAGTGATGAGTCCCATGAATAGTGATCCAATCTCAAGTGGCCATCCCTAAAAATGGTACACAAAAGCTACATTAAACAAATTCGATAGCTTGCATTAACATATTTACTCACTAATTCATATATATATATATATATATATATATATATACATACATATGTGTATATATGCATATATATGCAAATTTGTGTTAATAAAAATTAAAGAATATGGGGCCATGACTTTGAAAGCAAGTGAGAGGCCATGTGAAGGGTTAGAGGGAGTGGAAAGGAATAATATAATTATATTTTAATTAAATAACAAAAAGTCATATTTTAAGGCAGAACTTCCAAAGTTATGTTCATGAATACATTGTAGAATATCATTGTATACAATGTCACAGAAAAGAATATGAAAGATCTTGTAGTGAAGAGAAAATTTCACACTTCTAGATTCAATATTTTTAACTGTACGTTCTTCTTTATCTCATCATTTTATTATTCTAATTTAGTATAACCTATCAGTCAGCTATTAACCAGTGTTCTACTGAGAAGTGAGGCTGAGGCACTGACTGAGAAGTTGACAATTCTTGAAGCATCTGCCCTATCACAAGTTCAAGGAATAGAGAGCCTGCTTCTTATAATGTGAATGATAAAGCTAAGGTAGCATATGAAGAATGCAAAGTCTAAGGTTCAATGTACCAAGATCCCCAGAGAAAAGGTCAAAATATTTGCAGCTAACATTTGCCAACAGCGAATTAAAAAAAAAGGGGGGGTTCATTTGTACTTCAAGTCCACACTGTTCAAAGTGTGGTCAATAGACTAGCAGTGGCAACATCATTAAAGCTTGTCAAAACTGTGAAATTCAGGCTTTAACTAGACTGAAGCCTGTGAATCAGAATCCATACTTTTACTAACTCATCAAGAAGGAGTCTATATGCACATTAAGGTTTAAGAACCATCATTCTGAGAAATATTATGCTTACTCATAGAGAAAAATTTATTATTTTTTTGAAATGCAAAACTGTTGGTCTATTCTTGTCATTTCAATTTTTATAGATAGGTGGGTAACACCATTTATACTAATGTGCCATGAATGTCACAGAGGATCAGAGGCATAGAACTTTCTAAATTCATGTGGTTCTTAGGGTAGGATAGTGTTTGATAGTTTGAAATCTATTCTGTTGCTAGGTATACAACCTCATCTTAATTCTTAAAAGAAATCCTCATGGTGTAGCGAATCTAATAGCTTTTATATTATCCATGACAATAAGAAAAGTTACTAATAGTGTGTTTTTATCATTGTGCTGGCCACTGTTTTTGGTTATATGTTTATGTGTTGGGGAATAAATATCTATAACAATTGATATCATTAAGAGGTCATCATTGTTTTCAATGGCCCAAAAAGGAATTATTCTCATGGAATTGATTTCTAGGCACAATGAATAAAAAGTAATAGACTAAATTATTTATAGTTTAGTTAACTATACTATTTTTATAAATTTTATAACTATTTTATGACTTAACCATGCTACTTTTGTGTAGTTAAGTTATAGACTAAGTTCTAAAGCTAAACTATTTATACTTTTCCAGAAAAATATATTAAAACACAATAAAATCCTAACTATAAGTAAGGTGAAACATAAACCATGCATCTTTTTTTAAATGAAATGAGATCTGTTACATACTTTGATTGACTTTGAGCAGGGAATTGCTGAGTGGCTCCTGATTGCCTTGCTGAAGACGCAGGCAATCATACCTATTACAAGTTGTTTAAGGAAGCTCAATTAAATTAGTGAAAATTCTAAACTACTCTATCTTGCATAGAGATAGGTTTAATTTTTATATAAATGCAAATGATGGTTGTGCAAACCCAAATTGTCTAATAGAAATTCAAGCTAGATCACTTTAATTTATCTTTGTGGAAACCTCAAAGTTGGGTTCAGTCTCTGGTAGACACACACAATTCCAGTACCTTTTTACGGGAAAGTCTTACAAAGAAGAATCAAACAGCAGACTCATTTTCTTCACTTAATTTGACAGATAGGTGTAGTGAATTAAAAAAACAAGAAAGTGGCAGATTGAAGACCTAAAAGTACAATAAATGGAAAATACAGTGGATCAGGTTCTGGAGTATTGATTTTTAATCCCAAGCCGGCCACAGACTTACTGTTATAATCTTGAGAAAGTCTCTTTCTATTAGTTAGCTAGTATTGCATAATAAAGAAGTACAAACTTCCAATATCTTAAAACAATGGATGTTTATTTCTTACTGAAAAACCTGAATATGCAGGTAGGTTGGGACTCAATATCTCCAGGGTTATGTCACCTGGGCTTTGATCAGTGGGAAAGTGTGATTATTATTTTCCTCCACACTTCCCATTGTCTTTGAGTAAACATTGCCTAAGACAGATCTTATCCAATGCAAATGGCAAAAGCACAAAAGGACACGCTCACCCACACATGCTCATTTCAAGTTCTGGTATCATGCTGTTTAATCAATCACTGGCCAAAGTGAACACAAAAGCAAGTTCTATATTCAAGGGGAGAATGGAATTTAATTTTGTCATTATGAAGCCAGGAGATGAGTGTGAATGAACAGTCATTTAATCCATGATTTTCCTAAGAAGTGAGGTAAATGCGTTTCAGAACTACCTAGGTTACTTCTTTTCTTTTCTTTTTATTAAATACCTATCTGTTTTAAGTGTATGAAGATTTTGTTTATATTTTGCATGTCCATTGAGTGCCCAAGGAGGCTAACTGAGGGCATGATTGTGAGCCAGCATTTAGGTTCTGGGAAATAAACCTGGATCTCCTTCAAGAGGAGCAAGTGCTCTTAATAGTTGAGCTATCTCTCCACCTCCTATTCAGGACTCTTGTAGCTACAAACATTCTTTTACAATTATAGGAGAAATTCCATGATATTCTATAGAACTATGGCTAAACTATTATATATGCAAACCACTGCCCTTAATGCTAATTTGGTAATTTTTTTTAAAGAATTTTAATTTTAACCAGGAGGGGAAGAGGAATAGAGGGTGAAAATATATGGAGAAATGATAATAATTGGCAGATAATTAGAGGGCTATCAGGGGACCTAGTGCAGTGGTAACTCACAGGAATCTATGAGGGAGGCTCTAGCAAGGATCCATAGTAATTGGGGATAGAGAGCCTAAATAGGCCATCTCCTGTGGCAAGGCATGGTTTTCATGGTGAGACTGAGACACCATCTCAGCCACAAAACCTCAGACTTATGGCCTATCTGATTGATCTACAAGATCCTTATTGACAATGGAAAGCCAGAACTCCATGCCAAAGGAGGGAACCTCTGCCTGAAATTGCAGGACAGGACAGGAACTAAAGACTGGATAACCAGAAGACAGTTTCCAATGATGTCACCCTCTGCTCACAGATCTTTACCTGACCCAGTCCTCACCAGAGATGCTCCCTTCAGCAGTTGAAAGGAGCATCTGGAGAGGTCAAGGGCCAAACATCGTGCAGAGATCAAGCAATACCAATCGAAGAGGGAGAGGAAGGATGGCAGAAAACAGAGGCATTGAGGACACCAGGAGAATAAGCCCCTCAATGTGAACTGACAAGTACCTCTAGGGGCCCACAAAGCCTGAAGCCATAGACATGGAACCTGTAGGGTCCCCTAAACACATCACAAGGCTGTCTGGATTGGTGTCCTTGAAAAACTCCTCCAGGCAAGAGTGGGGATTCTCTGATCATTTTATCGACCTTGGAGTCTTTTTCTCCTGCCAGGCTGCCTGGCCCACCCTTGATGTAGGGATTGGTGCCTGGTGTTGTTCCATCTTGCTATGCCATGCCCTGATAGTGCTGTAAACCTGGGGGCACGGTTCTGTTTTGGGTAGAAGGAAGGACATTAGTGGGTGGTGATGGGGGTAGAGCTGAGGGAGATGGGGGATGGGGTGAAGGGAGGGGAGGAGGGGGCCAGGATATATTCTGTAAGTTGTATGAGAGAAGAAAAGTTAAAAAATAATCAAATCAAGGAAACAAAAACAAAGAATTTTAAAACAATTTTAGTTACTTGAAAAATGTTTTTAAAGCAAAAATATTCACAAAATCTTCAACCTATAACTTAACATACCTGCAGAATCTGGTGGGGCAATGGAAGGACAGAACCCCATGCCAAGGGAGGGAGCCCATCCATGACAGTACAGGGCTAGCCAGGACAGTTTGGAGACGACTTGGAATGATATTCTGCTATGCTCATAGATCACCTAGCTCAATGGTCAAACATCGTGCAGAGATGCCTACTCTGGCAGCAGATGGGAGCAGATGCAGATGCCCAGTGGAAGAGGGGGGTTTGCGAGGATGAGAGGGGTTCAGGACACCAGGAGAACAACCTCAACACAGGCAACTGGCCAGGACTATTAGGGGCTCATAGTTACTGAAGCAGCAGACGTGGATACTGTAGGGTCCCCTACATATATCTTATGGATATCTGGCTAAGTATTCTTGTAGTACTTCTAAAAGTTGGAATGGAGAGTCTCTGACTCTTGAGACCCTTTTCCTGCTGGGCTTCCTTGTCCAGACCTGATGTAGGGGGCTCTAGAAAGTCCTTCCTCCATCTTGATATGCCCTGTTCCAGTGGTAACCCTAAGTGGCCTGCTCTGTCCTGAGGAGAAGCAAGGGTGGGAGGTGGGGAGGTGGGAGAGAGAGTAGATGAGAGGAGGTGGAAGGAGTGGAGGTAGGGGAGAATGGGATTGGGTGTATTATAGGAGAGAAAATATAATTTATTAGAAAAAAATCTTCACACATACTCACACACACACACACGCACGCACACTCCAGAACTCTGACATTTATTGAAGGCTTACGATGGTTACGACGACTCCTATTACACAAGGCACAGCTTTTGAGACTGTAACATCACCTCCTTTTCATGGACATTCTACTGTAATGCACTCAGCACAGGTCATTTTGTATGTATATTCCTCAATCCTGTGAGCAGGATTTCAGTTTCATCTCTCTGGCTCTTGTCTCTTTTGAAACTTACTTGTACCCTTTTTGTCAAATTAAGCAAAGAAATTATGAAACATATCTGTACTATATGTTTTTTTTTCCTTCTCATTTACAAATAGAAAAGAATTGAGCAAGTAGTTAGAACTTCTCTGCTTGCCCTCCCACAGTTCTGAGAAGGTTATATCTGAACGTGTGGTCAGTTTTCCAACATCTCAGGATAAGAAAGCTGACTGTTTTGAGGGATAGCTAGATAAGTTTCAAATGAAGACATGACGTGGTAACTTAGCCAGACCCCGGTAGCAAGCAGTGCAGATCCTGGGAGTGCTATGCTCAATGTGGTTCTCAAGGACAACAAAGAGAGAGAAGGAGAAGGTAAAGAAAAGAAATTGTCTAATTAAGTCAGATATCAGAAAGGGTTTTCTAATAATAAAGGACTTTTCGCTGGCAATTTTTCCCAACAGAAGTGGAAAGACATTATTTAAAATGGGGCCAAAGGAAGTCTTTCAGTAATCCACTGTAAACAAAATCTGGGCTACATGCTGAAGGGTAGATTGCTTCTCTCCCTTTGTTGTGTAAATTGATTTAGATCTTTGTTGAATAACCAAGGATCAAATCTTAGGATGATCCTTAGAGGTAGACAAAACCATGCTATGCTCACATGCCTTCTTCAGGACTATCAGTTCAATGCAGATGGTTGAGGTGTCAAAAATAATCATCAGCTTGCAGCAGCCATCTGTGCTAAATGTGAGCACACCACACATGGACGCCCGGGCATTAGTTTGCATATGGTCTGACTGTGGAGTATCAGGCTGTCACCTCACTTGCCCTATAGAATTCAGAAAATTTTTGCTTTCTTCTCTATTTGCTATACAACTTTTATTTTCCTGCAAGTATTTTGGGATAACAGTGCTTGTTATTCAATTATTTAAGATGGAGTGTTTGCTGACAACTCAATATTCTATCTTTTCTTCTCTTTGACTAAGAAAGTGCAAACTGTGCAAAGGAAAATAACTGGCTTGGCATTGGGTAGGGGCAGAAAACAAGCAAATAAAGTAAATGTAAGCACAAATGGCCCTATCCTCATCCACTGAATTATCCCAGGTGTTAAAGTTGACCAAAAACAAAACAAAACAAAACAAACAAACAAATAAACAAAGAAACGCAAAGAAACACCCACTTAGGAAATGACTAGGAAGTCTTATATTTGATATATATTTTCTCAGAGAATTAACATAATAACAGTGTGAGGGCCCATGGAATCAGCTTTTTGCCATAAAGGGCAAATTTGATTAGAGGCATATAAGAGTGTGAAATGGTTGTGTTTGTAATAATGTTATTCAAAGCAATACCACTCTCATCCATTGATTAAACATTTACTGTGCGTCAGTGTTATTTTAAAGATGGAGAGCCTGACATGCTTGTACTCTTGGTTTCCTTTTCTTTCTGTCGTTTTTTCCCAGAGACATAGTTTTTCTGTTGTAACTCTGGCTATTCTGGAACTCATTCTGTAGACCAGGCTGGCCTTGAACTCACAGAGATCCGATTGCCTCTGCCTCCCAAGAGACTAAAGGCATGTGCCACCACTGCCCAGCTTGCATTCCTGGTTTTCTATTGGCAGTCCTCAGCCTCCAAATTCTGTCACTTCTCTTTCAGAATTTGCACACTTTCAGGTTCTCACTTTTGGAAATCATTTGAAAATTGTGTTAATGATTATGCAAAGCCCAGCTTATAGCTTATGGAGGATGTGATTAAAACAATAATGCCAACCACAGTGAGGAGGATGCAAGGTAGGGACAGAAAAATGACTTCAGAGTATGCAAACATTTCAGAGGGCAGTATCCCTCTGTTGAAAGATGCCCAAAGATTAAGTTGTAAGAATTTACTACACAGAAGACAACGGGCACCAAACAACATATGAAAAGAGGTACATTCCATAAGCCATTGGGAAAGAACCATGTCAATAAAGTTCAGCTTCACTAAATTGGAGCAAACGCTCTAAAATGTTAGAGGAGTGTGGCCATTTGTTAAATCTGGTGATACATTAATAAAGACACATAAGACACTTTTAGAGGTACAACCTGACAGACCTGAGCAGAGAGTATAGCATGCCATCTTCCAGCTCCCAGCCTTCTCCTTGTCCATGTGATTTATTCTTATATTAAAAGCCTATCCTTGCTCTCTCTTAGAAGTCTATTAGCATGAACAAAGAGATACAATGGTTTTATACCTCCCCAAACTTTGGCTACTGGGTTATTTTTTGTTTTTGTTTTATACTGGGGTGTCAACCAACACAAAAGGGGCCAGATCACACTCTGGCCCAACCACATTCACGTTTATAAAGGGGTAACTATCAGACAATTAGGAGAGGGCAGGCAATGCCCTTTGCTGACTCTGGTCTAGTGGAGTATCCAAATGTACTCTTTATCAGCAACTCTGTTTACACTGAGCTAAAGGGGAACAGCTATATTTACATTTAGAAAGCAGGCCAGGCTTCAGGCAGCCAGTGCAATGATTATCTTCAGTGGATATAATATCTAGAAATATGTTCAAATATACTACAACAGAGGAGTGATGAGGAAATAAATACTTTCATTTGTGCTTATGAAACTGCAAAAAGGTCCCAGAATCTTTTAGAGTACATTAATCACATTCCTTAAAATGTTAAATGTTAAATGTTCCTATGCATGAACATTTTATCTTAGAATCCATGCTGAAGACACTAAATGGTCTTTAATAGGATACACATTCAAGGGATGCTGATAATAACAATGAAACAAATAAAAATCTTGGAAACAACTGAAAGATATGCCAATAATAGAGTACTCAAAATTAAATCTATCTATAGAAACCTTTCATTTAAAAACATGAAAACTTTTGGAGTCTGCGGGATTCCCTGGAGATCGGGAGAAATCCTGGTGTCTATGGAATGTCAGAATGCCTGTGTGATATACTGGTGCCTGAGGGGGGTCTTGGTCCCTGTGGGAGGCCCTGATGCCTGAGGATGTCTGGGTGCCTGTGGGAACTCAAGGTGACAGTGGGAGGCCTTGGTGCCTGTGGGAATCCTGGTGACTGTCAGATGACTGGGGATCTGTGGTACATCCTAGTGCCTGCAGGTGGCCCTGATGCCTATGGTATGTCTGGGTGCTGGCTAGATGATCAGATGCCCACAGTTGCTTGTGAGTAGATTGGGTCCCTGTGCAATGCTTTGGTGTTTGCAGGATCCCCTGTTGCCTATGGTAGGTCCTGATGCCTGTAGAAGGCCCTGTTGCCTGCAGATGTCTGGGTGCCTGTGGGATATCTGGGTCCCTGCAGAATGTCTGGGTGTCTGAAGGAGGCACTGATGCATATGGGAAGTCCTGGTGATTGCCAGATGAGGTCTGGTCCCTGAGGGATGACTGGTTGCCTATAGGAGGCCCTAGTCTCTGTGAGACATAGAGGGACCTGTGGGATGCTCCAGTGCTTGCAGGATTCCAGGGGGCCTGCTAGGTGTTTGGGTTTAGGTGGTGAGGTCCAACTTTAGGTCAAACTCTGGCATGCTTCATCTCAGGCTAGTATGGGCCAGGTCAAAGTTCACAATCAGAGTAACCTTCTGCCTCCAAAGACTATGGTGAAGCCCATCATCCATGCTTCTACCACAGACGCTTGACTTTTTTCTTTTTTGAGGGCACAGGGGTTGGGGTAGAACATGGAGGAATGGGAAGAGGGTGTTATCCAGATACATTGTATGTAACTCAAATTATCAATAAAAATATTATAAAAATAAATAAATAAAAACTTGAAAAATAAACTTGTAAATCTAATTTTGTAACAAACAAGGAAATCCATATGCATACAAAAAGTAAATCACCATGCAGATTGAAGAAAACATGGCTGTTGGCAAAGTTCATTCCTAAGCCTCCAAAGACCAATTCTTCCTTCAACAGTTCAGATGCTTCACTTTTAAAAATTCAAATTATGGTTTGAAAAATGAATAACATAAATTAACAAGCATGTTTTTTTGAGTACTTATTAGGTATCAATTACCTGGTTATATACATATGTATGAGTATAAGTATATGTATGCGTGTTTGTGTGTGTGTGTGCGCACGCGCGTGCGTGCACGCGAGCATGGGTATAAACATGTTCTTGGAACAACTTTGCCATTATCTAATCTTTAAAGAGATTTCTCAGGTGTATTGGGGCTGATTCATGTTTCTAGAAAATTGGGCTTAAATAGCTTTTCAGTTAAGCAAATCCAAAGAGATATTTGGAACCTTTCTGTTGCAGTTGATGCTTTAGTATGCTATTGCGACTTCTGCATGCTGTAGCTGCACAGGAAGTATGAAGGAATGTGATTGCTTAGCAAAATAAGCACTACTTAAACTCAAATACTCTATGTGATAAAGCAACTGATAAAAGCTGAATTCTTATGAATTTAGTGGATGAAAAGAGAAACAGACTTTCAGTGGAGGTACAGAGATTAATTAATGAAGGTATCCTTCCTGAATGTGTGGGGAGGAGTGACCGAAGCAGAAAACAAGCCAATAACCTTAGTACTTCTAATGCCTTTGCTGTAGTGAATTACGACGTTTATGAGAGCCTAGTGTACTTTGGGTGGGGAGCTCATTGGCACACTATGTTATGTGCCATAATGCTCTGTTATGAGCAGTTCTACATATAACTTTATGTGTCTTAGGTCTCACTATCACATTAAATTTGTAGCCAGGACTGTGCATTTTAACATCTTAATGAACCACATGCTACCTTTGGAAACTCTAGGATGCTCTGTGACACAGCCGGTACCAGAGAGTTTGTAGCCTTAGTCTTTGTTTATTTGTTTAAGTTTTTTTTTTTTTTTTGGTTGTTGTTGCTATTTCCATATGTCGGCCTTATAAGGGTTTACACAAGGTTTGCCGGGCCTCAGTCTCTTCCTCACTCTCCTGACTGAGGATTATCATTTGATCCCATAATCAAGACAGCAATTAATTTGTTGTATTAGCTACTTTTCATGATGTTGTGATAAAATACCTTAACAAAAGCACCTTGTGCTCATTCAGTAGCACATATATTTAACTTGGAATGATATAGAGAAGGTCAGCAACTACAAAGGTGACACTTAAGTTTATGAAGCAATGCATTATTTTATAGAAGACAGAACCCAAGGGATTGAAGAAAGGGTAAAGGATTCAATAAAAAATGGCAACTATTAATATATTAACACAAGTGCCACATGCAGAATCTTTGGAACACCATAGAAAGAACAAATTTATGAATTATGGGAATAGAATAAAGAGAGGAATTCCAGATCAAAGGTATTGAAAATATACTCAATAAAATGACAGAAGAAAAATTATCTAGGGAATCAGATGCCTATAAAGGAACAAAAACCAAACACAAGTAAAAACAAACTTTCCACACTATAATTAAAAGTGTAAATACACAGAACCCAGAATGTCTATTAAAAGCTGCAAAAGAGAAGTCCATATCATACATAAAGGAATGTCCATAGAATGACAGATGGGTTTTCACTAAAAATTTTAAAAGCCAGGGTAGTTAGGAGCAAGGTTCTTCAAGTCCTGAAAGTACACAAATATCAAGCCAAAATACTATACCTGGCAAAGCAGTTATAATTTAAACAGAAAGAAGAACTAAATGAATTTATGACTACCAAGCTAGCCCCAAAGAGAATACTGAAAGGAACACTTCAGAGTGAAAACAAGGATAAATATGTCCAAGAATTTACAAGATAAAGAAATAATGATTAGATAATTTTTATGCGAGTAAGGATAAGCAAACAAACACCACAAAACGAACAGAATGACAATAATTAATGTTATCTATAAATAATTACTTTTAGTATTAATGCTTTAAAGTTTCCAATCAAAAGAAACAGGCTAATCACCTAGATTAGAAAACAGGATCCATCTTTTGTTGTCTACTAGAAGCAGGCCTCACCTTCAAAGACAGACATTGCAGAATGAAAGGATGAGAAAAGTATTCCAAGTAAATGAGGCCGGGAAATAAGGAGGCATCTCTATTCTAATATCTGACACAAGAGGCATTCAATTAGAACTAATAGAGACAAAGATCTCAATTCACCACATGGACATCACAATTCTAAACACACGTGCGCCAAATATCACAAAACAAATATTACAGGGCTTAAATTAACAGGTTAATCCCAACACAGAATAGTAGGTGACTTCTGTAACCTATTTTAAGCCTTGAATATGTCATCCAGACAAAACAGTAAACAGAAAAACATTGGATTAAATGCCATCATACATAAAAATGGACCTGCACAATAACTACTAAATAGTCCACCCCAACAATATGCAATAAATATTCTCTTCAGCGGCCCAAGGATAAATCTTAAAATAGGGCACAAAGAAAATTTCAACAAATATAGGACAATTGAAATAACTATGTTATGTTACATTAGCATGACAGAATAAAGTTTGATATCAATAACAAAAGAAACCATGGAAATACACAAACTCATGGGTATTAAAAAACACATTATTAAATGATGAATGGGACACCTAAGAAATCAAGAAGGAAATAAAAAATTTAAAAATCTTGTCAGCAAATGAAAATAAAATGAGCTCCAAAGCTCTGGATAGAGTCCTAATGGAGAGAGCAGTCCTATCAGAGAATTGTACAGCTCCAAGTACCTACATATATTAAATACATGAGTGAACTCAAGTTCATAGTTTAATGATGTCCCTAAAGAGTTTGAGAAAATGAGCAAACCAAACGTAAAACATTAGATTGCAAGAAATAAATAAAACAAGGGCAGTAATTAATGAAATGGAAACAAACAAAAAATTACAAAGAATCAATGAAATGAAGAATTGGTTCTTTTAAAAAGATAAACAAAAGTGAAAATTTCTGGCCAAATTAACCAAAAGAAAGAGAGAAGCCTAAACTTACTAAAATTAACATTCCAAGAGTAGACAAAAGATACTAATGAATTTTTTGAAAATGTGAGGGCATAATAAAAATATGCATTTCATGAATTTGGAAAGCCTAAAAGAAATGAATGATTTTACAGATGAATCAGACCTGCAAACATTAAGTGAAGATGTCAATAGTTTAAGCTGATCTGTAACAATCAAGGCTATTAGAGCAGTCATAAAAGCAAATATCTCTTAAGTTGACAGAAATTAAGAAGTACAGACAGAATCCCTTAGTGAATGGGGCTTAATAAAACATAGATGATATAAAACTAGAGTTATGGAATACTAGCAGTGGAAATGTTGAAGCAGGGTGAGAAGAGTGGGTGGGGGGGAATTATTTGTGTTGTTTAGATAATTAGCATAAATTCAATTGCTTTATAAACATCTATGTTTGTACCCACAGATAAATACTACTCTCAGCATTAATCAGAGAAACTTCTCTTTACAGTGAATGGGGATGAAGCCAACCAGAGACTCTCAACACCTCAAGATATAGAGAAAAGGCACAGCTGTTTACCAGCACTGATGGGACACTTATACCAACATGACTAAAGCTCAAGGAATATTGTGAAAGTGGATATAGAGAGATGATGACAGCCAGCAGATACAGAGAAGGGTTGTAATGCTTCTAATGCAATGTAATCTAAATATGACATGGTTTTTGCCATGGTGAGCTCATAGAACCAGTGGTTGTCTAGATTGTGTTTGACACCATTGGACCTGTCAACAACCAGTCATAGATGGAAGAGGAGGGATCCTTCCTGCTGAATGGTTGGCTAGTTATGGCTTTTGGGGGAAATATCTACTTCTTAGTGATCTCAACAACCACTTTTGGGTAGCTACATATCTATAGTCACATAGACAGCCCTGGTTAAACTCAGTGAGCCACAAAAATAAAATAATATGAAAAAGAGACCTGTAAAGAGGAAGGGATTATGTAGGAGGAAGAAAAGAGATGAGAGCAATTAGTAAGCATTGTATATGTGTATGATATTGTTAAAAAATACAAATTTAATTAAACAATTAAGGAAAGAAAAGTTTATTTTGGACCACAATCCAAAGGTACAATCTATCAGAATATAGATGTTACCATGGCAGGAACTGGAGGCAGACACAGCCAGAAACAAACTCATTTTTATCTAATCCAAGACCCTCACCTCATGGAATGGTGCCATTCACACTTACTAAAAGTCTTCCAACCTCAATTAATCTAATTACAATAAGCCCACATGGGTATATCTTAGTGTTTTTTCCCTGGGTGATTCTACATACTGGAAGATTGACAATGAATATTAATCATTACAGTATCTAAAGACTAGGCAGTGTATACAGCATGGATACTAAGGACCAGGCATTAATATATCACAGTATTAAGGAACAGTGTATAGAGGATGATACTCAGCACAATAAGATGATCCATGTCTCTAGTAGGGTATAGAAAGGTAGCATGAAATTTCATCATATAATTCAGAATGATACACAATTCAAAACTTGAGAATTATTTATCTGTTGCCTATGAGCAACTGAAACTTCACAAGTCAGGTGGTAGACTTGGGAAAAGCTACTCTGTTTTCATGTTTCCCCATCCTGGAATGCCCAATGCCCAAAGAACATTCGTCTGTGAAAATTCCTTTCAATCGAGACTTGCTTCTTTCCGGTGACAGAAGAACCAGCTAACTGAAACAGGCTACAGTAAAAATAGTTTGTCGTCTCTATAATAGAAAGTTTTAGTGAAATTAAAGTAAAGTAGGATATAGATACCTTGCAACAGCTGCCATGGCTGTTCCCTGCTATATTATCTCCATTTTTATACCAAAGTACCCTTTTACCACAAAATAAATGTCATACTATGGGTTGTGCCATTTCCAGTGGGAAAGGGGAAACCATTCCTTCAAATAATTTCATCCAAAGGACTAGACTCTTTTTAACTTTTTACTTTTAACATACAGCTGCCTTTGTTGACATTGTGATTTTGCTTTATTTTTATTTTTATGATACAGTCTTGCCATGGTACCTTAGAATTCACCCTGAACTTTAGTTGGATTCAAATTGCAGTCCTCCTGAACATGTTAATCCTTTTAAACATTATATTACATTGAATTGAAGCTCCATCCAAGCAAAATTATATTCACCTTTTTATCCTTTACCACTGCTTCCTACTTTCATGAGTACAAACTGACAAAATCACACAACTCTTAAGTGACAAAGCCAAGATTGGACCTGAGGAACTTTAGTACTGATACTGAAGTTCTAAACAATGATGGCGAAATGTGTGCAGAGGACTTAGCATAGAAGAATGAACAAAACACAGTGTCCCATTACCCTCAGCTTATTCCACAAATGAACTAATAATTGTAGAATTGCAAATGACTAAATAATAGGAAGAAAAATAGAGAATGTAATAAGGAACATATACAGTCAAGACAATTCACAAGGGAGTTGGAGATGTTTCCGACTTATAATGAGTACAACATATGCTGTCTTCACATTTGATAGGTTTAGTAGATAAGAAAAAAGGAAATAAGTATCAGGTGATGTATAAAGTATTACATGGCTCTAAAAATCCTTTCAAAAATTTAAAGATCAAATAGGCCATAAATAGCTATGAATATTGAGAAATAAAAATTAATTAGGTTGATTTATGTCCATATATTGAATTTCTCTATTCTAAGGCTGAAAATAGACCCTCATTGGAGAACCCATTGAATATGTGTGAAACAATGACCTTCTATTACTCCTAAAGCATAATCTAAGTCAATAAATCACGACACAGGAAAAGCAACGTGATATTCTGCATTTTCTGTGATCACTGGTGTAAAGATACAAATCAATAACCTTGGCAAACCACTCAAATCACTTGGGGATTAGAATAAAATGACCACATTCACTGAGTGCTTACTACATACTTCATACTTGCGGCATGCTGAGACTTTTGTCTTCATTAGCTCATTCATTCTCACAAAGCACTTATTATCATTGTCACTTTATAGGCAGTGAAGCTTAAAACTGGGAAGAACATGGAACATGTTCTAGTTACAAATCCAGAAGGTTTTCTGTGTAGGAATTTAGCCCAGCCAACAAATTATAATATTTCCACGTGTGTGTGTAACCTCTGATGTTCTACTTCCCTTAATTACTTTTGATTCAAAGAATCAAAGCACAATAAAATTTAGAGGAGAAAGCAATTATGTAAAAAGGAAATATTTTAAGAGCCAAAGGGAAAGAAAGTTTGCTGTGAGGTTGTGTCTCCTAAAAATATCAGAAGTTATGTCTATGAAGTCTCACCAATATGGCTACCTAAGTAAGCATTAAAAAGTAAACATTTTCTATTTTCTTCAGTTTTACAGAGCAGCAAATGTGTATACACCACTTTAGTTAAGTATTAGGTGCTGTTTGAGCTCACTAGGTAGATGTCACTGGAAAATGGACTTGGCCCTTCTAAGCCAGACCCAAGGTTGTTTGTCTAAAGTGTCCTCCAAATTCCCCTGTCCAGGCTCAGGCTATCCCCTTGAGACTGTGTCAGGAAAAAAGGGATAACAACAAGACAGTCAAGAGTAGAGGCATTGTGGTCTTGGCAACAATCAAGGGGTAGACTGTTTCCAGCAGAAGCTACTCATGTCTATTTCATGATATAAACATCTCCATAATAAAAGCATCTAAGAGAATTCTTGTCTTTGGAGAGAGCAGATTTGGGTGGAAACTACAATGCATCATAGTTTGATAATGTGTATCTAGATGATATTAATTTATTACATTATACTATTTACACATTTTGAATTTAGTTCTCTTATAACAGAATAAAAAGTTATTTGCTGAAGTTATTATGTCTCATGGTATTACAAGAGGAAGTAAAATAAAA
The DNA here is from genome assembly GCA_026225945.1 of Cricetomys ansorgei. Taxonomy (NCBI): domain Eukaryota; kingdom Metazoa; phylum Chordata; class Mammalia; order Rodentia; family Nesomyidae; genus Cricetomys; species Cricetomys ansorgei. The sequence continues at coordinate 18,826,268 of JAMJFZ010000242.1, forward strand.
TGAAACCAGTAAGTAGAAGAAAGAAATGATAGAAATATGTAAGAATGGAAATACTTCTGTTAAAGAAGTTTATGAAGTTTAAGATGGGTGAATATTGGCTCTGAATGTTTTAGACACATGTCCTGCCATACACACTCTCTTCTGGCCTCTGTGCACATGTATGTATGTACATGTATGTACATATATGTACATATATGTACGTGTATGTACAGGTATCTGCATGAAAAATGCTGGAAGCTCTAGTCATGTTATGAAGGTATGAGGTAGGTCTTTAAAGTCTGTAAAAGATGACACACAGAGATTTTATATATACGTGTGTGTGTGTATGTGTGTATACATATATATATATATATATATATATGATATTAAAAATTCTAATGTCAAAGTTTAATTCAGTGATATCTAGCCTCTATCTAAGTCAGTGGGGTTCTCATCTTGGTAATTATTGTAATTACTGACTTAAAAAATATGTTTATTCAAGTTTTTTTCTCATGTTTAGTTTTAGCCCATGTTGTATAAATACTGCACAGAAGTAGTTAAAAGTACCAGATGTATATAATCGATCCTCTGTGTGTTGGATAACCACACCTAGAGACATATACTAAAGTAGTCAAAGGAATTTACAGGGACAGTATTTTGTTCCTTGCCTTCCAAGGTATACTAAGTTCCAGGTTACTGGAACTCTCTAAAACGGCCTTTGGCTCTGGTGAGTCACCTGTCTTCCTGTTTGGGGAGGTTTGGGGAGATCACTGCAACTCCCCAGGTGTACTCTAAAAGTGTCCAATCTATAAAAAAACAAAAAGGTCAATACAGGGGAAATTTTCATCAGTGTTTCCAAGCACTATCACAGTTAAGCAGACCTTTGACTTACTCTCAAAAGCTAGAACAAGTAATCTTGACAGTACAAAAGGGATATGGTTCATTTTGGCCAACTGTGTGATATAAAATGCCCACCAGGAAAGCATAACCAAAGACTAAAATGATTGGTATGATTTTTTCAATAGTTTAGGGGACACACACTTTGTACTTTAGACTTAACTCCTTATGAGAGTTGTTTACTCAACTATTTCTCACTAATGATTTTTTTGATAAGGAAAATTCTGCTTGGATATAACTGGGCATCATGACCTTGACTCTCTGAAGCCAAGACATGCCAATTACTGTTTTAGTCCAAAAATCAAATTCTGGTCAAATTTCCCTTCTCTTCTGATTTAGAAGCCCTCCCCAAGGTACCTCACATTCTCCTAGTCACCCAACAGCTCTCAAAGTGCTGAAGGCAGGTCCTGGGCTTGTTACTCTTGAGTTCGTCCTTGAAGGTAAAGTGAAACTGAGGAGCAGAGAGTGGATGGGTGTTCTTGTGACCTGCATCAAAAAATTCTAATGGGCTGTGTTGTGGACATTTGTCTTAAGTACTTTAACTTTAAAAAAAATCATTTTATGTATATGGATGTAATGCCTACATATGTCTGGTTCCCAATGAGGTGAGAAGAGAGTGTCAGAGCCCTGAAACTGGTTCTGAGCTGCCATGTCAGTGTTGGGAAGGCAGGTCTCCTGGAAAAGCAGCCAATATTCTTAACCACTGAGCTATTTCTCCAGCCCTTGATTTGGACATTTCAAAAATAGCCCCTGTTTTGGTTTCTCTTGGTTCCTTACCCAGGACTTGTAATGCTAATAGGTTTTCCTTAGCTCTCTCACATCTTCTAGCTGGGTACCAGGCAAGAACTTCTTTCTGCTGATATAACTGGGCTGTTATGCAAATGGAATCATCAATGCAATTTTGAGGTCATTTTGATAGGTCAACTGGGGTGGAGGGGTATCCAATGTCAGACCCAATGCCCTCATTCAACTCTAAAAAGAAAGATTAGCTAACATCTACTTCCCTAATGACACTTAAACTGCCCTCTTTAAAGGGGAAAATGAGAATCAAAACTGGAAAGGCAGCTCAGAGATGGGAACTCAAAAGTAACACTTCTAGAAATGTCCTTGCTTCTCTGACCAAAATTGTCAGAATAGAGCTCTGATTTTTTTTTAATCTCCTACTACACAAACACTCCTGTCTAAAGTGTATACACAAAGCAGGGCACAGAAACTTCAGATCAGCCCTTGATCCATTCTGGATAAAAGCTTTGAAACTAGATCCCTAGATTTTCATGATGAAAATTCCATTATCATTCATATATATATATATATATATATATATATATATATATATATATATATATATATATATATATATATTTCCAGAATATATCCATTCTCTGATTTCAGCCTATCTCCTAAATAATTTTAAGGTTACCTCTACCCTCAAAGGGGCAATGACACAAAGAGTAAAGACTCATTAAGGGAAGCATATTTCCTTCAAGAGGATAAAATATCTGGCCTGGTTGGAAGCTCAACATTTCAGTTGCACAATCAATGAACTACTTAAGGCAGCGTAGCTCAGGAAATTAGAACCATTCCTAGGAAGGCAGGTTCACCTTAAGCTACGCTTAAGGAATAGGTGGAAAAATTATTCCTTAATGGAGTAATATAATTTCCCTCCCCATAATCCCAATCCTAGAGGAATAGCTTAAATGGTTACAAACATTCCTGTCTTTTAGCATGCTCACTTTTCTGAATTACTCAAAAAACAAAACTTTTGCTTTTCTCTTTTCTATACTTTTTCTACACATAAGGCTTTGGCCTTCATCCTTTCTCTAAGGCTCCCCTCTATGCCATGAGAGTGTCAGCTAATATGGGCTGGCCTCTTCCATACTAGCTCAAATCACATGACATGGATTTTCCCATCTTTCCTCCATTTTTCATCCTCTGGGAAGGTGAGAGTTACAGCTGGCCTACTTTGGGATGTCTTTCATTTAAAGTAAATTGTCTTCTGCTTGGGTTTGTTCCTAAATTCTTCTATTATCAAGACTAAGAACCCCATGATGGAACACTCATTTTCCTACTATCATTCTTTCTGTAATGCAGAGCAAGAAGAGAATTGCTAACAGGTTTTGGTGATTTTCCTGGGACACATGCATCAAATTTCCTATCCTATGCAAGCACTTCATAAGATATGATATATTTATTATAGATGTCCCAGGCTCTCCCTAACATCATTTTCTTTTCTGCACACACACAATTCCTATAGTAAATTAAAGACCCAGCTCCCAGGATTCCCTTTGATCAGGCTTGCTTGTTTGCCACCTGGCAGAACAATTACATATCTAAAATTTCTGGTAATATGTCTTATTGAAATATTTCTCATGATTCTGAAATGCATTTCTTCATTTTAAAGGTAAGAAATCAGTTTAATCAAATAGAGTCCATTCTTTCTCCCAACACTGCTATAACATATTGTTCTTGTGATTATCACTATGCTTGGCCAGAGCAACTTTTGCCAGAAATCTCAAATGATATGTGCCTCGAGTGCCTCCATTTGTTCAAACATCTACTGTAATGTCTACTTCATCTTATTGTAAATGTCATTGAAATATCTTCATTTACCCCATTTAGACACATTTCTTTCCTTTAAAATATAGCGTGCAAATATGTTCTTAAACTTGACGTGGGCAAAGAACACTCTGGCCTTTAAAGTACATGCCAGCATTTCAGTGGCCTTGATATGTTTAGCATAGTATCTTGTTCATTATCAATATTAAATTATAACATCAGTCTACTCATATGTTCTTCAATAATTATTTAAAACTCTATAAAAACAGGCACGCACCTTTCTTTTCATCAAAGTTCAACGGCTATGACCTTAAAATGAACTTCACATTCAGCATTAACATATGTAAAATCATAGTTCACCAACATAATGGGGACAACCAGCACCTAAAGGTAATGGGTTTTATCACCATAATGGCTTCTAAAATGACCTACCTCACATTTTTAAGACAAACTTAATCATTTAAAGAAACATAATATATATTCACATATCAGCAAAATGCATATGTAAAAATGTAGTTAAATAAATCAAGAAAAATAAACTCAGAACTTCAAGGCATGTATCAATGAGAGAAGCTTGTTTTCAGACATAGTTTCCTTTACCAGTCTAATTTTAAAAGCATATATTAACCTTATTATTAGAAAAGTGACATAAACTTACTTATTTGAGGTAAAATACAGTTTTTCATGATTGTGAATAAACTAAAGTTCTACTATAGTATTTTCATGCTTTGGAAGTAATTTGCTGTGCTGATACCACAGAAAAGCACTTTTTATGTTTGAAATCAAATGTACTACAACAACATCAATGAAATCAATCGTTCCATATTAGTTATCTCTTGGTATAAGCTGAGCACCCCATATGTTAGTGTATTTAATCCTAGGCACATTTGTTTAGCCAAAACAGTAGCATTACTATCCTCACCTTTCCCACAGGGTATAACAGAGGTTTGCCGCACCCTCTTGGATGTCAACTCGTGACAAATGACTTTCGTGCTCTTATAGCAATGTCTGTAGTGAAGTGAACAAGGAGAAAACCAAAGATGATGGGCAGAAGTGAAACACACATATTTTTAAGACTTCTTCTAGATAAATTCAGTAAATCTGCCTGATAGAAACTGTCAGCATGAATTAAAGAGTTTGATGGAGATAAGATAGAGCTAATCACTCAGGTCTGTAGCTTCCACACTTCATGATGGAGACAATGATGCTTCAGACCACTGCATGTATCCAAGGTATCCATGTTCTTCCCTGAGACCTTCAGTGCTGTACTGGGCCCCATGTCTCTGTCTCAGATGATATTACACTTTGGTTTTACTGTCTTTGGGAGACTCAGTAGAAATAAGTAGGGAGGATGTTGATCTAGCTCTTTTAAAAGAACAACGTACTTTAAAAGTGTGTGTGTGTGTGTGTGTGTGTGTGTGTGTGTGTGTGTGTGTGTGTGTGTTTGTGTGTTTGGTATAGCACATATACGAAGTTAGAGGAAAACTTATGGATTCCTTCACTCCTCCTACGATGTGGGTGATTAAACCTAGGTTGTAAACTTGGTGGCAAACACCTTAATTCACTGAACCATTTCTCTGGCCATTGTGTAGGGCAATAATACTGTTATACAAATGCAAACCAACTACCATACCTTTAGGTTGTGTCTAGTTACAAAATAAGTATTTGAACTGCTATGTTCATCAATTATCTCTTGAACCATCATCATGTTAATTTTCTGATGTGTACTCCATAATGGGATCTCTATTAGAACCATAATACTGAGTTCTTAGGAATGACCTGCATCATGTTTAACAATGTGAAGGCTTGTTTCAGGGACCAGGTATGTCTGCAGTGGCAGCTACAGTAAGAAAATGAAGCCACACACTTTGCAAAAGTGTCTCAGAATTACTGTAAAAATAATTTTATTTTATTATTTTATTTATTCATTTATTTATTTTGGTTTTTGGAAGTAAGGTTTCGTAGCCTTGGTTGTCCTAGAACTCACACTGGCTCCAAACTCACAGAAATCTGCCTGCCTCTGCCTCCTCAGTGCTGGGATTAATGGCATGCACCATCACTGCATGGCTTATAAACATTACAAGATAAATATCTAGCACTTTTGGTTGGCTTTTTGTCTTACTTTTTGAAACAGAAGGTTGCAGTTGGATGCTATAAAAGTCAGCTTACGTTGTGCCTGATCTGAGAAGATGTGTAGGCATGTCTGTGTGCACAAACAAGTGAGGTAAATGAGTATGATCATGGTAGTATTGAAGAAGAGCAGATGTGTGCATGACTGTACAAATCATGTATATGGATATTCAAATTGTATTTCTGAAAGTTTCAATACAAAGTTTTTCCCTGAAGCTGGGTCATTATTCTTTAGGTACATTTTTAAAATTAACTTTTTTTTTCTTTTCTTAAAGCAGAGACTTGCCTATTTCTAAAGGCAAGAATTTGCTCTGATTAATGAGATTCTTTTAATTTTTTACAAAAGTAATCAATAAAGTAGCAACTCTTTCCCATGTTAGCCCATAAAACAATCGAACATTAAATTTCTAAAGGCAGATAGTTTGCCAGCGTTCAGTCTCCAACTGCAACTTGTTGCTGACAAAGATTGCTGATATAGAAGGATTGGATTTAGTCAAATGACCCAGATTGGGATTTGGAGGAGGGAGGGTTGTGGGTAGAGGGAAAGGAATGATATAACATGTCCATATACCATCTGATTGAAGTGGCCACTTTACTTTTTTACCAACAAAACAACTGAAGGAAAGAAGGAAGGAAGGAGGGAGGGAAAGAAGGAAGGAAGGAAGAATGGAAGGAAGGGGAGAAGGAGGAGATGGGAAGAGGAGGAGATGGGAGGAGGAGGAAGGGAGGAAGGAAGGGAGGGAGGAAGGGAGAAGAGAGGAGAGGAGAGACGATAGACAGATCTGTTTTGGCTCATCATTTGGGGGTGTAGTGTACCATGTCAGTGAAGATGTGACAGTAAGAGCATGGGGTGGTGGGTCACATTGTGTCTGTTGTCAGGAAGCAGAGAGGTGAATGGTGGTATTCAGTCTTCTTTCCTCCTTTTTATTCAGCCAGTACCACAACTCATAGGATGGAGTCACCTAAATTCAAAGATCTTCCCTCCTCAGTTAAACCTCCCTGAGAACACCCGCACCGTCACACCCAGGGTTTGTATCCTGGGTGATTCTAAATCCTGCCAAGCTGACAATCACGATTTCCCCTCACACATGCCTTTTCTCCAGATCTTAACACTTTCTAGGAGTAAACGTCTCTGCTTCCATCTGCCAGCCAGAGGATTATTTTACACCACTAGCCCTTGGCACCTTATTTGTGAAGGAACTTTTTAAACTCCAGGAGGAGGAAAAGACATTTTAAATTCAGCTGTTGGTATGGAAAGTTTTGTGGCAAGGAAGGCTTTTAAAAGAAAAGCATTCTAAGAACAACCTTACCAAAGTAGATTTTCCAGTCTTACTCAAAAAAGCTGAGAATTAGCCACTTCTCAGTAGAGTGGCCACCCCCTTTGCACTCCAGACATTATTCATCCAACATGAGCACATGGTATTTGCTATGCATTAGACACTGACAGACAATTCACTGTTCATTAGTTATAGTTGTTATTGAATACTGAACCATTGCAAAGCTGAGCATCTTAATGATTTATCATTGATTCTCTTGTCAACTAAGAGTCAATTGACTCTCCTGTCCTGAGGGTTGGCTGAGCTCTGCTGGTCAGTTCTTCTGTGGAATTCTTCCCTGTTTATGGAAACAGCAAATGAGACTGGAGTAATCTGAGGTCAAATCAGGATGTACGGTTTCTTCAGGCATCTGGTATTCAGTGTCTCATAGTGTCTCTTCTCTACACATGCTGATGCTCCACAGACCTTACCTCAGAGCTTGGTCTTCTGACAAATTGGTGATCTTGGGCTGATAACACTTTATTTTTGTGTTCACCTCCTCCTAGATCCTCCCCTTCTCCCTAGTCATTCAACTTCATGCTTTATTTCTCTCTTTAGAAAACAAAGAGGCAAATAAATAAGATAAGAACAAAACAAACAAACAAGGATGGGGGGAAAGCAAAAAGCAAAAAAAAAAAAAAAAACCATGAAAGAAGCACATACACGTCCAGAGTATAGTGAAAATTCCCAAGCAAAGCTTTTTGAGAGAAAAATCTCCAAATATACTATCGAGTTTGTTTTGAGTTGGTCATCAACTGCTGGGCACGTGGCTTCTGTTAATTATGGTTTGTATACCCAATGACATTCTCATGGAGAAAACTAATTTTTCCTTTGTAAGCAGTTAGCAGCTGGAGATAGACTATTGGTTAGGGGTGGGAGATTAGAGCCTCTTTCTCATCTCAATGCTGGGACAATATCTGGCTTGGACATATGCAGGTACTATGCATGCTGCCAGTCTCTCTGAGTTCATATGTGCCTCAGTCCTCTTGTGCTTCAAAGGCCTTCTTTCCTTGGTATCTTCCATCTCCAATGGCTCCTTTTACCCTTCTGCTTTATCTTTCACAAAGTTCCCTAAGCTATTGGAAAGAGTTTTTATATACTGTTTAATTTCCATGTGTAAAAAGAATACAAACTGTTTGTGCACTCAAGACCACCAGAATTGGCTCAGGATCACTTTGGGTGTATTCCATTGGTCAGAGAATGAAGTGACATGTGGTGCTATCTCCTGATAGAGAAATGGCAAGACCACACTGTAGAAGAAGGTTAATGTGGGAGGTTTTATTTTTTTGTATGTAAGTTTGTTTGTTTGTTTTTTTTCTGGAAGATATAGTATATCTAATATTTTAGCCATGGAGAGCATGAGAACCATTAGGAATTTATATTCCACATTGTGTTTCAAATCCTCAATACCATAAGGGATAGAGCTCCTTTTCTATCCCTGCCCCTTTCCCTCTGTTTCCTTTCCATAATTATACTTTCATTTCTATAAAGACCTAACTTCCCAGTTACAGTCCTATCACTGAATTTAGGTGATAGTCTGTTTATGTCTTCACCATTTCTTGCCAAATAAAGTTTTATGGATATGTGGGAAGACAAGTAGTCCAGCAATGATACAACCACTAGTAGCTGGTAATTTCCATGCTTGATAACTTGGGCCATGTCAATGCTAAGAAGCATCTTTTCTCTTTTTATTTGTTTGTGACTCTGACACTGTTAGCAATTGTGGACACAGGCTTGGGATGAGCCTCCTACCTTGTATGGGGCAAGTACATAAATATGTTGAAGTTCTAATTTCTGCTACATCAGAATATGACCTTGTTTGGAAATGTAATTAAAGTCAGGTCATTAAGGTGGGATTTAATATGATTGTTGTCATTTTTTAAAGGTAGATTTACTTCAGAGACAGACATGAATATGGAAAGAGTATAAAAAAATATGCATGGTAACAAGGTATCTATAAACTAAAAAGCAAACCTTTCTCCCTCTTAAATCCTTAGAAGAAGCCAACCTTCTTACCTTTGTGATTTAAGTACAGGCACCAGAACTCCAGTGGTTTAAGTCACTGATTTTAAAAGTGAACATCTAGTTATGCCAACCCTGTAAAGCTGCTGTAGTCCCAATTCTCACAGAGCATATGGGACAGTCAATGACCAATTAATTACAAACAGTATGTGTACTGTATCTGGTATTTTTCTATCGCTATGATAAAACACCATGACTGAAGGCAACCTAAAGAAGAGAGAGTTTATGGCTTATGATTACAGAGGGATGAGAGCCCGTGGCAGGGTGGAGACATGGCAACAAGTGATAGGCATGGCAGGAAGTTGAGTCCTCAAATCCTCAATCACAGGTAGCAAGCAGAGTCTACTAAAAGCAGGTAGAAGCCATATACTCTCAAAACCTACCCACAGTTAAATACTTCCTCCAGCAAGACCACACTTTCTAAACATTTCCATCAACTGAAGACCTGTGTGCAAATGTCTGTGCTGAGAGGTGCCTCTCATTCCAACCACCACATATACAAAATCCTTAAAGCCTTGCTGAATAACTTGAAGGGAAGGAAGAAAGACCTGTAAGAGAAGGGCCAGAGGAATCTGCTGTCAGCTGTGAGCTGAGGGCTCAGAGAAATTTTCCATAAAAAATATATGTTAGAAATGAGAAGATGGAGGGTGAAAAGGACAACTTGTAATACAAATCCAGACCCACACACACATGCAGATGTAGCCATGAGGGGCATATGGCAATAAGCACAGAAGTATCTGGCAGAGGAAGAACCCAATGCAGTGAAGAAGTTCATGGAATGGCAGTATGGGTTTAGCTCAAAGAATAAGAGTAAGAGTGGTATAAAAGTATGCAGAAGGCTCTATGCCCTACAGGCCTTGTTAAAGACAATTTTTAGCATCATAGATCAATGAAAACCCCTTGAAGGATTTTAAGTTGAATTTAACAGGAACATATTTGAATCTAAAATCTCACTCCCACTCCCCTGGAATGGGAGGATAGCACACTGTCAGGGAGGCCAGGCAGGAGGCCCATATTTCCATGGCATATCCCTAAATAGCTGGAGAGAGCACATGGAAACAGGCATCTTCAGACACAGAGGGGCAATGGGGAAGACTTTCCGACAGCAGAGTTCAGAGATGACCATGTTCATTGCTTTTTTGCATTCACTCAGAGAAACTAAGATCTATTTGTATCTCCTACTGTTATTTTATGAGCACTGAAAGCTTTAAGCTGATAGTTCAGGAAGGTAAACTGATGCACAGTGAGCTCAAAAACTGAGTTTTGGGTTAGGGACCCAAATGTGAAGCTTCTTAGCAACTACATGTTGGCCAAGAAAGCAAAACAAGGCATAGGAGTGAGAGGCAATTACTTCCACACTTACATGAGTTTTCTCATATTTTATTTCTTTTGTGATTATTTCTTGAAGGAAATACTGGGGTTCATAACAATGATCTGTTCCTGTCAGAAAACTTTAGAGCTAGGCATCTGAAATTAGACACAGGTCTCTTTTCAACTTGTATACCAACCTAGGGCAATTGTTAGTTATATGTGTTCCTATCAAAAACAAAACAAGCAATTGCAGTTTGGTTTTTCCACTGGGGGAGGTGAGACCAGTGAAATCTTTCCATAAGCATCATATTTAAAAATGAGGTGAGAATTGATTTTGCTTTTTATAATCTTAAAAAAAAAGGCCCAGTGGACAAAGAGGCCTTATCTGACTGTGTTCATGACTGGATTCTTGTGTGTGCTTCCTGACATTGGGTGCAGGCCCCATCTTCCCACCATTCCATTTCCAGCAGCATCACTGAGCTTCTTTGTGTTTTTTGCACCGTTACGACAGAAACACATGCCCCTGTGTGGCTTCCTCCCGTAGGAGTTATGCTATTCCATTGGCTGCTGGAAGTGTTAAGCTATGTGTTTTCCATTTTAGAAAAGAACAAAACAAACAAACAACAAACAAATAAAAGCTGGATGTGGAACTGTGTCCCCCAGGGCATGGCATGGCCATTGGTTTCTTGACTCTCAGTAGCTATGATTTACCTCCAAGAGGTTCACATAAGATTGGGCCATTAAAATTCCCTCACAAAAGTGGGAGAGTTTATAAGACGGTATTCAGGAGTCACCCTCAAGATCCTGTCCCTCCTAGAAGAAATGCAAGCTGTGAACCATTTTTTGTTGGAGTGACATTTTCCCCCTAGTGGTAAAGCTGCCTGTGAGTTGCCCATGCTCCTGTGAGTATCCTTTCACCTATATCCCTGTAAATGAGCCCATTTAAACTTGTTAGCTAACTATACCAGGCTTGAGCAGAACTGTGTTTTTAGTCTGTCATTGGTGGTTAATTTCTAATGAGTTTTTATATCTTGTTTATATCTCCCTAAGAAAAAGTCAGTGTGACACTTGGCACCTGAACCGAGACACAAAAGAACAAGACATGAGTTTTGGAAGAATGTTTGTGTTATCTTTGCTGTGGATGATGAGACATGAAACTGTAGCTAAGCCATATGTAGCTGGAGGAGTCACATGGGCACTGTGATATGACCATGTGTCTACTCCATGTGTCATGAAGTGGCATGTCTTCTTGCAGTGGGAACAGTTGCATTTTCCTTGCCACGTATGAAAAGCCAGCTCCATCTGAAAGTGAAATCGTGGAAGGTATAGAGTCAGACCTTCCCTGCACCTCAGGTAGAAAATGCATGACAGCTATATTAGTTAAGGTTCTCTATATAAACCAAATCCATAGAGTGAATATAATATACACACACACACACGCACACACACACACACACATATATACACACACAAACACACACACACACACACACACACACACACACACATATTTATATATATGAAGTCCACACTTACTAGGCTGAGAACCTGATAGCTGCTCAATCAATTAGTCTAGATACCTCAACAAACCCAATCTTTCACTAAAAGCTTGGAGATCATGGCAAGCCACAAGTCTTCTGCTCCAACTGAAAGGTCACAGACTTCAGCTCAGCGTGACAGTGGTAGTGGTGGAGGTGGCAGCAACCACGTAGATGCACTTTCCAGTAGAGGCAATGGCAAACAATCAAACACAAAAAGCATTTTCCTTGGTCCTCCTTACATCAGGGCCACCAGCATGAAGTGCTGCCTGTATTCAGGTTGGGTCTTCCCATTTCAGTTAAGCTAACCAACAAAATATTTCATGGCTTTTCTTGGAATATCCAGTGGTTAATCTACTTTACTTAACTAATCTAATCTAGAACCTGCTAAGTTGACCATCAATAGTAACCATGGTAGGAGCTAAATGACATCACCCTAGGATGATGAGACAGGACAGCTCACTGACAATGACTGGATTTTACAGAGCTGAATAATGTAGTGTTTCCCATGTATGTCTCTCTACACACAGTGATCTTTTGAGGAAAAGGTGACAGAACTGGTGGGATCTTTTTGTACTGTAATATGCAATACTAACCATTTTCCTTTTACATCCTCTTAGCTGACTTAGCAGTAGGTATTTGCTTGCAATGGTTGGGCAGTGGACCTTCAGGATCCTGTCCAACCTTTGTGAAAAGGATCATCATTCAGCTGATATGCTACTGACATCTAAGAATTTATAGATTTAGAAAAACATCTGAAAGATGAAAACACATAAAAGGGAGTGAGAATTGAAAATCAGTTCACAGAAAGTGCAAAGTCCATGTACGGCCATAAGATTGTTGCAAGTTTTAAAGTTGGGTAAGGTGCAAACATTAACATGAATGAGAATATGCCTAACACATGCTTATAAATGATAAAATGATGGTGAAAGAATTTGAATGAAGGTCTCCTGAATAGGTGCGGAAAGACCACTAGCTATCATAAGGCCATTAAACAAACAAACAAAAAAATCTCAGTGCCTATAGGTGAGTACCTTTCCTAAAAATTGTTGTCTAGGGAAGCTCTTGAGCTACCCCAAACAGAACACAGCATTACACTGGCAAACTGGCTTAATTTCTTCAAATATATAACCCCAAATGAGGTTGTTGGGCCATATGGTAGTACTATTTTAAGAAACTATCATAGCATTAGCTATACTATCTTACATTCCTATGACAGTATGCAGGCCTTCCCTTTAATCTCACAATAGCTAGTTAACTTTTCTTTTTAAATAATAGCAAACCTAAAAATGAAACACTACCTTATTGTGGTTTTAATTTGATATGTACAAAGTCCTTTATTAAGTTTGACTGTTAACTACACAAGGGGCAAATTTCCATTTTTGTATTTTCATATTAAAAAAATTCGTTAGTGAATGTATGTGGGTCTCATATAGATATGGCAAATAATTTAAAAAATATGGTTCCTGTAGCAGGAAACAGTTTTTCCAGTGTAGATTAATACCTGAAAAGGGGTTCTAAGAAGAATGCCCAGAAGACATTCAGAATAGTCCAGGTTATTTTAAACAGGTAAAGACCAAGATAGTTAATATGTCCCAGATTGAACAGTTGGTGGACTCACCTCAGATTCGTATTTATTATTATATATTTGTAGAAAAAAATGTGTAGGGTTTTCCACACCTACAAATTGTAAGCATGATTACAATATGTATAATATTTTTAAATGTAGCTGTGTATGATGTTGTATGCTCATTGTTGTTATGGATAGCATTTACTTGTTAATATTTAACATGATAACCATGGAGACTTATTGCTGTTAAATTTACAAAAATATTTTGCTATGAAGATGGTGAAAAAATGTCCACTGCTACTCCCACTTCAGTGTCTTCTGAAATACTTGATGGGGCCAAAGCACTCCTAAGAGTGAGGCAGAGTGTACCGGAAATTCAATCATCACAGCTTTTCAGCATGGAGAGGGACACTAATAGCAAATTCTTAACAACATCTTTCATCATGTTGGCATCTTGAATTTTCTGCTTTTGTTTTGTTTTAGTTTCTTTTTTGAAGCATGGTCTCATTTAACTCAAACTGGCCTTAAAACGCCTCATCTTCCTGCTTCCATCTCCACATTATAAGCCATCATATGTAAGCCATTATACCTAGCTGCATTTTAAAAATGTTACCTACATGTTTACGATTTGTTTGCAGGGCAAAATCCTACATCTTGTTTCCATAAACATGTAAAAACAAACACAGACCTGAGGTAAGTCCACCAACTGCTCAACTGCATTATTAATTCTTTTGGTCTTTATTTAAAGTAACGCAGACTGTTCTGAATATCTTCTGGACACCCTTTTACTTTAGAACCTGTTTTCAATTATTAATCTGTACTGGAAAAAACTGACATTATTTAAAAGTAAAGTGATAGTTTTCAGAAAGGTTACATCTTTAAAATAACACTTCATGTAAAACCTTTATTTTCATTACTGTTACTGTGGAAATGGCACTAACAGAGGGACAGCATCTTCAGGCTGTTCCTATGATACAGATAATTTATGCAATTCAGTGGCATTTGAATTACTTATGTGAGTATATATACACTAATTTAATAATATCCTTTATTTTAGTATTTCTTTAAACTCAGTGGTTTATACTCTCTAGAGAGATAAAAACTTGAAGTGTAGATTTTAAATAACTCCCAATTCACAAATAGCCTTCTTTGACTCTCAGACCCCACTTAAATGTCCTGTGTTCTGCTACTCATCAAAATATTTGAAAGACAAAACAGTCATTACCACTTCTTAAACAGTTGGCACCTCTACCAGCTGCAGTGTGTTCAGGGTCGTTGGAAAGCACCTCATGCCTCCTGAGCTGATTACCTCATTGCCACTATCAGGGCTGTTAATGGCAGCAGCTTAAAGTCAATCAGAGCATCGGATTCCGAGATGATCTGTGCTCACTAAAGTGCTCACATGGCCTCCAAATCACTGAAAATGCCCGACATCTGTCTCTATTTTCCTTGGTAGAGCTGTCACTTCACACTTGAGCATATTTCCACCATCTATCCTCAGAACCTTTGCAATCAAGTTATTTTATACAATTGATGATATAGTGGTCCTCAAGCCACATTTTAGATGATTCGAAGCCCTTCTTTGTTATCCGTGGTACATTTATTTTTAGTATCCTCTAAGCTGGGTTGAGTGCATTTTCACTGCACTTGACAAGCTCACTGGACTGAGAGACCTCTAGCCCAAGTGGGAATAAACATGTGGAAATGTCTAAATTACTTAGAAGTATTTGCTCTCAGTCATAAATGTGCATTCTCAACAGTGTTTCCTGAATCCTGTTGGCCATTTTAAGGCCCATTGCAATAGGGAAAAAAATGTAGCATCTTAAAGTGTGGACGATCACCCTCACTGATAGAGCCTCTTATCAGAGAAAACTGTATTTGGCTTTAGATTGGTAGGGCTGAGTCAACGCAATAGAAAGTTTTTGTTCTAGCTAGTGAAAAATGTATTTTATTTGTTTGGCTATGTATTAAACTCACACAAAAAGAATGGATACCAATCTGTATCTGAAAGTATCAATCAATATCATTGCCTACAGAATATTTAAGTCAATGTGACAATCATTTTATGGAAAAATAAGAGTTAATATTCATTAAACATTTACTGTGTATTAGGACACTGTGCTACAAATGCATACACATATGTACATGTACATACACATATGTAATACATATATGTAATTCTCACAATAGCACAATTTCCATTTTTCAGGTGATACTTTAGGTGAATAAGAAATACATCCAGAAGCAGTTTGATAAGAAGGCCAAAGACAACACTGCAAACACAAGTCTCCTGGCTCCATACTGGTGGTGAGCATTGCATTTGTGTATTGAATAGACTCTCTAGTGACAGCATCCCAAGCACAAGAATCGGTCAACTATGTCCTGTTATCATGTACCTCAGATGTACCAAGGCTCTTTCACTGACTTTCCATGTGGTGGTCTCTAGGGGCAGGACACAAAAGACTAGTATCTTGATTTATTCCTTGGTGATTATTTAAAATTTTACATTGAGAGTGTGGATGATAGGTAAACTGCTGTCTGAGATTACTAAGGTAGAAGAAGACTGGCATGAAAAGTCTGGTACCCTGAGTTGTAATCCCATTTGGTTGTCAGCTACCTCTGTGCATACAAACCACTTCACTTTTCTGTACCTGCTGTACCCTCTGTAAAGTGACAGTATTAGAACAAATACTTACTTGGCTATCTTACAAACAATTTAAATATGTTCTCATAAATAATACTCTTGTTAGATAAGTGATAGCATACACTCTTTAAGTGTGCCAGTATTGAGGCACAGAGGCACTTCCTTGTGATCAGTGCATATTTTCATGGAAAGCAAGCAATATTCATGTTTACAGATTTTAGAATTGACAGCAAGCAGCCCTGATCTATTCTGGCTAAGAGGAAATCATTTCCAGTTTCCCACAGCATCCCTGTGAATCCATCATGTGGATTCACTCATAGACCACGCAACTTACTGCCCTTTACAAGAGAAGCAAATATGCCCTTGGTGGATCTTTTGTGCTTGAAATTAACTGGCCTTTTGGAAGATTCTGGCATCTGTCTGTGCAGATGCAAGTTCAGCAGCACACCATGGGATACAGGGACTAGTTCATTTCATAAGCATATTTATGGAAACTGAAAGACTTTGTTTTCATTTTAATATGCTGTGGCTTGTCCAGTACATTTCCACACCAACATGTTTGTTAAATGAGTGGATGTGACTTAGGCCACAAAATAAACAGCTTCTGAATATTCATGTATGCTGAATGTAATGAGAGAAAGATCCAGGAATAGAACCCCAGAATGCATACTCCTACTTCCCATCTGTAACCATTAAGATAAGAGGACCAGGATACCACCAGTGAAACAGTCATTCATTCAGCAGCGTCGATGAACTGTGTGCAGTGTTCAAGCTACTGAAATAAAAAAGGCTTAGGTCATTTTGATGGTTAAGACAATGATCTGAAATGACCTGAAAGTATGTACTGATGGTAGTACTCATTCAATAAGTGTTCACTGAGCTTAGACATGATGATAGACACTAATGTAATGACAAAAATTGTTTCCCTTACAGTTTGTGTTTTATACTGAGAACAGCAAAGAGTGGATAAATATAAAATGTACAGTTTGAGGAATGGTGATGAATCCTACGCTGTAGGTTGTAACACCGAAGTGAACAGAGAAATTTAGTAGAAGATAATTGATTTAAATAAGGAATTCAGTTACGTCTTATGGAGGACATAAAATAAAGTAGATTCTAGATAGAGTCAAGGGAGTAAATCAGAGGCGCAGCAGTGAGGAAGGTGTTGGAGGGAGGGCTTAGTGTAAAAACAGTGTCTTTAAAGCAGGTTAGTTCAGAGAGTTGGAAGAAGAGAAGATAGGCAAGAATTGGAAGGGTACAGAGAGCACATTTTATGAAAGTTAGGACTCAGGATGTCATATTATGGAAGGCCTTTAAAGCATAAATGACTTTTGATTGCAGTGAGGTGAAATATAAGAGAGGTGTGTGAGTAGAAGAATGTTTAAGATCTAACATGAATTTCAAAAGTTGAGTTGAAATAAAATATCAGGTGAGATCCAGCTTGAGTCCTCTAAGTTCTGTCTGAAGTACATAGTGTCTTCAGCAATAGGGACTTACCTTTAATTTCTGGGAAGCAACCAAGGAAACAGCAATACTGCTTTGCAAGTCTTTTGGACAACAGTGACCAGTGACACAAAAGGAGGCTTCTCATGCGTGGTGTTGTGATTTTTGTTAGTCTACAACTTCTGGGGAGAGCACTGTCACTCATGATGGGAAAATTACACAGATTTAAATAATAAGTAGATAATAATATGACTCCTTGTGACTTTTTCAGGCATCCTTACTGCTACTTTACCCGCTTCCCTCCTTTTTATTGCTGCATTTTTCTCCCTTCCTTCTCTTTAATTAAAGTACCTCCATTTTTTTTCCATTTCACCCATAAAATAATTGTTATGCTTTATTCTCTCCTCTATTCTTGCCTGCTTCTCTGCATGGCTTTTGACATTCCAGGTTGCTGAAGTTATCCCAGTATATACTCACATCTGAAGATTTGGAGCTTGGAACCGCAGATGAGAGAGAATATGCAATGACTAGTTTTCATGGTACCAGAAGGCTTTATGCAAGTTTCCAAGGGAAGAAAGCTACCAACAGTCTTACCCAGATATGACACCAATGGACCACAGCAAAGGTTAGCATAGTATGATTTCTCTAAGGTTGCAATAGTGGCACACATATATTGGCAGCAACAAACAGCTCTTTAATTAGATTTAAGACCCTTTCAACATGCCTGCTACCAGAAACCTAATAAACTACATGAGGTTGGTGAAGTCACCTTTGAGGAGAATCTACAGGTGTCACTAGACTGATAAAGCTTAATTCCTAACTACTTCTAAATAATTATCCTTACACTAACAGAGAATTACATATCTCACCCCTCATCAAAGAAATGTCTCTTTTCAACAGACAGGGATAATTTTAGAAAACTAAAACTGATCAAAATGTGGAGAACCAATGATCATGTGTAGCCCGGTACCAACTGATAACATATACAACACAATTCCTGCACCTCAAACTCAGGGTTCATAGAGAAAGAGGGTATGAAAAGATGATAAGAGTAGGAGGAACACGAAGTTTGTTGTGAGATTGCATCTCCTAGAAATGTCAGAGAAGTTACACCCACAATGTCTTACCAACATGACTAGTTAAGCATGACCTGAACAGAGATGACACCAATAGACATAGTCAACATGTAAGGGGGAAATATTATGTAATCCTAGACAAAGAACTACAGGTGCAATCTTTTGCGCTACAATCTTTTACTCTCTATTTAGGGAAGGAGAAAGGAAAGATAGAAAGAGATCTTTACCACTTTTACAAGCAGCCTTGATATAGATTGAAAGAAAGGTAGAAATCTTCACAGCCTCTTTTCAGGCTGTCCTAAGCTTGAAGAGGACTAGCTGACAATGAGTCAGACTAGCATCTCAGCTCAAGGTCTATAAACTCAATTTCTCCAAACTTCATTCTTTTAGGAATTACTACACTAATAGCAGCAACCCAACCAATGAACCACCAAGCATGCCAACCCCTTCTCTAGGGACTTTAGACCTTTTATACCTAAGACAAAAATTCCCATAAACCCATGAGGCACGCAATCTGAAAGCAAGCTATAGGTGCCAGAATGACTGCGCCTAACCAAATTATAGCCACTTGCATCAGGCATTCCAAATCCAACTCATAAACAGCTATACCACAGCTGGGGTTTTTTGCATTTTTGCATTTTGCATTTTTACAGAAACCAAAATAACAAAAACTTCTTCCAAGTGTTCCTCTACAGTAAGGAATGCAAAGTGCAGGGGAAATAATCTTTTCCAGGGAAGGGCACACCAATTGATTATTCATTATCAAGTGGTCAGCCTTGAAATGTAGATAGGAGTAACATCTGTAACATCATTCATATTGAGCAAGTTTTATTTACATACTTGTGAATATAAAAAACTTAGAGAAATAGCGACCATGGACTTGAGAGAGAGTAAGGCAGGGGTACTTTGGAAGTGTTGGAGGAAGGAAGGGGAAGGGAGAAAATGATGCAATTATAATTTAATTTAAAGAAAAACTAGATGACAGAAGGACAAAGGCAGGGAAAGTAGATCTGTACACTTCACAGTTCTTGTTCATAAGCTACTGAGTGATAAGCCATGGCAGGTAGGAGTGCTGATTGTGGAGCAGTTCAACTTCAGGTGTGTTTCAAATGTAAACCTAATGTGACTGCCAATTGAACTATATTTACAGAAGGATTTTTTTTTTTGTATTATTGCCCAGCATCAAACAGTTTCTGGAAAAATTATACTTTTGAATACCCAAGCAATTAATGAATGACATTTGAAAGAGAGAAATCACTTGAAATTACACTTACTGTCCTAGTTTGCCTTTTGGTTATGTGATAAAACCCTGACCTAAAGCCTTTTAATATCTGTCTAGATGTTCATTGAGTTATATTTGGCAAATAAAATGGATACATATATAATTGTAAAATAATTACAACAGCCAAGAGAAATAACACATGGGCCTTTTTGTAGTTTCCTTTTGTATATGGCTATGTAAATACTTAAGATTTACTCAGTAAACTACAAGTATGAAAGATTCACTATAGTCACTTATTCGAAGTTCCATTTCTAGAATAATTCTAGTATATTTATCAGGCGGCCTTGTGCTTCCTCTCACTTGCCAACACCTTACCTATGCTCTGTCCCTGATAGCCACCACTGTATTCTCTGAATCTTTAAGGGAGTATGTCTTAGATTCCATGTTAGAGTGAGATCATGTAGTATTGCTTTTGTTCGTACGCCTTCCATATTCCACTAATCAATAATGCTCTCTGGATTATTTAATGCTGTAACAGATGAAAGAGGAGCCTTCTTCTGTGGTTGAATAAGGCTGCATGGTTTATGAAGATAGCATGCATTCTTTGGTTTATCCATAAATGAATACTTAGACTGATCCTTTTTTTTTTTTTTTTTTTGCTACAATGAAGAATACTACAAAGGACAAGGAATAAAATCATTTTGTGATGACATTGGATTCTTTTCTTATGAACATACATTTAGAAATGGGATTTGTAGTTAATAAGATTGTGTAAGTGTGTATGTGCGCACACCGGTATGTTTTGAAGCTATCCTGGTTACATAAGGACTGTAAAAAATACATTATAATCATATACATGAGCTCACTAGTCTTCAGACCTTCTTTGACTGTTTACATTGTCTTCTTGATAGTAGCTTCTCCAATGTCATATATTTAACTGTCTTAGATGTTTTGGTCCTTAGTGCATATATATTTATAATTGTTACAGCTTGTAGATGCTTGTTGTATATATTTATAATTTTTTCACATATTGATATCATTTTTATGAATTGATGAATTTTATTTATTTAACATCTTTTGTGGAGAGTTTTGTAACAACTTTTGACTTAATGTCAAGTTTGTCTTGTGTAAGTGCAGACACCTCTGCTATCTTTTGATTACAATTCACATGTAGTATCCTTTCTATCCCTTTACTTTTAATTTATTGTAGTTTTTCCCTTGTCTGTAAAGTGATCTTCCTGTAGGAAGCATACAGTTGCCTCTTTTGCTAAAATCGACCCAATTACACTATGTCAGTTATGTATGTGTTAGTCAATTTACACTTGAGATAGGATCTTGCTATGTTGGCTTCAAACTCTCTATGCAGCCTCAGCTGGCCTCAAACCTGTGATTCTCTTGCCTTGGTCTCCCAGTGCTGGCATTGCTGTTCTACCACACCACAGCCAACTTTATTTCTGTTTTCTTATTTCATGACTATCTGACAGTTCTACGCTCCTTCTTTTCCTCTCTTGCTTCATTTGTGCTCCACTGACTTTGTATTAATGTCCTTCAATTTCTTCCTTCTTTTGTGTCTCTCCTGTAGATTCTGTAGGTATTTTCTTTAGAAATTCCATAGGGTTTGTATAAAAGAATTTATAATAAAATATTCTAGCTGATAACAACTTAGATTCAACCACATACAAAATCCCTGTGCTTTAACCTCTCTCCCCACACATGAGTTTTATTGATATCACAATATATGGTTATTTATAGTGTATCTTTTAACACATTTCATGTTTATTTTAATGTTTTTATTCCTTAACTTTTACCTTAAAATAAAGAGTAATTTTCCCACTATCGCTACCATAATAGCAAGTTGTTTATTTGCCCATTTATAAATCTTTACCAGTTTGTGCTTACCTGTCTCATCCTTTTGATACTTTGTGTCATTTAATTTCAATTTGAAAATGGATCTTTAATTCATCCATTAAGGTTCTTGAATTCTCTCACTTTTGTTATCTGTAATCTTTCCTTCTTATATTTATGAGGATAAATTTCCACCTATACGAACAGTTTTATTGTTATTATTGTTGTTATTTTATATTTGGCACTTGGAAAATATTATTCCGCTGCCTTTTGTCCTACACAATTTCTGCTGAAAATTTTCCTCATGCTCTTCTGAAAGAACTTTTCACTTGTTGAATTAAAAGTTCTCCTCATCTTTGGAATTTGACAGGTTAATTCTGTCTCAATTTTTTTCCAGGTTCATCTTATTTCCTGTCTTTTAGACTTTCTGCACCAAGATGTCCATTTGTGTCTCCATGTTGGGGAAGCTGAGTAAGACAGGTCCTTTTCTCTCCTTTTGAAATACCTGTACTGGTTCATTCACCTTATGGTGTCCTGCAAGACCCAGATTTTTTCACTCTTTTGAGTTCTTTTAAGTTTTTCACCATACTGGACTATCTCTAATGGCCAACTTTTTTTACTGACTTCTTCTCTTTGGCTTGAGTTAGTACATTGTTCCATCATGGTAAAAATTTTAAATCGTTGCTTCTTCAATTCCGTAACTTGGAGTCTATATTAAGTTTCTTTATTGAGATTTCTCATTTTCTTTCACAATGCCTCCATTGACTTCAATACACAATTTTTTGTAGCTTCTTTGAATTCTCTCTCGGATAGATCAGAGTTTGTTTGCTTTCACTTCTTTGGACTACTGTTTCCTATACCTTCAGTGTGCATACCTCTGCGTTATGGTCTGCATATTAAAAAATAATTATCCGCCTCTCAGTCTTCAAAGTATTGCCTTGCAGAATACAGTAGCCTCTCTGATCTGGAAATCAAGAGATTCTAGTAGTCTCCCAAACCTTCATGAAAGCGCAACAAATTTATACATTTTTTTAGTTGCCCGTAGATGTCTAGAGTATATCAGACCAAATTAACACTCTAAGTGAAGCAAGGAAAAAGCTACGCATTTGGGAAGTCCACAGTTTAAAAGGTCGAATCACTCAACATTCTCAAATGCTTTTATTGCCTCAGAGAGAAGGTAGAATCTCTGTGATTTTCTCATTTCTCCTGACTATCCTGTTATGCTGAAATCAGTAATTGTAGAGACTAATTCCAGACTAAATCTAACTAACCTCACTGATCTCACTTGTTCTCAGCTGCTAGATTATCCAGTGCCCTGTAAGTGTTCTGTGATATGGACGGCACTAACAGTGTCACTTTGGCAATTCCAGAAACTCTGAGGCATTGGCCACAACACACAATTATTTCCATCCCTAAGAAGAAGCCGGGATCTGAGAAATTTTCTATCATCTCTCTGTTCATGTTCAGTGTAGAACCTCAGAAAACTGCTACCCCAAGCTAGCACCTTTTGCTCTCCTAGGTAACTAGTTCTTTATAGTTCTAAATCCTAAAATCCTGTCAAGACTCTAACAGTGACAGGAGCAATACCTTTCCCTAAAGAGTGCCCAGAAAATGTTGGAATATTAAATACAACTCGTTTCTTCTGAAGGGAAAAGATGGGTGCAGGAAACTTTCCTCTTGGTCATGTGGCACTATATAAGATGTAGGAATATTGTAAAAAGGTTATGTTGAATTTCTTTACTGACTTTAATATCTCTTGCTTCATGCTTACTTGGAATGTTGGGGCCTTTAACCTCTATAATTCTCTGATCCAACTGAGAGATCCTTGTGCTTCTATTCTGTTGTCTTTCTGATGTCATATTCTGAGAGTAAGTGGTTAATGGACATATTTTATTTACCATTTGAATATTAATGTCACTGTGGGGATATTAAGCTGTGAGCCTAAAATAAGAGACATATTTTAAAGAAGGAGCGAGCAGTGGAACAGTCTTTCAGTCTCTTTCATTATTCTTTTTATGGAGCAATTCTGTGATGCAGAAGTTTATTTTTAGTTATGTTTAATATGGTTGATTTGTGCCCTATTGAGGAAAGGGCTGCCTAGGCCTTGACATTTTGTATGGTCTGCAGGTGTTGGCTTTCTGTAAAAGATGTTTGATTGTTCATGATCTGCATGTGCTATCAATAGAACACATGAAGAGATTAGGTATAAAAAAAACCCACCGAGATTAGACACTCAGAGTTTCATTGTCCATGGTGTTTGCCATGACAAGTGGTTCCCTCTGCTGAGATCTGGCAGGGTTTGTACCTATGAAAATGCCTCTTTGTCTTCCTTGGTGAGCCACCACAGCAGTGTACTGCTACAATTTTTTAAACTTTTTATAGTCCAAGACAATTCTTCTTTGTCCAAACAAGAAAATTCAAAAGGTTGGACACAGTAGCCTTAGATAAATATGATTTTCAAAATTCTTTACACTTCTAAAAAGGGGGAAGCTTAAAATATACTTGATCCTGCTACTATCAAGTCTCCAGAATCTGTATGTGTTTCCCCCAGATTTCTTCTCAGTGGCATCAAGTTGGTAGCTTGAAGTCAGAAATGAAATGTCAGTATGGAAACTGACCTGTACTACAGAATCAGATTTCTTTCTGATACATAAATTAGTAAACATTTACTAATGCAAAATTTGGAGAACAAAGAGCCTAAATCATTCTTCCTTGAGGATGTTGAACTCTGAGTCATCTTGCTAGGCAGACTCTGAGATGATTTCCACTTTGAACATGAACCTACTATATATTTTAGTTTATGATGTCTCATCCTTTGACATATAGAACCTTGGCAAAATATGAGACAGAAACTGTCCCTTCCTGGAAACAGTTTAGAGATGCTCAACAATTAGATATCTTAACTGCAAATCATTTATCCCAGATTGCCTGCACTGATCATTCCAGAGCAAGAGGCTAGAGAACTAGGAAGAATAGGCTTGGACCCCAGAGACCATTGTATCATTCCAACTAACCAATCTTGAATTTACTTGCCTAGCCCCATCTGTTTCTTCTCTTAGAAGTCACAGTAAAAACTCCTTCTAGCAGCTGTGGCCTCTCCTGGGTCTCTGGCTGACTCTAGAATTTCCGGATATCCCCACACCCACAGCACACTTTGCTGTGATTTTGGAAATTGTGAGAAAATAAATCACATTTTCCACATTAATTACCCCTCAAATTCCTGAAGGAGTTCATTTCAGCTCTACACATTTAAGGGAACCATGCAAATGAGGTTGGGAGGAGAGAATATGTTTAGAATTTAGTTCAAACCAAGGAAACGAGAATATATTCACAAGTGACTCACTTTAAGGTAAGGAGCCAATCTCTCATAACTCTACAATGATCAGGATAGGATAAACTTGGATTTTAGAAAGACAGGTTGACCTGGAGTTTTGCAGAAGCTCTTTGGCTGAGGGTGTTATATAGGGAGAATCTGTTAAGTGTTATGAGCTGATGGAATGGATCGTGCAGTTCTGAGTGAGTGCAGTGGATGTATACCTCCATACATACCACATAATAGGAAGATAGAGTCACTTGCCAAATGTTGCCTAGCTTATATAATTCATAAGCTTCCTGAGCCAGGCTCCATCACTAGAGAGGATAGATGATGTGGATGAAAAGGTGCTAAAAGTTCATGCCAAATGCAGAATCAGATATATCCTTTTGGTCCTGGCAGGAAAATAAATGCAAAGTAAATTAGCCATTTATAACTTTGCAAAACTCAACACCCCGTAAAGATTTATCAACTAGACCATGAAAATAAAAAATTGACTGTCATGAACAAAGCAATTAAAAACAAAATTGGTGCTTCTGAAGTCCAAATAACACAAGCTTCAAGAGTAAAAGAAATGTGAAAATAAAGTTTGTTGTAGTTTCTTTGCCTCTCCGATTTTTTTTTTTTTTTTTTTTTTTTTTTTGTGGTTCTGGAATTTCAGATCATTTTGATATTGGTGGTTGGATGCAAAATATATGATTTAGTTTAAAAATTGCTTAATGATGGCAGAATGAGATCTTTTGTTTTGTTTGGTTTTGGTTTGGGTTTTTTCCAAGACATGGTTTCTCTGTTGTAACTATGGGTGTCCTGGGACTCACTCTGTAGACTAGACTGGCCTTGAACTCACAGCGACCCACCTGCCTCCCAAGTGCTGGAATTAAAAGAGTTTGCCACTACCATCTGGCTGCAAAACAAACCTTTAATCCTTCCATTCTTCTCAAGCACTGGGACAATGGGGCTTCTAAGAGACAGCAGTGTGATTCTAAAGAAAATTTCTGCTTACTTCTGGCTTTTCTCTCTTCAACATTTAGAAACTAAAATCTGTGTAATCCCCACTTGCAATTCCTTTCTTATTCTGGTAAACAATGATTGAAATGAAATTAAAAATTATGAAAGATGCCAGGGAGAAGTGTCATGAAACTCTGTCTTCTAAACATGACATGGTCATTGCCCTCCTATACAGGACCTACAAAGGATGGACCCCAAAACATCAGTCGATAGTCTCGTATGTAGCACTAATCAGATTAAGTGGGTTACAAAAATATGGAAAGGATATGAAGGACATGGAGTTGAAGGCATTAGGGAGTTCCTGGCATGGGTGGAGTGGGAATGGGAAATGAGATGGATATTATCTAGATGTACTTTATTTATGGAAAGTTGTCATAGAGTAACAAATAAATGTTTGTAAGAAATTTCAGACATGATGGAGCCAATAGTCTCCTGGGTTATTTAATACCTGCAACAATGCCAATATAGAGACAAGAAATAATCAGAAGTAAATAGGTCCACATAATATTGTTTGTATATATGTTTTAAGGAGTGACTGTTGACACTGGATAGATAAATAATATACTCTTCCCTGGGAAAGACTACCTCTCCCTCTAATAGCTTACTTACTTGGATATAATTATTTGTGTGGGATTGAGGCCTCATGGGCTTTTCCCCATCCATTTTGATGTCCTTGGTGTCTTCCTTGTTTACCTCAAGATTTGGTGGTCATGTTGGTGAGACTTCATGGGTATAGCTTTTGACATTACTAAGAAATACAATCTCACAGCAAACACTGATCCTCTGGTTCTTAAATTTTTTCCACTATTTCTTCTGAGTTGTTCCCTGAGTTTTAGGAATGGGAGTGTTTTGTAGATACATCCATTAGGACAGAGCTCCACAACTCTGCTGTAGATGTAGCCAGATGTAGATGTAGATTCAGGGCAAACGGCGGTTTATTCTTTGGCTAATTCAATCCCTAGTCCTTAGAGGGTTTCAGCCTGTATACAATGTATCATGTAAAAAGTTTAATTTGGAGCTTGTTGTGCTGTAATATCTTACTAAGTAGTAAATGCAGAGTATGAAGAGAAGTGTTTGTAGCTACTTGATCAAGTCTTTTAAACTTTGTAACATAACTTAGTTCCCTTTACGTCTCTGTAGACATAGATTAAGGGCAAATGGTTGTTTTCCCTTTGTTAATTCAGTTCCCAGTCCCTAGAGGGTTTCAGCCTCTGTACAATCTGATCATAAGCCTAGAACTTAGAATGTTTCAGCCTCTGAGATTTACTATTGACTGACTTACTCTCACTAGTTCCTTCTGAACTCAGAGCTATACTGAACACAACTGACTCTTCCAGTTAGCTGATTCAACTCACTCTTCTGGTTCAAACTCTTCTTCAAGCTTCTGGTTCAACTGTTTATAACGGAACTCTTCTGCTTCTGTCTGACTCTGGATGACTCCTGCAACTTCTCTGACTGAACTGCTCTATGAGACTTCAAATTGACTCTTGCTGTTTGATGACTTTCACTCTTCTTTCTGCTGAACTTATTCTGTGTCTCTGCATCAGACTGCCTCTGTGTCTATTCCTCATACTGCCTTAGACTACCTGATTCTCTGAGTTGAAAGCCTGCTTTTTATATAGTGAGAGTTGGGTGTGTCCTCACTCTGCTAACTCTTCCTCTGATTTGTTACTTTGCCTGCTATTCTCTCAGTTCCATCTGAGATGTCACTTCCTGTCTGACAATGACTCCTGAGCTCTGCTTCCTGTCTCTGCTTCCACTTGCTTCTGTCTGGTGATTAAAGGCATGTGCTACCACTGCCCAGCCTCATTGCTGGATTAAAGGATTAAACGTTCCTCTCCACTCTGCATTTTAATTGGTTATGGTTTTCTGTAGTGGTTTCTGTTGCAAAGGAAGTTTCATTTAATTCAAAAAAGTTATCAAATTAAATAGAAATAGCACGCACCAGAGATTTCATTAAAATTCAATGAAACAATTTCAGAGGTGCACAGAACCAGTAAAAGGGACAGAACGCAGCAAAATCTCCACATAAAAGGTGAGTGTGTAGGTCTCTTACAGGACATCTTACTAGATCCAATACAGTCCTACACATCTTTCTCTGGACCTGTGTCCTGGGTAATGGAAGACAGAACTTTGTTGACTAATAGCAGCTAACATATTCTAAGCATGCACTATGGATTGTACTCTACATGTTTCTTTAAAAACCTTCACAGTAGTTCTTTCATGGCAGACTTGCATTTTTCACTTATAGTTCCAAAGCTGAAGCTTTTGACTGTGGAACAGTCTGAGGTATGAGTTTGTAAGCTAGGTAGGACAAGTGAGAACCACAGTCAGTCTAAGTACATTCTGAACATCAGTTCACTCTGCCATTCACTATGTAGCCCTTGAGGACATGCTTATTATTGCTAATAGGGCTGTGATAAAGATGACATTGGGTTCAAGTTTGAAAAACTGGTTAGAACTGGGTTGTCAAGGAGTAGTTGAGGAGGAGGAGAACTCTGGCCAAAGTCACAACTCTCAACTACTGTGGGTCATCCTTTGAAAACACACATGCCTGTGCAGGGATTATTAGAGGATAATGTTGGGACAAGAAGAGAGGATCTCCAAATTGCTATTATTAAAAAAAATCCTACAATTCTGCTCCTGTAAGTAGAATGTTTTCAGTCTAGGATGATTGTGTTTTCACTATAACTCCCAGAATGTGGGGCAGTATGTGAACTGTAAACAACTCAGGAAGCAGGAACAGGTGTGAAATGAGCAATGCTATTGCAAACCAGCCTGTTGCAGGGACATAATTGGTCTTATGAGCTGACCTGAAACAAAAAGGGACAGAAAACAAACACATGTGGGTATATTTGAAGAATCATAATAAGGCCATTATGTTGACCTTCTGGCATCACTTGAAACTAGAATTCCAGCCCCTCCTTTGGAGTGTCATTTGAAGCATGGTGCTCTATCTTCAGGTTAAAGTTCTAAAGAAGTTTCATATGTAACAATCTTTAAGAAGCTAGACTCAAATGATCACATCTTACAAGCAAGATAATTAGAAGATTGTCCTAGTAGTATTTGAAGTTCACAAGGAAAGTCTTCACTTGCTTGGCTCCCACGGTGTCTGGTGCATAGTGAATTGGCAGTGGATGTTTGTTGACCTTTTGATTACATATGAAGACATATCCAATTTTCTCTTTGCTTTAATTGCTGTCCTTTAAAACTAAAGAAAAATATGACTCAGCCTCTCTTCATGTCATTCACACTCTTTCTCAGAGGAGATAAGGATCACGCTGAGTTCCTGAAATCTGTGGGCCCTGAAGGCTCTCTTCTTTACCTAGAGTCTCCTGGTGCTTTCCCCTGTCTCCTACTGGCATTCAGGATGGGAAGGTGTGGAGAAAGCAGTTTCCCATCTTGACTCCTGCCCATCTCTGGGTTGTGTACAAAACATATACTGCAGATCATCAGATGGATGGAAAAGCTGTGGTTGCTCTTGAAGAAATTCTGTGGAGTCTGAACCAAGATCATGAGAGTAGATACACATGCCCACCTTCCAAAGGAGCACTAAGTTCTGGATTTCATGCCATCAGTGTATTCTGGAGGTCATACAAGTATTATAGGAAAGATTTCAGAAAACTTGAAAGAGCCAGATTCTAATCTCTTCAAAGCTTGGAATATATTAAGAACAGTTAATCATGTTTTTTGAGCATAGTTATCTCCAGGCATCCTAAATGGACATGCAAACTTCCAGTGACTGACTATAATATGGCAAGGTTGACCCAGAAACTGAGAAATTGAATTTCTACACAGGATAAATCTCTGTGGAAAAAATCAGCTCACCTATTTTTCCTTTAAGTGTGAATTCTGCAGCACGGGACAGATAGGGCCTTTAACTTTCCTGCTGTTTTAATCTCACAAGAAAATATGCGACATCTCTGATCACATTTCTGGAAAGGACTCTATGAAATCTAATTCTTTTTCAGGAAACTTTCATGCTGTATGTAAATAGTTGATTTCTTAATGAAATGATTGCATTCTTAATTTTGTTTATTTGAGGAGATTCTGTATTAGTTTGTATAAACATGTAAGGGTGAACTAGTAACTTAGTATCAATCAAGTCCATTTTTCACAGATATCCCAGCTTCACACAGCAATGCCATTTGCATCTTTCTTATTTTGCTTGATGATCTTCTCTGGAGCAGAATGGAGTCATGTCATCAATGGTCTCTGTAAGGCTAGTGCTTTCTGAATCCAACTTGAGATTTCAGCCTGACTGTTTTCTCCTTTCTTAAGCACTTTTGAAAAGAGAAAAATCGTGAGTTCTAAAAGATCAAACAACCTGGACACCATTGTCTACTCAACAGGGCTTATTTCAGATCTCCTTAAACGCTAGCATCTTTGGCAACTGGTTGCCCTGAGCACAACCCCTGAAGAGGTATTACCTCTGTTCTTAAAAAATAAACAAAAAAAACCCCTTATTTTACATTCATCTTTTCCCCTTATGAGGCTTGGAACATTTGTCTTGGTTTTTATCTTCCCACCACTGCCCTAGTCAAGAAAGTTCATTGAGGATAAAGCTAAAATGCTGTTACCACCTGACAGAGAAGCCCATAAACTGCCTTCTTTCTTCCCTTTGGAGCAATCAGTCCTCTCCCAGGTGCTTTGTATCAGTAGTCTACATGTAGCTAGTATTTCATAATATAACATGGATAATTTGTCTTCAATTGGTCATTCTCTTTTCTCTGAATTGTAGTAGCAAGTCAACTGTTCTCTGTATTTCTAAATCATCTGAAAACTACTTGAGTATACTTCTTTTGGAATGTATTCTATGGCTTCACATGGTACATATTTTTTAAATCTACATCCAGTAAGAATGTGTCTCTGGAAATGGAGTGAAAATTCAAGCTTGAGTCAAGACTTCTGACTGCTTTGCTATAATCCAAACCAGAAAACTGAAGAAGGAACGGTGGCTACTCCCATTTGCTTGTTCAATTTTTGTAAGGTTAAAATTTTATTTTAGGCTTATTGACAGATTTAAACAGATTGTCCTTAAATCTTAGCTACATTTTAAAAAAATCCCACTATGTCCATTGACTTTGAGGGAAAGTAATTTCAGAGTTTAATATGAAGGAGGCTGTCCTTTGCTTTTCTCATAAATTATGCATGTAGTTTAAAGGAATCTGGCAAAGATTCTCATGAGGGGCACACTCAATAGGCATTCACAAAATGTGTTCTGCTGTTTGGCTAATCTTCTGGTTTTGTGCTAAATCCTTTAATTTAATTTTCTCATTAATATCTAAAACTTAACTGTGCACAAAGTGACACAATATTACAAGTGGCTTTTATGGCGGTTAAAGTCCCATTTATTTCTCTTCTTTTACTCGTTTATACTAAGGGAAAAATTTCAAATTAAGCATAATACTTAGGCATTAATGAGATGGGAGAGAAAAAATGAAGGCTGTGTCACTTGGTGGGGAGTCTCATACTACCATTTCTCTTTGGTATTCCTGAGACAAGAGTATTGAAACTTACAAGGGAAATTTTCATCATATTTACCAGAGTACTTTCAGTTTATTACATTTGTCCAATATTCCTTGTACCCAGAATCTTAAATCTCATTCTCTGAACTCAGAAATCTTTGTCAGTGTAAAGGTCATTAATTTTAATTAAATCGATTTTTTATTCTTACAAGAAAATGAGAATTAGTTTCAATAACTTTCATTAAATAGAGCAAATTAAAATTTATAGTTCATCTCCAGAGATACCCAGAGTCTCAGAAAGAAATGCTTGCTGAACTGGTCCTTTGAGCTGATTTTACTTCATTTCCAATGTAACATTAGGGGAGAGAAGTAAAGATGTCGTCCCGTTTGCAGATTTTGCTGGCATACCTCATGTACTACAATCACAACTTTTGACAATGCAGGAAGCCCTTTTTATATTATCAGCACTTTTAGAGTGGTTTTCTAGAAAAAGAATGCATTATAGATGTGAGCATGTATAGTTATAAT
The DNA here is from genome assembly GCA_026225945.1 of Cricetomys ansorgei. Classification (NCBI taxonomy): domain Eukaryota; kingdom Metazoa; phylum Chordata; class Mammalia; order Rodentia; family Nesomyidae; genus Cricetomys; species Cricetomys ansorgei. Next base: position 18,858,134 of record JAMJFZ010000242.1, read on the forward strand.
TCATCAGTTGCCATTAACTAGCTTTTATTTTAAGTCTCAGTTGTCTTATTTTTAATGATTCTTTGCTAAGGTCAGTGACCTCATCAGTCCAGGAAGCTGGCTAGGTTCCAGTATAGGAACGATTTTCCTCCTGTTGAGTGGGTCGTAAGTCCAAGTAGACAGCTGTTGCTTGCCACTGACAGGTGGGTGCCACTTATTGCACCTTTATGCATATCTTGTCATGTTGGCTGGTAGTTGTCATGGTTCATATGTGTTTCAGCTGGACAGGACTGTTTTAATTGTTTCCCTCCCTTGGAAGCTTGCATAGTATTTTCTGGAACCATGGAAGGTAAATCACAGGAAAGAGGCTTTAGGTCAGATCTCTGTTGAGTCATCTGTTTCATGTGTCCTAAGAATGCGATGTCTTCAGCAGAAGACATAGATATCTGTATACATATACACTTGTATGATTGTGTATAAGTTTAGGTAAATGTAAACAATATTATTCCTTGAAGCTTTTTCCAACAACCTTGGTGTTATTCTTTTTTCTTCCTTCATTTTTATTTACCTCCTCCACACCTCCCTAGTTGTAGCCCCTTCCCCGATTTCCAACTTCCCATTCTATATCACCTATATCCTGCTACTTACCTCCCAAGCCCCCTGCCCAGCCTTTTGTAGTTTCATGGTTTCTGAAGTTACCTAATATCGTTATACTCATATGTGAGGATCTAGAGCTAGGAACCGAAGATGAGTAATAACATGCAGTGTTTGTACTTCTGGATCCATGTTACCTCTTTCAGTGTAATCTTTTCTAGATCCATCTGTTTACCTGAATGTTTCATGATTTTGCTTTATTATTTTTAATTGAATGGTATTCAACTGTGTATAAGTACAGCATTTTCAATAGCCTTTCATTTGTTGAAGGACTACTGCTACTTTGCTAGATCAGCAAAATTCCTTACTACATTCTAAATCTTACCCTTTTACCCCCAGAAAAATGTAATTACTAACCCCCCATAAAAGAAACTTTTCTTACATAAGATGGAAATAATCACAGAAAACCACAATTGAACACAATACAGAGATCAATGAATCGTTGGGAATTCAGCCTTAATGAACACATGGACATCACAGCATCTGTATCTGTGACTTGGAAACATTATTGAAGAGCAAGATTATAAGATCCAGAATACTAGGGAATCTGCTTTGAAACAGTCTCTCCTAGATACATCTACCTAAGTGGCTGTAACAGCGGCAATATATCTTGGGGTGTTATCTAATACATTAACACATAACTATTTACAACATTGTCATGTGGTCATTTTCTCTTTCTGAAATACCCCATCTTTCATTTATTATTATATTTATTTACATGCTGATTGTTTATTTTAATCAAATACAAGTTGATTATTTTTCTCTTGAGAAACCTCTTAATTATGTTAATTTTCTATTATTTTACTTTATTTTATTTATGTTCATTCATTTATTATTTCTTCATTTCTGATAGTTTTTCAGTGTGCTCTTCTTTACTCGGTTTCTTGATGTATGGGGTTAGAAGATTTTTCTTCATTTTTACAATAGACACTTCATACTATTCATCTTTCTTTTAGTTTGCTCAAAACTATTTCTTTTGGTCCCATGAAGTTAGGACTTGTTTTCTGTCACTGATGATTTCTAATTACATTACATTCCAGCCATAAAACTAGGAAACTTACCTTAATTTTTTTCATCTCTTTGTGATCTTTGCTAAAATATTTTCAATTTTCTTGAGAAGAATGTGTTTTCCTCCACTCTTATATATTCATTTACAGTTGTGCATTCTGATCGCTCTTACCACCTACCATCTCTCTCTGACATCTTTCTTCTTTTCCTCTTTATTACTTTTTCCTCTTTCTTCTCTTCAGCTTATTTTCTCACATTCTTTTCTTTTGTTTTGTTCTGTAACATGTAGAGTTTAATGAGATCATTGGAATGACTGTGGGTGTGGAACTACCCTGTATTCTTTATTAAATGAGCTTATAATTTATTCCGTGTTATTATTTATTTATTTTACTTGCATGTGTACAACATAAGTGTGGACATCACAGGTCAAATTTATGGTGTTGACTTTCTCCTTCTACCATGTGAATCCAGATGTCTTGAACTTTTGCTGTACCTCACATCCAAAGTTACTAATACACTCTGAGTTCACTTAAGACAGATAGCCTACTATGTACTCAGACTGTTTGTTTAGCATACCTTGAAGAAACAATGTAATAGCCAATCTGAATTGTCTTGTATTCCCCAAGGAATCAAAACCCTAGAAGCTAATTCAGTACATAACTATGATCTTAAAATATGTATTCTTCTTTGCCCCTGACTCAGAGAGAGCAATGCATGTGTGTGTCTGCTATGGTAGTCATTTATTGAAAACAGTAAATTGGTTGTAAAGAAACCTTATAAGATAAATATCCACCATAAATGCTGGAAGTGATATGTGGGTATTGCTTGATATCATTCACTTGTTGTTTTTTATCTGGGTCAGTTGAAGTGAGTAAAATTTCATCCCTTGTAAAATCCTGTTAATGGTTTCTGAAACTATCCCTCAGTCCTTCCCCATTTGCTGCTTGTTGAGATGTTCAATAAATAGAAGCAAAAGCCCCTTTTAAGAGAACACACAGAGGCATACACAGACACACAGGCACAAACACAGATGCAGGAACAGACAAAACAGCATTCAGGCAGGCACAGATTTAGACTGATATAACAGATTACAGACTCGAACAATGGAAGACATGGAGAGAGAGGTAAAGGATTAAATCTGGGCTTGCTTTGGTAAAATTATTCCAAGGAGAAGTACTTTTAATTTCTTTTACTAATTAACACATTGATGTGCTTTGGGTACTGTGGAGGTTATTATTAATGTGTTTAACCAATGCAGGTATCTATAACCTACTCTCTATAGGGAGCTAAGAACCACAAGTTATGCTGAGTGCCTCCACATTCAATTCAGGCATTATGTTCTTTCAAAGTATTTATATTTTGTCTGTTACTCTCAGGGTTCTAACAAATGTTTGGGGACATGCACTATGGTTAGAGGTCCATTCTTTATGTAGCAACCAGAAACACTGTAGGGCAAGGAACCAAAATAACCCCATCTACAAATAAACTACAGGCTCGTTTATCCATTTATGCAAGCCATGGGGAAGAATTACAGCAGAAAATATCCACTTACCATTTATATTTCTGGGAAACTAGTAATTGTCTCCCTGATTCTCTCTAAAAGATAGACAAGTTGGAAGCCAGATCTTTAGCTGGTAGTTAGAATGGAGATATTAGGTGTGCAACCTCACACCTACATTGAGGCTGGGAGCTGGGCTTTCTATATGGAATAAACTAGGAAAGAGGATTAAAGGAAAAGTATGCAGGGTCATTCAAAATTGCAACTTTGCTCTCTAGATTTCAGAGGGACTAGCAAATCTCAGAAGTTCAATCCAACTTCTTTCCCAAACCATGGCCTACTCCCAGAGTAAGATAAGTAGGTGTTTTGTGAGGTTCTTACATGTCCGCTTAAATTTCCAGAGGCTAAGAATCATCTCCCTCTTCAACTTCCAGATACAGGCTAGTTGGAGATGATGCAGTACCTAAAATGGGAGTTGTGTGTGCAGTGAGCCCCTTCTGGGGGATGCTTGTAACTTGCATTTCACTACCTGCTCACTCTGTACTGAACTCAGGAGAGGCATGGGCTGCAGCTCGGCCTGTTTAAAAATGCTATATTGAACCGCAGTCCTTGCAATTTCTCCAGGAGGCAAGTTTGTACTTTGTCTCCTGCAGTGATAAATTTCGGCCATTAGACGTATGTTCCAGAACTTTCTTTCCTCAGAGAGCCGTTTATAGATGATTAGTCCTCCCAGTCATGTGGCTCTCTGCTGGAATGAGGTTTCTAGAGTCAGAGTTCACAGTCTTTCTTGTCCATTGATAAGTGTGAACTTTCATAGTTATGTGATACACGGGAATCTTTCAGCTGGTTTCTGAAAGTTTCTCAGAGGGATTTCTAAGTGCGTAGCGATGTGTCCACTGAATATGTAGGTGATTAAGAGTTTCTGGCCTCATATTCTATAATTTGCTGATATCCCCAGTTCTCTGACACTAGTAGGAGGTAATGATCTTAGAATCAATTTGTTCCAAAGTAAGAAAGAAACTGATTTAAGAGCAGAGTTGGTCCTACCTGACTTAGAAAGGAACCACAGCCACTATAGTCTTCCTTTCTACATCAGACACACATCCTGAGTGAAATCAGCAAATATATGACAAGTTGATGGATCATACATGACCCAGGTTTGCAATTGTAACAGCCTCTGTCCCTTTCGAATGGCTCCACCCTGCCTTTGTGTTCAGCATGAAAGTCATTAAATTCACTTTTTCCCCTATGCAAATTCCATTTTTACTGAAATTGCCTGTAGCTCTTGCTGTGTCAATAGATGTCTAAACATATCTGTTCTTTTCATTATTATCACATCTTAATTACATCATTACCTATTATCAAATAAATAATAAAACATTATGATATAATTCAGTTTCATATAACTTGTTTAAATGTGTGTACACATGCGTTTACAGTTTTTTCTTTTCTTTTTAAAAAATGAAGAAAATACAATTGGGAGTTTGGGGGGTATTTAACCACCTTCATCTTTTGATTTTGTATTTCTAAAAATTGTAATATAACCTAGTTTTAAAAATCAACTTTGTGAAGAATAGTGAAAATCATTGAGTGTTTTGTAGATATAACTCCACGGTTTTATTTGTTACTGATTGCTCTGGAGTTGTAAATACATACAGTCTATATCACTTTGAAGGAGAATTATCTCTGTGCTCTGAAACTAATAGGAAATTACACTGTAAATGATTGACTTGAAAATCCTGGATAGCTCCTCTGTATAACAGAGGCTTTCACAATTGTGCTACTTATTTGTGGAAGGGGAAGGAGGCTGTTGTCCTCTTTGTTGAATATACATTACAAAGAGAAGCTTCCATGATGGAGGGTGAGACTTACACTTATCTGTGGTTCTTGTTACAGCCCATTCCTTTGTCATCACCCCTGCTCTCACTCTCTTTGGGAGGAAAATCCATGAGTAATCTATAAGTAATCCACTTGATTCTGGGGCCAAAAGGTGTGGTTATCTTTTGGTTTTGAAGAATTTTCTCATTACATAAAAACATAACTTTCTGCTCACACCTCTTTGTGTATATGTTCTGGAACTGTGTTTTCTTTCATGATAACATTGTTCTGTTACCTTTCTATAATAGCAAAAATATAATAGTATGATTTTTACCTTCTACATGTTTAAGTTACTTGTCCACAGAACATCAGGAAACAGAGAATAATAAACTCTAATGATCCACTTCCATTCCCATCCTCCTGCAGCCCACCTGCACCATCTATTCTATTTCCACTTTACCAGGAGATCCCTGTTCCCACTGGGCCCCACCTTGTTTTGCATAGTTTCTCTGGGTCTATGAGTATTAGTACCTACCTCCTTTGCTCAACAGTTAATATCCACATATAGGTGATTACATACCATGTTTTCTTTCTGGGACTAGGTTACCTCACTTATGATTTTTTTTTGTTCCATCCATTTGCCCTCAAAATTCATGAAGTCATCTTTTTTTAATAGCTGAGTAATTCTCCATTTTGTAAGTGTATCACAATTTCTTTATCCATTCTTCAGTTGAGAGGGAATCTAGGTTTTTTCCAATTTCTGGCTATTATGACTAAAGTTCAGTGTTCTTATAAAACTCCTACAAGCTGCAGTGGGAGTGTCTGGCCCTTTTACCTGTTCTTGGGACCCTTTTGCTCCCGCTGGATTGCCTAGCCCACCCTTAATATAGGAACTAGTGCTGGGCCTTGTTCTGTCTTGCTATGCCATGCCCTGCTTCAGTGGTAATCTTGGGAGGATTGTTCTTTTCTGGGGGAAAGTGCAGTGGGGGGAGAGAGGGTGTTTAGTGGGTGGGGAAATGGGGGAGATCTGAGAGAGAGAGGAGATGGGGAGAACTGGGATGAGTGGATGGAGGGGAGAAGGGTGGTTGAGATGTATTGTATGAGAGAAGAAAAATAAAATAAATTATAAAAAATAATTAAAAATAAAAATAAACCCTAATGATCCAGAAAGGGATTGGAAAGGCATTGTATAACTTGGAGACAAACATATTAGGAATGATAGGGCCATGAATCAAATCTTGGCCACCTGGCTTTTGATATTGTTTATTTCAAATGGCAGGCATGCAAATATCTGAGGAGATTACATCACAATTTATATACGGAGCATAAGGGGCCTGAATTAGGAACTTGTTTATGTGAGGAAGAAAATAATTAGAGATGACTTTGATGCAATGTACAGTACTTAGAAGAATATGTTTGCTATTTTTCAATGAGAGAAATATTTTGGTATTACAGTTTAGGTAGGACAACAAGGAATTCAATCTTGATTAACATATGATTGAAAAGTCAATTAGATGTTCAAGTGATATCAAGTGGGCAGTTCAATACACTCTGGGTTCAGAAGAGAGAAAGAACATGATCATGATTGGTTTTCTGGATATGCTTTTAGCCATGAGTAAATATCCATCAAAAGTAGTAAATGAATATGAGAAAATCATCTAAAAACTAACTTTCCCAGGTCTGAAACAACTACACCAAAAGTCACATGTAAGAGGTACGGAGGCTCAACAGTCAATGTGGGGATGGTGACCAGAGGATTATAGTGAAGGTCTAGATCATAAGTCAGTGGTTCTCAACCTTCCTAATGCTGCAACTCTGTAATACAGTTTCTCATGTTGTGGCGACCCTCCAACCATAAATTTATTTTCATTGCTACTTCATAACTGTAATTTTGCTACTGTTATGAATCATTAAGTAAATATTGACGAGGCAGATGGCAGACTCCTCTGAAAGTGTCATTTGACTCCCCCCGCCAAAGGAGTCATGACCCACATGTTGAGAACCACTGTTCTAAGTTAAAAGATATGAGGAGATGTGCCAATGTGGTTAATATGTCATTTAATGTGAGAATTGAGCATCGGTTATGGCCAGGTAGGCAATCTCAGTAACACTGATAAATTTTCATTATAATCTGGCAAAAATCAAATTTGAGTGGATATATAAATAATTAATTTTTTTTTCTTTAATTTTTTTCTAAAAGAACAAAATAATTTCCTTAATGTTACTGATCACACCTACTGATATGCGGATCTATGGAAGTGATTTTTTAAATGATAAATAATTTTTGAATGAAATATGTAATTCAGTTTTTAAAAATTAAAAGAAAGTGGAAATGTGTAATAAAATGCTGAAGTAAAAGATTTTAGAGAGGCATGGATGAAGGCTGGACCAGAAAACCAAATATGATTAGATCATATGCTCAAATATAGAATAGACAACCAATCCAAATTGACATAGAAGAAAAGAGATGTACGTGTTGGTTCGTATAGCAAAAGTTTAGAAATTATAGGACTGTCACATCCAAAGCTATTGTCTGGTCACTCTGCTGTACTGGCTACAGTATAACGCAGTCCTCACTGGGTAGCCATCTGTGTAGAACAGACGATCTTTTACAGTACCTGTAAATTTCACATATACATTCTCATTATCTTAGCTTGTGCTATATGTCAGTAACCATTACTCTGTTCCTGGAAGTGGATGATCTAGAATTATTCTTTATATTTCACTTTTTTTTGGAAGTGAAGTGGCATCAAGCTCAGCTATTTCCCAAACCAAAGCGATTCATAGATAGAGAGTTCGTCATAGAAAACCTATGGTTCCAATGGAGAAGGGATGTTGAAGGCATTAAAAAGATTTATATTACACAGAAGAAAGAATATTTGGATGGAAGAATGGAGACAAGGAGAAATGAAGCATCTCCTTCATTCTTTACCAGTAATAGTTGTGGCTGTTCATTTTATGCTCCTGGCAACTCCAAGGGTTGCATATGTGGAAAAAGAAAGGATATCTAATATTACTTTAGTGAATATTTGTCCTTCAGACTAAATTAAAAACTCACATTTCATGCCCTTGAATGCTTTTTATTCAGATGTATATGTATTTCCTCATATAGCGTTATGATGTCAAGTCATGGAAAGAGCCTTGAGCTCACACATTTAATAGAAAAGTCTAGCCATTCCACTTGGTATAAGTCAAGATGCTATTGCATTCAATTTACCCAACAAGTGAACATTTTAACCTCCAGGGTGAGAAAATTTTATGAAGGTTGAGAGGGTGGGGTGAGGGAAGTGACAAGTACACCTTATACAGTTTTCAAACAATCTTCTCAATTCATCCAACCTTCTTCTTTTAGAGTTGTAGATCAGCTCTCAGTCATGAACTTTTTTGAGCACCTGCTGTTCTGCACTGGCTGTTCTGTTAGGCAGGGAGACTGCAACTTCATAACTCTGCCTGTCCATTGCCACCCATCCATTCCCTTCCACCCCTTTGATCCCTTTGTACACTGCTGATGTCTTCAACCATGAGTCCTTTCTTGCTGCTTTTTCTTTGTATACTTGTGTCTCTGCATTTTTTCACTGTCAAATTTCTCTGCTACTGGTTTTGAGAGATAACAGGTATTAAGATGTATGTTTAACCTACCACCATCTTAATCAGTAACCTTTAGAACCATGTCTACATCATCACCTTAAAATGTTTAATGACTGCTATTATTATAAAGTTCCACCTCATAAGCTCAATTAATCTTTCTACCACTACATATACCAGGTTCTAAGTTCCCATCAATATATATAAACCTGAATACATTGCTGTTCCTAGGATTCATCTCCATGTTTATTTGACCGTGCTGCTTTTAAACTGTTTCCAACATTGAAGTGTTGACATGTAGCAAACAGAATTTAAATTCTCACCACTTTGTACTTAAGACCACAGAAAATCATATGACAAAGCTTAGATTGATTGAATATTTTCAGCTGTGGTTACCCAAATAGATACAAAGTAAATACTGATTTTCAGTGGAATTTTCTAATTTATTGTTGTGTTAAACCCATGCTTAACACATCTATGGGAAACACATGAGATGTAATGAAAGATTATAAAAATTATTGGAAAAATAACAATCAAATGCAATGTCACATCTCTTTACTTGAGGCTTAAATATCTTAGGCACATATGCTTGGGAAGGGAGGAAAGACCCTAAACCACAGAACCATAGAAAATTCAGCTCAAAGAAGACCATTTCTTTTAGCTGTCAGTGAATTTTTAGCTGTTGCTTTATTTTATAGCTTTCTGAAGTTCTATAAAATATCTTGATCTTGACATATCTCTTGAGACCTATGGTATTGTCTCTCTCTCTCTCTCTCAAGTGATATGCCATTTTAAAAGGCACTTGGACATTTCTGTTAAATAACATCCACTACATGGTTGTGCAGACAACCATGTAGTAGGTGCAGACAACCATGTAGTAGGTTCAATCCACTCCTACTTGCTTGTTTGACTTTAACTTTTGATTGCTACTTTATTGTAGAAGTTTAATTTTAGTTATGTATAAAATAATTGTTTTGTGCAATGTTTGGAAAAGGGCTACCTAGTTCATGGCATTTTGATTGTCTGCAGGTGTTAGATTTATGTGGGGAATGTTGGAAAGCTCATGATCTGCAAGTGCTATCAGGAGAACACCTGAGGAGTTCTGTAACAATAAAAACACCAAAGCTGGGACACTCAGGATTCCACTGTCCAAGGATGGCACTGGCCATGAGGATGATTCCCTCTGCTGAGGCCTGGCATGGCTTACACATATAATTATCCCTCCATGTCCTCATTGCTAAGCTGCCAAAGCAGCATATTGTTACAAATGATACCCAATATGGAAGGCAAAAAGTAAAGAAGGGCAAGACATCACATGAACTAAATCTACAGCATAGAGGCAAGGAAAAAAAACAAAAACAAAAACAAAACCAAACAAACAAAAAAACTCCAGACCTCACAGAGTTCATTAATTTTTCTGCAAACCTGACTTCAAGAGTCCCAGATACTGATGAGGGGGTCCTGATAAGACACATCTGCTATGTTGGTGAGAATGCCACACCAGGAAGGAACCTTTCCTGCAGACGAGGTTACCAGTTGTTTTTCCTGCAAACCAGACTCTCTTAAAATTTGGAAAGTGTTTCCTCAGGGTCAGCACACAGAAGCTGTCTTCCAGAATTGGCTGAGATTTTATCTCATGCTGGAAGCCAAACTTGGTACTGTAAGTGTCACCCAGGTGGTCCTGGTTTTGAAGGCATGAAGGGGCTCTTTTGGAGAGCAGCTGGAGCTTAGCACTGTGAAAGGACATGAGAGGCCATTGATAAAAGTACAGTCTCAGTGACAATTGAAGGCCCAGACCATGAAGAGAGTCCAGTAGAGGCTATCTATCTTCTTTCTTATAATACATAACAATGTTCCTCCTACCCTCCCACAATTTCTCTGAGCTCCCCCATCTTCCCTCTCCTCCTATTATATACCCTTCCCACCCCCACCTACTTCTCTCCACCCCTGTTTATCCCCATAGAAGAGAGTAGTCCTCCCAGGGTTACTGTTCAAACAGTGCACAACAAGATGGGACAAGGTTGGGCACTAGTCCCTACACTGAGGGTGGACTAGGCAACCTAGATGGAGGGAATGGGTTCCAAGGGCAGGCAAAAGCATCAGAGAACCTCCACATACACTCCAGCTTTCAGGCTCTCTGAAAGAATACCAAGCCAAACAACCACATGGCATATCTAGGAGACCCTGCAGGTTCTTTGTCTACTGCTTCAGACTCTGAGAGACACCAAGAATGCTGATCTGTTGACTATGTAGGACTTGTTCTCCTGATGTCCCAGCTCTTCTGGTCCCCAAAATCCCTCCTCCCCCTCTTCTGAGAGTTTTCTGGAGCTCTGCATGATGTTTGGCTCTGGGCTTCTGGATCTGTTCCCATCAGATGCAAGCAAAAGCCTGACTAATTGAAACTGGCCTAGGTACTGATCTATGAGTAGAACAAAATATCATTAGAAATTGTCTCCTAGATATCCAATCTCTAGTTTCTGGCCTACCCTGAAGTGTCAAGCATGGGTCTTCTCCTTTGGCATGGGATTCTGCCATAGGGTCCTGTAGAGAGGATGCGTTGTAGGTTGAAGGCTTTGTGGCTGGGATGGTGTCCCAGTTCCTCCACTGGGAGCCTTGCTGGTTATAAGAGATGGCCTGTTCAGAGTCCCTATTTTGAAGACAAATGGATAGAACTAGAAAAAAAAAAACATTCTGAGTGAGGTAACCCAGTTCCAGAAATACAAACTTGGCACATACTCACTTATATGTGGTTATTAACTGTGAAGCAAAGGACAAAGGCACCCCAATCCACAGACTCAGAGACACTATGCAACAAGGAGGGCCTCAGTTAGGACACAGGTCCCCATTGCTAGAGGTCCTCGCAGAGGTCTCCATTGTGTACTCCAGTGAGTTTCCATTGTCCCTGGTCTCCAGATACCCCCTTAACATCCTCCAGTTCTAGTTGTCTCTCCATATATTCTTTCCCTCCATCCCTCTCTTAATAACTGGTTTCTTCTCTTCCCATTCCTATTCTCCCCCAGCCCATCTGCACATCTGTTCCATTTCCCCTTTACCAAGGAGATCCCTGTGTCCCCACTGGGGCCCTTCTTGTCGCATAGTGTCTCTGAGTCTGTGGATTGCAGTGCCTTTCTCCTTTGCTTCACTGTTAATAACCACATATAAGTGAGTATGTGCCAAGTTTGTATTTCTGGAACTGGGTTATCTCACTCAGAATGTTTTTTCCATCCATTTGTCTGCAAAATTCACATAGTCAAAACTTTTTAAATAGCTGAGTAGTACTCCATTGTGTAAATGTACCACAATTTATTTATCCATTCTTCAATTGAGGGGCACCTAGGTTGTTTCAAATTTCTGGCTATTATGAACAAGGCTGCTATGAACATAGTTGAGCAAGTGTACTTCTGGTAGGAGTGCTTCTCTGGTTATCATCCTAATGTTACTTCTTATTGTTTCTGGAATTTTTTTGAGAGTATAATATAATTACATCTTTTACCACTTTCCTTTCCTCCCTCCGAAGTCTCCCATTACCCCTGTTTGCTCTTGCTTCCTTTCAAATTTTTGGCCTCTTTCTTTCATTAATTTTTATCATATATGTATACACACACACACACACACACACACACACTCCTAATTACAATCCAATAATTTTTAACATGTAAAACATAAGGCTATTTCTTTCTATCAGGCTTTTTCAAAGTCTGCATACATTAGCAGTTGGCTTGTTGAATAAATAATGTACTCAATGTTTTATGTGAAGCAGTCACCAATTTTAGTGGTAAAGAACAATGATTAAACAATAAAATCTCTTGTAACCATGAATTTCTATCCCATGCTTGGAACCTTACAGTAAACAAATGCAAAAACATTTATTTCAGATGATGACAAGTGGTTTAAAGAAGAATAAAGCAGGTGTGCTCGTCAACTTGACACAAGTTATAATCATCTGAGATTAGAAAACCACAATGGAAAAATCTGCAGGTCATTTCTTGATGAATTATTGATGGGGAGGAGGACCCAGTCTCCTTGGGTGGTGCTGTGAAATGTTGTCCTCTGGGCACAGCATAGCCACGGCAGCTACAGTTGTTTACACTAGACTACACAGGATTGGGCCTGTCAAAGTCAGTCATAACTCAGGGAGGAGTTTATGGGACCCTAGCCCTTAATGATGAACTATTGGCTAATGATGGATGCTTGGGGAGGGTTGTGTACCACTGATAGTCCCACCAGGCTTCATTGGTAATTCACCTAAGGTCCTACAAATGGCCCTGGTTCAACACATGATAGAATGTTCTCTAGTTTTAGTATTAGATGGGTCTTTCAATACAGTTTAATGGAAATGATTAACGTTATGACTCTTTCTTGTTTTCACGATCTAAAATAATATTAAAGATATAGTTTCTTTTCATCATATCCAGGAAGTTCCTTACTACTCCTACTTAACAAAGAAAATGTTATGTCATGAAACATTATTAAACTGTATTTAAAAGTTTCATTCTCTTATTTCTTTACTCTGTGCAGTTATATTGATTATTTTTTATATGTGGAACTAGACTTGTGTTCTAGGAGTAATTTGGATGTGGTATGCTATCCTTCGCAAGCTTTGACAAATTTGATTTGCCCAGCTTTGCAACTTATTTTTGTGTTTGTTTCTACAGAATATTAATGTTAAGATTTTTCTCCTGACATTTTTTCTATGATCAATATAAAAATGGAGAATCTAAATAAAATAACTGTTTTGAATGATCATATTAATATTTAAAAAAACAGTTCAATAAAACAAGCCTTTTAATCATCCCATTGGGCTTGAAATACCTTTTCTGCCTCTAAGGAAATCTCAAATAGAACATTTGTACCTGGTTAAAGTACAAAAAGTAAAAAGAGTTAAAATTTTAATGGGAATGAGTCCTTAAGAATGAAGTAATCTTATAAACAAGGAATTATACAGTTCTGTTCTGGAAGAGCCTTGCATCTTCTGTCAACTACTATAGGGACTAGTGGAAGTTTATTTATCTTTATTGTTTCATTATTGGCATGATTCAAAGCTTGTGTTATAACACGATTCCAAAATTATGAAAATATATAAATGTACTATTTGTTAATTGTTTTACCATTTTCACAAGGGTTTTGTGTGTGTGTGTGTGTGTGTGTGTGTGTGTGTATGTGTGTGTGTGTGAAACCCCCATCTACATCTAGGATATTCTTTGTCCTGAGGAGACAGAAGATTGACCTCCAGGCACACCCTGTTTTAGCACGTAGATGATGAAGTGATTAGGCATGGTTTGGTCCTTTTCCACTTGTAATTTCAGTGATGATTGCTGGCAGAAGGTAAGCAATATGTAGTCTCCACTTCAGGTGTGCTAGCATATGGCAATTAAAGTGAGCTACTTCCAGTCATCCAGGCAAGGACATTATCAAAGTCTCAAATGATTTATTTCCAGTATCAACTACAATTCCCTGCACCAAATACTATGATTTATTTGGGGGGAAGGAGAGAGTATCTTCTAAACTCAGCCACATATTATTCACAAATAATGGGAGGAATGTGAATGGTATAATTGCTTTCCAACAGGTAAACACATTCTGCAGCATCTCCACATTCATCCCTATTATAAATAATTGTTCCAATTAGTGTTATCCAAACGCTACGAGAAGACTCTAGTAAAGATGCAGTTTAAAGCAATGTGAGCAAGATTACTTTTTATATTCAGTGAGATAAATCCAAATCAAGCAGGGAAGAGGCAGAGTAATAGAGATGCAGATGGCAAATGAACTTGAAAATTACCCGACCACATTAAGCCAACCAGGGAACTAGTATAAGTCAGTCTTATTATCTTTACTGTCACCAATACTTTGTATTGAGCACCCATGAACAATCACCCAGGATCATAAGTTAATTTGGTTTGGGACAAATGCCAAGGTAAGGGAGTCCCCTTATTATTTTCTGTAGGAAATTACTAATTATGTGGGAATGTGTGCCTATAATACTCACAATGTGTTTATTTTTCTTATACATATATTTATGTATGTGTATGTATGTATGTATGCATGCATCTAATCATTTTAATTTATCTGTGAAAGCTTAATATCATTTAACAGCTTCTCCAAAATGAGTATCTTGAGTTCAAATGCTGACCTAAACTTGACCCTTATAAACACCAATATTTTATGTTCTAGAGTGTAGAGTAAAAGGAAAACCTAATTCTAAAGGATGTTTAAGATGAAGCCAATGAAGAGTGTGTGGCTCATTTAAATAACTTTCATTCTTGGATTTGTTTGGCAATGAAATCAGAAGGCAGAGTATGTGAGAAGCTTCTGGAGTCTATGTTTTGAGCCAGACACACTGTTTAGTTCCTTTTAGGGATTGTGGGGATTTAGAAAACTGTGCATACAGGCACATAGTTATTGTTTGGTATGTGATACCCAATGATTTTGGGATAAAATGAGCAATAAAGGAGTTGGAAGAGACCAAACACTGTTTCTAGGCCAGAAAACAGTCTTGTGAAGTCTTCCTGCACAGGGTCAGGTAGCAGATGTTTTAATATTCTTAGACTGTATATATTGTCACAAGTGTCTGGTTCCAGCCTTCTAGCTAAAAATTAGACAGTGGATATGACTTGGCCTTATAAAACTGTATTCATAAGTGCAGGTACAGAGGTCTGATTTGTCTTTCAGGCCAAATTTTTGGTGTTTGGAATAGAAAATTAGAATTTGAGAAGAATCTTTTGAAGAAGGCATGCTCTTTCTAGTCTTTACTAGCTACTTCCCCCTAGTCTTGCCTATTTTATCATTATAAGGAAGAAAAAATAAGATATACAATTTCTTGTGATTTTCCAGAACTATCAAACGGAAAGAATAAAATAAAATAAATTCAAACTATGGTAGCTATGGCTCAGAACATTGTAAAACTATGCTGGTAACCAGTCACGTTTCACTCAAATCACAACTGTGTATTTATAGAAGATAAGACTGTAGATTTGTACAGGAAGTTTCTCATAGTTTTCACTCACTGGCTAGCAAATGGTCTGTATTCCAAATAAAGGCAGCATATGTTTTTGTTTCCTTGTGAACACTCTGTGGTGCTGCTGTTATGCCTATCTAATTACTAAGAACACCTTGAATCTCATTTCTGAAAATTCTACAGTTTGGATGAAAATCATGTGATCACCTGATTTGTGAAAAATAGTACTGAGTCTATCTATATATTATTTCTTCTCTTTGAAGTCTGTAAAAATTGTACCTGAAAAGGACAGGAAAGGTACATTTAGGTCAACTATTCCTATTTATGATCTCTTCTATTTTAACAAACATTTATGGGGTACCTGGTACAAATACTTGCCATATACTATAAAAGACACTGAATATAAACTATTCTTTCAGAAGTCTTCAATTTAACATTAGAAATAGAGCATCTGTCAATGTCTATATGAATTCATTCTCCTATGTTGATGTTTTCCTCCAGAGCTGGACGTTAAACCTCAAACATGCTAAAAAAACATACCACTGGACAAACTCCTATTCCTTCCAACTGATCTTTAAATTCCACAGCCACAAACTTGATTTTTCGTATCTTCTCTGATCTGTATTTATTATACGCTACCCAATGAGGGCAAAGAAAGAGCACACATTTTTATCTCTACAACCAGCCCTTGGTCAATCTTTATTTATACTAATTGAGTCCTCAGCAAATGCTGTGCAAAGAATAGTAGTCAAAAACTTCATTAACTGTTAATTTTGGATTTGAAGATTGCACCAAGAAGGAAATGTGTAAAGAAATACTTAATTTTTTAATCCAGCAACATGGATTCTCTGGGAAAGGATCACATTCAAGGCCTGTGCGATCTTCTAGATTGCAGCACACACCTTTAAAAACCCAACTCAGAAAGCAATGGTGGCACTCACCTTTAATCCTAGCTCTTGGAAGTAGGTCACAGTTCCCAGTTCATGGCTCTCAGCTCAGAGTTCACAATCAGTTCAGAGTTAAGAGAGAAGCAATACATATCAAGAGAATGGAAGCGGATTGAGTCAGAGATAGTCAACTGAGAAACAGAAATTCAGAGGAAGAGTGAAGTACAGAGTGAGTACATGCCTTTAGTACCAAGTCTGAGGGTGAATCAGAATGAAAACTTGGCAGATTGACATCTGAATCAGAGTAAAGAGCAGGCAAAGTGATGAATAAGAGGAAGATTTAGCAGAGTGAGTCATAATGAGGACATGCCCAACTGTCATGATATAAAAGCAGGCTCTCAGCTCAGAGTCAGGCAGTCAGTCAGAGAATCCATCAGATAAGACAGAGAGGCAGTTCAACAGAAGGAGTCAGTGTCAGACAGGAAGAGTGAGTTTGGGAGAAAGTGTAGGTTAATAGCAATAATCAGTTTGAAGCATAGCAGAACAGAACAGTTAAATAAATTGTGGAACGCAGACAGAATCAGTCAGAGTCAGAAGAATTCAGTTAGAAGTAGCCAGTTGGTCAGTTTTAACTAGTCAGCTTGATGAAGAGTTTGAGCCAGAACAATGAGAGAGTTGAACCAGCCAACCAGAAGAATCAGTTGAGTTACAGTATAGCTCTGAGTTCAGAAGGAACTACTGAGAGTGAGTCAGTCAGTAGTAAGTCTCAGAGGCTGAAACATTCTAAGTTCTAGCTTTACAATCAGATTGTATGAAGGCTAAAACCATCTAGGACCAGGGATTTAATTAACAAAGAATAAACAGCCTATTGCCCTGAATCTATGTCTATAGAGACGTAAAGGGAATAAGTTATGTTACAGAGTTTAAAAGACTTGATCAAGTAGCTACAAATATTTCTCTTCATACTCTACACTTACTATTTAGTAAAATCTTACAGCACACCAAGCTCCAAATTAAATTTCTTACTGGATATATTTAATGCTCACAATTACCCTATGAAGTAGGAGCTATTATTGTCTCTATATTATGGGTATTAAAGCTAAAGCTCAAAGAGTTCAGGTACCTTATATAGATCAACATAAGTATTCAATTTCAGAGACAGAATTCCATTCCACATTTGATTCCTTTGAAGGCTGAAATCAGTCTGAAAGATCTTAAACATAATGTAAGTTAGATATAAAACTCAATGATACCCTTAATTAAACTGCCTGACTTACTGCTACTGTTACCACTGCAGTAAATATTTAAGAGGCCACACTTATGCTAAAAGTATTTGTTGTGTAACCAAAATTCAAATTTAACTTGACATGCTGTATTTTAATTTAGTAAATCTGTTAACACAATCATTTAATCATTCTGTAAGGCCCATTTGCATCACAAGCACAAGGGAAATGGAACACAGATGTGTCTCAGAACCTGAGTTATATATCTGTCTTATCCATGACTACACAGTTGTGAGTATATGGGGGCAAAGAAAGCCTCCCTAGTAAATTTCTGATGAAATAAAACAAGAGATCATTTGCCTTGCAGTCAGACCCCATAATGGGGATTGTTTCATCTCAACTAGGAATCATAAGTATAAAAGCATTCCTTGAGCAGTCAACACAATGAGCAGTATTGTCCTTTGCTGAAATTAATATCTGAGTCTAATTACTCTAACGTTCCTTTTGTAATAATGACATGCAGAACAGAGTTCAGCTCTAACAGTGAGATACTTGTCACCTATGGAGACAGCATTAGTAGGGAGGGTGGGTGCCAGCCAGTAGCATAGTGAAGCCTAGCCCAAGACAAATCCCTAACCAAACTTCCTACTATATTCTTTCAAATAAAAGAAATCAGTTATGCATAAAACTCATTACACACAGGATGTTTACAAATTTTGTGATTTATAAGCTTCCAATTACAACTTTCTAAGAGTATCTCAAATTCCTTCTCTAAAATTACACTTTCCCCATTTTAAACAAGACTTATTTAACTCAATAGTCATACAGCTTCCCATATCTTTGCAACTAAATTATTTCCTCAAGGTTAGGCATATGGCCCAATGAGAACCAATGAAATAAGAAGAGACCCTGGTTCCTTTTTCAACAGTACCTAATTTTAATTTTAGTTATATTTACATTTATTTATGTACTTATTTGTACAAAGCAATTGAGCTTACTATGACATTTCTATACATGTGTATATCATTCCTTGGTCATGTTCACCCCTTTGCTCTCCTGTCTATTCCTTCCCTCTTCTGTTAATTATCCTTCCCTAATTACTTCTCTTCTAACAGGCTATCCTCTTCATTTTTATTTCTATATGTGAGAGAAAATGTGAGACTTTTATATCTGAATGTGACACACCCTGATTACCAATTTGAGGAGTCCTCAAGATAAATTACAAGAAAATGTTCAATAGAATCACAAGTTAACATGTATCCAGAAGTGGATATCCATAGAAAGGAAATGATCATTTTAAGACAAAATAGAAGAAAAAAAATCTTGCAGAAAGTCAGAATTGAGAAGATCCATTAGTGATAAGGGAGGATATAGAGGAAGAAGGGAAAGACACACAGTAGGAAGGCAAACACCATGAGCGAATTCATCTTGCATAGCGGATATTGGAAAGACAAGGAAAGCTAACACTGAAGAAAGTCACTGAACATAGGGTAAGACTGTGGAGCGGTGTGTCAAATGGGTGCACACAATCCTGTTGAGATACTATGTAAAGGTAGCAGAACTTTATTGTCTAGGGAACTCAGAATATATCCATGTTTTTAAACTAGAAATAGAAACAATCTATAAATTTATCTTGACAAAAATGAAACTGAAAATAAACAAACTCCCATACAAAGCAATAAATAACATATTGAGATCAAGTCTCCTGTTGTGCTTGTAGTAATTTAAATAACTCACTCCCCAACCGAGAGAGGTAAATCTTTATAAAATAAACCTCTGTTTCACTGTGTTAAATCCACACATTAGGAGTTTCAGCATTTCTTTCTTAATTTGATAGGGGTCTAAAAAAGTGGCTAGAAAATGGAATTCCATCAGCATAGGTAACAATTTTTTATTGACATTTTTCTAACTGAAGTGTTCTCTTAACTGGATCTGTCACATGCTAATATCACAACATTCATAAATCACTCAGAGATCTGATATTATAACACTCATAAATCACTTACATAATATAAACCTACTTGCACTTATAGATTTTAATTATATTTTGATATAATTAACATTCTAGCAATAAATCCCTCAGAAAGATAAATGACATCTATGAGATTTGGTTCCTTAAATTGCAACATAATTACAATGACTATTATCTAACAGGATTGTATCAGGATAGAGACATTATATAGTAAGTCTGCAGCGTGACTGTCATTTGAGCACTGGCCATCAGCCAAAGTCCAGTGTAATTAGAATGGATTAATTTAATTCTCATTAAAACCAAAGCAAAGCTTTTTTTTCCATACAAATAAATAAACTAAGAAACAGAAGCAAGTCAACAAAACTAATATCATCATTTTTCCCTTGTTAAATGTTTTTAAATGAAATAAAATTATAACATTTTCCTCTTTCCTGCTCCCAAACGCCATCTTCCCTTGAATGTCTCCCAATTCTCCTTCCATTCTCAAGTTGATAACCTCTTTCTTCTTTAGTTATTATTAAGTTATTATTGTATTATATACGATATAATGTGTGTGTGTGTTTATGAATTTATCTGTATGCAGGAATACATATAACTACTACAACCTACTAAGTCTGTTTTTGTTGGTGATGTTCATATGGTGTCAAGGCTGTTCACTCTCCAACTAATATGAGGCTCACCTCTGGGGAAGGCTGTTCTACCTTCTCCCAGGAGTCACTAGTTGCCTGTAGTTTTTTTGTCTAGGGGTGAAATTTCTCCCCTTCTACATTAACATGTACATTGATGTTGTCATTGTTCCAATCTTGTTTATATAGCCATTTCTAAGAGAGCTGTTTTGAAATGGACTTTCTGGTGTCCTGAGTGTTACATTCTTCCTACTGTCTCTTGCATAATGTTCTCTGTGACCCAGATGCAGGAGCAGTGATGTAGATGTAGTTATTGGGCATGTGTTCCCTATAAACTATTCATCTCTGTATTGCATACAGTTGTGGCATTCTGTGATGATGTTCATTTGCTGTAAAGAAAGGCTTCTTTGGCATGATGTGGTAACTTCACATATATGTGTATAAGACTTTTAGTTTCATGAGGTCCCAGTTGTCAATTATTGGACATAATTCCTTGGCTAATGGAATTCTTTTCAGAAAGTCTTATCCTATACCTATATCTTGTAGGATATTGTGTTTTGTTTTTGTCTAATTGGTATTCTGTATGCTTCTTTACCTATATGTATGTTTTAGTCAGGGTTTCCTTGAGGGACAGAACTGAGATTTTATATATATATATATAATTTCTTAGAATGGCTTACAGACTGTGGTCTGCTTAGTCCAACAATGGCTATTTACCAATGAAAAGTCCAAGAATTCAGTAATTGTTCATTTCAGAGGTTGGATGTCTCAGCTGGTTTTCAATATAAGTCAGAATTCAGAAGTAGAATCTAATGGCAGTGAAGAAATGAAGTCGCCAGTGAAAGCAAGGTCAAATAGACAAAGAGCAAAAGCTTCTTTCTTTCTGGTGCTTTATGAATGCTGCCACCATGAATTTGCCTACTTCAAATGACTTAATTATGAAAACTTTCTCACTGGTGTACTCAGCCCTTGGGTTTTATTTAATTCAAGATGTAGTCAAGTTGACAACAAATAATAGGCATCACAATTGGTATGTGGTTACTTAGTTTGGCTATGTTTTCTTTTATGACCTTGTAAAAAATCTGATCTAAATACCAATGTCTTGAGATTCTTCTTCCATTTATAATTTGCCTATAATTTGAAGATTTGGTCTTTTGATGATGCCCCACATTTCCTGTATGTTCCTATTCTGTACTTTTAATTTTTGTTCATTTTCTTTGTTTATTTCATCTAGATCATCTTCTTTACCTTGGAGTGCTGATAGTCTGTCTTCTGCTTGAGAGTTCTACTTTTAAGCCTTTTTATGGGTTTTTAATTGGATATTGAATTTTTCCACTTCACCTTTATTTCAGCTTGTGCTATCTTCAATATTTCTGTCTTTTCATTGAATTTAGAATTTGAAATACTGAATTATTTTTATTATTTTATCCAGGTGTGTATTTATATTTTCTTGGTCATCAAGTATGTTTTGTTATCTTCTTAGGGTTTATGAAGTGACTGTTCATGTTTTCTTTAAGTTCATCACATATTTAATAAAGTTTATAATTTTTCTTTTAAATTCCATGTCCTGGGTTTCATCTAGGTAGTTCTCATTAGAAAACACTTTAATTAGATTATTGGGTTTGATGGAAGACATCCTGTTTGATCATTCATGTTGTTTTGTTTTTGCAATTTGACCTGGGCATGTGGACTACTTTGTGATAATATGACCTGCCTTAGAGTGGTCCAGTATAGGAGATGCTTGACCTGAGACAAGTTAAGTTAGGCTGGTGGATGAGGCATTAAATAGGACCAGGCAAAGATGGAACCCAAACCATGGGTCTAGAGATAGGCCAGGCAAAGGAGATTTACAAATGAAAAGAGATCATCGCTACAAGTCTGGAACTGGGATTCTGGATTTGCAAGTAGTGAATGGTTGGTGTAAGGGAGGAAAAAGGAAGAGGCAATGTATCAAGGAAATGTGGCTACTGCATAAAGAGAGTTCTCAGGCCTTGTGTCTAGAACTATGCTTGTAGGTTCAAAGATGGTGGCTGGTTTGGAAAAGTGTTGAAAGAAATGACTTACCTAGGAAAGGTGGCTTGTCACAGAGGGGGTTTGTGGGTCAGAGCTCTAGAACTACGCTTGTGATGTTTTTACTTTTTGTTTTTATCTATTCATTACATCTTTATTTAAGAGATCACTCTATCACTGTTAGCATTGAATGTGAATAAGCCCATCTCATTCAACCAGAAAATATTTTTATACTGAAATAAAGTTGCTGTTCCTCAGAGAGAGCTATCTCAGTAGCTAAGACTCTTGTTTTAATATTACGGTTGGATGTGAAGTGACAAGGCATGTAATATGTTAATGCAGAGAGTTATTATGGGGAAAGTAGTATCTTCATTTGATGATTAACTGTTTCAATGGTTCTTAAACTTTAGTACTTATAATAGGTACCTGGGGAGTGTGTTAATTTGGAGCTCACCATGCCTAACTGTTAGAGATTCTGTGCTAAGGGAGGTCAGAGAGGTCTGGTCTAGAGCTCAGCAGTATTCTGGGGTGTTGTTTCCGAGTGTTGAGCCCGAGACCTCATCCATGCTAGACAAACATTTCATGACTGAACTACATCTCCTGCTCTGTCATTTTTTTTTTTTTGAAACAGTCTCTCACAAAATTTCCCAGGCTTCTGTTTCTCATGCCCCATCCTCTCAAATAGTTGGGGTTATAGGCCCCACCACCAGGCCTTGCATTAGTAATTTGATGAAATGGGTGCTTCAGGCCTCAGTTAAACAACACATTCTGAAGGTGAAGTGGGTCTTCTCCAGAATCCTGAATTGAGAATGGAGTAATAATGAATGTTGTTACGGAGACAAACAACTACTCATTCCACCTCTGTGTAAGCCTCTACTTTTCTTTCTGTTCCATGATTTTGTTACTCAGCTTAGTAACTTCAAGAAGTTGATATAGCAGCATGTACCAGGTTTTAATGAGAAGACCTTTTCAGGTCACCTTAAGAATAACTCACTAGGCCTCATAATGTTATTATACTGACTCAGGGATGCTTCCAGAGCAATAGCATCACTAACTGAACACTTCATAATGGTGGATGAAATCATAAGCTGTCTACACTGTAATCCTTAGAGAAACCTTCAGTGACAAACAATGTTATTCCAAGTTGCTTACATAAAATAGGAGGCTTTAAAAGGTTAAGAAACTTGTCCAAACTTACCCAGTAAATAAATGTTAGAGTTAAGACTCAATCTCTCACCGCCTGAATTTAAGGAACAGCTGAAACAGTTAGTGTGGAGCAATGATAATCAGGCTACCCCAAAAAAGAAAATGTCTTGGGTAGTTTGTTATAAGGCAGCTTCACTCATTTATTTGGGGTTGGTATATATATCTCATTCAATCTACCTTCCAACTACCTGTAGTTGGTAAGTCCCCAAAGTTAATCAAGAGTCCTAGGTATTTGATGTACTTCGTGAAGAAACTAGAATTTCCTTTCAGATATTCTTGTATGAAGTATTGTGTGACACAATAGACTGCTAGTTTGGAGTGGGAGGGTTTGCCATATCTATATTTTGAATAACCCTGCCATTACACTTCTGTGTGCTATGGTTTGATGCTCCTCCTCCTCTCTCTTACTTATGTACCATTACCAGCTAGTACATGATTGCATTCATCTCCAAGAATACACATATCTACTGCAGATTTGTCATACAAACAGTGTCATGGCTGAGGGAAACAGATTTGAGACTGGGGCCTTGGCTTGCTGACACTTTACAGGCAAAACCAAGCATCGAATGTGACAGTACTTGGTACTTCTTGCAGTAGAACCATTTGGTGCTGAAATCTGCCACTTTATCTTTATATTTTCATTGATCAGGATAAACTATATTTTTAATCACCTGTTAATTGTATTTGGACTAGCCAGCATTCTTGTAGTCAAAGTCTATTAAGAACAAGTCTTGTAATATCAACACTGAAGTGTTTTAAAAGATGGCAATGTGGGTAATCACTTTAATGCCAATCATTTATGTATACATAGTCACATTATCTCTTCCATTACAAACCTGTAGGAAGGCATTATTGTTGCTTTCTCTTCTAATTTGAGGAAGCAAATGCTCAGAGGGATTCAGTGACTTCTTTCTGTACTCACACAGCTGGTGAGTTGGAAAGCTTAGATAAAATCCACATCTGTGTGCCCTTAAACTTTTAGTCATTATATGATATTTTCTGGTCAACTGATTCTCAAAGTTCAATATGTATCTTGTATATCAGGGCTGCATAGAGAGCCTGCTAGAGGGCCGATTTCCAGGATCACCCCATAGTTTCTTATTCATCCAGTGTGGAGTGCACTATGATTATGTATCCTTAAATTCTAGGGAGGAGCTAATGTTGCTTGTCTAAGTACCACATTCTTTGCTGACCTAGTTCACTTTAGAGATACAGTAAGTTCAAAGTCAGAGAAGGAAGAGGACCTACCTGTTCAAGACAGTGTGAATGTGTAGTGAGAAGAAAACTAAAATGGAGTGTTTTCAGGGACATGTACAAATGATGTCTTAACTGTGTTTCTCACTCCCTTTAGCATCCATAGTATGCAGAAGACATAATAACTAATAACTGTTCTGAAGCATGTCCCTATTCTACATATTGGCAGCCAATAATACATTAAAACTCAAATTGAGCAGAATCCTTTAGTCTTAATTTAATAATAATTTCGAGCTACCAGATCCTACTACAGATGTATAGTCACTAAAAAATAATTAACAATTTTCCTGACTGGAACAGGTAAGTTGCATGAAGTTGGACACTTTGTTCATCTTGATTTCTTCCTGTAGACTTATCTCCAGGAGAACAGTGTAACACGCCCAAGGTATTTGTGAATCAACATAAATACCTACTACATTGCAAACCCTCAACAAATGGTGGCTTTATTGCTGCTTTTGTGCCATCATGATCATGGTTATAATGATTCCAGAGTTTTCTGATGCTTTCTTTATCTTAAAGTCTCCCTTACTAATTTCCTCCTACTCTGGCAGACTGCCAAATTCTATTATATTTTCTCTTAATGATGTTTCCATTTTACAGCTTCTGAAAATCAGGCCAGATGTTTAGCTTGCTTTCTGTTGTTGCTATTCTTTCAGGAAATTCACACTGAAGTCATTGATCTCCTGTTCTTAAATAAGGATCCCTAAATCACTGTCGACACTCTGTCTTACCTATCTTTTACATCTTTTCATGCAATCAGCTTTGAAGGCAGGAAGGCCATTAGTAATTTGAGACATACTTTAACCCTTCAGACAACAGTTAGAACATTTTGGAAGCGGTCTCTTTGCCATAAAGACTTCTCTAGACTCAGAAAACTGTAAGGGGAATAGGGAAGTGGATTTGCTGAAGTCATTCTGTAGCACTTTTCCAAACCTCAAGATGATGTACCAAGAGGCTTCCAAGTCACTGTGAGAAGAAGCAACCAGAAGCACTGATAATCACTATCAGCTTTGAGTAGTGAGCAGTTTGGGGGAGTAAACAATGACAGAGGGGTCTACTGCCTTACAGGTGCTACACCCCTGGTCATCAATCCCTGTTGCAGGGAGATTTGTTGGGAGAGTATTTAAAATAAAATCCTGAAACACAGACACTTCCACAGCAATCTGAATTAGGATCTCTGAGGTAGGGGTGGTATGTTATGAATAGGAAGTATCCACCCTAGGATCATGACAAAACAAACATTTCTTCCCCAGCTGGTAGTGCTACCTCAGAGGGTCTGGAAACTTTAGGAGATGGGACCTGGCTGGAAGACATATAAGACACTGGGAGTAGATATTAGTGGCATATCATGTCTGGCTGTTCTCTGCTTTCTGTGTGTGTAATGTGGGCAGTTTTGTCCTGCCACATCCTTTTGCTGTCTTCATTCTAATGGAGAAATATAGCCTAAACTCATTGAACATTTTTCACATTTTCAGTGGTTTCATCAGGTATTTTGTCATAGTAACAGAAAAGTAACTAACACAGATGAACCCCAGGTACCTGTAGTTCTGTAACCTCAGTAGTTGTTTGATCCCTGCCAAGAACCAGTTCTGAGTGACACAAAGTCATGTGTGTGTGTGTGTGTGTGTGTGTGTGTGTGTGTGTGTGTGTAAGTTGAAGATTCATCAGTGTAATGGCACCAAAACTAGCAGGCTTTTCATAATCCCAATCATGGTCTTCTAGGAAATATTACCCTTTCTTCAGAGAGCATAGTCTGTCTTACATCACTTGAGAAAAACTTTCATTATTGTTAAATGAAAGAAACACTGCTACAACTCAGCTTTGAGCAAACTACCCATCCTGAGAAGAAGCAAGATTGTAATCAAAACATGTAATAAGAACATCTGCCCTTCTGGCTTCAATCAGGAGCTTGCATTTGAAAACACCCATTTCTTTTGTTTGTAATAAACACACAGCAATCTCAATATGGATTGCCTGTGTCTCCCTGTCAGTTCTGAAGAGGGTGCCTCAACAAGACTCAGCTGTGGCTGCTCTTGTTCAAGGGTGGCTGTCGCTTAGGGATGTCATCCAGAGCTCTCTGCATGCATATTTATGCATACTGTTCATCTTATTCTCAAAATCTCATTATCTTAGACATACATACTCTAAACATTCTCAAATCTATCTCAAATCTGACATGGAATGCAGAAGGATCACATTAATCTCATTTCCATAGATTATGTTTCTCCTATTTGTTTTGCCTTCAAATTATTCTTTAAGAGTGGCAACACCAGTAATTGCAACATCAAAAATTCTACATGCATATTATAAAATAAAAACAACGTATAATCCCAAAGTATAGGCATACCACACTCCATGAAAGAAAATGCATTTTTGTGGAGACTCAGATTTTTTTAAACTGCTTTCTTTCAAAAACTACATTTGTTCTTAGACAATTTCACACACATGTGTAATGATGTACACTTATCACTCTTATGTGCCAATTCCCTAGCACACCTATCCAGCTCTGCGCTCTTCACCATCTCTTTCTTTCACATTCATGACTAGTTTTGTGACCCACCTAGGTTAACCAGACCCATCTGTGGGACTGTATTTGTGGAGCTGTCTATTAGAGCCTGAGAGGCACGGCAGAAGTACTCAGCTAGACAGTGATTACCCCTTCCTAGAATCTATAAATAGCCAATAGTTCAGAATTAAAGTTTGTGGTCTATAAACAGCTCCCCCTTCCTTGACTGATGGTTGATAGTAGGGCTGGTCCTTATTTATTTTTTATTGTTTACAGCGTGCAATCGCAAAGTCTGGGCACACCATATTTTATGAAAGAAAACACCCAGAACTTGATGACTCAAAACAATACTGTTATCAATGATGACTACATGCTCTTGAAATTATTCTAAGAAAGTTTTTTTCTTTTGGGCCACCAGAAATTAGCAGATAAGCATCATTGCATATTGAGATTTCATTTCAGAATGTTTGAGACCTGAAACTCACTCCACTACAATTGGGTTCAGATGTTTAATAGCAACAGAAAGATGTGTGCTTTGTGAGACATTCTACCTGTAGCCTTGATTACTTAAAATGCAACCAGAGCCTCCTCTCTGCCCTAAAGTGAAATATCAGTCATCTTGGCTGACATTCATCGTTTGCTTTCTTGAGACCTACAATTATAAACAAGAAAATCCTTGGCATCCTGTGAGCTTCACTAGTGACCCAAAGAGTTTGTCATTTTTGTACTTCATAGTTCTTGTTATGAATTTAAATCAATTTCAAGATGATACAAAATTATGAGTGAATTTCCTACATTGATATCTCTAACCAGCCATCTTCAATCAACAAAAGCCTGTTTATTGTTTGAGTACTGTCAAAAGTTTTTATTCTTGAACTGGAGGCTTGACTCAGCAGTTAAGAAAAAACACTGGCTATTCTTTCAGAGGACTCAAGTTTTTTCCAGGACACACATGGCAGCTCATATCCTCCTGTTACTCCAGTCCCAGGAGTAATTGATGTTTCTGCTTGTCATTTGGTGTATATTTTAAAATCTCCCTATTTTGAAAAGTTTGTGAAATTTTACTCTGAATTTCTAGTTTTATTTTCTTATCTGATATGGTACTTGTGGTTATTTCTACTCTTTTGTATTTGGCAATACTTGATTTGTGATGTACTTTAGAGAAAGTTCCACAAGTTGAGAGAAATCAGCATTGTTTTATTTGCATCAATGTTTTATATGTACTTGTAATGTCCATTTGATCTATGATGTGGCTTATCTCTGAGGCCTCTTGCTCATTTTCTGTACATATGACCTATCTAGAGATGAGTGTAGGAGATTGATATCACTCATCATTGTTGCATCAGGACCTGTGTGACCTTTTATTAGTGTTTGTTTTACAAAATTGAAAGCATCATATTTTGGTGCATATAAAATTATTGTACTTTGATGAATTGTTCCCTTCATTAATATATAGTAGCTTTCTTTATGGCTTCTCATTAGTTTTGTGGTAAAGTCTATTTCACTGCAAACCAGGGTATTAACACCAGCTTGTTTTCAGATCTTTCCCCCTGACTTCATATCCTCACTTCCATCCTCTGACTCTCAGTCTATGAATGTCTTTCCAATATTTCCTGGAGACAGTAGATGATTGGATTAGTTTTTCAATATAAGCTACCCATCTGTATCTCTGTTGATGAATTAAAACCATTTATACTTAAGGTCATTATTTGACAAATGTTTCCTAATTTTTTTGGTTTCATTGTTCATTTTCCACTTGGATTGGTTGCTGCTTACTCATTTCCTTTCTGCTCTATTAATATGAAGGGTTTGCTGACTATTGCATTCTCATTATGGATTTCTTCATAGTTCTCCTATGTTCATATATCCTTCTCCTGAATTGTGTCCTTTCCTCTGGTCTTGTTTCCATGATTGCCACTGAACATAGTACTTCTTTAAATATCTCCTGCATCACTGGCCTTGATGGTCATAAACTGTCTTTTCTTGTACTTGCCCTAAAATGTTCTTATTTCAACATAAATTGTAAAAGATAAATTTTCTGTTTACAGCAATCTTGGTTAGAAGGTCTTTACTTTGATTGCTTGAAAAATGTCATAACTTATTTTCCTAATTCAACTTGTTAACTTATTTCCTGATTTCCTGATACTGCTACTGATAGAAGTGATGATATTATGATATATTTTCCTTTGTTAAGGGAGTTGTCAGTGTTCCTTACAACTTTAAAAATATTCTTCTTTTGTGCTTTATAATTTTGACATGAATAATATGGAAAAGTTCTTCTCTGTTCGTACCTACTTGGGATTCTAGATGCTTCTTTTGTTTGAATGTCCATTTTTTTCTATTTTTGAGAAATTGTCTACTATCATTTCATTAAGTAGATTCTCTTTGCCTGCACTGTTTGTCTCAGCTTCTTCGCCTACACTGTGGAATTTTAGGTTTAGCCTTTTTCTCATATCCCTTAGTTCTTGGGCATTACAGTCACACTTATTTTCTATTATGGATGTTGAGTTTTTCTACCTTCTCTTTCATCCTTGATAATTTTTTCCTTTTATTTGCTTAAGTCTATTGATGGTGATCTCCATGGTGGCTGTTATTTGATTATTATGTTTTTCATTACCAACATCTCTATTTGTTCTTTCTATTTAAAATTCTCAATTCCCTTGGTGAATTTTACTTCCACATTGTTTACTTCTTTTATCAATACTGCTGATATTCTTATACATTGTGTTGATATTTTCCTCTATGTTGCTGAGATTCTGCTCAGGTCTTAGACTGAATTTATCTGCTTGTAATCTGTTTCTTGGCATTGGTCATTTTCAGAAAAATTCCTTTGTGATTTTCGTTAAACATTTTGCCCATCACAGTATCTTTGACTTAAGTAGATGAAGAGTCTAGGATCTACTTAAAGCCACCATTACTCTCTTAATTTCTTTTTTAAAAGGCCCCATCAGATTCTCATTTACAGTTTTCTCTCAAATTTTCAATTTATTTATTTATTTTATTAATTTTTTTTAAGGTTACCATATAAAATATTTGGTTTCATTATGATATTTTCATACAAATGTGTCCTAATTTAGACCAATATTCATCCTTCTCTAATTCCACTCTTTAGAGCTTTAATTTGACTTCTGTCTTCTGCATCTGAAAAAGCCATACCCATCGATTATATGTCTCAAAGCTCATTAGGGAAACTACTTGCAATAGATGGTGGTTAGCTAGGACTCACAAAGGCAAGGTTCAAAGAATAGGTGACTGCAGAAAACTCAGCCCTTAATGTAAAGTCAGTTTATTTTGGGTGTGTCGGCTCTTACATTTTTGGTTGTAAGCCTAGCATTTAATAGCTGAGACATCTTTGTAGCATAATTTAATTTATTTGTCAACATTAGCTATTAAGTCAATGATAACCAAGTTACAATCCTTAGAACCACAGAGGATAAGTATAGAATAAGGGACTAGGAGGTATAGATAGATTTCATTAGAAAAAGACAGTAGAATAGATAGCTATGAATGACCGGAGGACTGGAACAAAAGTATCAAGTAGGGGAGGGGAGAATGGCATGAGGTAGGAAATATGGGGGGAGAGAGCTAAAATGAAAGGTTATTTGAGGGATAGTATGGAAACAGAATACACTAGAAAGCTCCCTAAAATATATACATACATGAAGATGATCTAACAGAAATATCCAAATAACATGGGAGACAGAGTCCCATCTATCCATCTCTTGTCACCAAGTGAAGCTGAAGTACTGGGATTGGGTAACAACTAACTGAGTTGTTGGACAAAGGGGTATGATGAGAATCTCCAAATAATGCAAACAATTGCCAAGACCAAGTTGCTTTCTACAATCTGACTGCAAGACCCCTTTGCTGAGGACAACATCTACACAAGTCATTAAACATAAAGAAATGGAGCTGGTATCTACATAGAGCCTTCATCCCTACATTCTAGTGTCTTTGGTACAGACATTACTAAAAGAAAATGTAAATGCCAACTCAACCACAAACCCTTTGATCTACAATGGTGTTCTGCCTGCAAGATATTCAAGGTGATGGTGGCACAAAGCTTCTGGGAGTATCCAACTAATAACTGATTTGACTTAAGGTCCATTTTCATGAGATGGAACCTACACCTGACACTGCTTGGGTAACCAAAAACCAGAGACTAGATAACCAGAGAACCTAGGGTAAAAGCAAATATTATTTTTCTAAAAAAATGTAGCAATGTAATCACTCCGAGTATAGCATTCTGCTCTACTCATAGATGAGAGTCTTGCTCAACCATCATCAGAAAAGCTCCCTCCTGAAGCAGATGGGAACAAATACATAGACATAGATACCCAGACATTATGCTGAGAGTGAGAGACCTTGGAACACTCAATCCTAAATGGGATGTCTCCATCAAATCCCTCCTATCGAAGCTCAGGAAACCCATTGAAGAGAAGGCAGAAAGAGTGTAAGAGCAAGATTGGATGGAGTACACAAGAACACAAGGCCCTCTAAATTAACATAGTCAAAGCTCATATGAACTCACAGAGAATGTGATAGTATGCACAGGGCCTGCACAGGTTCCTCTGTATGTATTTTTTGGCATCTAGTTTTAGTGTCTTTATGGGACTCCTCAGTGTGTGAATGAGTGGATCTCTGATTCATGTCCCTTCTCTTGGCCAGTTTTTCTTCTGCTTGTCTGTCTTGTCCAATTTTTATGTGATAGTTTTTGCTTTATCTTCTATTTTTTGTTATATTTTACTATTATCCCTTAGAAGTCTGTTTGTGTTCTAAGAGACACGTAAAGGAGTGGATCCAGATGTGACTGGATGTGAAGAGAAATGGGGAAGAGTAGATGGAGGGAAAATGTAATCAGCATTTAAAAAAAAAAAAGGCAAAAGAGTGTAGGCCCTGTTAAGTCAACCACATTCCAATGCAAGGTCACACTTCCAAGAATATATTATCAGCACAGACTGGACTTGATTGTTACCCTCCCAGCAAACAAACAAACAAATACATACAGCAGCAGCAGCAGCAACAACAACAACAACAAAGGACACAATTGTTGCTTAAGATGTTGGACCTGTTGCTGAACCCAGTCCTGGGACCCGTGGAGGTGGGCGTGAGCTGGCCCTGAGCTAAGGACACAGACTCTGAGAGTCAGGTAAGCAGCAAAAGCAGATCCATTTATTCCAGGAAGAGGGACCCTTTTAAACCCTCACCCAGCGTCCCATTGGCTCCTGGATTGTAGGCTGCTGTTGCGTCTCTTTTGTATTGGCTTGCTTCTTGTGTCATCATCTGTTTCTGGGCCCCTCTGCAGGTTTTCAGGTTGGCTGGAACAGGGAGGCTTAACTGTGCATGCGTCAACAGTCTTATCCCTGGGCATACTTGGGCATGCCTGGGCTGCTCCTAAGTGGGAACTCAGCGGGGCATGAACACCGTGTGTGCACATTGTCTGGCAAGTCCTGTATGCATGCTGTTTGACAAACTATGGCATATGTGCCTTGTAGCTGCAGGAGTTGTTCACACCCAGTGTTGGATAGGAAGTGAGAGTGCACCTTGGAACAGTTTGGGAGGGAGGATGAAAAGTGCCCCATTTGAATGGTGACCCTAGGTGGACTGCTATCTTCTATGGAAAGAAGCTGGGGCAGGGGGATGATTGGGTGGGGATGGAAAAGATATATAATAGGAGGGGAGGAATGAAGGGAGGGTATGAGGGGTGTTAATATGTATTATATGAAAGAAGAAAAATAAATTTAGAAAAGGAGTGTAAACAAACTAGAATATATTGTAAAAATAGGACTTACCAGAAAAAAAGAAAATGATAAAAGTATACTGTACAAAATTTTCTAAGAAGTACCAAAAATACACATCAAAAAGATAATCATATACTTATGTGATTTTTAATTTAAAGAAACATTGTCAGGAATGACTCCTATAGATCATAATCATAATATATACATTTTTCATGATATGAAGGTCAGAAAAAAATAAGCTTACATATGAATTTGAAATATTGGAGGAAGGAAAAATATTATCATTTTTCTCAGCATATGGAAGTAGTCTGGATCTTCTTCCTGGGTTTCCTACAATGACATGTGTATAAAACCAGCCATGTGGGTTATTCATGGTACTCCTTAATAAGAGCCACACTCATCCCCAGTTGTATCACACTGATTACATTATTACAACCACTTACTGTAAAATAATCTGAATTCATTTTCTAAGTGGTGGAAATGTAAATAAAGGGGGAAAGTATTGCTTTGAAATGATCACAGAAAAATGAGTGAATGTCTCTCTGAAAATAAAGATGCATTCATCTGCCTAGTTCAATCAGCCAAATTCTTACTTTGCCAGCCTTCTTGATCCAGTTTTACAATTTATTGTTAATTTACACATGGGCTCTAATAACCTTATGTCATTCCCACAGCTTGTGTGTTCATACTTTGGACTAGAGGTGAGTTCTTCAAAATGTCAGTGGACCAACATTAGCATCAACATTTTATTGTTTTCAGTGAAAAGTTAGGAAATCTATCACAGGATCACAGGTTTCAGTGTGAGTGTCTGGGGGGGTGGAGCGGGATGAGGGTTTATCAGGAGTCAGTTCTAACCTCTTCCATGCTATACATTAGAAAACTCTGTTTTAATGTTTCTGGCAGTGACTGCTTGTCATCTGAGGAGAATAAGGTAATTTGTTAGAATTTTGGCCAACCTTATCGCAGGAAATGGCAATATTAATCTCAGTGGGGAATGCCACCAAGATGATCATGTTGTGAAAGATTCAGAAATAGTGACAGATAATCTAACAACCTGAATGTACTTATTATATTAATGTGTTTGTCATAGTCATAAAAATTTGATTATACTTGTCCCTCAAATTCCTTTACAATGATTTTAGGATTTGCATTTTGAATGTGCAATTCTTACCTTAAATTTCTAACTTCCAGAGTCAAGAAAACTTAAAGGTACATATAGATGCAAACACACACACATACATGCACATACACACACATAAAAACAAACACATACACACATAAAC
This sequence comes from Cricetomys ansorgei, assembly GCA_026225945.1. NCBI lineage: Eukaryota > Metazoa > Chordata > Mammalia > Rodentia > Nesomyidae > Cricetomys > Cricetomys ansorgei. The sequence continues at coordinate 18,892,342 of JAMJFZ010000242.1, forward strand.
ATACACAAGTACACACACAATTGTACATATACACATGGATATACACACATATGAACATATATATGCACATATGCAAGTACACATACATACAAAGAAACACACATATACCTGTACAAATACACACACGTATACACATAGAACACATAAACACAGACACATAGACAGAAACACAAATACACCAGACACATAGGACACAGACATATACACAAACACACATAGATACCACAAACACAGGCACACGAATACACAAACACAAGACATACATATTTACACAAACATACACATACAACACACACACATATACACAAACACAGACACATGCACATACACACACAAACATACACACATTTGTAAAACGTTAGCAAGGAATTCAGGCTTCAGGGGAAAGGGTAACCAAAATTAAGTATGCACAAAGAAGTCATACAGAAACCCAGTATTTTATAAGCCAATTTTAAAACAACTTTCAACTGAACTACTTTTTCTTGAAAGCACCACACACTTTCCCTTCAGAATACAGAGAAACCACATAGAAACTGAGATGGCAGCTTTTGCCACGCTACTTACCTGTAATAATACAGGGAGAGTTTATGCAGATAGCTAGGGATAAAAGTTAGTAACAGTCTTTCCCAGATTTGCAGCTTGCTTGCTACAACACTGATTTTGAGTCAAGAGGCAATCCTGGTGCAGTACTGGCATGACTGCAATGACTGTAACCAACTGATTTCTGGCTAGACCAAAAATTCTCTCCATAGGAAGGAGCTTATGCTTGGTACTATGGACCTTGTCAAAGGACCATGGCTGGGGAGATCACAGGCTCTAGGAATAAACTGATTAGTGTTGATTTCCTAAATGGTCATGTTTTCAAACTGCCTCTTAGATATTTGTCTTAATCTATATCCACAGGTTACTACTCCCCAACCTTAATCAAAGGAGCTTCTCTTTGTAGCAAACAGAGGTTGATGCGGAGAATAGCTGAGAACAAGTGAATGTTGAATGTTCAGTGTTAAAAGAAACACCCATACCACCAACTACAAGACACTGGGAGCATTCTGGAGAATGGATGGGAAGAATGTAAGAGCTGAATCATAGGAAAGATAGTAGTAAAGAACTATTTTGTAGTCATGGCATAGCTGTGATACTCATTAATTCATAACAGCAATGGCTGTCTGCATAATGCCTGTACAAGACTGAGCCCATAGACATTTAGTCATAGATGGGGAATAACTTGAGGCCCCATGGGACCCCATCATGCCCATCAGGGTGTTAGGAAGGAAGGAATTCATTATCTTCAGTGATGAGTAACTCATGCTTCAATGGATAGCTCATACCTGTTTTCACACTCGAGGCTCTGGTTAAAGTCATCAGATCACAAAGAAAGAATCATACAGAAAAAAACAAAAACATGTGAAAGTGGGTCAGGGGCTGGGAGCAGGGTTTGTTGAGACTGAGAGGAACCTAAGAAACATGGGGAATGACTCTGACCAGAATGTTTGGTCTCCTGTACAGAATTGTCAAAGATTAGATAATAAAATGAAAACAGCAAATCTCTAAATTTTTATTAACCAAAAATGGATATCAAAGTACTACTTTAATTTTATTTTAAAAGAAGGTATAATGTTTTCCAGATCTGTAAAATAGAGATCTGATAATCATTCTCTTAAACTAGCATGCATTTATTCTGTTAAACTTACAACCTCCTCATTATCAGTTTGGGGTGACAGCTTCTCTGCCCTGGATTATTGTGGTTCAGCTGTGGATGACCTGATATCCCCTCACAGGAGAAGGAAATGGTTATATCTAATCTCTTAGAGTATTACATTGGCAAGCCTTCATGACTAATTCAGGGAAAGACATATGACAAAGGCAGGCCAATGGCATTTAACCCAAAGAGTTCTTACAGGAATGTAAGTTAAGCTCATAGCCCACTGGAGCTCTGAGGTAGATGTAATGCAACCCCAGAGATGGTTCTGTTCAATACAGAGTCTGCGGAAAGTCTACGTGAGAAATAGCTAGGAAGAAGAAAATACATAGGGGGAAGATTCAGAGGCAGTGTTGAATTAATGCCTCAATGTAATCTTGCTTCATGTCATATGGCCTTAAACTTTTCAGTTACACAGCTATTAAATCCCCATTTCCTCTCTCTTTTCTTCCCACCTCCCTTTTTTCTATCTTTTACCTAGGCCACTTCTAATTGTATTTTTGTCACTTGAAATTTAAAATGTCACAACCAATACAATAATTAAATAAAATTTTGATAAATGATTGAGCATAATGTTCCATCAACATTTTAAGTAACGATGTAGAGAAAATTTTGAGAAAGAAGCAAAAATAATGCAAAAGATGTTTTGTGAATCAAAAGTATTTTTCATAATACATACATGTGAGTACATGCATGAATGTGTGAATGCAATCATGCATGTGTGTGGGGTATATGTATTGATAAACTAGTATGTACCACTACGTATGTATATGTGTTTGCTCACATAGAGGCCAGAGGATTACATCAGATGTCTGTCATTCCTCAGATTCCATATTCTTTTTGTGAATTGTATTTGCAAGATAGGGTCCCTCATTAGCCTGGAACTAACCAAGTAGGCCAGAATGATTGGCGATGAGCCCGAAGAATTCGGTTGTCTCAGCCTCCCCAGAACTTGGATTTCAAGCATGTGTCATGCAGCTTGGTATATTTTGCTTGTGTTCTGGCTATCAAATTATGTACTTGTATTTGATGAGGCAACCACTTTACTGAGAATTATCTCCCTAAGCCTAAAGCAAGAATTTTTTTCTTTCTTTAAAATATTAAGTCTCTTATTTCTTGAGATTAATATACTTATATCATTTCCTCCTGCATGCCCCACTCTTTCCCCAAACTCTCCCAAACATCCTTCCTTGTTCTTTTTTCAAATTCATGGCCTCTTCTTTTTAAATTATGTGTGATTATGTGTATGTGTATATATATATATATATATATATATACACACACACACACACACACACACACAGATACTTACACATATATACATATACATCTCCGTCTGTATAATACTTCTCTGTTTTGTTTGTTTTTGTTTTGTTTTAGAGACAGGGTCTCGCCATGTAGCTCTTGTTATCCTAGAACCATTTAGACCAGGCTGGCCTCAAACTCAGAGATTTGCCTGCCTCTGCCTCCCAACACAATGCCTGGCTGATGATTGATATATATATATATATATATATATATATATATATATATATATATATATATATATATATATATGATTTTAGTGATTTTATTAGGTAACCAATTGGTGTGAGATTGCATCATCTTAGATTGTCTCACCAAAATGACTTCTTAAAGATGAGCTGAACAAGAATGACAACAGTAAACAGTAAAGTATACACAGGAAAGGCCATGAGGCCTCAAGCTACACAAAGTACTACAGGCAACTAAGCAGTGCTGAAGGTTGGAGAGGAGCAGTTTTCTTAATGCAACAAAGTTTATGAATGTTCTATGTAAAGTAATGTATTTCAAAAAAGTGTTTTAGTAATTTTTAGATGACAGGAGTGGAAGATTGAGTTTCTCTCAAAATAAATTCAGCCTTTTCCGTTTTTCAAATCACTTTTCTTGTACATCAGATTGAGTAAATTGTGAGAAACTTGACTCTTCAGATTTCAGATACTAAGGAAGCAATTGAGTTTTGGGTATGTGACATAAATTACCAATTCTACTCATGTTTAGGTGGAAGGGTTTTTCTGATATTTTTATAGAACTATTCCATAGAAAAATTGTTTTTAATAATTGTCATTTATTGTATATTTAGAATGTTCTTTGCTCCACTTATATCAACTAAAATTCTCTATAATATATCTGATAAGAAAGTATTATGTCTGTGTTTGTTTTTGAGACAGCACTTACCTGCACTTTCCAGACTGGTGTAAAACTGTCTAATCCAAGCAGGGCTTGAACTCAGGAGCTGCTGCCTCAGCTGCCCAAGTGCTGAGATTATAGGTATTCACAACTATGGCTACTTTTGTTATTTATAAATGAAGAAATTGATATTCAAAGGAATTTTAGCTACTTTCACAAAACAGTAAAAGATTAACCTGAGGCTTTTCCGAGTCAGTTTTCTTTAACAGTGCAGCCCCTGGTAAGTGGGCCATATACCAGTGGAATGTTACCTGTCCAGAAATATATGGTTGCACAAAATAGACTTGATGGATGTAAATAAAAAGGGAAGACATATAGTTGGCTGGGTGTACAGAGAAGGGGTGTTCAATCTGGGAGGATTGGGGAATTTGTGATGAGCGTGGTCAAAACACATGCAATTCTCAAAAGTTTCACCATCACAAGGAATTGTTATATATTCAGTGGCGAGAAGCTTCCAATTGTTAGTTGTAACTGAATGCATGCATTAGTAACCATCTACCACCTTGTAGAAAGGGACTGAGTGATCATGTACATATAATAGAGAAATAACAAAGCTGCAGCATGGAGAATGGAGAGATATATCTCCCTGAAGACATTAATTAACCCCATGAATTCATCCATACATGGAAGGGGAAGCCTCTCTAGATTTTCTTAAACTAGTGTCAATTCAAATGGTTAATCTCCTTGGAAACTAACCAGTTGCTTTTAGTAAGCTATTTGCTATAATGATAGTGTGCTTACTGATGACAAATATTTATTTTTTGCTGAAATTGTTATATAATTATATGATATATTTATTTAATTTTTGTATTATTATAGTATATCTTGTTAACTCATTTTGGGTATTTTGAAGGCTGGAAGTATTATTTCTGTGTATCTTCACTAATTATGTATTTACATGTAGAATAAATTAATAAATAGCCATAAATTGTGTTCTGTATTACATTTAATATATCTCCATTCCTCAAGTGATAGACTTCTGTTTTATTTGTGGTATCCCAATGACATAAATATTGTGTCAGCTAGGTTATGAAATGGTACCTAGTGAGAGTCAGCTAGAATTCATTACATAACATTCAGTCATGTAAACTATTTTCTAAGTTTCAGATTATATTAAATATTTTAAAGACAAAATAAAAAATACTGATCTTGTGATTATGATCTAGAAATAAGATTAGAATTTACATTTATAGCAATTTTCTCCTCTGTAGTTGCAATGTGAACTTGTGTTACATGCTAATAGAATATGGAGTCTTTGCTTGTTCAAACATAGATTACACAGGGTCTTCAGGTTGTTATTGTTTCTACTAAAGTTTTGGGGAACTTACTTTAAAGAAAAGTCTTAGTGATTTTTTCCCTTTCCAATAAAGCCCAAAGAAATTGTCATTTTAATATAAGTGAATGTAATGTCCTATGTATAGACAGAGATCATTAATCAAGCATGAAATTCTGAGGCACTGGCCTGTGAAAAGTGTCCTCCATGACAAGAACATTGCCTTATTTTCCTTTGCTAATGCAGTTCATCTGCCCAGAAGAGTGACTGTAAATCAAAAAGCATCGATTGCCTGTAGCTCTTCATCTATGGGTAGAGAGCCTTGTGACATTTCTGCCACCTACATTAGCATGTCGCCTGGTATTGTCATTGTTCCAATCTTGTTTAGACTACCATACTGTTGAGATTTCATGGGTGATATTTCCCTGCTCTAAACAAAAGAAACAATCTCACACCAGGTACCTTGGTGTAATAGATTGCTACTGTAACAGATTCCTAACTTGTAACAGATTCCTACTGTTCCTTTTTGCCCTCTAGCACAGAAAAGAGTAAAGAAAGTTAGAAGGAAAGAAAGAAAGAAAGAAAGAAAGAAAGAAAGAAAGAAAGAAAGAAAGAAAGAAAGAAAGAAAGAAAGAAGGAAGGAAGGAAGGAAGGAAGGAAGGAAGGAAGGAAGGAAGGAAGGAAGGAAGGAAGGAAGGAAGGAAGAAATAAATCTCCACTGCCCTTGTAGCTGCCTTGAATGAGAGAAAGAGTGAAAGGAAGAAATCTTCATAGCCTCTTTTGGTTATACTAAGCTTGGAGGACAGGAGCTGAACTAGCTAGCATCTCACAAACTAACCCACAAAATGCCAACTCCACCCGACACCTGTTCACGTTTATGTTCTAAGCAAAGTTCCCAGAAGTTCAAGCAGTGTGCAACCATAAGGAAAGCTGCAGAGGACAAACATCTTATTCAAAGCATCCTGCTGCACCTCTGGTTCTTACAATCTTTCTGCCATCTGCGAGTGGGAGAATCAGTCTTCTGCATGGATGAGCTTCATAACTGGTTTTCCAATACCAAATGGTCAACCTTAAAATACTACACATACTAGCAATACTAAATGTACTCAAGAGGTTTTGTTTATATATTTATATGTATTTACAACATGTAATATTAGTAATTAAAGAAATGGAGGGGCATAAAGTTGGTTGGGTAGGGAGGTAAGGTGTGGAGGATCTCGGAGAAGTTGGGGAAGTGGCTGAATATTGTAATATATTGTTTTAAGCAAAGCAACTAAGCATTGAACATGTGTTTCATGAGTGAAAGAATTGAATGGAAAATTTTCCTGTTAGATGTGTGAATGTACAAAACAAGCAGAATAAGAAAACTAAACTTCAATTCTGTTGTACAAAAACTTGGACATCATATCCTACCATAATGTTGTATTTGCATTTTCTGATGTATCAGAGGGGGGAATCACTGGAAGAAGTAATAAAAATGTTTACTTAATAAATGAATTATTTCACTGTAAAATAGTTCATAGTAACAAAACATTGGAAATAATATAAATACTAAGGAATAGGATGTTAATTGGAACAGCTATGCTATATACATATAATAGAGTCACCAGTAAACACTAAAGTTACATTAAGTGGCAGTAAAATTGAAATGATCCATATAAAAATTAGGATAGAAAATTTCTTTCTTTATGTGATGACAAGGAGTGTGTTTTGTTGGTTACTGCTTCATACAACAAATGTGTCTTTCACATAGTGATATTTCCATCAAGTAAAGCTTTTATGATGAGCACAATGCCAGTGGATTGAGTTTAGGGTAGGGAAGGCACCGATGAGAAAAAATATCCCACCAACAGGAAACTCTCTTTGTTCTACTCTTTCTTCTTCCTATCAATAGTTTAGGGGATTCACGCCTGAAGTATGAACACAAATAATGAAGACTTTTACTTTCTCTGAAAAAGAAATGGAAAATATGGTACTCTACGTTTTCCTATGCCACATAAAGAAACACAAAGGTACAAAAGACACCTTTCCTGGTACAATTACATGTCTATTTCTGTTTATTTAATGAGTCCATGGGAGTGAAGCTCTAATGTTTCCATGGAGGATGTATTAATAAATAGTGCAACATTCTCCACAATGGCTATCATGTTTTGACATTGCCTTTTAATATTTAACTGATGAATCTTTTACTATGATTCCATGAATACCCAAGAATCAAGCCTCAGATATTATCAGGCAATACAACTTGTTTTAAAGAACATAGTTGACTTTATGAAGTCTTCAAAGCTCAGCTCATTTTTTTGTGATGCAGCAACTTTTCTAACTCTCTCCCAATATATAAACCTCATCCTTGTCCAGAATATATGTTTTTTTCCATATTATTGTCTTATATAATTTTATAGTTTAATTGAATACATTTGGATGCCACTTTAGTTCTCATGATAGCTTATGAATAATGACTATATTGGAAATGACAATGTAAGAGTTTAATTTACCAAGTATCACTTTAAAGTAATGCTAGAGTCCTGATCTCTAATATGTCCATTACTTATACCAGAAACAATACACATTTTTACATAAGAAGTTATAAGTCCCCAATACATAAAGTCCATATGTAGCAGATATACACAATACTGCTTGCTGTGATCTATTAAGAAAGTATAGACAAGTGGTGGTGGCACACGTCTTTAATCCCAGCACTTGGGAGGCAAAGTCATACTGATCTCCACCCTGGACTACGGAATGAGTTCCAGGACAGCCAGAGTTACAACAGAGAAACCCTGTCCAAAAAAAAAAAAAAAAAAGCATGTTACCCATTAAAGTATAAAAAAATTGTTTTAAAATTTTGATTTGTGTTGTCCTTGCCCATAGCCAATAAATAGTTTTATTCAACCACTTGAACAACTCAAGTATAATATACTTAACTCAATTATCCAACTGAAGCTTTATTAACAGAAATATATTCTAAAACAGTTTTTAAACTAATATTGTGAATTTTGAGGGCTTTAACTATGCTATAGACATTTGTATTTGGGAGAAAATCTAGCTAGTATCTTATAATTTTTATTAAATTTAATCCACCAGTCAAATAAACATCAATTCTCCATCTATTCTGTGCCTAGTTGATATATTTAGGGCCATGAACAAAGTTTAGTCCTCTACAATTAGAATTTTTGGCATGCTATAGAAAGAGACCCTAAGCTAAAATTATTAATGGAAGCTAATTTTTGATGTTTGAAAATGAATTAATTCACTGAATTATTTAAGGAAACTAAAAAGAAATGTGTCATTACTTTCATGTCTTGTTTCTTCAGAAATAATAAAGTTCAACAGTTGCATGTAATGGTATCATTTGTTGCTATATCTTTGTTGTTCAGCCAATAGTCTTGAACATAACATACTATTGATTAAATAAAGGTTTCATGGATTATCTTGCTAATAAAAATCATACTCCTCCCAAAAAAATAACTTAAAAAACAAATGTAGTTGTAGATTCATGCCAGACATAGCTCTTGGTTGAGAGCAAACCCATTTATTCTTTTGTCTAATTAAATCATTGGTTCTCGCCCAGAGCCCTGGAGCCCTAGAGCATTTTTGGCATCCATACAATCTACTCTTAATTCTAGAACTGGAATTCTACAGCCTCCATACAATCTGGAATGTTTAAGCTTTCACAGCTGATTGAGTCACTAGTCACTTGCTCTCTCTGAACTCAGAGTCTTCAGATTCTTCTGTGTCTGTGTGAGCTCTTAATGCCCCATTCTGCCTGCCTTTATAACTGACTGCTTCAACTAACTGCTCTGTAACTCACTCCAGTCTCATCTTCTGTAACTCCTCAATTCACTCAACTAATTCTGTAACTTCTCTGTCAACTGATTTCAGTGTGCTTCTCAACTGACTCTTCTGTTTGCTTCAGACTCTTCTTACTGACTGCTTCAACTGACTCTTGATACAAACTCTAACTTGTATCAAACTCTCCTTAACTGAGCTGAGAGCCCACCTTTTCTCATGAGAGTTGGGCATGTCCTTACTCTGCTAACTCTTCCTTTGATTAGTCACTTTGTCTGCCATTCACTCTGACTCATCTCTGACTTCACCTCCTGTGTGACACTGTCTACTTCTGAGTTCTGCTTCCCATGTCTGCACTTCCACTGTTTTTTTCCTAGTGATTAAACTGTTTTCTGCTTTCACCACTGCTTTCTGAATACTGGGATTAAAGATGTGTAGTATATATTCCATCCAGATTACACAGGCCTCTGAATGGAGTCCTGGCATGTAGACCTTAGCTTTCACACAGGACTATTCCTCTACACAAATTAATTGGTAATATTTGCTTACAAGAATGTCAGGAATGGAATTTTGAAAATTGATGAGACTCATTTAGTCATATTCATTCAAACTAAAGCTCACCAAAGACCAATGAATTATGTATAATCAATAATTTATTTGAATCTTAATTTATAATTCAGTGGCAATGTTTTGTGTGAATATTTGTAAAGAATAACATCACTAAAATATATATTTTCAAGGATTTATTTTTGAAGATTAGAGTGAAAACAGGACTTTGACAGTATAAATATAAGAAGATAAATATGATGCACTGCAGTGTATCATGTCATGGAGTATTTAAGCCTCTATGTGGTGCAAGGATGGATAGGGATGTGTGTGCTACACTCATGCCATTTAAAGGCAACTGTAAAACAGTAATTGATGACTTGATCAGTGCAGTATATTTCACGAGAGTGGGAAGCTACATGACATACCTCTGAGTATCCAAGGGGAAAACAACCTAACGTGGTGAAGCACAGTACATTGAAATTATTGCATATAACGACAGACTATAAATAACCTGTACGTAACCAGTCATCCTGCCATAAATTCACTTTTACTGTAGATTTAATGCTAGCCTTCCCTATATTGAAAATTGAAAGATATTAATAGGTAGTCTTTTTCTATTAATATACATGAGATTATTTGAACCTAAACTACAAAATTCAATGCAGAGTTAAACAACTGGATTGTTTGTTCTGATACAAGACATAAATGATTTAGGGTGGTGAAAAGCCTTGTATCCTACTGACCTGATGATGACTTCTAGTACCTGTATAAGATCTTGAGAAACTTAGGGAACACTGATAGTATTAGTTACGAAGGGACACCGTACCACATTCCCTCCTCACAACCACTCCATACACCCCTTCTTAAATTGTTTTTCTGCTTTTCAATCAGTGTAAAAATTTCACAGAATAAATGCAGGGTAATCTACCTGGCACCAACCTTGGCTTGACAGACTTATTTTACCAGCTGGCTACTTACTGACACAACATCAATCAAAATAGTTACGTTATTTTTTAGATTTTTCCATGGAACTACCTACACATTGCTGAAGTAGTGTTTTATTGTTAAAAAGCAAACGCAGTTAAACCTAAACAAATGACCAGTTATGTCACACTCATAAAATTTAATACTTCAAAGACTGGCATTCTATCAGGATAGATTTCCATCATATTTTATTCTTAAATAAATCTCTATGCAAATGTAACAACTATATGCACTAGGTGGCTCAAATCCTAGTCAATGTAGCTTTCATACTTACTCATTTGGGAAAGAATGGGCATTGACTCACAGAAAGAGGGAAAAAAAGAAGACATTTCTTCCTTCATAAGATGATGATTTTATTGGTCTTAATTTTCTTTCAATTTTCCTCCATATTCTTGCACATAGCTTGATAAATGCACAGAAATAACACAAAAATAAGAGACAAGAAGAGTGATTAAAATATAGGAAATTAGACTCAATCTGGATGGTTTGTGCTCATATTCTTTCATTTTATGTTTGATTGCCATTGGCTATATGCTTTCATTTCTATACCTGCAAAGTGGTCAGCATTAGCATCTAATTACTAAGTTTTGAGTGCCACATCTGGCAGTACTATACATATGCAACTTGTCACAGTACAGAGTACAACACACTCTGAAACTATAGCTCTTCTTCCTAGGAGACTTAATCATGCCATTACCTACTATGACTTTTAACTAGTTGACAATAAATACAGAGAAATAATGGATGTCATTATGTGCAAAAGAATAAGAATTTTATTTTAGTTACATCAACATAGAGTTATAATTGTAATATAACAATTTCTTCCCATTATTGTCCAGAGGTAGAAAACTGAAATGCAAAAGAGTAATTAAATGACTCGAAATCATGCATGATTGACATCCAAAAGAACCGTGCTTATGAGTTAGGGCTCATGTTTGCTATCACACACCCTCTTTGATCAAAAGAGTAAAAGATGGTGTAGAAAACAATTATTACTGAGAAAATGAACAAGATAAAGGAGCAGAAACTTCATGATTGTCTGCCCTACACATGGGCAATGTTATGCAATGCTGATTTTTTGATGTATAGAGCTGACATAATCCTCACCATAATCCATAATAAGATATTTCACCCTCTCTTTTTAGTGCTGAAAAAATGAACGACAGCCTTGTGCATGTTAGGCAAGTTTTCTAACATTAAGCTATACCCTAGCTGATTTCCTCTATTTCTAATTATAACATTAACTATATATATACATATACATATATATATATATACATACATAAAAGAAGAATTTTAAAAGAATATACCTCAAGAAAAAAATTACGCAAAAGAAACAAGAAGCCCTGAAAACCCAACAAGTAAACATTTTTTTCATATCCTACATTGTAAGAAAATGATATTCAGAAATTAATGTTTATTACTCCATGAATTTTTATCTTTGTGCTACATGTTTACTCAAAATAGCATTATTCAATGTATCTTATCATCCTTATATAGTATTGTACTTTACTCCTTAAGAAGTTGGTTTTTCAATCAAATGCATTATGAGGCTCATCATTCTGTTAAATTTCACTCTATGATCTGATTCCATTTAAATAAAAGAACAAATTTTTTTATATACTCAGTTTTAAGTAAATATCAAATCTAACCACTTTTCTTGTTGAAGATCTTTTTTCCCTGATGTCACATGTAATGTTTCTTTCTATATCATCTAACATCATACAAGTGCCATGTGTACCTGTGCAGAATGGTGTACAAGATGGTTTCTGTGGAACTGAAAAGCTACAAAGGGAGTAAGCATCTCAACTGCACTAGGTATTGTCACATCTAGAGATTGATATTTTGTTTGATAGTTGTATTGTTCATGTCTTCTTCCAGTTCTTGAAAATTATTTCATTTTTATGACTTTATTATAAACATTAATGAATATATTAAAATTCATAAATATTAACCAAAACGTTTGTACTTCCTGTATATTATTTTGTAGCTAGTTCCAGTGAAAGTTCACAAGAATTGTTTCCATTGTTTATTAGTAGGGTAAATTTTTTAAATTACCATAGAAAACATCTGTTGACCTGGTATGGGTTAAGAGTTCTATGCTATTTATTTCTACATGGGTTTTAAATTGTCATCTTGCTCAAGGTGAGACTAGGGCATGGAATAATGACCACAATACAGTGAACACTTTATTTATCAAGTCAAGCAAATTACATTTTATCAGAAGGCCAGTGAAAAACACTATGGCACAATGTAGACAGAAGAGTGACTCTTAACTAGATAGATAAGAGAGGGTAGGAAGGGGTCCAGAAGTTGGGAGATTACAGAGTGCAGGGAGAGGTATAGAAAGCAGGAAGGGTACTGAGCATGGGGAGGAGTACAGAGGGCAGGAAGTGATGCATAGTTATGTAGTTTAGGTCCCAGATAACAGAAGTCTGACCCAGTGCAGATAAGCATGTTTTCACAGTTGTATTGGGAGTTACAGGCTGCTAAGACTGTTGTGAAGACTACAGCTGTAGGGTCTCTCAAGATCTTTCATAAGCATTTATTTGCATATTGTTATGTTTCACAAAAGTTGTGAATTTGAAACAGGCAGACATAGGTTCTGAAATGTATTTGAGCTTAGTTTGCATCATTAAAATCCACTCTATTTTTATGGGGCCTGCTTAGAAAGCAAATCTAAAATAAAAACAAATCAAAGGGATAATTTAATCAATTCAAATCAGTATCTATTTGCTGAATGGCACTTGGTTATAAAAGTCATTGCCTCTACTCTTCAGAGGTAGGAAGGAAAGTGAACCAGGACAGAGAAATGGAGAATTGAATGAAGTACTGCCTCTCAGGAGATGAGATTTTGTCAGCTCTGTCAAAGAAGCAGAGATGTGTTACATTTATCATCACTGTGACCCAATATACTTGACAGAAACAATTTAGGAAAAAAGAAAGATTAGCTTTGATGAGAGGCTAAAGGGCATCATTTCATAGAGAGTGCATTGGAACAGCTAACATCACAGGAGGCAAAAAGCCTAGCAGAGCTACAATCCAAATAGACCATGGTACAACACAGACCACCAAAGACAAAGTCTCACTGACCACTGCTTTCAACCTTGCCTAGCTATGCAAACACAGACCAATACCTCTCAATAGACCTCCTAAATTTTAAATTCATCATGGATGAACCTACTCATTAGGTCAGAGCCTTCATGATGTAATTATACCTGGAAATATCCTCACAGGCACACCTAGATTTTTGTCTCTGTTAATCATTTGTCAATCTAATCAGATAGACAATTATGATTAACTACTGTAAGAGATGGCACATGCTATAAGGGCTCCACAATAAAGCATCTAAAGAAAGCACACTGGGATTTTATTCTGTCTTCTTGCAATACATACCCAGGGCCAACAACTTTCAACTTCAAAAGGAAGCTAGACTAATCCTAACTCTAACCCTGACACTATCTCTAAATTTGTCTAACCCCTAACATTGGATCTAGTTGATGACATCTACATAGATGCAGCTTTGAGGAGCAAGGCCAGGTATACAAGAGTGCAAAAGAGATCTGGAGATGTCCAGGGGTATATCATCTCCAACCATGATAATGTAAGTAGAATCCCTATTTATACAGTAATACAGGCATAACTCCAGGAATTCTATGATTCTGCTTGTGGCCTTATATCTAAATATTATCTTTATACCCAAACTGAAAGATTTCAACAAACAGCTGTCTAACTGAGTTTTGTATCACACAGATACCAAAGATGTTTTGGATTCTTTACATCACGTAAAGTTTTGATGTCCTATTTGATCACATTAGCTATGTGTAATGGTTTCAATAAGAATTGTTCCCCCACAGACCCATAGATTTGAATACCTGGTCACCAGGGAGAAGAACTATTTGAAAGGATTAGGAGGTGTGGCCTTGTTGGAGGAAGGGTGTCAGTGAAATTGGTTATTTTTTTTCTTGACAATATCTCTTGACCTCAGAAACTCAATGTTTGCTGGACCTTTGCAGCCAAATTAACAATATGCCTTGAGATCATTTAAGATTATGTACTTAATCTGCTGTCCTACTATGTAATAAGCCTGGTTTAATTTAACCTGCCATTAAAAGAGAGCAATATATCCAACTTTATTGTTCCTCGTATTTCCCATGTAATCAGCACTTAAAACATAAGTTAAATGCATACTTTTAATCTTAAATTACATACTTTTTCAAGGCCATTCACTCAGGATAATATATATATATATATATATATATATATATATATATATATATATATATATATATATGAATGTGCATGTATGTGTGTGCACGTGCACTTGTGGGGGTGTGGGGGTGTGTTTGTGTGCTGTAATCATTTGTTGAAAGGAGACAATAGGTTTAAAGTAACCTTAAAGAGAACAAATATTCACCATGAATGTTGGAAGAAGCATGAAAATATAGATTGACAACACATGTTTGCAGTTTTGTTTACTACTCTGGGTCATTTGGGGTCATTGAAGTAATTCCTTCCCCCTTTGTAAAGCTCTGTTTAAGACAGCTGTAAAGAATTATTTATTTTCCCAAACCATGTTTTCTGTGCTGTTCAACAAATATAAGATACAGCCTTTTGTTATAGACGGGCACAACAGACATCAGACACATACACATCAAGTACACATAGTGTCAGATACGCACAAGGACAACAGATAAACTACAGACACACCTGTAACCACAGACTACTGACAGACGGAAACATAGGGAGCAAACTGAAGAATTAAAATTTGAATTTGCTCTTGGTCAAACTACTGTAAGAGGAAACTGCTTTGTGTTTTTATTCCTTAATGAAACATCAACTCAAGAAAATTAAGAGAGGAGATATTACTAAGGAGAGTCACAGGAAAACCAACCTGGGATAAGCCACTTAGAAAGGCCACATAAACACCTAGGGGTCATAAGAGCGTACCCACAGATTCAGATCCCAGTGGAGCCATAGCTACAAGTTAGGGCAGTTGTCTCAAAGAGGAAGCAGACAGCCTTGAGTCAGGAGGATTCCATTTCATCCCATCTCTCAGGCAACTCCTGCAGATCCACATTTCGAAGCATGAAATACAACTCTGCTCTGAAGAATTGGCTTTTCCAGGAGGTGGGTAGAAAATAAAGTCAAACAGGCTGATGCTAATTAAGCTCCAACAATGCACTCATTTGCCTTAACCCAAACAAATTACAAATACTGTTTTTCTCTTGATGTATTACAAAATCCTGTCATCCAGATAAATAATAGATGAATGTGATGCAACACTTTTATTTTTATCTCATATTGGAAAGATTTGGGTCATAACAGCAAACAAATATTACAAATAAGTCCATGAAGCAAAAGATAAATAGTAAGGTTGCAATTTGAGGAAATTAAAACTTTGCACTAAGGGACATAAAATACTGGAGATTATTTTTCCCCAGATAAAATAATTGTGATTATGAAAATTGGAGCAGGGTACAATGTGCAAGGAGGCAATAAGAGGAAAACAACTAATTCTGGGATTCTGGGGTAAACCATTGAAAAAAGTTAAAATTAGGGCTCATAGAAAATAACCAATTAATTACAAAAAATTATTTGGAAGCTAATAGTATTATTTTAAATAAATAATGTGCTTTCTATGAAAAATGATCATATCATAAAGAGACTGTTTTTCCTTTCCTTTTTGCAAGCATTCTGAGGAATAACCCCAAAATAAGAACACGGAAGCTTACTAACAAGTTTGTCAAGGAGATAAGTTTAATGGAGTTTCTGCTCCTGGCTTGAAGGCAAATGTGTTTGCTCTGCCTCTGTGTTATCAGCGGCCATCTATTGCAGAACAGAGAAAATCGCCAACAGAACTCTCGCTCACCTTCACTAGCTAGGTATTTATTTCAGGAAAGATTTCATTTTGTGTAACCTTTGTTTTCATTATGTTTTGTTAAACAGAGCCACTAAATAAAATTTCCTCATTCCCCTTGCTTGCTTAATCCCTAATTCTACACAGATAAATCTCATATAATTAGCTTGAGCTCTGGAAAATAGTGTTGCCTAGCACACACCAAATGGGGTTTATGCCATGCCAAAGGAAATTACAGCCTGTTGTGGGAATAGAAATGCTTTATTGGGAATGCCTTGCCTGTGGCTATGCACGAATTGAAGAGGGAGCACAGGAAATTATTTTAGCTCCGAAATATTTTTCCCTAGTCAATGGTATAATATTTTACTCTCATTCATTTTCTTTGATATTGAGTACCTAATAATATTGTTTTGACTATGCTTTAATTATGCCAACAAAATTATTGTAGAGGAAATATTAGAAGGTATCCATCCAGATATTTGAGTTAGCTATTTCCTCCTTGGGGCCTAGCACAGGATTGGTACCCACCAATAACTGTATTATGAAAAATGGGAAATAGCAGTATAGCTCTCTGAGAACATTTCATGGAAATTCTTCTATTCTTGCCTTCTGTTCCAGGATCCTAGCATTTCTTCCCATTCCCACCCCCATTAGAGATTCAGTCAGATGCTTGGATTTATTGTCCTGGATATAAACTGACATTCTTAGGGACATAGTAGCAAGTTCAAAACTATGCAACAGTACACACACACACACACACACACACACACACACACACACACAAACTGTACACAAGGGAATAATGAAGAAAAAAATGGAGGCTCAATAGATAGATAGCTTTCAGATATCTATGGTCATTCTATGGTATACTCAGAGATTCCATCCAGGAGAACTTGCAGGTTCTTGCCATGATCCCCAGATAATCAAGTGCTTGTAAATAGGCTTGTACACCCTTCTGAATAGTTTAAATTGCTTTAAGGCTACTTATAACATGAAATATAAAGTAACCACTGTGTAAACAGTTATTGTACTGCATTATTTAGGGAGTAATGATAAGGAAAGTATCTGTACATGCTCCATATAGATGTAATTTTACTTTTCTGTGATTGATTGAATCCACAGATATGGAATTCAGGAATACAGGGGACTGATTATTTATAGCCTAAGATAAAAACAGACAGTAAATTTCAGAATAAAAGTCAAGGTGTTTGTCTCAGTTATTTATTTGCTAATGTTCAGTTTATGTTAGGAAAATCAATTCTACACACACACACACACACACACACACACACACACACACATACACACACACACAAACTATACACAAGGGAACAATGAAGAAAAAAATGGAGGCTCAATAGATAGATAGCTTTCAGATATCTATCGTCATTCTATGGTATACTCAGAGATTCCATCCAGGAGAACTTGCAGGTTCTTGCCATGATCCCCAGATAATCAAGTGCTTGTAAATAGGCTTGTACACCCTTCTGAATAGTTTAAATTGTTTTAAGGATACTTATAACATGAAATATAAAGTGACCACTGTGTAAACAGTTATTGTACTGCATTATTTAGGGAGTAATGATAAGGAAAGTATCTGTACATGCTCCATATAGATGTAATTTTACTTTTCTGTGATTGATTGAATCCACAGATATGGAATTCAGGAATACAGGGGACTGATTATTTATAGCCTAAGATAAAAACAGACAGTAAATTTCAGAATAAAAGTCAAGGTGTTTGTCTCAGTTATTTAATTGCTAATGTTCAGTTTATGTTAGGAAAATCAATTCTACACACATAAACACACACACACACACACACACACACACACCCCTATGGCCCACCACAACCCTCCTGAATCAAGAGTTCAGGCCTTTCTGCCCAGCATTCTGTGTCACCAAGCCCTCCACGGAATTTTAATGTGACTAGAATTTGAGAGGCACTTATCTAGAAATTCTTCCAAATTACTGAGTGCATATTTTGTGTGCAGATTGGTTATTCAGTGAAATATCCATGATCCTAAAGGACAAAGAATGCAATGATTTGAGAGGAATTGATCTCATGGAAGTAACAAAAGTTGAAGCAATGCACATTTCACCTTCCTACAAAAGGAACTGTCATTGTTCCTTTTGTGTCTTGAATAGCTGATGTACTTGCTATGTCTGCACAACTCCATCTTATAGAAAGTGTCTCAGGTAAGACAAGAGCAGCACGACCTAACTTCCCCCTGAGGATTCTTCTAGTTGAGACTGGAATGGCTGTTCTCTTTCCTAGCTCATTATCTTAGCGAAAGCATGTGAGCTAAGAATTGCTCTTAGCCATGCTCACTGCTAAGATATCTTATTTACAGTAGTGTGGCCATCTCTATTTCCAGTGCAGACTTCTTGGAACTCTAACTCCGATTGTTGTAGTCTATCATCTCTCCTTGTAAGAACTATTGGACCAGATTCTTGATTTCTCCCAAACACTCTTCTCAAATACACTTCTCTTTCATTTCTTTTCTAAGTAAATGACACACCAAGCAACTCTCTGCTCAAGGATCCTGTGTGTGAATCACAGTTTGTTCCTCTGATGTACCAAATCCAACTCATTAACAAGCCCCATCTACTTTAAATATATCTTATATTGAATAATTTCATGCCAGCTAAGAGTTATTAACTATCAAAGATTTTGCCTTTATGTTTTATTTTGTTTGTTTGTTTCCTCTCTTAGTTGTTTATAGCCCATTTACTACTATAATGTTATTCTTAAAATTTAAACCTTATTTTTTGCATAAAATCTTTCTGTGTCAAAACCCAGATAACACTTTTTGAAAAAGTTTTTTTCCATGTTTCTGTAACAAAAGTGAAACAAAAGAGAAGGGTGTATTTCATCTCACAGTTCAAAGGTAGAATCTGTTCTGACATGGAAATAGAGGGAGCAGGATCCTGGGTATTATGTCCCATTTACAACCAGGAAACACAGTGACAAAAGCACACTCAGCACACATTCTCATTATACAGTCTAGAATCCCACATTTCTTCTCTTCGGAGTTAATTAAACAAATCAAGGTAAACCCCAGAAGTTAACATATGTAACTCCTCACAGGTGTGCCTGGAGCAATGTCTTCTAGGTGATTCTAAATCCCACCACATTTATTAACAATTAACATTAACCAAAACCTTATATTACCTGCTAAATACAAATAAAGACTTAAAAATGGTCCCCGTCTAGTTGACTCAGTATTGCTTATAGTTCTGTTGCCCATCCAGCTGAGGGTGGTCTCTGTCCCTTTCCTATTGTAATATAGCTTCTGTCTGTGGTTTAGGGAACAGAACACAGGGTATACAACTAAACAAGTAGTTTTCTACTGAGATATGTTCACTATCCACTTAGATCACTTTTGTCTTAGAGTCTTTATGATTTTTTAGCCTTTCTTCTAGAGTTTTTCAACTCACACTTCTGAGTTGTTATTTCCATAAAGTTCTCTGTTCTTACCTCAAATGCCACCTTAACTTAACTTAATGCCCCCTCTTCAGAGACGTGCCCAGTCACATTACTCAAAGTACTCTTGTTTATGCTCCAAGCATAACCTATTTTTTTCTGATTGTTTAGCATTTTTTGTTTGTTTCTCATAGAATTATTTTATTTTGCCCAAATATCTGTCATCAGTTTTTCCTTGTAATTAGCATTAATATTTAAATACTTTTAAGAGAACAAAAATGCTCTGTATTTCAGGTGCTGGGACTTAAACCTAAGGCCTCTTACATGCTTGGCAAGCATTCTGCCACTGAACTGTATATGTGGCCCCTAAAATACTATTTAATAGTGTTTTAGAGCTGAGGTTTGGCTTAGTGACAGAATGCTTACCTAATGGGCACAAGGTCTTGGGTTCAATCTCAAGCACTGTAAATAAATGAATTAATGAACAAATAAATAAGTGATATGTTTCAAAGAATAGTTTAGATAACATAATTCATTTTTCCTCAGCTATGCTTATTTTCTGATAATATAAACAGACAGAGTTATTCAATCTGGTAATTCTGGCATAAATGACATCCCATGGTAGTATACAGTAATAGTACTCTCAAATGTACCAAATTAATATAATATTATATATCAAATTAAATAATTTCATGCAAGTCAGCTCCTCTGGCAGAAAAAAAAATCAAAATACCAAAAAAGTCATTTTAGGTTTTGTTAAGTAGAATGAAATAGATTTATCTACATGCACATAGAGTGGATTTGTAATCTGAAATTTGTTCATGTATGAATTTATTCTTAATTAAAACTCTGGCTTTAATCTTTAAAATGGGGTGGAAAGGCTATGTAGATTGCTATACTCTCATGTGTAAAGCTATTTTCCCTGAATGCTACCGATATCTTAATTTGATGGTGAATGAATTTTAACAAAATGGATTAAATAAATCAATATAGTATGATGCCACATGAAGCAAGAAAAGCAAAGCACATATACAGAAAGAGAAACTTGTCTATACTCACGGATTAATTCAAGGCCTTTTGTGTTTCATGTTCCTTCTCTTTCTACACTGACCATCAGAATCAATAAAAAAAATCAGATTAATAAAAAATGCTTTATCTTCTTTCCCCTTGTTTCCTACTTCTAACGGTATAAAGTTCTGGCATAATTGCTTACCATACGAATATCATCAGGAACTGTCCTTGTTAGCTTTGATTGTCAAGTTCACATAGTCTGGAGTCAACTGTGGGGAAAGTATTCATTGAGGAATTGCCTAGGTCAGATTGGCTGTGGGCATGTCTGTAGAGGATGGTTGTGATTATTAACTGATGAAGGAGGGCCCAACCCACTGTGGTTGACACCATCCCTAGGCAGGTGATCCTGAGATGTACAGGAAAGTTAGTTAAGCAGGAGGGAGTCAGAAAATAAGCCATAGAACCAGGCATCAAGAAGTGTTCCTCCATGATTTCTGCCTCTGTGTTCCATTTGAATTCCTACTCTGACTTCCTTTAATAATGGTCTATGACCTGGTAGTTAAGCCAAATGAATCCTTTCTTTCCCAGTGTTTTTATTACACCAATGAAAACAAAGCCAGAACACACACAAAGACAATTAAATTTGCTCCCTCTTGGACTGGAAAATTGCATGGGTTCCTTATGCATCTTGGAAAGGCTTTTTTATTATTCTTATCATCATCATTATTATTATTGCATATGATTAGGAACAGACTTAAATCAACCGTTACGTGACCAGTCCCAAAGGGTAAAGGATTAGCTCTGGTCATGTCAATAGTCTCAACACAAATTTAACTTACTTGGCTAGAATGGTTATTGAAATTGCCAGAATTATATTTCTCCCAAACAATGAAACCAAATGCATAGTCACTTCAAGTAACCAACCACAGCTAGGGTGCTAATAGCCTTTTCAAAACTAATATATTTTTTCTGTCAAAAAATATTATATTTGTTGAATTAGTTGTAATACTAGTCTGCCTTAATGGAATTATAGAAGCAAAGCAGTATCTAGGTCATTTTAGATTAGCTTATTGCAGATTCTCATAGTCTACTGCAAAAAAAAATAATAAAATTCATAGTTTATTCATACTTCTATATTCTAAACAAAGCATCCAGCCTTTTTTGAAAAGCAAATTTCCTGGATGCTCATGGCTTCTCACACTTTTTTGTCCTTACTAGAAGGGACATATGTTTGTTTCCTCTTTGAATTGATATTTCCTGATCTTGACTAGAGTATTGGCTTGAATTTACCCTGTCTCAGTTACTGTCCTATTTCTGTGAAGAGACACCAGCTTATAAAAGAAAGCATGTAATTATATGCCCCAATTATGAGCTTTCTTGCAGTTTCAGAGGGTGAGTTCATGACCATTATACTTGGAAGCATGACAGCAATCAAGCAGGCTTGGTGCTGGAGCCATAGCTAAGAGCTTACATCTTATTCACAGCACACAGGAAAAAGAGATGGAGACTGGGGCAACTGTGGATGTTTGAAATCTCAAAGCTCACCCTCAGTGACATACCTCCTCCAACAAGGCCATATTCCTAAACAGTTCCATCACCTGGGAACCAAACATGCAAACATACAAGCCTATGGGGTCATTTTCATTCAAACCAGCACAGACCTCTTTCAAAACTCTCTTTTTTCTACCCAACTTGTTCTTCCCATTATTGATCATGCACATTCTTATTCTTATAGAATGGTTACAATTTGTAATTAGTCTATTTGTTTGCCATTTATTTGTCATGATCTTTCATTTTCTACTACTGAAAAAAACTGTTTCCTATGTTTCTCATTCTATCACATACTCACTTCTTCATAGGCACTCCAAAGTTTGTGTGAAGAATGAGTCGTTCAGTCACCAGAGGGAACAGAGACAACAGAGACTCATGTGAGCTACAGTGTTCATTGATCAAAATGCAAAGTTGTACTGTGATGTGAAAAACTGACTATAGAGTATATTTACAAAGATGAAGCAAAGTTAGACATGTAGGTCATTCCTTTAGTCTCTGCTTTGCTTCACTGATAGAGGTGAACAAAGTCTGTGTGATGCCAGATGGCTATATGTGTCCAGATGCCTGAATGATGTCCAGGTGCCTATGTGACTTCAGATGCTTGAGGGATATCCAGATGTTTTCAGAATGACCCCAGGTACCTGTGGGATGTCTGTGTGCTTGTGGGATCCCATTGTACCTGGGTGCCTTTAGGATAGGATGCCATAGTACCTGCAGATTGACTGGATGCCTGTGGAATGTACAAGTGCCTGTGTGGTGTCCAAGATGCCTGAAGGATGTCAGGGTGCCTACTGGATGGATGGGTGCCTGCAGGATATCTGAATCCCTGCAAGATACCGTGGTGCCCACAGAATGTACAGGTATCTGTGGGATGTCTTGGTGCCTGAGGGTTATTTACGTACCTGTGAGATGATATGGTACCTACGTGATGTTAGAGAGATCATGGGATGTCCATGTGCCTGTGGGATATCCAGATGCCTGTGGGTTGTTTGGGTGCTGTGTGATGTCCAGGTTCCTGTGTGATGTCTGAGTGCCTGTGGGGTGTCATAGTGCCTGCAGGTTGGTTGGGTTCCTACAGGATGTCATGGTGTCTATAGGATAGCTGGGTGCCTGCAGAGTGTCCGGAAGTCTACAGGATATCCAGCATGTGCTGGATGTCTGGGTGCTGTATTATATCTGGCTCCCTGTGTATATGAGCAATGAACCCCAACTTCAGATTGAACTTTATCTTGCTTAATCTCAGTTTCATGTAGGCCAGAAGGTTATCCATGATATAAGCTGCATACTGCCACCAAAAAAAACAGGATCATGCCTATGATTCATGCTCCTGCCACACAGGCTTGTTCTACCTGTCTGTCTGTCTGTCTGTCTCTCTCTCTCTCTCTCTCTCTCTTTCTCTCTGTCTCTCTCTGTCTCTCTCTCTATCTCTCTCTCTTTCTCTTGAAGGAACAAGGATGGGAGGATTAATCTGGGAGAGGGTGTGATCCAGATATATCGTATGAAACTCAAGTAATTAAAAGTATTATGTTGGGGGGAAAATAAAAAGGACTGAATAAATGCTTCTATTGTTTGTCCTGGCAAAGTATGGGTCTTGGCATTTTCAGCCAAGGAGCCATTTATGCTATTCAATACTCATCTTCTCTACGGGTTGAATTTCAAGCTTCACCAATAAAATAGAGTGGTTTACTGTGAACTTTTCATAGACACAATGTCTGAATAGTCAATAAAGCCATATCATTTCGGGAAAATTGCATGAGCCCTCTACATACCACTTTTCAAGTCTGTGATGTGGGTGGAAACAGTTCCTGTGGGGATTAATGAGCAACTCAAGACAGAGAACTAAGAACACTGCTTTGTTTGCAGATAGAACTCTTATTTTTACACTCTTCCACAGAGAACAAAATCCTGTCATTTAAAGAAAACACATGAAGGTACCTCACATTATGTTAATAGAAATACATGAGACACAAAAAGACAATCATTGAATTTTCACATATGTGGAAAGTAGAACAGAATTAACTCAAATGTGGAGTAATAATCAGTAGTTTATGAGAAGAAGTGAAAAAGAGAGATAAAAGAGATAAGATAAGCAAGGAAAAAGATACCTAATGTTGTGTGAATTATAGAAACAAAACAATGAACATAATAACAAGTACAATTGATATATGTTAATAGGACAACAGAAAACTGAATGGAAATTAGACACCTATCTAATTGTTGTTCTCATCCAATTCTATCGCTTTATGTGCTACCTCTGTGCTAATAGACCTTGCCCTTGAACTCCAGACTTATGATGAAAGCTTACTTCCCAGATGCACGAACAGTCTTTCTGTGAATAGAAATGTCCCCAGTTTCCTGCTGTCACTGCAGGCTGACATCTCTACTGACACTGGAATATCAAAGTCTTGATTGTTTTGGTCAGTTCTGTCATTTATCCTGTTGTTTGGGGTTCAATGAGTAGTAGGTGTTGTGTTACTGGATCCAAGACTGCACAATAAAGGGTAGGATAACAATAAGGTATTGCGTCCAATTTATGGTTCTTTCAATGTGGAGTGCATTTCAGGACACATAGATTATTAAACAATGATATCACAACTGAAGTAAAATTTTAGTTTGAAAGTTAAATGACCTGTTTGCAGGGAGTATTTATAAATTATTTAAATTTGAATTCATTGTGAAAAAATAAGCAATTTTAATGAAGAACTGTGTAAATAATCTAAGCATCTGTCAATGTTCCAGCAAGCATACCAATGTGAGCAATTTAAGTTTCCAATTGTTTTCTTTAATAATATAAAAATCTATTCTCATCCCTTATGTGGGTCAGTTGTATGAAATTTGTTCTTAAGAACAGCTGAAATTGTGTTTTGTGTGAAAGATTGTCCTTGACCTTAGCTATGTAAGTTCTAATTATGGGCAAAAATATGATGCAATCTTAAAATATGAAACTCAAGGACCAGTAATCTATCTCAGAGAGTAAAGGTGCCTGCTACCGAGTCTGTGGACCTGAGTACAGGCAGGGGGACCCACCAATCTCAGCAAATTGTCCTTGGCCTGCCACACACATGCCATAGTGCACATGCCTACAAATATACAAATAAATAAGTGTAGTCAAAATTGAAAAATAAGAGGAAAATAACTCAAATTCAGTGGTGGAGATCCCTGTGTGGAACTCTTGTACAATTATTCCTATTACACACATCAGTCAGTTTGATCAGGCCAGGTCACTGTCAAAACTATAAATGTTATTAGTGACCTTAGCAATCTCATTTCCTTTTCTCCTTATCTGCCCCTGCTTTCTCAAAGTTCTGTTATCTCTAAAACGTCCCCTACTGAGGATGTGAACCACACATCATCCCCTTAGAATTCCTGAGGAGTTATTCATTTCCTCTCAACCCTTGACCTCATAGTCAGGGAGTGAAGTCTCCTCTCCACTAACTTCTAGCTCCTTAAACACTAAGGTCATGTTGGCATGTTCTTCGTATCCTTCATTCTAATATATCTTCTGCTTAACTTCTTATTTGTCCACACTTCTTCTGTAACTATATCCACAATGAAAGGTTGGCTAGCTAAGAAGGTGTGGGTGGATGGACCAACAACAGTGAAATATTCATTTCATTTGAGGACTTGTCTTTAGCTTTTTGAATTTTTACTTTATGCTTCTTGGAGCTGTCTTATCTAATTTGTTCTATTTCCCAAAAGATTCATGCAGGATATGGAATTTAAAGTAGATTCAATGAAGGGTTATGTAAAATACTAAACGTGTCAGATTAGCATCATTGTTAATATACATATTTTAGTAACTTACTTTTCAGGAGTATTTACTGGGTGGTAAAATTTCCTTTGAGCAATTTACGTATGTTGATTCACTTGTCTTCCCGTAACAATCATAGATTAATTCCTATTATTGAAGAGTAAGATGTTTTGAATTTAGACAATTTACTTTACTCTAGCCTTTTAAAAAGTATAGCAGTTGATTTTGAATAGAAATTGCTCTATTTCCAGAGCTCATAGTCTTGATCACCATTCTAGAATATTTGGTATGAGAGACTTCATTATTCTTAGCATAGCCATATGCTTTTGAGCATTTGAACAGACTTTCCACAAAAAATTCAACCAGCTTTCTTGAAGCCTCAGCCTCAGAGAATAGAGGCTAGGCTATAAAGGATGACATATTCTAGCCACAAAGAAGGACTTATTACCTCAGGATCAGAGGACAGCAGCAGCCAGAGTAGCCAAAGTGGTATATAAGGCATTTACCACTCAACACAAGCTAGAGGGAGGAAGCATAAGAGAAAAAGTACAAAAAAGGCTGAAAATAAAAGAATAAAACTAAATAGTACAACAAATGTGTGCATGTAGGGTCATATTCTGAAAAGTAAATTCAAATATAAGTTCTCTTTAATCAGAAGAAAAGTTTGGGAATGCCGAGACCAAGCAACACGGGGAGATTCTCAGCAAGAGATAGAGAAACAGGAGGTAACAGAGAATGGGTAAGTTAAAACAAGGTGATAATAGTGTTTGTACATGATACAAACTTAAATTTAATAATACTGTATGTGTTCTAAACTCAATGCATACAAAAATACAAATTTCATATTTGAAGATTTCTCAAAATTCTTTCTAAGTACATATAGAAGGGGAGTTATATTCAGCCTATGAATCATGTACACATAGAGTCAGTAGAGTAAAATATGAGAAATAATGAGGTATAGAATTAAAAAATACCAAGTTAAAACTTAGCCAGGGAGACTGTTGGTCAAATGCAGATATTCACCTCTCTCTCTGAAGTTCAAAGTCCAATACCCCAGTCTCATCTAGCCTCTGTAACAGAACACTTATTATGGCCTCCCCTCCTTCTCTACCTCCATCTCTATCTATAAAAGACCTTCTTCTAACATCTCTCCTCCCACTTTTTGCTTTATCCAGCACCTAATCTCAGTAGGCATTCCCTGAAAACTTGCAGGCAACTATGACCAGAGAAGAAAGTATGCTAACTGCATACCTTCACATCTCTCTCCATTCCTCCAAGTTCAATATCCCAGTGTCATCCCCAGCTATATACCACCTACTGTTGCCACTCTTCACTCTGCCCCAATTTCCAGGGTACTAAGCAGATCCTACTGGTACACCCTGCTACCCTTCCTCCTGTGGACCCATTTAGCATCCCCCACCTAGCCTATCCTCATAAGCGTCTGCTCCTAATACCTAGAAACACAATTTTAACTAGAATCCCCAGTGGATATGCCCATCAGGATCCCAGAAGAGTATCCTACTAGACAACAGATAGCTACCACACTGTCCTAAGAACAAGAAGTGCCAACAGAAATCAATGAATAAAATATACCCACCCAACAAAGACAAGATTAGATATCAGCATTTTGAATTATAATCTTTCCAAACCCAGATGCCTAGATGAAAGTGTAAAAACACAATAGTAGTCAGGGCAATATGTCTTCCCCTAGAGCCCAGTAATTCTACCACAGCAGACCCTGAGTATTGCAACATAGATGAATCACAAGAAAAAGACTTTAAAATAGCCTTTATGAATATGATAGAAATCCTTAAAGAGAAAATGGATAAATCCCTTAAAGAAATCTGTGAAAACAAACAGTGGAAGGAAATGAATAAAACAGTTCAAGACCTGAAAGTAGAAATAGAATCAATAAAGAAAACCCAAACTGAGAAAGATCTAGAAATGAAAAATTTAGAAACTCTGAACAGGAACCTACAAGCCAAGCCTTACCAAGAGAATAGAAAAGATGACAGGCAGAATCTTGGCATGGAATACTGATAGATGAAATGGATATACCAATCAAAGAAAGTGTTAAACCTAATAAAACCCCTGGCACAAAACATGAAGGAAATCTGGGACTCTGTGAAAAGGCCAAATCTAAGAATAATAGGAATAGAAAGAGAGTAATAGGAATAGAAAAAGAAGAAACCCAGGTAAAAGCACAGAAAATATTTTCAACAAAATCATAGAAGAAAATGCCTCCAACCCAAAGAAGGAGATACAGGTACAAGAAGCACACAGAACACAAAAAAGACTGGTCTAGAAAAGAAATCATCTTAGTACATAATACCCCAAACACTAAATGTACAGAACAGAGTAAGAATATTGAAAGCTGCAAGGTAAAACAAACAAACCAACCAACAAACAAAAAACAAGTAACAAACAAAGGTGAACCTATTAGACTAACACCAGTCTTTTCAACAGGGATTTTAAAATCCAGAAGAATCTGGGCGGATATGCTATAGACTTCAAGAGACCACAGAGTAGTATACCCAGCAAAACTTTCAATCAAAATTGACAAGAAAATAATATATTCTGTGATAAAACCAATACTGAAGCAATATTTATTTACGAATCTGGTCCTATAGAAAGTATTAGAAGATAATCTCCAAACCAAAGGGTTAACACACCCAAAAAACCACATGGAATAAATAATCATAGACCATCAGATAACACACGCCACCACCACCACCACAAAATAACAGGAAATAGCAAACACTGATATCTACCAAAATAAATGTTCTCAAATCCCCAATAAAAAGACACAGATTAAGAGAATGGATGCAAAAATAGAATCCATCCTTCTGCTGTATCCAAGAAACACTTCTTAACATCAAGGGTAGACATCACCTCAGGATAAAAGAATGGAAAAGATGTTCCAAACAAATAGACTTAGGACACAAGCTGGTGTAGCCATTTTAATATCTAATAATATAGACATCAAGCCAAAACTAATTAGAAGAGATAGGAAAGGACACTACCCACTCATAAAAGAAAAAATATACACAGTATATATTGCAATTTTTAACATCTATGCACCAAACACAAGGGTACCCACATTTATAAAAGAAACACTACTACAGCTTAAATCACATGTTGACCCTTATGCATTAATAGTGGGGGATTTCAATAACCCACTCTCACCAATAGACATGTCATCCGGACAAAAACTAAACAGAGAAATTCTGGAGCTAACTGATATTATAGATCAAATGGACCTAACAGACTTATAGATCATTTTACACAAACACCAAGGAATATAATTTGTTGTGAGAACAACATGGAACTTTCTCGAAAGGGGACCATATGCTTGAAAACAAAGCCAGTCTCAATGGATTCAAGAAAATTGAAATAATACCATGTATCTTATCTGATCATAACAGATTAAAGCTGGATATCAGAAACAATAGAAAGCTCAAACTCATAGAAGCTAAAACAACTCACTTCTAAATGAAAAAAAGGTAAAGCAGAAATTAAGAAAGAAATTACAGACTTCTGAGATACTCATGAAAATTAATGAACAACATTCACAAACTTATCAGATACAATGAAGATGATTTAAGAGACAAGTCCATTACACCCAGTGTCTACATTTAAAAAAATGATATCACAATATAAACTTAAGAGCACACCTTGCACTCTAGAACAGAAAAAAAGAATCACACTCAAAAGGAGTAGATCCCAAGAAATAATCAAATTCAGGGCTGAAATCAATAAAATGGAAACAAACAAACAACAAAAAAAAACCAATATAAAGAATTAATGAAGCAAAGAGTTGTTTCTTTGAGAATATCAATAAGAATAACAAAACTCATAGCCAAATTAACTAAAAGGTGGGTAAAGAATATTCAAATTGACAAAGTTAGAAATGAAAAGAGCAGCATAATAACAGACACTGAAGATCATAAGGACAAACTTTAAAATCCTGTACTCCACTAAATTGGAAAATCTAAAAGAAATGAACAATTTTCTGGGTACATTCCACTTACTAGAGTTAAATCAAGATCAGATAAACAATTTAAACAGACTTATAGCCCCTAACAAAATAGGAGTAGTTAGAGAGCATTAACACAAAATTCCACCAGACTTTCAATATGCCTCAAATTATTTCACAAAGTAGAAACAGAAGAAACATTGCCCAATTCATTTTATGAAGCTACAGTTACCCTGATACTCAAAGCACATAAAGACACTACGAAGAAAGAGAATTACAGACTAATTTCAATTATGAACATACATGCAAAAATTCTCAACAAAATACTTGCAAACTGAATCCAACAACACATCAAAAAGATCATCCACCATGATCAAATAAGCTTCATCCCAGTGATGCAGGGATGGTTCAGCTTATGTAAACTGATAAATGTAATCCACCATACAAGCAAACTGAAAGACAAAAACCACATGATCATCTCATTAGATTCAGAAAAGTCCTATGACAAAAATATTACACACCTTCGAAATAAAAGTCCTGGAGAGATTAGGGATACAAGGAACATACCATAACAGAATACAGACAGTTTGTAGCAAGTCCATAGCAAACACTAACTTAAGTAGAGAGAAACTCAAACAATTGTACTAAAATTAAGAACAAGACAAGGTTGCCTACTCTCTCCATACTTATTTAATATAATACACAACATCTTAGCTAGACCAGTAAGACAACTGAAGGAGATGAAAGGGACGAAAATTGGGAAAGGGGAAGTCAAAGTATCATTATTTTTAGATATGCTACTATACATAAGTGACCCTCAAAATTCCACCAGGGAACTCTTATAAACACTTTGAGCAAAGTAACTAGATACGAATAACAAATGGACTGAGAAAGAAATCAGGGAAGTAATACTTTTCACAACAGCCTCACATAAAATAAAATATCTTGGAATAGCTCTAACCAAGTAAGTGAAAAACTTGTGTGATAAAAACTTTAAGACATCCAAGAAAGAAATTTAGGACTATATTAAAAGGTGGAAAGAACTCTCACACTCATGGATCAGTAAAAATGCCCCATCATACCAAAAGCAATCTACAGATTCAATGCAATACCCATTAATATTACACACAATCTTCACAGAACTTTAAAGGATAATTTTCAGTTTCATGTAGAAACACAAAAAATCCAGGATAGTCAAAACAATATGGAAAAATAAAAGAACTGATGGAGGTTATCACCATTCCTAATTTCAAGTTGGATCACAGTGCTATGGTTATAAAAACAGCACAGCATTGGTACAAAAAAACAGAGACTTTCATGGAATTGAATTGAAATTCTACACATAAATTCATACACCAAAAACAGAAATACATACTGGAAAAAAAATCCAGCATTTTTTGACAAATGGTGCCTGGTCAAACTAGATGGCTGCATGTAGAAGAATGCAACTAGATGCATAGCTATCACCCTGCACAAAACTCAAGTCCAGCTGGATCAAAGACATCAACATAAAACCAGATGTTGAACCTAATAGAAGAGAATATAGGAATAGCCTTGAGTGCATTAGAACAGGAAAGGACTTTCTGAACAGAACACTGATAGTGCAGGCACTAAGATAAACAATTAATAAATTGGACCCCACAAAACTGAAAGCTTCTGCACAACAAAGAACACCATCATTGGACAAGTGGCAGCATTCAGAATGAGAAGATATTTTTACCATATATACATCTGGGAGAAGACTAATATCCAGAATATATAAAGATCTGAAAAAATCTAGACATCAAGAAAACAAATAACCCAATTGAAAATTGGATACAGATCTAAAAAGAGAATTCTCAAAAGGGGAAATTCAAGTGCCTGAGAAACACTTAAGAACATGTTAAACATCCTTAGTCATCAGGAACATGCAAACCAAAAATACTTTAAGATTTCAACATATAGCCATCAGAAAGACTAAGATCAATAAAAGAAGTGACAGTTTATGCTGTCAGAAATTGGAGAAAACCTAGATGTTACTCAACAGAAGAATGGACAAAGAAAACGAGATACATTTAAACAATGGAATATTACTCATCTACTAAAAAATGAAATCATGAAATTTGTGGAAAATTGGATAGAACTAGAAAAAAATTCCAAGTGAGGTAACCCAGACTCAGAAGGACAGTTGTAGTATATATTCATTTATATGTAGTTATTATCTGTTTTGTCAATAATAACCAGACTACAATCCATAGAACCACAGAGGGTAGGTACTGTGGAAGGGACTACATGGGACAGATGGATCTTTTTAGGAAAGGGAAATAGAATAGATAATTAGAGATGGATGGAGGGGTCTGGAATGGTAGGATCAAGTGAGGAGCAAGGGAGCAGGAGAATGAGAGAGGAAATACAGGGAGAGATAGCTAAATTTAAGGGCCATTAGAGGAGTATTATAGAAATCTAATACACTAGAAGGTTCCTAAATATACATACACACACACACACACACACACACACACACACACACACACACACACAAACACAAACATATATATATATATATATATATATATATATATATATATGAAGGCAATCTAAATGAACTCACCAAATAATGAGGGAAACAGGGAACAAGCCCAGAATGAATAATCTCTTGTCACCTGACATTATGTTATACTCATATATCAGTGCTTTTCTTAGCCATCATCAAAGAAGCTTCCTCTTCATCAGATGGGAATAAATACATAGACCCTTAGCCAGACATTAGGCATACAGTGAGAGACCTTGGAACACTCAAATCTAAAAGGGATGTCTCAATCAAATCTCTCCTTTCAGGGCTCAAGGAACCCTTTGAGAGAGGAGGAGAGTGTAACAGCCAAAAGAGACGGATGACACCAAAAATACAAGGACTTCTAAATGAACATGAGAAATGCTCATATGAACTCAGAGGGACTGTGGAAGGATGCATGTGGCCTGCATTGATCTGTGTGAGTTTCTCTGCATATATATAATGGCTTCCAGTTTAGTGGTTTTATTTCTGTGTGTGATGATTGGGTCTCTGTTTCTTGTGTCTTCTCTTGTATTCTTTTCCTTCTGTTTATTTTTTCCAATTCTGATGTGTTAGTTTTTTATATTATACTAAATTATTATTATTATTTATTACTATTATTATTATGTTATGTTATTATAATACTATATTACATTATGTTAATCTAATATAATATTATTATATTGTATTATGTTATATTATTATATTATTAGTCCTTAGAAGCCTGTTTGTTTTCTAATGAGAGACAGAAAAGGAGTGGATCTGTATGGGAGGGGAAGGAGGAACAAGAAGGAATAGAAGGAGGGGAAACTGTTATCAGAATATATTATGTGAGAAAAAAATCTATTTTCAATAAAAGGAAAAATTAAAAAAGAAAATATCGTGTTAAAAGAATCTGATGGCATGAGAGCGAGACTTCAGTCCATATGGGTTTACAGTTGTGTCGAACGCCTGCATGATGATACCTTATTTATTTACTGATTTTCTTATGAAAACTCACAACACTTACTCAGAATGAACCCCAATTTGAAAATACTATTGCCCCCCTAAAAGCACCTCATGGCTGGGGCATCCTACACATGATTTGTTCTGAGTGTGCTTAACTCCTGAGTCATTGGTTAGTAGGAGTTTGCCACCTGTTATGGAATTGGAGTGTTATTTAGTTCTCCAAATTAGGGAGGGTGATGTGTCAGTGTAAAGAAAGGTGAAGCCAAATTGAAAGCTCTGGATGCTATAGTGAAATGAAAGCTCCAATGAAAGCTATAGAGATGTCATAATGCTATCTAGAAATAAAATATACTGACGTTTATGAGCTTTGACATTGTCATTGTTTGCAGCAAAAACCAGCACTAAGTTTTAAAAAGTACATAGAGAAGATATATTTTTTTTTGCAAGTTTCTTTCCAATTCAGCTTGTTTATTGAAAATTCCTGGAAGCTACAAAGTGCCATCTGTTTCCTTATCAAATCTTACCCCCACATTCACAGAAAAATACAGTTGCTTTTTTTATTCAAGAGGTTGCTTAGGAACAATGTAGTTGTATTCACTGGTCAGCTCTTATTAGTCACTAGTGATGGGCCAGAAGCATGTCTAAAATCTTGTCTGGGTTCTAGAAACTGCCTGAAAATCAACTTTCACTCCAAAAACATCCCAGAGTAAAATCCCTAAGGTAACGTTTCGTACCCACATGTTTAGAATGGTGCCTTTAGAATGACTTGTCAATAGTTTGTGATTTGATGAGATATTTTCCTGTTAGTGGAAAATTTAACAGCAGGTTCCCATTGAAGGCGACCATCACAGTATTAGTCTTACAGAAGATGGATCTGTTTGTGAAGAAGCCCCCTGAAGAGGACCTCCAAATCTGTGCTTCCTTCACTGAAAATGGTCAGAGCATCCTTTAGCTCACCTGGGGAGAGTGAGTATTAGGATTCAATTACCTTTCCTGCAAATGAAGAGAGATGTGAACATGCAGGACAGAGCATTGGAATATACATTCTAATAAAAAGGCATGGGAAAGAGAGGAGGAAATAAAAACAAGCAAAAACAGTGTGACTGTTATGTTTTTTAGGGGAAAGTATCAATTTGGAAAAAAAAAAGTGGATGTAGTGTTTTTCTCTATAGGGTCGACCAGATAAATATCTCCCACTTA
Source organism: Cricetomys ansorgei (assembly GCA_026225945.1). Taxonomy (NCBI): domain Eukaryota; kingdom Metazoa; phylum Chordata; class Mammalia; order Rodentia; family Nesomyidae; genus Cricetomys; species Cricetomys ansorgei. Next base: position 18,927,097 of record JAMJFZ010000242.1, read on the forward strand.
AAGTAGCCAAGAAAATTCCTCACAAGTTCACAAAGTAAGACATGTTCATCTTCATGCATAATTTTTAAAATGTTATGCTGGACCTTTGCTGACATAAACACTATTCTGAACAGTTGACAGAAAATTGAAGTATCAGCAATCAGTTTCATACTTAATCTATTCTGAATAATGTGATGTGTTGCGTGATAAAATACTGGATCAGCTGTGCATGTCCTGCTGACCAATCATGTCCTTTAAACCATCAGCTCTCTACTTTCAGACTCACCATCTTCTACCATATGTCTTTGGTAATGTCTGTCTTTCCATTTAAACGTATTTAACTTCTGGAACCCAAGTTGTGCATCTTCGGTGGGCCAGGCGTTATACTTGCTGTTCTTTGGACGTCCATAGGTTTATGACAAAATTATGTTGATTTTCTTTCCCAAGCTGAGAAACTGACATTCCTTACATAGTAAACTTTTTCAGTATTTGTTTGACCAAAAATGGATGCTTTCTCCATCAAATAACAGAATAATCCTTTCATCAAGATGCCTGGCTTCAAACAAAATGTGGTCTAGTGCCCTGTTACTTTTACCATATCATGTTCAGGAGTTTCTAGATCAGAGTTATAAACAGCATATATCGATCAAGGTGGAATGGGGTTCACGGTGAAGGTATACCAACAAACTACACATATCCTGGGAGAATTTTAAGTCAGATCACCACTGTTATTGAAACTAGATTAAAGTCTGTCAGGAATTGGACTCAAGGGTGACTAGACAAGAAAAAGGTGCCTTCTTTAGGCTGAAGAATAGAAAGAAGTAGAGCCTTTGAACTCTAATGATAACATCTGAATATATAACACTAGTTGGATTTGCAGCTAGCATGTTTAATTTTTACCTTAGAGTTATCTATGGAATAGGATGTCAGCATATGTGTTGAAAATGCAAGCAAGGTACTGTGTAAATTTCATATTCCAATTATATTTAAGCCATGTCACTGACTTAGTAACTATTCCTAATTGCATTGTTCTGATTTTTCTTTATCTGTTCCCAATGGGCACAGGTGGCAAAGAAGAATATCTTCTTCAGTTATGGGCACTGCTGTTTGGCATGCTAACACTTGAGGACTCTTTTATTTTTAAGTTTAAATTGTCTTAGTTGGCCAAGAAACAAAATGTGCTTTGATTTTCTAAAAGAATGCTGAACAAGATGCTTGGAGAGAACAAATCTGCAGTTTCTTTTATGCCCACAAAACTGAAAGAGTCTTAGTCTTCCAATAGTCGAGTCTGCAAGACAGGTATGAATGTCTGTATCTTTGTAGTCATCATTGTCTGTAATTTCTGATAAAATAGAAAATAGAACACCAAGCCAGAGAAATCACCTATAGTCATCCTTTAAGAAACATGTACTCTGTGATCCTTGACTGATACAAAAATAAGAAAAAAGTTACTCTTCCCACAGGATCATGTGTTGGTGCAACCAGGATCACATTGATGGACATTGAGGACATAGTCCTCATTTCCACTTCATATGACCTTCTACTATTTCCTATATACTTCTATTTTTATCTTAACTGATGACATTTGTCTGTGATGTCAAAATACCATTAACTTCAAAGCTTCTCATTCTTAGAAAGGAAAATCTCCAAGACATATAAAAATCCTTGCTATAAATGACTGCCTCATCTTGTCTTATAATAGGTGAATTATTCCTTTCCCAAACTGAAAAATGATTGAGCAGGATTAAGGACAGAGATTGCTGTCATAGATAATGTTCTTTAACCCTCAGATTTATGTCCAAGTGGGCAAGATGATCTCAGAGTGCTTCCCTAGCTATAGGTCAGATGAGCAGTTGGTGGGTGTGGAAAAGAATCAGTCTGCATCCTTTAGTAGTTACAGCTTCTTTAATTTCCAGCACTGCAAAGGAAGCCATGGGCCACATGTAGATGGCAACTTAGACATTCATTTATTCATCGATTCACCTGAGAAGCAGTCCTTTATCAAATACCTACCATCTTCAAGTAAGAAAACTGCCAGGGAAGTTAGAAAAAATAGCAAACACTTAAAAGTAAAACAATGGTCAAATTGAAATATTAGCAGTTTTCATGAGATGTGTCAGGAAGTCAGTTTACAAAGCAAAATGCTGCCATGAAATGAATGCACGGACAGGCAGATACAGGATAATAACTAAACCGAAGAGAACCTCATGAGAGGAAACCTCCCTAGCAACCAGTGCTAGGGTTGGAAAGCCCAAACTATAATTGATGAGTTGTTGAATGCTTAGTGAGGATACATCTAGGAGCTGACAACTCCAGAGAGACCATTGCAGGGGTACTTGCCTTTGTGACCATTGCTTCCAAACTCTTCTAGTCCTACCAATGAAAACTGGGAAATTAAAAGAGTGCCCTCATTCACCCAGCAAAGAAAAGTAGAACAGAACTATTAGGAAATATACCAAACCATTCTATTCTTTAAATTTTTGCGTGTGTGTGTGTGTGTGTGTGTGTGTGTGTATGCTTGTATATTTGAGAAATGCATGTACTACAGCATGTTTGTAGAGGACAGGGGACCATCTAAAGTATCTGTTCTTGCTTTTAACCTTATTTGGGTTTTTTGTCTTTTCCTTGTTTGTTGGTCCATGAGCTTATGGGATTCTGCTGTCTCTACCCCTCCTCTTGTCACAGCAATGCTGTGATTACTGATGCACAATACCACAGCAGCTTCAAGTGGGTTTGGAGATTCCAGCACAGTTATTCACATTTGGGTGGCAAGCATTTCACCTGCTGATATAAGGAACATCTTATTCTTTTTAATATGGTATTCCTTAAGGAAATCATTTTTAGCAAATTTTAGCCTACCAAGATTGTGTCAGAGCCAATTTACCCAAAAGAAGGGAAACAATCTACTCCTTCCCTTTCTTGTAGCCTCCTATATAGCTTTCACCTGAGAAAGAATAAACAGACTATTGGTGTAGCTCCTAATCTATGGAGACAGGGTAACTTAAAGACATATTCATTCCAAGGCCACTGAACACTCTGTCCCACTTTCATCACTATACTATTAAGTCTTATTTACCTCTGTTTCTTTTCTCGGTACATTATTGCTACGTTTCAATAGGACAAAGCACATTACATGTAAAACAGTTTAATGTAGCTTATTCCATTAAATGTAAAAAAATCAATATATAGCTACATTTCAACATGAGCATCAGGACAAAGCACACTACATGTAAAACAATTTAATGTAACTTATTGCATTAAATGTAAAACAATGAGTTGGAAGATACCGAATAACCCATGGACTTAGAGGCAGAAATAGCAGAAATGCTGGAATCATCCTATCGTCGCTTTTACAAAGGCTAATATGGTAAGCATTAAGAGAAAAGTAGAGATCATGCAAGAATTAATGGAAATGTAAACAGAGGGATAGAAATTGTAAGAAAGACTCCAAATGAAAATGTTGAAATAAAGAATAAAGAAAAAATAATAGAGACAGGGAAATGTCTTTGTTGAGTTCACAAAAGGGAGAATAAAGCAGGGAAAAGTTTCTGTGAGCCTGAGCACATGAGAAAGACTTTCCACAACTGCAAGAAAAAGAAAAACCACAAGTCAAGGAGCATTTAACAGCTGCAGAAATAGTAAAAAAAAAAAAGTAGCACACAGTGAGTTCACCAAAAAAGACAGGAAAAGGCACTGTATTTAAAATAATAATAACCAAGATTTTTCTCATATTAATGTCAAACAACAAAACAAATCCAGGAAGCATGGAGAAAGCCATAGAAGATAAATAACAAAAACTAAGCTATCAAAACCTATACCTAAGCATATCATATTCAAATATTTGATTTAAAAGGTTTGATAGGAGCAGAATAAAGAGTCTTTCCTATAAAGAAAATAATATTGGGTTGGAGAGATTGATCAGTGGTTAAGAATACTGGCTGCTTTTTCAGAGGACACACATTCAAGTTCCAGGAATCATGGTGGCTCTCATGACTGTAAATACAGTCCAAGGTGATCCAACAGCACCCACCCTATGGCAACATTTGTCAACCTGTGGATCACAAACCCTTTTGAACCATTCACAGGGATTATCTGAGACAATCCTTCACATCATAAATTTACATTACAGTTCATAACAGTAGCAAAGTTACAGTTATAAAGTAGCAATAAAAATAATTTTATGGTTGGAGTCATCATAACATGAGGAACCATACTAAAGCGTCACAGCATTAGCAAGGTTGAAAACCATTACTATGACCTCTATGGGCATCAGATACACACATGGTACACATACAAACAAACATTTATACACATAAAATACAGATATGTAAATAGATAAATGATAGATAGATAACCAAATATATGAAACACACCCTCTTTTTTCTTAAAAACAATGAGAGCAAAAAGAATGTGGACTAAAATATTTATTGATATAAAAAGAACCATGTGGTGGGTCTCTGTGACCACTAATGTTGGCAGAATAACAATTAGATCTACATGAGGCAAAAAGGAATTCTGGTGGAACACAACTCAGTACCTGGTGTTGGTTCAAATTTTGAAAGTTTAACACTGATCAGTTTATTATAGACATATTTAAGTATACCACAATGTGGAAAAAAAAGTTTTTTGGAAATAATTAACTTAATCCCGTGTGCAAAATAAAGCTTAAGGCATGACTACATCAAAACTCTTTGTAAAGTACATGTGGCATCTTCTATAAAGATGGGTTCTGTAGATTAACTATATGTGATATCTTAAGGGTCTGGCAGAGAATCTAGTGGGGTCTGGAACATACAGACAGTGCAAAGGAAGCCAGGCTATAAACCACTTCGGCTCCCAGAGCTCACCACAGCAAACAGGTTATACATGTCTTCCTTTGAAGAGACAACCCTATATGTTTAACATTCCTGGTTTTCCAGGTGCTTATCTGTAAGCATAAGTATTGTGCCCTCTATTGCACCTCATCAACCTCGATCTATACACTGTTCAAAATTCTTCTAACACCAAAGAAAAATATTATCTTAGAAAAAAAACTGAAGGAATTTTTTGCCTATAAAAATATCTTTGAGAAGTGTTTAAAAAATTCTTTAATGAAAACAAAAATGATATAGGTAAGAAACTGAGGTCTAAGTTTTATTTTAAACGTTCATTAATTTAAATTAGAAGTACAAAAAATTTTCTCTAAAAATATTAATTCTGATACTTATATAAAGAATTGTTTTGAGGCCTTCCAAATTGTGACCTAAATTTTGTCTTTTAAGTGAATAGACAAAGGAAACCTCAGCAGATGGGAAAAAAATTAAAGAAAAGATAAAGGAAGAAGAGATTAAATAAGGAAAATCCTCAAAACCATGAATTGCAAAAAGTGTAGAATACAAAAATAGGAGCCAAGAACAGAACACAGAAAACAGTTACTGCATGCTAGGTATTAATCCAAATGCATCAGTTACTACTATAACTTTCAGTGGTCTAAGCACATCATATTAAGAAACAGAACAAACTCCTTATATAATCTGCCCACTATAAGCACAAAAATAGACAACAGATAGCAAGAGTAAAAAGATGGAGAAAACTACAGCATGCTAGCTGTAGTTTTAATAATAATAATAATAAGAAGGAGCTGGCTATATTAATATCAAAGGGCTTACCAAAAACAAAGTTATTAGGTATGAAGATGATTATGACATAATGACCCAATGGCTTCCCCAAGAAGTCATAACCATCTTAATATGTTCACTTCACCTGAGAGTTAAATTTTATGAGCCAAATTCATTAAACTGAAAGGAGTAAATGAATTTACCATGTTGGGATCCAGGTTACCCAAACTATGGACGCTTCAGCTTGACAAGGTTCATGGGCATCCTCTGTCAGGAACTGGAATTCCTTAACTGCCTTGCCCCTTTCTTATCTTTACTGTAGGGTGACATACGTTTTCTCATCAATAATAAGATCTGCATAGTCTAATAGTAATATCAAAATTAATCCCTGAGCTGGCCACTGTGGGCTGGAATGAAACACAGCCATGCTATTTAGAAGTAAATTGTAATCACATCCTGGAACGTGAGAGCAACCCAGGTTTATTGCAAGTGCATCATAAAGCTATTCCTGGAGTAAATGCTGATCTTCCCAGGAAGAGATAAGCCTTAATAGATAGAAGCCAGAGAGCTTAGTTAGAAAGTTAGTGTACCTGGAAAGACAAGCAGACAATTAGCCTTTCACTAACGAAGAATATAGCAAGCCTGCACCTACTTAAAAGTAAACATTCCCCAGGACTTAAAGAGAGAAATAGCCTTCAACCTAGCCAGGCCACCAGATAAGACTAGAAATTTAGAGCTTTGACCCAGAAGAATAAATACGTACCAAGGAACTAAAAAAACCATAAAATCCTCCCTTGGTGCCTTCATGGCACCCTGACCTATCTTTGCAAGGCAAATGGCAATCAGCAGTGACATCCCTACCATCCACTAATTAATCATTGTATCATTTACTCTTTGGTGATAACTGAGTAACTTTGAAGCCTGCAACTGTAAAGAGGAGAGACACCTTTCACATTGGTTCCTGTTTGAGATATGCCTGACACCTGCAACCCTTAGATAAACATTCCTGCAGTGTGCTACTTAAGCTACAGAAAAGTCTTGGTCAGAGGAAGAACAAAGAACAAGAAGAGGAACAAGAGAACCAGATGAGAAGAATGGACGAGGACGAGGACAATGGACATAGAGACAGAGACAGACAGACAGGAGAGACGAGAGTAATGAACTAACTGAGGAGAATAGATTGCAAGGCCTAGAGAGTAGGATTGTTAGTTTAGAGAAACTTTGTTTTATTCCCTTAATGTGCACATTGTTATTTTCTTTGATTTTATTCTTTGCTTTTCTTTATCTTTCTTTAATTTACTATTAAAGAAGCTCTCTTGCATGTCATAATCACCATAAGACGTATTCTATGTGTCTTATTAAAGAGCATTAAGCTTGCCATCTAAGGGTCCCATAGAAGAGTGAGGTACTGCTCTCACTTGCTAGTTTACATTGTTTATCCTCCTTCATGGAAGCTGAGGAACCCATCGCGGGAACTAGAGCTGGACTCAGACCCCCACATTACCATTACTGTTGAACACTGTAATATATTTGTATTAGAAATAGAGACAACAGACGGAAAACCATAAAGACATGATTGAACCCTATAACACCAATGATGAGAGTGGTATAAGTGATATGATAAAGTTTCTTCACTCAATTGTACAAAGTACATGTTCTTCTCAATCTGGGACATTCAGAACTGACCACATTGTGTGCCATTAGACGTATCTTTAGAAAAGTGTTGTGTGTATCTGCTGTTTGTGTATATACCTACTCACATGTTGCATATATGTATAAGTGAATATATCTGTGTGACTACAGGCATGAGGACAGAGGTTGACAGTAGGTATCTTCCTTGATTGTTTTCCATCTTGTCTATTAAAGTGGGTTCCCTCACCTAAACCCAGAGCTTGCTAAACTGCATAGTCTAGCTATCTAGCCTGCATTGATGATCCTTTCATATGAATTCAGGCATATAAGTTCTGGGGATCCAGGCTCTCTACCTTAAGCTTGTGCAAGAAATGCTTTGCTTACTGAACCACCTCCCAGGCTTCTAAAGAAGAAAGATCATGCAATATTTGCTATTATGGCACAACAGTATTAATTTAAAAGCCAGCAGCAGCCAGGTGGTGGTGGCACATGCTTTTAGTCCCAGTACTCGGGAGGTAGAAGCAGGCAGATCTCTATGAATTTGAGGCCAGCCTAATCTATAGAGTGAGTCCCAGGACAGAGTTACAACAGAGAAACCCTGTCTTTAAAACCCAAAGGAAATAAAAAAAAATAAATTAATTAAATAAAAGCCAGTAGCAGACACTTAGACTTATCTGCAAGAACTCCAACACTCTAGTACATTAACAACATAATCTACATCACACATAGGTAAAAGCACAATAACAAAAAAAAATAATAATAACATGTTTAATCTAAGTTAAAATCAAAATACATCATCTAAAATTTGTGTAAATCAGTAAAAGCACTTTTAGAGGGAAATTTATAGCCCAAAATGCACATATATATGATAATAAATATCTACAGTCAATAATACTGAGTCTATCTTAGTAAATTAGGCAAAGAAATTAAAATTAATTCCAAAGTAATTAGATGCAAAGAAATAGTTAGATGGACGGAAGAAATCAGTGAAATTGAAAATAGAAACTCAATAAACAAAACAATTAGAATCAAAGTTATTTATTTATTATTAATGCAGTTGATAAACTTCTAGACAGTGTAACAGAAAGGAATACAGGGTGAGAAACATCAGTATTGATATTCATGTTATTCCAAAGGTAAAACTGGATGCTTGAAAAACTGTATGTTCATATTTGGTATCCTATATGAAGTGAATCTGTTCCTTAAAACTCCACAATCTACCAAACCTTACCCAAGGCACAGTGGCTAATTTTCATAGGCTTATTTCTAACAAAGAAATTGAGATTATAATGAATAATTTTCTAAATTGAGACAACAACCCGATAGGAGTCATTGTAAAATAGAATTCTACAAAACTTTTAAGAAAGAAATAATACCAACATTTACAGCATTCACAATTATTTTCAAAGAATACAGGCAAAACTATGAAGATAATACAAAGATTCCTGGTTGTAAGTCAAGGGCTATGGAAGAAGATCTTGGCAGATAAGCCTCAGAGCATTTTCAGGAAGGTGGAACTGTTCTTCATGGTACTATACCCATGGATGTGTACATTGCATATTTGTTTAGAACATAGGCTTATGGTGACAACTACAGTGACTTATAGACTTTTGATGATGATATTTCATTGTAGGCTCAATGACTCTTACCACTGTATAAATTGTGGTATGAAGTGTTATATGGGAAGTTTGATGGGGCATAAGGAATAAATGATAATATTCTGTGCTCTGTTTAATATTTTAGTGAATTTTAAAAGACTAAATTAAAACATATCTTCAAACTATATTTTATGATAACATGAAAGTTTTCTCCAAAAATAGGTACAATATTGAGTAGTAACTGTATCCTACTAAGCTAGAAATTAAAACCTGAATCTAAAGAAACTTAATGAAGAGAAACTATGGTACAATCCATAAAATGCCTAACTAAGTGTTGGGGGACATTTGTACCCACAGTCTGCACTCATATTTACACTGAGATTCAAACAGCTGTTCTGTGTCACTGGTTACTAATGCCCCTTGGTTACATGGGAGAGTTTAAGAGTGCCAATCAGATTCAGGATTAGTCATGAGATGTGCAGCTTCTGTACAATGAAGAAACTAAATACACCATTTTTAATGGAGAAAATATTAGATGAAACAAATTAAAAAAAAAAAAACTTAAGCTGTATTAATCTGCCCAAAAAATAACTGGAAGCCTGCTAGGTGAAAAATAGTCCTGCAAAGGCTCATTTCAGGTTAAATAAGAAATTAAAATGTGTCTTCAAAATAATCATGGGGGAAATGGTCACTTTAAACCTTCACAGTGAGTGGAGGGGGATACAAACCTCTTCCATGAATTGAAGACTGTACAAGAATCCTGCCCAGTCTTGGTTGTCAACTTGACTGCATCTGGAATTGAGTAAAATCCAAGCTGCTGGACACTACTGTGAGGAATTTTCTTAATCAGAGTACTTGAAGAGGGAAGTCATACCCTTTATCTGGACTGCACCTTCTGGTGGCAGCCCACATAAGAAGACATGGATGAAGGCAACTTTGCATTTGGGGCTTCTTCCCCTTACTTTCTCTGATAAGTTCGTCTCTCTCATTGCTACTGGAATTAAATCTTTCTTTAAACTTACAACTTAGATTGGGGACCAGCAGTGTACCAGTTTGGGATTGCTGAGACATCCAGCTTTGTAGACTGAACAATTATCAGATATTTGGTGGCCTTTCCAACATGACACAGACATTAATAAATGACCCAGACCACATCATTAAGCATTCTATAAATTCTTTTCCTTTAGAAAACCCTGACTAATGCAAGCACTTGTGTGATTCTGTTCTCCTGGGGAAACTTGAGTCTACTGAAGCAGTCTGAAACACTTTCTTCTGGACTAGAGTTAGCCATTGAGACTTAAATCTATTTACTTTTGAAAAGAACTTACTTGTGGCTAAAACTGAGGGAGATAGACTTACCGTGGAGAATAAGATATTCAATAGTTTCTTTTCATGTTTCTATTTTGTAGCTATAGAAGTAAACTCAGGTGGGCCTATGTTTCTACAAGATTCCTATGCCACAAGGGTTTAACTATATTAGCACACCATCTGGGCCTTTCCTTGGAGGATGCAGGGAGGATCCAACAGGTGGATGAAGTATGCCTGAGCGCTGCTTGCCAAAGACATGAGGAGAAATGCGAACTTAAAACTGACAATGATTTATACTCTTTATAACTAAGGCGAACTGTGAAGATGACACTGAACACAAAGTGCTTACTGTAGTCTTTATTTTAACTGATGCCACATCACAAGTGTGCACACAAACAACCACACATCCCAGGAAGGTCTGAATGTTTTGATGTGACATTGATAATTTTACAGATTTCAAGGTTCCAGATTAGTTACTAAACTGTCATATCTGTTGCTTGTTTGTTTTTCTTCCTCTTTTGTGTGACAACAGTGTTGCAGAAGGCTTGTGATTTAAAATGAAAAAAAAGTATTCATTTACTGGGATCTTTCACACACCAGCAAACACACATGGGGCAACAAAAGCTGTATACTATAGTGAAAGTTAAAGGTACATCAAAGGCAACTAATTAATGTGGCTCCAATGTTTATACCAGATGCTGATTAAAGGTAGGTTTCTTGACATTGCAAAGAATCCAAGCCACTAAGGGGGCAGGGGTGTAGAAAAGAAAGAAAGGGTGGGAGTTTTTATTAATTTCTATGCTCAGATAATGGGTACCAACTTCATGCAGTACTCCTTAGTCAAGCAGAGTTATACCCCAGAAATAATACTAGAGGTAGACAAATAGGAACTCTGAAAGTCAGCAAGAACAGAAGAGCTATTTTAGATTCTAGAACATAAAGGACAAATACAGCACACCATCTAAGAACCCCTTTCCAACAGAAGAAAACATTTGAGATATAGAATTGCCCAGTTCTCATCCCAGCAATTTTGAAAAGATCAGTTAAGCTCCTTGTTCTCCTGGATCCAGGAAGGAGCCTCTGACATCTGGACATCGGACACCATTAAGATGCCTCTACCAAGTAAGTAGCCAGGTAAAGAGTTCTCCTTCCTACCACAACTGAACATAGGCTGCTGTCTTCCACAGAATCCTGCACTCTTTTGGTGCCCCACCCCATCCTTTCTCCAACTCTCCTTCTCCTCTACTTTGCCCCCTTGTCCCATGCCCCAACTCAAGCTGAGAATTCCTACTTGGACCAGATGCCATCCCAGCTGCCCCAACGCCAGATAGGCTGCTCTTCCTACCACAGATTCTATGTTCTCTCTTAGTGTCCCCCTCTTGAACCTTCCCTGTCCCCTGTGTTGATGCATTTTCTCATCCCCTACTCAAATAGAGGTTCCCTGCTTGGACCAGAAGTGCCCCCAATGTCCATAACTATAGGTAGGCTACTCGGGTAGGTCTACAGAGTCCCTCCAAGCTCTTGGTGGCCCCCTACCTCTGGTCCTCCTTCTCTTCCTTGCTGCCACTTTGTCCCACTGCCCATAACAAGTGGAAGCTCCCTCCTGAAACTGAAGCCAAGCCAACATTCAGAACTCCAGGGAAGACTCACTGCAGGACTGAGAGACTACACCTTCCAAAACCCCACCCAACAACTCCAGTGGAAATCCCCAGCCCTACCCCAAGCCAGAAGACCAGAGAAGAAACAGAACTCAAATAACTAAATTCTCATCTAATAAAGAAAAACTAAGTAATTGGCACCTAAAACCATAATCACCCCAAGCCAGATACCTAAACACAATCAACAATGAACAGGACAATATGGCACCACTGGAACCCAAATGTTCTTCTGTAAAAATCCCTGAACCCTCTGACACAGGTGAGCAAACCAACTTTGTGAAGACAATAGAGGTCCATAATGAGGAAATTAATAAGTTCCTCAAATAAATAGATGAAAAGACAAACAACTGGGGGAATTGAGTAAACTTATCAAAGAAACACAGGAAAATACAAGCAAATGATTAGAAAAAAAAAGAAAAATCCCTGAAGAAACCCAAGAAAAAAACAGCAATTGAAGGAAACAAACAAAACTGCCTAAGACCTGAAAATGGAAAGAGAAGCAATAAAGGAAACACAAACCAAGAGAATTTTGGAAATTGAAAACCTAGAGAAGGGATTAGGAACAACAGAGACAAGCTACAGCAACAGAATATAAAAGATAGAAGAGAGAATCTCAGGAATTGACAACATAATAGATGAAATAGGTACATTGATAAGGAAAATAGTAAATTCTGACACAAAACATCCAGGAAATTGTAACACTATGAAAACATCAAACCTAAGAATAATAGTAATAGGAGAACATTCCCAGCTCAAAAGGCCCAAAAATAATTTTCAACAAAATTATTGAACAAAAATTTCCAAATCTAAAAAAAGAGATGCCTACAAAGGTACAAGAAGCTTATAGAACACCAAATAGACAGGACCAGAAAAGAAAGTCCCCTGGACACATAATAATCAAAAAATAAACATACAGAACAAAGAAAGAATGCTAAAATCTGCAAAAGAAAAACAAGTAACATGCAAAGGAATTATTGGAATTATACTTGACTTCTCTAGGGAGACCCTCAAAGCTAAAAGGGACTGTAGACTCGAAGGGAACATAGATGTCATCCCAGACTACCATACACAGCAAAACTTTCAATTACCATAAACATAGGAAACAAAGTATTTTGTGGTAAATCCAAGTCCCAACAATAGCTATATACAAACTCTGCCCTACAGAAGGTAATAGAAGGTAAACTCCAACCTATGGAGGTTAACTACACTCAGAAAAACAAACGAAATAAATAATCTCACACCATCATAATAAATAGAAGACACACACACACACACACACACACACACACACACACACACACACACCCACAACCAAAAACAAAAACAAAATAAATAGGACCTAACAATCATTGGTCATTGATATCACTCAAGATTAATGGTCTCAGTTCCCCAATAAAAAGACACACTAACAGAATGGATGCAAAAACAGAATCCAACCTTCTGATGCATAAAAGAAACACACTTAAATCTCAAAGATAAATACTACCCCAGAGTAAAGGACTTGGAAAAGATTTTCCAAGCAAATGGACCTAAAAAACAAGCTGGTGTAACCATTCTAATAGCCAACAAAATAGACTTCAAACCAAAATTAATCAAAAGAGATGGAAAGGACCCTTCATAGTCATTAAAGGAAAAATCCCCAAGATGACATTTTAATTCTTAACATCTATGCCCCTAACACAAGGGCTCCAAGGTTTCTAAAAGGGGCATTACTAAAGCTAAAAACACACATTGACCCTCACATACTAATAGTGGGAGATTTCAATACCCTACTCTCACCAACTGACAGGTCATAAAGACAAAAAATAATAATAGAAATACTGAAGCTAATGGAATTTATAAAATAAATGGACCTAACAAATATTTACAGAATATTTCACCCATATACAAAAGAATGTACAGTTTTCTTACCACCTCATGGACCCTTTTCAAAAATTGAACACATACTTGGCTACAAAACAATACTTAATAGATACAAGAAAATTGAAATAACCCCTATCATCCTATCAGACAACCACAAATTAAATCTGAACTTCACCCATGACAGCAACAAGAGAAGGTCTACAAATCACGTAAACTGATTCTCTACTGAATGATGACTTGTTTTGATTTGGTCAAAACAAAAATAAATAAACAATTCAATAAAAATTAATCCACAACATAACCAAATACACAATGAAAGTTCATAGCACAAAGTACCTACCAAAAAAGAGTGGAAACATCACATAAAAGCAAATTAAGAACACATCTGAAAGTCCTAGAACAAAAGTATCTATAGCACACCCAAGAAAAGTAGTAGTCAAGAAATAATCACACTGAAGCTTGAAATCAATAAAATAGAAACAAAGAGAACAATTCCAACTAATCAATGAAAAAAAAGAGTATTTTTTTGAGAAAGTCAAAAAGATAGACAAACACATAGCCAAATTAATTAAAAAACTGAAAGAAAGAATTTCCAAATCAACAAAATCAGAAATGAAAACAGGGATATAACTATAGACATCAAGGAAGTTCAAAGAATCATTAGTTCACACTTTAAAAACCTGTACTCTACAAAATTAGAAAATCTAAAAGAAATGGATATTCTCCATAGATACCACCTACCAAAAATTGAAGGAAGACCAAATAAACAATTCAAACATACCTATAACCCCCAAGAAGAGGTCATAAAAACAGGCTTAAAAAAGGCCTGATTATTTTAGTGAATAATTCTATCAGACATTCGAAGATGAATTAACACCAGTACTCCTCAAGTTATTCCACAATATAGAAACAGAAGGAACACTGAACAATTGATTCTAGGAGACTACAGTCATACTGATACCCCAACCATAGAAAATTCAACAAAGAAAGAGAATTACAGACCAATTTCTTTCAGGAACATAGATGCAAATGTACTCAATAACGTTTTTGCAAACTGAATCCAAGAACATATCAAAAAAGATCATCTACCATAATCAAGTAGGCTTGATGACAGTTTTTTTTTTTAAATCAAGCAATTTCAAACATAGGAAAATGATTTGAATAAACACAGTGTTAATCATAAGGGTATATATAAGCACAAATAAACACATAGAAAAAGACTTAAAATTGTTAGCTACTGGTATATATACCAATAAAATCTATATACATTATTAGTGGACCTATTAGAATGGCTGAAATAGAAAAAAGAATAAGGCACTGAATTCAGGTGAAGATACTAAGGAATTGGTCAATGACTTAATGCTGTTGGAATTAAAGTGATAAAATACAGAGGAAACGGTTTACTATATTCCAGTAAAAATAAATACGTACATACCCACTTACTGTAATATCCAACAATCACTCTCTTTTGAATTTGTTTCCCCAAATACCTGTAAATTCAATGCACAAAAGAAATTACACATTGTTTCTCAGGACCTAATTTTTCACAATGTTAAAAAGGGAATAACTGATTATTTAATAAGATAGTGATTTGATCAAATTATAATGTACTCACAGCATGGATTAGCAATTAAAAGTTGTATTTAAACAGAGTATTGATGTAAACACATGAACTTAGACAGAGATCTGTCTAAAACTGTTTTAAAAAATACAAATTTAAAAGGTTATGTACCAGTTTGATCAAAACATTTTATGTATGCATGAGTAAAAACTAAAAAAAAAAAGAAAAACATATTTTAAAGGTTACATGCAGCATGATTGGATTTAAATAACACTCTTAAGACTAAAAAGTTTAAAATATATTGGTCATCTTACTGGTTGCTGTTGATTAAGAATGATAATGCAGACATGAAGTACCTGAATAGTTATTAATGTTCATATAAAAATTCTTTGTGGTGATTCAAATGTTACATTGCTTTGACTATGGTGATGGATACAGTAATGTGCATGAAAGGAAACTGTGTGGGTGAAAACACACATGCAAAAGAACAGGATTGAAAGCTGGAGAAATTCTGCTGTCAGTGGTGAAATATTGGTGGGATATTATAGTATAATTTTGCCACGGGTCACTTTTCAATAAAGCTGCATAAACTTTACATGAGAGTACTTTGTATAATTCTTATAAATGTGTGTGAATTTATTAATTTCCAAATAAAAGCCAATTGGTTATTAAGATTAGAAACTGAAAATGTACAAAGCCTAACAGAAAAACCAGATTTCTGAAGGCCTCTCTGAATACCTGGCTCAGCTCTATAAATCTTTCCCCATGGTTTGTAGACCCTCTAAGATGCATCTCTTCATAAATGGTATCATCCTTCATCCTGTCATAAGCCAGACACTGCAGTATTTTTCCTGAATACTGCTTTCTTCATTCCCTTTACAATCACACGTGTCAACATAATATTTCTAATGCATATGTGTAAATGAAAGATGTGAATAACAAGTATTAGAACTCCATATGAACTGAGAAAAGAAAATAACATGAATATAAGTTAAATTCTGGAAGTACAATGTAGAATAGAGGAAGTATATATGTGTGGATATGTAAACAGACACTGGGAAAATTCTTAGAAATAATGATGTAGTTATAAAGTTTGAGCTCACACATTTAGAGTTATATGGAGCAGTAGAAGCAGGAAATAATACACTCGGTTCACCGAGGCATGGGATTTTGATTGTAGCCCTTACACAAAGCATGGCATTGACGGTTATATGCTCATATTTCATGCTGAACAAATAATGAAATCTCAACTATAAAATGGTATAGCAAAAAAAGTTGACTCTTAATAACTTCGATACTTAGTGAAGTGAGAAAACTCCCTTGAGAAATGATCAGCTAGAGTTGGCGTTCAACATGACTAGAAATCAATATTTGTTAATTGATGATCTAAAAGGCAGAGGCCAAAATTTGCTTGTAGAGGTTTTACAAGCCAAGACTATAGACAACTGACAGAAGCAAGCAGAACCTGAAGAAATTTAACTTCAAATAGGTCTGAAAGAATTATGGCTAATAATTTAAAAACATGTATAACTAGAAAAAAGCAATTAATTAAATGCCATGCACCAAGAAAATAAGGAAAGAAAAGAAAAATAGAGGTAGTTGAGGGAAAATTAGTGACTGAAATTATCAGACACGAAAGTGATTAATAGATTTAAGAAAGGAACAGGTAAATAAATAAATGAATTCAAGTATCTTGAAAGAAAATCATGAACATATTTAATAATTTTGATTAAAATATTAACAAGTAGAACAAAAACCACATTAGAAAAACCTGAAGAGCAGATTCCAGGTGCAGCCCGGAGTGCCGGAAGGTAATCATGCAAGGCAGAATGGCAGAACGCAGTCTGAAGATCACTGCCGGACCCTGGTTGTAAGAACAACTACGCCCTGCACCTGAGAAGCCAGAGGTATCTTCCTCTAGAATCCAGGCTCTCTATCCAATCAGGACAGAATGCAGGCTCCTATCCCTAAATGAAAGGATCTCTCACTCTTCAGACTCCAGAAAGCAAAACAGTTTCTTGTAACCTTCAGAATAGGGCCATTCATCCTGGCTTCTGGCTAGAGGGAAAAAATGCCTCCCTTGTCTAACCCTTGGAATAGAATGTCACTTCCCTCCAAGTGGACACCTCCCTCCCCAGATATCTAGACCCTCTCTTATGTCTTCCCATTTCTGATAACTAAGTTAGGGTCTCTTGCTTCTCTGTCATTTCTGTCTCTTTGAAATGTTAAGGTCACAGCACCTATAGAAGGACCCTATCCCTTCATGATTGTCAAAGTCCTGGAGAGTAAGACCTTCCTTCAACAAGAACATCCCAGGCCAAATTACTTACATGTCTGTCCCAGAAACTAGGTTCTGTATTCCAGGGACAGATGAATTCTAGTCTATCCTTATGAAGATCCTTCCCCACCCATAGGAAAGGCCATATGTACCCCACAAAGGCTTTCAGGGGCCTCTTCTTCCAGTAAAGATAGAGGAAGGGATTTCTACACCCAAAACAGAGTAGTCATTCATGGCCCAAGTGATAATATATCCTCCATAATCTCTTTACCTAAATTCCATCCTGTTAAAACTTCTACCCTCCCATCCTTTCCTACCCAACTCCAAAGCCACACCCACACCTTCCTGCCCCTCCTCCTCATCTTTCAACGAAAAGAAAAAGGGAAAAAACTGAGTATCAATAGTGTAAAAGGAAGAAAGAATCCATCACCTGAACTTGGACCAAAATTTATATTTTAATTTTTTTCAACAATGTCCATCTAGTGCTGGCTCTGCAGCTTTGGGTGATGAAAATGTGACAGTGCAAGGCAGTTGGCGAACTTCCTTCTCAGGAGGCAGAGCGGGAGAAAGAAAGGTTTGAGATAAGATACAGACCTCAAAGAAATGATCTCAGTAAATTACTTCTGTCAACTAAGCTCTACCTCTGAACTTTCTGTCACTTTTCACTAATCCATAACATTTGAAATCCATTAGTGGATTATCCATCAATTAGAGCAAAGCCCTCATAATCCAATTACACCTCTATGTCTGGAAGAATCAGCTATGGGACCAGCTATTGATCAAGCTTTCAATTGAATGATCTTGGAAGGTATCTAGAAACTACAATATATTTTATTAATTGACTGTATTATTTATAAAAAGAAAAAAAGCAGATTAAAATCTTGACTGACAACACATACAATGTGACCATCTTTGGAAATAAGATTCTTGCTAACATAATTGGTTGAATAGCATTGATTTCCTGTGGAAATAGGGCAGGTTCTTATATCTGGATTGTTGAATTTATAAGGAAGGAAAGAGATAACTGGAGGAAAGTAGCCATGCAAAATTAAAAAGACACATGAAGAAGAAATAACATCAGATAATGGAGATAGCTTAAATTTATAGTTTCAGGAATATACTGTCATAGAAAGTTGTCAACCCACCATAATCAGGAAGGGGAACAGAAGGATTTATCTCACTTCCTAAGAGAATTTGGCCTTGTAACATTTGAACTTTTTTGACTTCTTGCTCCAGAATTGTAAGAGAAGAAATTCTTTAACTTTTTCTTCTTTGACAGTATGGCAAAAAATTTTTTATTGAAAACAATTTTTACACAATATATTATGAACATGTTTTTCCCTCTCCCAATTTCTCCCAAGTCCTCCCTACTACTGGCCCACCCAGAATCATGTTCTTTATCTCTCTTTACTGAAAAAAAAACAAGAAACAGAAACAAAAACAAGAAATGCAAAAACCCCACTAACACACAAAACCAAATATCAAAACAAACAAGATACTAAATATATAAAAATGCCAAAACAAAACAAAAAATCCACAAGAATACCATTGAGTTCATTTTCTGTTGGCCATCAGCCCTGAAATGTGGTTGATATGCCCATTGATGCTCTATTGGAAAAATTGGTTTTCCTTTGCCAGAAGGTATCAATTTCAGACAGTTTCTGTTTTAGGGACAGGATGCTGTATCCACTTCCCACTTTTCATCTAGAACCCCATCTGTGCATGATGTCACAGTCTCTGTGAATCCATATGTGCATCAGGCCTATCATATCTAGAAGATTTTTTTTCGTGGAGTCCATCCATCACCTTCAAACTCTTGCAATCTTTCTACCTCCTCTTATGCATAGTTTCCTGAGCTGTGAAGGTAGGATCTTAATGAAAACATCCATTTAGGACTCAGTGCTCCAAAGTCTCTCACTTACTGTGCAAGTTGTCCAGTTGTGGGTCTCTGTGTCAATTCACATCTACTACAAGAAGAAGCTTCTCAGATGTGGGTTGAGTGAAGCATTGATCTATGGGTATAGCAGTATGTCACTATGAGTCATTTTATTGCTATGTTCCTTTAGCAGAATAATAGTAGTAGGCTTTCTTCTAGGCCCATGACCCATTTATTCTCTGGTTCTTGGCCACATTAAATCCTCAAGTCTGAGTTTCTTATCACAGAGTGAGTCTTAAATCCAATCATAAAGTAGTTACTTACTATCATAACATCTGTGAAACTAACTACTACCATTATATCCTTCAGCCAGGTCACTTTTCTGGATTGCAGTATTTATAAATGGGTGATATCAATGATTACCTTTCACCTCTGGTGGCATGTAGAGTACTTTCCAGCACCATGAACACTAGTCAGTAGGGAAAATGTTTCTAGTTAATCACCCAGTCAATATCTCTGTATTAAATTACATAAGTATACTTTTATCAGCAACTAATAGCCTTGACACTAGCCTGTGATGATTAGGAGTTTCATAGGGCCCCTTTGACTAATGACTCAATAGGATGTAACTCATTCCTGGCACTAGAGATTTTGTTTAGTGGCATGAGGATTCTGTTTGAGGCACTGTTTCCCTTATTATTTGTTGACAACATTTATATTCCTTTCATATATATATATGAAAGGAATATAAATATAAAGGAATATATATATTTTTATAGTATTAGGTTTTCATAGTTTTAATGGCCTTTTGTGTTAATTTTCCTACCCTATATTTCCTCCTTTACCCTTCTCTCCCATCCTCCTCTCTATTAAACCCTCCTATTCTTGTTTCCTATTTTTCATTCCATATCTCTATAATCTATTTCCCCATCCATGGTAGATGCTTTCCTCCCCTCGAGTCCATTACTAGTTACTTGGATTTCAGCATAGATTTTGAAAGCTTAAAATCTAGCATCTACATATAAGAGAAAATATGCAATATTTGTCTTTGGGGTGTGGGTTACTTCACTCAGAAAGTTTTTTTTCCCCTAGCATCAATCTATTTACATGTGAATTTTATTTTTTCTTAACAGTTGAGGAGTTCCATTGTGCAAACGTACTACATTTTCATTATCTATTTTTAAATTCGTGGACATTTGGCTGTTTACCATTTCTGTCTATTATATAGAGCAACAGTGGACATGATATACAAATTCTTTGTGGCAGGATGTAGACACCTTTGAGTATATCATGAAGAGTGGTATATTCGGATGGTTTCCTAAGGAACCTTCACATTGACTTCCATAGCATTTATACTAGTTTACACTCACACCAGCAAGGAATCAGTGTTTTCCTTCCCACATGCTCTCTAGCATATACTGCCATTTACTTCATTGATCTTGGCCATTCTGACTAGGGTAAGGTAAAATATCAAAATCTTTTCCCCGGGATTTATCATTTGATTCTTTGCCAAAAATCAGGTGTCCTTAGGTGTGTAGACTTATGTCTTGGTCTTCAATATGATACCATTGGGAAAAAACTGTATGTTTTTTGTGACATGACAACATCATGATTACTTTTCTTCCTTCAGTGTCTGGAAAGTTTTGTGATACAAGTCTTGCACTCTATTTGTTAGAGGTACCCCATGATATTTTATATTATTTGAGTCTATTTTGTGAAAGACCTTATTTACCTCATTTCTTTCTCAGTATGTTTGTTATTCACATATTGCAGTGTTCCTGATTTTTGTTAGTTAATTTTGTCTCTGGGTACTTTGATTAAAGTATTTATCATCTATAGGAGTTTCCCAGTGAATTTTTAGTCACTTATGTGTACTATCCTATCGTCTGCAAATAAAATACTTTGCCTTTTTCCTGTCCTATCTGTACCTCTCTGGTTTCCTTTAGTTGTCTTATTGTTCCAGGTAAGATTTAAGTACTATACTGAAGAAGTATGGAGAGAGTAAACATTTTTGTCTTGTTACTGATTTTATTGGAAATACTTTGAGTTTCTCTCTGCTTAAGTTGATGTTGGCTGTAGGCTTGCTGTAAATTGTCCTTATTATGTTGAGGTATATTCCTGTTCTCTCCAGGACTCTTATCTTGAATGGATGTTGGATTTTGTCAAATGTACTTTCTGCATGTAATGAAATAGCCATGTTTTTACCCTATCATTTTGTTTATGTCGTAGATTATTTTTCTTGACTTATATGAATTGAACCGCCTGAGTCTTTGGGACAGATACAACTTGATCATAGCGGATGATTTTTATGATATGTTCCTGGATTCAGGCTGTCATTATTTTATTGCAAATTTTTATATCTATGCTATTAAGAAATATTGATGTATAATTTTCCTTTTGTTGTTGTTGTTGTTTTGTTTGTGTGTGTGTGTTTATTTTGTTTCACTAATAGACACTTCATGAAAAGGAATCAGGAAATGTTCCTCCAGTTTATATTTTGGGAATAATTTAAAGAGTATTAGCACTATTTATTCTTTGAATGTTTGGTAGAATTCTGCACTGAATCAATCTTCTTGGGCTTTTGTGTTTGGAAGACTTTTCTGTTTCACTTAGGGTTACAGATCTGTTTAAGTTGCTTATTTGATCTTGATTTAGCTTTGGTAAGGTCATACATAACAAAAACTCATCATTTCTTTTGGGTTTTCAAGTTTGATGGAGTACAGGTGTTTAAGTGTGTCTTTATGATTCTCTGAATTCAGAATTCTCTGAATCCTGTGTCTTTTGTAAAGCCCGCCATTTTATCTCTAATTTTATTAATGTGGATAGTCTCTCTTTTTATCCTTTAATTAATTTGGCTATGAGTTTGGTTTATTAATCTTGTTAGTTTTCTTAATGCATCAACTCTTTCTTGCATTGATTCTTTGCATTGTTTTTTATTTATTTGTTTGTTTGTTTCTCTTTCATTAATTTCAGCTCTTGGCATTCTTCTCAACAACTTTAGTTGAGTATTTTTCCTTTTTGTTCTATAGCTTTAGATATATCACTATGTTATCAATATAAGCTCTCCCTAGTTTTCTGATGTAGTCACTCAGTGTTAAAAACTTCTCTCTTGGAACTGCTTTCATTGTGTTCTCTGGGCTTAAGTGTGTTATGTTTTTCTTTTCACTCAACACTAAAATGTATCCATTAAAGACAGGAAACCAGATTTCCAGAAGCTAGAGATGCTATTGTTCATCCCACTGAGTTTTTTTTTTTCTTTTTTTTACTCCTCGCGAAGGACAGCTAAAGTCTAGGAGTATGTCTACATGGAGATTTGTGAAGCAGATTACTTTCAAACTTCAGAGCAGATATATGTGAGAAAAGCTGCTTTTAAATATAGTTGGTTGATGACAAATAGGTCACATAGGTTTAAAATATAGAATTCAAGGTTCAAATGCTCCCTTAAATGTCTCCAAAATGGGTATTCTTATGTATTAGTAAATATTACCTCTTAAAAGAATTAGTTTTATGTGTACTGCTACTGATTCATGAGTAAAGCTACTACTACTACACACACACACATACGCACACACACATACACACATACACAATTCAATAGTATTGACCATTTTACCTCCTTCATTTATGGATATAACCCATTTAATATAACAGCTTGGTCTACAAGATGTACTCATATTGAACTCCATCAGCAGTGATCTGAATTTTTTTTTATTTTTTGGAAGAAATTTTTTCTTTGCCATCTAAGCAATTCATGGAAACCAATAAAAGACATATATTTAACATACTAATTTGGATAATTTTTTTAATGTGTAGATAAAGCCTCAGTGATTGTAATGTCCTAATTGTGTCAAAATTTGTCTACAGCAGCCAATTCTCCTGTATTTCATTAGTGCCTTCCTTTCTAACCTTTCCTTTTATATAAAATTGAAGTCATTTGCATGTTTGTGAACAGAATATTATTTTATTTGTTATGATAGTTTTTCTAAAGGGGGTCACAGAAGAACAAGGAAAATGCCTTAAAAGACTTGTTTTATCATTTTACTTGATGGACAGTCCTGAGGATAGCTTAATGGAGTTGGCTTCTCGAACATTTTGACAATCTATTTCTGAAACACTAGTGAATATTAATAAGGCTTCAAATGATTTGTCAGAAAAATTAGGAAAAGGGCAACAGATTGCTACATTGTGAATTTGCAGGTTAAAATGAAATTATTTTCATTTCATACTCAAGTAAAAAATGGGCTGAAGTACTGCTTCCAATGTTGATTTTTTTTTAATGACAAACCTGGAAGTTTAAAATAAAATACAAAATGGTCAGCCCTGAAAACATATATATGAGTAACATTATACAGACTGAGCAAGTTATATCTATATCTATATCTGTATCTGTATCTGCATCTGTATCTGTATCTGTATCTGTATCTGTATCTGTATCTGTATCCGGATCCGGATCTGGATCTATATCTATATCTATATCTATCTATCTATCTAATAACAATTAATGAACAAACGGCTATAGATTTGAAAGAGAGCAAGGAGAGATAATATAAGGATGGAGGAAAGGGAAGGAAATGATGTAATTATAATATAGTCTCAAAAATAAACGAAAAATTACAAACTCCTATTAAGTATAGGGTTCCATTCTCAACTGTATAGACAAAGCGCATGTGTATGTATACACACACACACATGAGAGACAGAGACAGAGATAAAAAGAATAGAGCTGAAGATGTTCCGAATTTTAGGGCTCTAAAACTTAAACATTACTTTAACAAAAACTCAGCACCCAAATAAGATTCCAACTCTGTTTTCTTTCAAACTCTTCATCCTAGCATGTATACCTGCTTTCTTAGGTTTTTCTCTGCAGCTCCTGCTCTCCCACCTGCAGCTTTCTCAACAGATCTTGCTCACAATTGGCCCTCTCTCAGTGAGGCTCTTTCCACATGCATCAAGTCAAGTCAAGTCAAGTGCCAGTGTAGAAGCAGTACGATGTGTCTTTGTCCAATAATCTATTTGCCAAAGGATTAGACCAAGCACTTTTGATTGTGTCTCTTTGAATCTAGGTGACCTATTTTGAGTTTTTTGCTGATTTCTTATTCCATGGCTACGACCAGGAAAATCACACGTGTTGATTAGCTCCTAAAAATTAGATTGAAGTTGTGGGATGGCAAGTAAAAGCATTTTCATTCATCTGCATCGCTAGGAAATCCATAGTGCTGCTGGCAGGGGGAAGAGGGTTATAAATAATGAAGAGGCAAATATACCTCAAATGACCACTGAATTATTCATGTAGAAATAAAGAAAAACGCAAAGAAGTAGAGGCTGTCACTCTAGATCATTTATGGTGGAAACAAATAAGGATCCCATCTCTAAAATAATGACACAAAGAAAAGTTGAAACAACTGGTTTCTAATCCTCAGAGACCAGGAGTTGTCTCTTAATTTCATTCTAGTCAACTCATTTTTTTTGTTGAATTCAACTATGAAATGTTATTTCCACCACTAAACATATTTGAAATAATCTGATTTTCCTGTTCCTAAATTCTTTCATATACCCTTTGATTAGAATCCTGGGTCCCTGTAGAACTGGCTGTGTTGCCTAACAGTATGATCAAACAAAAAGCTCCCAAAATAGACTGGTAATGACTGTAGACTTGTACTTCAGTGTCAAGTGAAGAGAAAACACAGGTACTCGCTCATGAAATTCCCATATATAAAACTCCCCCTACTCTTAGTGGACACCCAGGTAAGCCAATGAAGGAGATGAGTGGACTTATCTGCAATATTTAAAGCAAAAATATTATGTGTTTATACAATGATTTTGTAACTAATAGAAACAAATATATCACACTTAAAAATGTCTTGAAAGTTTAACAAATATGTGAAGAACTGATTTGTTATGACTGAAAAAAATATGCAGCCAACAGTCTCTTTCTGGGCAACAGTGAGTTTTGAGAATTCCTGTTCTCTAATTGCTTTGTTTAGTTACTCACTTAGTAATTAAATAGTACCTGTTTTGATTACTTCCTTAGTCTGGGTAGTGGGTATATGAAGATAGAATAAAGTCAGAAATTCATACTCCATTGATTTAAGATAACTTTAAAAATAGTTCTGTACTTGCGTCAGATGCAGGTTTGAACTTGTGCATCAGCCCTTAAGTACCATCAGAGAGTGGTTGACTATGCTCAGGTACCACTATTACATCAGTGAACATGTCTTACTAGGCCAATCATTATTGTAACTCCATAGATTCACAGCTGGTTAAGATTGGTGAGTACTTTTTCCTCAATGATATACATAGCATCTTTCACCTCTATGAAAACTAAATATAAAACTTCTAGGAGACTACAAGCTTGATTTCTTCATGTTCTACAACCCATGTATGTGTTGCAGTCAACAATAGGGTCTTACTGTCAAATTATAGAGGATATCAAAGAGTATTGGCAATAGCCTTTTAAGTTTGAGGGTCCATTGTATCTCACTTACCAACAACTCTAAAAATGGTAACTCATTCCTAGCACTGTATTTTTTCTATTAGCCTGTGGTGTCTCATAGGGGCTTTGTTACCCTGTTGTAGGTTAAACTGTGACTAGACAGGCCATGGTCACTAAAGAGAACTTACCATTAGTGCCCTACTAAGTGGGAATCATATTAATCTTATTCCTAATGACTTATTATGCTCATAGATCAGTGAATGTTTCCACCTCATCAGAGCCACTTCTTTTTGCAGAAGATGGAGATTAACACAGATACACAAAGGGTCAATGGAAAAATAATAAGAGACCATGAAATGATCAAACCTAAAAGAACAGTTGTACCACACTTTGTCCTTTCAGTGCCCAGAGATCACTGTAGAAGAGGGGGCATTAATTGACTATAAGAAAGCAGAGTTTACCTGGCACAACAGGCCAACTGCCCATATAAATTCAAATTAGTTGAGGTAGTATACACAAGACATGCACAAGCACAAGCCAGACAAAATTGTCCCACCCCTAACCTCTAGCCAAGGACCTGCTGACAACTGATAGCTGCTAGAGAGAGACAGTTTTGTTTAAGAGTTAGCCCTTAGTAAATCAACAAGTCCCAGGGAAGACCACATGTGTAAGAATATTTCAGAAGCACACTTTGGACTTGATTTTCTTTTTTTTTTTAAGGGACAAATTTGGGTGGATTGGGAGGGGAAATAGATCTGGGAGGTTTAGAGGAAAGGGTGAATATGATCAAATTACAATGTGTGAAATTCTCAAAGAACTAATAAAAGATAAGCAATGGAATACTTTTAAATTAATAAGTAATTAATATTTCTCAAGATAATGAACATTTTATTTACATATCAATTTCCTGCTGCTTATTTATCATAGAATAAACAATATTAACATTATAGGACTTATATTTACAACTTTTGATGGTCTATTTCTCCCACTCAACTCATATATAAGTACAAATCCTTGTTCTTTACAACTAACTCTTCCTCTTTGCAAAATAGAAAAGCTACTTCATTGAGAGTTTCTATTTCTTTTGCCAAGACTATATGAAATATAAGCAAAGAGCTGAAAAAAGTTTAGGGTACAAAATATGTTTAATATGTGTCATAGTTTTTTATATTTATTATAATAATCATTAATTATATGGTGCTTATTTTTTATATACTAACTTTGGTGGACTTAAAAATGCCCAGTGACCTAATACAATATTTCTGGGTGTGGCTGAAGGTGATCTTTGAAGAGCATACCTGTTCCAGTGGTGAGCTATGTAAGGGCAGGTGTTACTTGTCACTGAGGGTTGCTATCATGCAATCTGCGGAGGACTCGAACAGAACAAAATAGGGAGGGAGGGTAAATTCCATTTTCACCTCCAACTAGACCATTCATCTTCTCCTGTCCTTGAACAGTTGGAACTCCTGCTCTTTGACCTACTGGACTCACTCACTAGGACATTCTACTGGTTTCTTCAAGCCCAGGTATTTGGACAGTTAACATCTTAGGATTTCTTATATCTCCATCTTTCCAATATCAAACCAGGGAAGTTTCAAACTCTAAACTGAATGAACCAAATTCCATATATCCTAATGGCTTCATTTCACGGGAAAAACAGTGATTCAAATCAGGACTGTTGTCTTCCGTAATTACCTGGACATACAGAACAGTGGGATTTTAGATACTATCTCACTTTTCACTAAATACTAGCATTGAGCTTGCTGCATCAGACTATTACATTTAATATCTTATTAATCAAATGGTTTATGCACCCAAAGATGATATTTCAGAAACTTTGGTGGCAAACTGGCATAGATCAGCCTCCCCATCCCTCTGCATCATTTCCTCCTGGAAGAAAAATAGCATACATAAGCTATATTTGATCACATTCAAGATTATTTCTGATGAAATAGTAATAATCTAGGTATAATTCTTTGATTTGCAATTTACAATCAGAGTAAAATGACAGTATATCCCCAGAATATCACCATGTGTGACTTTTCTATACCAAAATGTCTATCTTATGATACTTGTCAGACACGATCCCCTCTTACTGATTCCCAATAAATACTGTTTTTCTCTACCAAGCATTTCCAACTTTTGGACTTCATGACACATTGCTTTCATCTACAAAGATCACTCTTGGGAACCATACAACCAAGCTACAAAAACAAATCACAAAATTGTCATAATGCTAGAATAGGCTTACAGTTTTTGTTAGGCTATCCTGTGATTCATGCAGACTACAGGACTCAGGTTGGACTCATATGCCCAGATGTGTAGGTATTTATATTACAGGTCCTATCGTAAATAGTATACTGTGTGCCCTAAATCTTACTTTCTTTTCCAGTATAAATAAATACTGCTAATCAAAGACAATATTACTTACTGTCAGTGTGGACTGAGACCCCTCAACATGGAGCTTTTGGTAATCACTACTGATCAATAAGAGGTGAAATAGTGAATGAAACCAGACTAGCACTCCTGTAACAAGGTATCATGGCTGTCATCTTAAGCTTCTTTTCTAACAATACTTTATGTTCTTGTTTCTTTCAATATTTTGTATATTTTACCACTTGGAGATTCTGTTATCATTCATATATTCATAGCTACAGGTAATTTTAAATTCTGCCCAGTCCAATATTGTAGGAATCAATCAAACCAGAGCTACTTAAACGCTCAATGAGCTTCCAGTATTTGGGGCTCTGAGATACATGAATAAGCAAAGTTTCAAGAAGTATGGAAATTACTCCATAAATTAAAGCATGGAGTAATTATATAGATGTTAGGAAAGGCCTAACACCTTTTTTATTTGGTAGAGGGAGAACTAACAAGCACAGTGAAATTATGACATGAGTCTATATGAATGAAATCATATGAAAAGCTTGGTTACTAGTGGTATGCTGAAGGAACTGCAGCATTTAGGATTGCATTATTCATGTCATGTCTTTGCATTAAGGCAGTGTTTTTTAAGATGCGCTACATATATAACAAAAAGAAGACTTTAGAAATCATATGCTTAAACATGACTGTTTTAATTCCAAATGGCATAAAAACCTAAATCACAATAGATAAAACATGAAAGCTTGGGCTACTCAGGCTTCCTGTATAGATGCATTTTCAATCCTTGCCTCTGAGAGTGCTGATGTGTTCAGGGGATGTCAGAGGTAGGGTGGCAGAAGTGAATCAAGTAATATTCTGGAGTAATATTCTGGGAGGTCTGGTACACAGAAAGAGATGGAGATCCTTACTCATCTACTTAGGTCTGTTTCCAGATTCTTCATTCTTTATTACTCATAAAATTTATGGTACAGAATATCTATGGGCTTAAAAGTGTGAAAACAACCACAACCTCTGTGAACCATGTTTTATATTTGACCTTTAAAGCTGTAAGATATAATTCACAATGGATCAAAAATACACCCTAGATAAACCTTATAAAATTGCACAAACTCCCACGAAACATTTATACTTCTCTATGACATTCAAAGATAGTGGAATTTAAAGGGATAGCTAGCTTTCCAATGTCCAGTTCCAATATATCTCAGATCTCAAGGCTATGAAATAAACAGCAGACACCTGCCTTCCTACATGGTTTCTGCAATGAAATATAGAAACTACACTTTTTGCTTATTTCTAAATGACACACAGGGAGGAAAGTGACACGCTGAGGCACAAAGGAACTACACTACACACAGGCAGAATATCTGTTTACTTTTTATGAGTCAAAGATTTCAATACAAATCTCATTGAAATGTAAATCTCCAAAGTTGTGAATCGTAAAGCATACATTCTCCTCTTTCTAGAATACAGCCTTCCTGGTAGTCTATAGAAGTTGAGAAACAGATAAAATCCCAGTAAGAGCCAGATGATGGAGAGGAGAGATGTGAAATGCTGTCTTCTAAGAATGACATGGCTGTTGAACTCAGTAACTCACAGCAGCTATGGATACTTGTCAAGACCTACATGAGATTATGATAGCTAAAATTCTTGCCTAGATGAGAGAGGTGTTCCCCAGGTCCCATCTGTTATTGAGGTGTTACTGTCTGTCCATATCTGCTGGAGGAAGGAAAATAATTCCTCTTTGAAGATGTGGTCACATGTGCATTTCTCTGTGCTCTAATAGATGGCTCCACACCCATGCACATATGGACAGCAATAATTGGATAAGACATTAAGTTTGGAGGGGCCATGCTATGAAGTCAGAGGAGGGAAATAGGAATGGATTTTCATGTATCACTATATATATGCAGGAGATTAGCACAGAATAAAAATATCTAATAAAATTCCAGAAATATTTAATTTTACATTTGCAAAAAAATAGACTCTAATTTACAGTGCTGAATGAAATAATAAGGATAGGAGAGAATTCCCCTACATACACACATATCACACTCTGTGATAGCAGAAAAATGAATGGAAGAAGGTCTTCAGAGCAAAGTCTACATAATCAAGTGGGTCAGGAGATCTGAATGGGGTCTATAAAACAGATTCTCAGAAGGGACTTGTCTCCTGCTGTTTCTTATTTCCTCCAAGGATGGGATGAAGGATGCTGCTGCTCAAGAGAGACACTGTTGCCAAAGGAATCCTCAAGGAAGTAGGAAATGCAGCACTACCTGCTCTCCCCACTCCAGGATCCTCGCTCCTCCAAGTAGGAAAGTGAGTACTCCCACAATGACGTAAATAGGAGAAGTGGTCTGACCTGATACAGGCTTACAGATGTGAATATTTTCAGTCAAAAACATACAATTATCAGTGGAAAAGGTGACCAGAGACCTAAGGAGGAGTACTCCCCATGACGATAGTAAATAAAGGCACAGGTACTAACCCTCTCCCTGGCCCAGATACATAGATACTAAGAATTATGGGCAGAAAATGCAAATCACTCAGCATCCCAGAGAGAAGGCTACAGTTGGTTGAAAGTGGGTAGAGGGTCAGAGCATATTATTAAAATGTAACAAATCTCACTAAGGACTAGAAATCTCTCAAACAATTGATGCTATGACAGCAACTTAACTTAGCTGGGGAGACATTCTAATCTATTTTGGATTACATGGAGATGCACAGATCTCTTCCAACCCACAGAACCACCTGAAAAGAATAATGTAAGGATAAGGAAAACAGATCCATCCTAACATATAAGAAATGTTGACTTACTATAATTTTTTTTTACTTTACACTATTTTATCTTTATGTGCACATCAGTGACTTACTCTAAGTCATCAAAGACACATCAATCATTAAGCAAAGAAATAAAAGCAGCTTCCCATCATATCATTTAACCAAGAGTGAGTCCAGATTTGAATTCTCTACTCCATGCTTCCTATGTCTTCTCTTGTGTCTGTCTATTCTGTGAGTCTGAATCTGTGTCTGCCTGAAGCTGTCTTATGAGTCTGTCCCTGTGTCTATGTCTGTCCCTTTGTCCCCATGTGTCCCTGTGTGTGTGTGTGTGTGTGTGTGTGTGTGTGTGTGTGTGTGTGTGTGTGTGTGTTACTAACAAAGGGCTTCACTCTGTCTTTATTGAACAGTCTAGAAAGCATTACATAGGAAGGATCAGATACATTGAAGAAATGTTTAAAGATTTTACTGACTTCAACTGACACCATCTCATCCAGATAAAAAACCAAACTGTATTATAAACTTAAATGATTATCAAACAATAGCCAAATGCTGTGTTAAACGTTATCTGTAATGTTGTGTTCAACATTTGTGGTGGATATTTCTTTTATGTGATTTTGTTCAACCTCTACATTTGCTTTTTCAGCAGATGATACAAATGCACTTCTCTGAGTCAGAAAATAACTGGCTCAGAAGAATGAAGAATACATAATTTAATGACACAGCTATTCATGAGCTTAGGTTGTAAAAGTTGATTTCATGGGACATCCAAGACAAGTAAGATTGGCTGTTACATTGTTCTCTTAAAGTCAGGTTAAACAAACAGGCTGAGTACATGTTAGGATAGCAGTCTTAGTCTTAAGTGACCCCAAGGCACATTGCTAACTTTTTTTGTGAGGTCTAGCAAAAGTTCCGTATTCTCTTTGAATGTAGGAGATATTTTCATAACAGTATATTATCTCGCTTGTTTTCTGAAGTTGTAGTTCTGTATTTTGGTCATTTGATTTAGTTTTTCTTTTCTCTCACTCTTTTTTGCTTGAATAAGCCTTTATAGTGCTCCTTTTTCTGTACTCACTTTTTATGATTTTTGTAGCTGTAATTCATATACTCCATTCCTACTTACCCTCTCTTTTCCTCTTTCCTACTTTTTCTTCATTTTATTTCATACTTATTAATACCCACACATTATTATGGGATAATTTCACAACATTATTCTAGCTTCTCTGTTTATGGACCATAAGGGAAGTATAATTTAAGTGTACAAATATTTTCCCTTGCTGTTGATTTCTGTTTGTTTCTTCATTTAATATCAGGATTGTTGCCAAACCATTGTTTCTGTTATGTCTACCTGCTTCATCCATCAAAAGAGTGGTGGAAATTATAAGCCTCGGTAAGATTTTATAGAAATAAGACTTTCAGAGAATAAAACTACCAAGAAAAAAGATTGAAAGAAAGAAAAACCTGAAAGCACACCCATCTCAATGTATGAACCAAGATGTTTTTTAATGAGGTGTGACTCTTTCAAGGAATTGCATGGCCCAGTGTCCTCTTAATTACCTGCTTCCACCCTTGCCCCAGTGACTTAGGTCTTTTTCTTCCATTGAAACTGCATAGTCCCTGCCAGGGCAATAATTGGTTGATCCACACCTTCTGCTCCTCTAGATCAAATCCCCCCAGTGTCATCCCCAGCTCTGTAGCAGAAAACCTGTTGTGGCCTCCCTTGCCTCACTGATCCCAACTCCAACGGATCACAAAGATTTTCTCTTCCAATCTCCCATCCCCAACTTACCCCAGTATCCCAGCCTCCAAAACCAGAAAGCATTCCCCATGAACACACCAGCTAAGCAGGCCAGGGAAAGCTAACTGAAGACCTTCTCCTCTTCTCCAAATCAAATTCCCCAGCCTCATCCCTATCTCTGCAACAGAACACCTTCTGCAGCCTTCCTTTTCCCTCTGCTCACATCTCCTGTGGATCCCATAGACCTTTCTCTCCTACCCTTCCTCGCCCCACTTGTTGCTTTATCCCAACACCCAACTCCAGTAGATACTCCTCACTAACCTACAGACCTCTGCTGCCAGGGAAGCAGGTAGACTGTCTGTAGTTCGTCCCTTTCCTTTCTGTTTCTCTAGATCCGACAACCCCTAATCTCATCCCCAGGTCTAGAACAGACTCTCTGGGTGATCTCTCTTCACTCTCTCCCCATTCCAAGGAGATTAAATAAGCAGTTCCTGGTTGAACGTTTTATTCTCCTCCCTCCTGTGAACCATTTTGGACACATAGACTATCTTCATTCTTAAATGTCAGCTCTGAATACCCAGAAACATTTTTACCTGGAACCCCCAGTAGCCACACTATTATATCCAAACAACACACTCTCTAAAAACCTACAAAGGAAACAAAACAAAGAAAAAAACAGTCATCTAACAAAGACAAATTCAGAAATCATATATTGTTTAATACTATAATCACCCAGTCTCAGATGCCTAGATGCCAGTGTAAAAATACAATCAATAATAGCCAGGGAAATATATCTCCACTAAAGCCTAGCTGTCCTACTATAGCACGCACTGGATGTTCAAGCATAATTGAAGCACAAGTAAAGACTTTAAGAATCACCTATTAATGATGGTAGAGGTTCTTAAAAAGGAAATTAATATATCTCTTAAAGAAATCCTGGAAAACATGAACAGTCCTCTATATATGTATTATATAACTTTCAGTTTAGTATTTTACTGGAACTCTCGAGTGTGTAAAGAAGTAGGCTTCTGATTCTTATGTCTGCTCTTGGGACTCTTTTCCTTTGAAGATTTGCCTTGTCCAGATTTGTGATGATTTTTGTTTTATCT
The DNA here is from genome assembly GCA_026225945.1 of Cricetomys ansorgei. Classification (NCBI taxonomy): domain Eukaryota; kingdom Metazoa; phylum Chordata; class Mammalia; order Rodentia; family Nesomyidae; genus Cricetomys; species Cricetomys ansorgei. The sequence continues at coordinate 18,960,887 of JAMJFZ010000242.1, forward strand.
TATTATATTTTATTTTGTTATATTTGGCTTTTAACTCTTAAAAAATTATTCTTTTCTAATGAGAGACAAAAAAGGAGTACATCTGGAGGAGAGGAGAGGGGGAGGAACTGGGATGAGTAGAGGGAAGGAAAACTGTAATCAAGATATATTGTATGAGAAAATAATCTATTTTCAATAAAAGAGAAGAAAAAGAAAAAGAAAATGAGGGGAGGAAAGCCACTATAACACCTACAAAAGCACATAGCTTCTAGGTGACTGAATCAAAGACAATTGAATACAGTCATCCAAGAAAGGGGTTCAAAATCCTGCATTTTAATGTTCAATGAAACAGGAAGAGTCAGCTGATCTAGCCAATGGTGAGTCCTACGCTTAATTAAACCCTATCTCAAAAAATAAGTTTAATAAAGATAGAGAAAGATATCTTGACATCAAATTTTGGCTTCCACACAGATGTGTAGATACGTACATGTGCACACACACACAGAAACAGAAACATACAGGCACAGAAACACACACACAACACACACATGCACACCATATTCAGTGAAGATATAAAAGGCCCATAAGAAAGGGAATGAAGTGAAGGAATGTTTCATAAACTAAATAAGGATACAATGTGAGTGACAGGGTGAACAATAAGGATAAAACAATGAAATTAATATTTAAAAAAGAAGCCAAATAGAAATGCTGAGAAATGAAACAATCGAAAAGCAAAAAAAGAAGATTTTTATTCTAATATGGATACTAAACCTATGCATTTGTTGATACATTTTTAAAATTTATTTTATTTTTTGAGATCATAATGTAATTATATCATTTTCCCTTTGTTTTTCTCACTCCAAAATCCTCTCATATTTGCCTCTTTGCCATCTTTCACATCAATGACCCCATTCTTGATCATTTTTGTTACATACAAGTATCTACAGCATGCTTTTTTATCAACAGTCACATTACCTCTACAAAAGTATTCCAGAGAAAAAGACATATTTCCAAATATTGTCTATTCCATTTAATAATTAAATAATTATCATGTGTGAGAATGAATTCTTTATTATAAGTTAGCTGTCATTTTCAAATGACAAAGAACAAGCTTTATCCTCAAGTTAAAATTAAACTCTAATGTTAGATTCAGGTGGGGAAGAGAGGAGAAAGTAATTAAAAAGAAAATAGTAACAGATTTTTTAATTACATAATCAATTTCCTTGGGTATAGGTAGCAGTATGCTATAATTTTTTACCCTCAATCTCGGGAAGGAGAAAGGAAAGATAGAAAACTTCACCACTTTTACAAACAGACTTAATACAGAAAGGGAGAAATCTTCATAACCTCTTTTTAAGCTGTCCTAAGCTCGAATCTCTCCAACCTTTGTTCTTTTAGGAATTATCACACTAACTCAGAACAGTAATACAACCAACAAACCACCAACCAACACCGTCGATTCTCGGGTCTTCAGACCTTTTATGCCCTAAGCCAAAAGTTCCCATAAATCCATGCAGCACGCAGACAAGCTACAGTTGCCAGAACCGTACTCAACCAAATTATAGCCACCTGCATCAGGCATTCCAATTCCAACTCGTAAACAACTATACCACAGCTGGGGTGGGAACACAAACCTCTAGTGACTACTCAGTTAAACAAAAAAGTTTTCTTAACATAAAAATTCCAAGTATTCCTCTACAGGTATATGTTGTAATATATCCACATTTCAAAGCTTTCAGAACTCAAATTTTCAAATTTGTATGCCTATAGCAGCCATATTAAACACAAAATAACTATGTCATTCCTCTGATGGAAACTCCTTCAAAGGAAGATGACACTAATAGAGGCACTGCAGTCAGTTGACCACCATTAAGAAATAGTGCCAAAGTCCAGCTTCGGCTAGAGGTCAGTGGTCCCAGGAGAGACGTGGAGTCAGATGACTAATGTAATACACACACACACACACACACACACACACACACACACACACACACACCACCTCTTGTGCATCAACAAAGTCCAGAAGGTTAGGGCTCCAAGGAGGAGGAGTGGAGTCAGTTGAGGGGGGGGAACAGATATTTCATTGATGGAATGCATGTTCTTTATTCAGACTTCTCTGTTCCTTTAAACTTCTGTCTCCATTCCAGCTTTTCCCGATCTCTCTATAAATTCACACATATACACATTCACACACATCTTGAGGATGAAGCAAAGTTTTAACACACACACACACACACACTCATTCACATACATCTTGTAGAAGCAAATCTTCAACACACCTCTCTCTTTCTCTTCCTCCCTCTCTCACTTTGTCACACACACACACACACACACACACACACACACACCTTGTAAGCTTTAACACACACACATCTTCTTACCTATATCTATTTCGTAAGCTTCCTTCTCCCTTATTATTTTTCATATGCTTATATACCTTTTAAACAATAACCTTTACATAAGAAAAAAATCACATCATAAACACAAGTCCTATTTCACACTGAATGATTACAAGTTTCATATTTAAAAAGCAGGTTGTTTTCAATATCCACACATGATTATGCATGAGCACCCAGTTTTCCATGTACTTCTCCCCCACAATACATCCTAAATCAATAATATGGTTATTATAGATTAATAGAGTTTAAGCAAGCCACATGCTTTCACAGCCAGCTTTTATTGTAGCTGGCAGAAACAGTCTTACATTTATTAGGAAATGAGTACATGTCATAGTATGCGAACTTAACACAATTCTTATTTAGTTACATAGTACAAGAAGTTTGTTATTTAACTGGAAAACTTTAAGTCAAGGTTCCTTTTGCTTTTCTTAGGTAAAGGAGAATCTGACAAGTCTACATGGAATATAGCCCTATGTCTCCAAGGCGCACACAAAAACCCCTCAGTAACTTTATAATTGTAAAAACTAGGAAAATATCAAATTAATTGTGGTCAAGGAAGTTCAAACTTAGCAGTGGGCTCTGAAACTCATTTGTTATACTTAATCATAGACCTGTCTCTCATAGACAAAACTTGTGAGCCCTAGCAACTAGACTTTCTTTGTCCTTTTTCTCTAACCCTCACCAAAACAAATCTTTACCTAGTAAGAATGTGTTTTCTTATGTAATTCTCTACGGTACTTTTTCCAAAGCAGCTTGGTGAAACACACTCATCTGATGTTATTGATTAATTATTCTTTCCAGAATTTCAGTAAAATTACCCCTTCATCTAAGTGCTACTGCCTTACCCAAACGGCATTACTCAGGGAAAAGTCATCAGTATTGTTATGAGTTATAGTTATATTGCTAAAAATTATCACTGTTATTTTAAGCTATAGTTACATTACTCTGCAAAGGCTTAGTAATTCCCATATGAAATCCATACCATAAAATACACAAGGAACACACAACAGAGGCTACCACTATCAGACCCCACAGCAGCAAGGGGTATTTAGGGAACAAATCTCTCAGAGCTTTGCCATGCTGGGCTAGATTCATTGGAGCTGTGCAAGTCAATGAGATGTCCAACCTTGTTAACTCTATGGTAGACCATAGGTCTTCAGTGATGGCTCTTGCCAGAATAGAAAGCTGGTTTAATTCAGGGATTAGCCCTCTGATAGGTTGTTATATTCCAGTGGTCAGCCTACTCCTGTGTATATACAAGCGACACAGATCAGCCTCGGCAGTATATATAATAGAATGAGAAATTTGTGAAGGGGATGTGAAGAAGAAGAGAGGAGTTCCAGGGGATAGAGAAGGATGGATGTGATAAAAATGCATCGTGCTCACGTATGAAATTCTCAAAATTATTTGCAGCAAGATAGCAATAGAGTTAATTTGAAACCCACAGAATGAGAGTATTTTCCAGCTACACATCTGATAGAGGTCATATTAACATCTCAAAATCAAACAATCAAGAAAACAAACAACGCAATTAAAAAATGGGCTAAACCATACACACAGAACTAAAGGCAAGAAAGGAATGTTGAGAGGGGGAGAAATAGTCATCCCTAAGGAAGAGCAAACTGGCTAGCCAACACTAAACCGTCAGCACTGAAAACATATGTACAAAAATCATTGTACAGACTGAACAGGTTATGTTTAGGAATGTATGTTCACATGTATATACAAGTATGCATATAATAACAATTGATGAAAAAGAGGTCATAAATTTGAAAGAAAGCAAGGATAGGTATATGGGACAGTTTGGAAGGAAGAAAGCAATGGGAAAAGTGATACATAATTACATTATAATACCAAAAATAAGAGAAAACATACCAAAAATGAAGAGAAAATAAGACAAAACAAAAACAAAAGTGGGCTATGGATCTTAACATTTCTCAAAAGAAGAGATTAAAATGGGTAAGAAATATTTTCAAAATAGTCTAGATCCTTAGCAATTATGAAAATGTAAACTAAAATACTTTATTATTTCATCTTAACCCCATTTAGAGTTGCCAAGATCAAGAAAACAACTGACAACAAATGCTGATGAGACTGTAGGGAAATAAGAACCTTCATTCACTATTTGTGGGATTTCAAATTGGTAGGGTCACTTTAGATATCAATGTGAAGAATTCCTTAAAAAAATAAATAAATAAAAGAATAAATCTAACATATGACTCAGCTATACCGCTCCTCATCAAAGGACTCGACATTGTGCTTCAGAGATATTTGCTCAGCCATATTCACTGCTGCTTTATACACAGTAGCAATGAAAGAGAAACAACCTAAATGTCTTTCCATTGGTGAATGGATAATGGAAATATGGCACATATACACAATGGGATTCTACTCAGCTGTAAAAATAAATGAAATCATGAAACTTGAGGTAAATGAACAAAACTGAAAAATATTATACCAAGAAAGGTAACCTAGACCCAGAAAAACAGACAATTCGTGTTACCTCATTTCTGTGGATCAGACTTTAAAATGTAACCTGAAATATCCAAAGAAGCCAGAAAAGTAGAAAAGACCCTGCAGGAGGAGAAAAGAAGAAGCACTGTGGAGGAAGATGATAGCAGACAGGTAGTGTGAAGAGGGTATTGGGGAAAATGGGAAGAGACTTGAACTGTGACGGGAGAGGAAGTATGACACGGAATGGAGGGCAGTGGAGAGATAACATTAATTGTTTGAGAAACCCATAAGAAAACACATTATTTTATGAGCTTACTTTAAATATATAAGTATGATGTGTATATATTATTAATATATAGGATATTAAAGGGATATATTATATATTTGTCATTGTTATGTATCATTCTGATTATATATTGATACATAATATAGTGTATATGATTAGTTTGTTTAATATATATTAATATATATTAATGAAGTTACACCACATGGGGTTATGACGCTTACCCCCAAGAGTCGTGGACTATCTAACACATGTCAAGCATTGAAAACCTGCCCTTGAATTGTTTGAAGGAATGTAAGCCTCCCCAAACAATATGGGCTATCACCATTACCCTTGGTAGCCTTTCAAAATTGGAAGGTAAGACCCTTACATATGACCTACATACTTAGGACATAGGACTTGGAGGACTTGAAATGAAACTGTCCTGAAAACCTCCCTGCTAAGGACTTGATCTCAAAGTATTGTAAGGTATTATGTAAGATGCCAATGTAGGGGGAGCAAATGATAGTTCTACCCAGCTGAAAAGCCTACAAATCACAACAACTGGTTGAGCAAAATGACCCTAGAAACACAATACAGCGTTTTTATTTTGGAATAACCAATGCTCTCTAGTTGAAGTGAAGGCATGGTTAATGCAGGGAATCCATGCCTGTTATTGTAAACCTAGTCAAAAACTCATGGTGGTCATAAACCTGTGAAATGAAAGTGCTACTACTTTTATCTTAAACCAATATAATTTCTAATATTTAAAGTACATCTCTTAGTACATACCGAAAATTGTAGCTCTCACCTCTCATCAAAGAGGATTCTTTTTTAAACAGATATAGATTTGGTTAAATGATGCAATGTAATGGGTCAAAATAAAGAAAATAAGAATCGTGGGTTACCCAACATCAACTAATACATTTGCAATGCAACCTCCACACCTAAGACTCAAGGAAAATTTAAAAAGAGAAGGGGGAAATGGTAAGAATTAGAGGTGCAGGATGCCAGTTACTAAATAGTATCCCTAGACGCGACAGGAAAAATGCACCCATGAAATCTCAACAATATGAATGCTTCAGCAAGATGGCAATACTAGATGGCATGACAACAAGGAGTGTAGAAATTTCACATAGTCCTATCTTTAGATGAAGAGTTAGATAACAGCTTTTCAATGAGCCCTCAGTGAGGCAAATCAGTTTCCTTTAGGGATGATACCTTACATGGATTATCCAATCACAATTGTTTAGCCCTGGACACATGTATATATGAACAATACTAAGTGAACTTAGTAAGTTGTGTGTGTGTGTGTGTGTGTGTGTATATATATATATATATATATATATATATATATATATATATATATGTATATGTATATATGTATATATGTATATATGTATATATATGCATACATGTTACATATATATATGTAACAATAATAATTAAAGGGATCTTGAGTTAGGGATTTGAACATTGGAAAAGCAGTGATGCAGAGACAGTGTTCATGCATGAAGTTCTCAAATATTCAAATATAATTAAATTAGAAATGTCAAAAGCTTTCCAAGATCTTTTCTCTTAAATCAGATCATGTCTAAACTTGTGTACATGGTTTATAACACCCTAGACAGTAAGACCCTATATTTCTTCTTACACCATCTCAATTTTCCTATCTGCCTAGATATCAACAATAATTGAAAAGTAGATCTCACTCTTTTATTCATCCTGTCCCTCTTGTTCTCATTTTCATTTCCATCTTGTGTCAGGAAGTTTCTGATCTTCCTAATTGTGGCTTGATGCCTCTTTGAGAAGTTTTCATGACACTGTGTAGTCTCATTAACATAGTTTTTAGTGCATCATATTGTAAGGCACTTGCATCAACAGTAGCCACATTCAATTTATTTTCTCTTTAGTTTTTGCATCTTTCACAATAAATGGAATCCAGCTGATATTAAAAGTACAAATAAACAAGTGAATTCATTCTTCCAAGAATAATAAGAATATTTTGTACATTCTACCTATTAAAACTGAGAATAAACTAATTTATTTTGAAAAAATTCCAACAACAAAAGAATGATAGCATAACAATACTTCTAGCCAATTAAAATGTGAGATTCTTATGGTTAAAGTCTGCTTCTCATATTTGATATCACCTGGCATCAGATATTTGTCCCAATATATTTTTGTGTAAACTTAAGTCTTGTCATGTTATAAATAAATCACAGAGAGATGTTTATTTGCAAAGAAGGGTTTCTAGAGGACCAATTTCTCTTCCCAATATTAGAGGGATATAATTATCCTCAACTGGTGGCTTTCCTCTTAGACAATGAATGAATTGGGTTGATGAGGTTGATAAGGTCACTTCTATATCTCACACTGTAAGTCATCACATGCTGCTTCTCAAAAGACAAGAACGTAAGTGAAGAGTTTAAATTACCAGGAAGCATATGACTTGCCTTGTAACATTAATCATATATCCAGTTGTCTTCCTTAGCTGCCCTCCAGTACAGACCTACAAAATAGTAAGCCAGAAACAGATTTGAAGCTGCATTTTAGAGAGAATAATGGTAAGTTACTGCCTGGTCCCATTACACAAAGGGCTGTTTCAACCTTGACTGTGGCCTTTCGTTTGAATGTATTACCATATGCTCTCAAATTGCTGAATAAAGACAGATTGCTCCACAGTCTCCTATTAATATTTTGCATGGGCATAATGTTCACTTTTATTTGTCTAAAATGATCCAAATTTCCAAGTGATTTTTTAAATCACTGTTGTATTTCCTAAGTGGAGCCTGCTATTCCATGTCTGAATCATACAGTTGAAATCATGAAAGAATTATGAGTTGAGTTATGCTATGTAGTAAGAGATAGATGACAACTGTTACTTCTCAGTTGAAGGGTCTGGGACTTGAATCCAGTAAGTTGACTTTAAATGTGGTTTTTTTTCTTCGTTCTATTGCTCTACTGTTCTTATTCAGGTCATTAGTCTGGAAATAACAGAATAGAATGATCTTTTTGGGAATTTAAATCCATGAACAATACACATTTGAAAAGGGTAGCATATGCTTTAGTACAACCTTTAGTATTATTAGTTTCAAATCTTCCATTCTCCTCCTTCTCCTCCTCATGACAACCTACCTTTTACCTTCCATGCTGCTCTGCTTCCAAAGCCAGCATCCAGTCTAATCCAGCAGATGTAGTTTGGCAAGCACCACGGTTCAGGTATTCTGTAAGAGTATTAGAATGGCAACGCATTAGAAAAGTCTTTGCATATACACACATGCTTTGCTGAAATACCCTCTTAGTAAAATATGGATCAGGATACACATCAAGATTAAAATGGTACTACCATCCACCCGTCTGTATTAATGGAGCATTGCTAATTTTTCACTGTCTTGCTCTGACTTTCCTCAAGGAAAATGAAGTTTGGTTGTTACTTGTGTTTCCATTTCATCTTGAAGATAGAAAGGCATAGTGATTGAAACATAAAAACAGGGACCCTAATAGTTAGACAGAAATAATAAACAGTAGTGTTCCATAACACATCAGGGAAACTACAGTTCACAATAGCCAAATATTAGATATTTTATGAATAACTCAAAGAGGGAAACTCAACAACCCAAAAACATAAAGTAATTCTAAGGAAATGGAAGGATCAATTGCCATTATTTCAGCAGTCCATCCTGTTTATAAGCTCCAAAGTATCATATTGTGTATCATAATTAAAATTGTTATATTTTAACAAAATATTAAGATATGAATACTAATAACTTTAAATTGGTCACTGTGGTTTATGTAGATACCAAATTATCATGCTGTACTCCATAGGTATATGCAATTAAATAATAAGTTTTCAAAAATTGAAAATAATAGACTTCTTAGCTAGCTTTGTATCTAGCTCTACCACTTTATAGCTATACTATCATAAATAACCCAATTTACAAGATGGATAACAATGGTGGCTACTTCTAGGGGCCATGTGAGGATCATATGATATTTTCACATAAAGCACATGGATTTCCACCTACTTCATAACTTTATAGTCAAAAGTTCCTTATTCATGACAACAATACAATAAGTGACTGACTCATAAACACAAGGGGAGATACTACAATGCATGTTTGTTTTCCTCTCCTAAATAAAAAAGATACACACATGGATTTATGTGTGGATTGAAGCTTAGGGATATGTACGATTTACCTAAGATCAGATATTGATAACTGGCAGAGCTTAGATTTAAGCCATGATCTGTCTGACTATAGTAGCCATGCCCTTGGTTGATTTGCCACTTTGATACTATAATTCTTTCACAATTGGGACATGAATGAATTTTTCATAGTAAGATGAAGACACCTCATTCTAGATCTGTGTTCCATATCCTGGCATATTTGCTTGCAGTGACGAATTTTATTGTTAAATGCCAGTCATGTGACCTTCAAATAGACTTCACTTCTATTTTCTTAGATGGGAAATGGATAACACAACACTACTCTTTTGTAGAGCTGTTAAGTGCAGATGAATGTTTAATCATTTAATCCAGAAGATCTAGCAAAGGGACACATTGAAAGGCTTTTGTAATAGCTAGGAAGGGTCTATATGATGGAATCAAATCCAAGGGTCTATATGAAAGGATCACAGTCAGGGTATATTTGAAGAGATCACATTCAGAGGCCTATGTGGATCAGACAGAATGTAGAGAGAATGTTAATATGCACCTTTAATACCAGTATTCAGAAGGCAGTGGTAGCACAAACCTTTAATCCACAAGACAGAAACAGTGTGGAAGCAGACATAGGAAGTACTATCTCAGAAGGAGATAGTGTCAGATAGGAAATGATGTCTGAGATGAGTTAGAATGAAGAGCAGACAAAGGGAAAAATAAGAGGAAGAGTTGGCAGACTGAGTCAGAGTGAGGACATACCCAACTCTCACAATAGAAAATCAGGCTTTCAGCTCAGAGAATCAGAATAAGAGACAGAGAGAATGAGACACATGGGCAGTAAGAAGCAGATAGAGGATAAGATAAAGAAGCAGTCTGAAGGGTCTGAAGCAGAGACACAGAGGCAAAGGAGTAAGACAATTTGAAGCCACGCAGAGCAGTTCAGTCAAAGAAGTTGTGGGAGTCAGTCAAAGTCCACCAGAGTCAGAAGAGTTTGGTCAGAAATAGTCAGCTAGCTCAGAAGATCAATTTGAACCAGCAGCTTGGAGAAGAGTTTGAGCCAGAACAGCAAAACAGAAGAGTTACTTGAGTTCAGTACAGCTCTGAGTTCTGAAGGAGCTAGTCAAAGTGGCTCAGTCAGCAGTAAGTGTCCAAGGCTTAAATGTTTTAGATTGTTTGGAAGCAGAAACACTCCAGGACTCCAGGACTAAGGACTGGTGATTGAATTAGTCAAAAGAATAAACCACCTTTGAACCTGAATCAATGGCTACATCTGGCAACTGACATGATTGGGCAGCTACATTTGGAAGTAGATTGAATAAGTTAATAGCCTGAGATGGATTAGATATTTACTGTTGTATGGTAACGAACACTGTATTCATTAACCTATTTCTACTAATGTCAACATGTTATCATCATTGTTCAGTAATTCAGAAATCACTAAAGAAATGCTTAGAAGATAACAGAATAGCCAGTATCCAACTAGAAGTAATTTAAGTAATGACAATTTTCCTCATGACCTTGACTCTATGGTTGAGTGATAAGCATCAGGGGCCAAATTTTGTCTTTTGCTATTATTATGTTTAGGATGCTACTCTTTGATTCTTACAGTTTCAGTATATTTGCTAGACTTCTACAATCCTCATCTACATTCAAAGTAGGTAGATGGGGAGGGGTGGCAATCAATGTCTGACTTTTGCATCATAGAAATAAATCTTTCCCAAAAAGTGGTCTCTGTACTTCCATAAGACATTTACTACAGTTCCTTAAAAATGTCAAACAGTCCCCATAGCAGATAAAAGAAGTGATTTTAGCTTTGTATATGTGTGTTTAAGAAGTGGAATTAAGAATAGATGATGAATGGGTTACTGGACCTGACTGCTTGATTCACACGAACTCATTTAGAGTTCTCGGTATATAAAACAAGTTGATGGTGAAAGTGTTGTTAATGGTAATGTAAATTTAGACTTTTATTTTTCAAGAAATTGGTAGAGATAGAAAGCATTGTGATTTACAACACTGTGTTCAACTCAACAGTGAACATAAAATGCAACTGTGTTCGTGGACTTATCTACATTGACCATTCTCAAAGCCAGCTTTGGAAGTCATGCCTGTGATACACTGAATCTTGTAAACACATAATATACATGGTTCCCCTTGACACATTAAACCCAACCTGTGGAAAATGTATCATGAAATCCTGAATAGTATCATGAAATCCTGAATAAAAGACATAAATAAAATATCTTAGTGATTTATCTACAAAATAATGTGTTCTGATATTCCAATAGGTTGGTAAATAAAGATATACATATACATTTGTTTTGAGCTGATAAGTTTTTACAAAAAAGTATTTATGTGACTATTTCCATTTGAAGTACTCTTGGACTAGTGAATTTAATATTTTTCTTGTTTTGTCAAGAATGTATAATTTAGAGTAACCTCTATGTCTATCTTTAGATATTGTAGTGAGAAGATATTTATTTTTCTGCACTTTATTTCATCATTTGTAAATGAGAGAAAATAGTATTTACTTAATAGAAACTTGAAGAATGGCAGTTAGTTTTATACATATAACTATGAAACATGCTTTGGATGAAATTAGTATTTAAACTGGTGGACTTTGGACAAAAATATTCCCCTTCAAAATATAGGTGTAATTCAACCAATATCATGAAGACATGGTTGTTGCTGTGACTGGCAGTCTTACAGATATCTTGATTTCAGCCTTATGAAGTCCTACATAGAGGATCCTGCTAACCATGCCTGGTCTTCTTGTCTCTTGTCTCTGTGAATGATGTATGTATTAATCTGTTTGAGATTGTGGTAATCTCTAATGTAATGTAAAGTTAACATGCTTTTGGCACTACCTGGCTGAATAGAGGCCCAGCAATTCATTCAACACATCTCTGTAACTTTGGTTTACACCAATTCATGTGATTTTTGTTTCCATAGCTTTAAGTCTACTTGTATACTAGAAAACAAGACATAAGAAGTAAAAGAAGTAAAAGAAAAATTTACAAACATGAGTCATGTGAGTAGTTCAGAAATAGGAGTATCATAGTTGTGTGGATTTATGTTTCCTTTTAACATTAACATACTTCCTTATAATTATCATTTTTAAATTTCATAGTCAGTATAATTTGGTCAAAAATGTTTCATCTCGTATCTCTGTCTATGTAATAGGCTGGCAAAGCAAGAGTTGAGTTCAAAACTGTCACAATCTATAAAGAGACATGAGGCCTATTGTGGCTCCTTTTTTAGAGAGATTCATATGTATCCAGTCATTTGTCTTACATAGTCACAGGTATGTAAGACAGAGGCATAATGTGAGGTAGTGTCAAAGTAGTGCAATTTTTATTTGGAATCTAAAAGTGGGAGAAGAGTTGTAATTAAAGATCATGAGTTGACAAAAGATATCATGCTAACACCTGCTAACAGCTTCATACCTCTGCAAGTGATCACGTTTGACTACTGAAGATTCTCTAGAGATACAGAGCAACCAAGAACATTATGAGTGATTTGATAGTACAGTTATAGAGTTTAATGTGTCTCATGAGTTACCAAGCAAAAGCATTATAGCTCCAGTCCATACCTGAATTCGTGAAAACAAGGAAAGCCAATGATGCAGGTCCCACTCTATGTCCAAAGACTCAGAAGCCAGGAGCACTGATGCCAGATTACAGAGGAAGATGATGCTCAGAAGAGAAACAAGAACAAGAGTGAAAGCAAAAACTGGAAGAAGTAGAAAGCTCAAGAGCAAATTTCAAATGAAAGAAAAACTGATGTTTACATGGTGTACTTCCAGGAGAAGGGATGCCCTCTTGCCTTTTTGTTTGACCTATCCCCTCAGTACATTGGATGATTACTGCCCATACTACTGAGGGAGGTCTTTTGTGCTCAGGATATTGTTTTAAAGCATAACCTTTCTGGAAACACTTTCATGAATATGTATAGAAATACTGTTTTATCAGCTACCTCATCAAATTGAAGTATGAAATTGAACATTCTACCCTTTAAGACTATAAACAGTGTTTCCCAGAATGCAGTGCACCATAATGCCTGGATTAGGACTTTCTACTGTGAAGAAATCATGTGTTATTTGGAAGGGAATAAAGCATAAGATGCTTTTTTTGCATGACTGAGGCCATCAGTATATGAAGACATCTATATCGCTTTACCAGTTCCTCCTCCAGGAATGGTGCCATGCAGACATAGTAGAAATTAAGAATATTGTTCATAAATCCAGTATTTAGCATTTGAAGTAAGCATTCTTCCATTACTCAGATGTAGTCATCCATATCTTAACTTTCTCAAACATCTTGACATGTGTATAAGGCCTATATCCAACCTTTAACCCCTTATTTCTGTAATGCTTATAATGATTCTTTATTTCCTAGTAAGATCCAGGCTGATGTAATATATAAAGTGCACCAGATAGCATGTTAGTATGACTTTGGATTATTTGTGGGTTTCATGCCTTTGAGTTAATGTGTCTTGGCTTAAATCCACACTAAAAACATTCATGCCTTATTTGATAAAAGCACCAGCCTATGTGATGAAAGGCCTTCCTTTGTATTAGAGGCCAAGTCATTAAGGAAAGTCATGATTTGACTTCTGCGTGCCTCTTGACAAGATGATTTGTTGCTTGTGGCTATAATGGGATGTCATCTACAGAGAAAGCAGACACTTTGAATGACAGGTGAAGATTTTTCAAACTGAAGTTTCTGGTCTGTGATAAATTACTTTGGAGCTTGAGAAAAGTTTGTGTTCATTTATTTTATTCAGACAAGTTGGCTCAATAGGAGAGCTCGGAGCCAGAAAGCACATCTCCACCTGGTCCAATATGTCAAGGGCCCTTGGAAAGTCCTTATCTGGCAGGCTAAGGCCATCTGTTTTTGCCAGAACACTGTCCCTTCCACTTACCTGCGAATGTTCTCAGTGAGTAGGTACTTGGAGATCAAGATACTGCAAAGTTTGTGCCATTCGACTGTAACATAATGCCTTGAGCAAGTTAAAATTTAGTGTGGAAAGAAAAAAACTCTGTGGCTTTAGAACTTTGTCCTTCACGATATTACTAATTCTCTTGGTACCATTTCTATTAGAATGGGAAGGTAGCATATTTCTGAGTACCCAAAATTCAAAGAAAATTCTATTTGAAATGTCATTATTGATATTATATCATGTTTTTAAATAAATAGAGGACTCTTGACACTCAGAAACTATTCTGCAAGTCATATATGTAGCTCTTAAAAATGGTTAAAATTATTTTATCCACCCTATCTAAATTAGATAGAAAGCAATTAGATAAAATACTGTTTAAAAATAAGGAGAACCTCAAAATTTGAAATTATGTGTTTAATTTGAATACTGCTTAATGGTAAAAACAAACATGATCTTAAAAGTGTAATACATTCGTAGAATTTCAACAATTACAAGTATACAGATTGCTAAATTGTCACAAAAGGAATCATTCGCTCAATTTTTCATTGAAATGAAAATAGTAAAACCACCACCCCCACACACCCCCCTGCTCCCCCCCCCCACCCCCGGCTTCCTTCCTCCCTCATCCATATTACACAATTCTCTTTAACAATAGCTATCATTGCTATTAGGGTCTCCCTCATAGATGCCAAGGATCCCTAGTAATGGGGGATAGGAAGTCTGAACAGGTCATCTCCTGTGGCCAGGCAAGGCTCTCAGTGGGTAGACTGGGACACATATCTCAGTCACAAAACCTCAGACACATGGCCTATCCTCCCTGAAATATCCTGATTGACAAATAAAAGCCAGAACCGCATGCCAAGGGAGGGAACTCTTACCTGAAACTGTAATGCAGGCTAGGAACTACAGACTGAATAACCCGAGATGATTTCTAATGATGTCATGCTCTGCTCAGAGATGGGTATGTTGCCAAGTTCTTACCAGAGGGCCTCCAGCATCTAAGAGCAGCATATAGAGAGGCCCAGGGCCAAACATTGTGCAGAAATCTGGGAACCCCACGGAAGGGGGAGAGGAGGGATGGGGGAGCCCAGAAGATTTGAGGACACCTGGAGAACAAGCCCCACAGTGGCAACTGACTAGCACTCTCAGGGGCCCAAGGAGACTGAAGGGACCAACACGGAACCTACAGAGTCCACCAAATATACCTTATGGCTTTCTAGATTGGTGTTCTAAAAAACTCCTACAGAAAGGAATAGGAGAGTCTCTGAACCTTTTACCTACCCTTGGGACCCTTTTGCTCCTTCGGACTTTTCCAACCCAACCTTGATTGGTCTAGGGATTGGTGCCTGGTCTTGTTCCAGCTTGCTATGTCATGCCCTGATTGATTGGTAACCCTGTGGGGGGACTGTTATTTTCTGCAGAGAAGCAGGAGGGGCAGCAGATATTTGTGAGCGGTGATGTAGTGGTAGATCTGGAGGAGAGGGGAGATAGGGGGAGCTGGAAGTGGAGGAAGGAAGGGGAGAAGGGAGGTCAGAATGTATTGTATATGTTGTGTGAGAGAAGAAAAACTTAGAAATTAAAGAAAAAGAGTAGCAATTATTTATTTCTTCAAATACTGTAAGTTAATTCATTGTAAGGTGAGCAATAATCATTTTTGCTCCTTTGTGTATGACCCCTTTGTTCAATATTTTAAAGGACTTAGTAATGTTGCTCTATTTTCTAATAGTTCCATTTTAATTGTTTCGGATATAAATCTATTACATGCTATTTATGCATGGTACTGTTATGGGCAGCTATTATAAACAGGGCCCCTGTCCTAAACTGTTGCAAAATTCAGAGCCTGTAAGCTGTGCGTAGCTGAAGTTTTGAAGCCATGTAGTGGTAGTTTTGCCAGCATTGTTTCATGAGAGAACAAGATGTTTCTTTTCACTTATGAAGCACCTTGAATCATCCACCAAAAGTCAAATAACCTCTTATAAAGAGGCTTCTATGTTGATAATATTTTTGTCTGTTAGCAAAACAACAAACATAAATCATTCAGTTTATGAGCAGTTGTACAAATCTGGCCTCATACAGAGAGAATGGAATGAACCTATACTTTTATTCACTACTGTGCAGACTTATCATTGATCTAAGTTCCATATGTATTCATTGGTTAATTTATGTGTGTTTGTCTAATTTAAATGAACTACTGCAATGGGGATTTTGGTGTTAGCTGAGTTCATTTCATGGATCAGGCATAGAGTTGACTGTCTGGAAAAGACAACAGATACAAATCAAGAGTGGGTAGGTGGGGACAGAGCACTGTCATTTGTTAGGATGGAAGGGGAAACCCAGTTTTGAGAGTTTGCTGAGGTGGGACAGCTTGGGTGAGGCATTTTATAAGGCCTCTAGGCTCTT
Organism: Cricetomys ansorgei; assembly: GCA_026225945.1. NCBI lineage: Eukaryota > Metazoa > Chordata > Mammalia > Rodentia > Nesomyidae > Cricetomys > Cricetomys ansorgei. The sequence goes on from JAMJFZ010000242.1 coordinate 18,977,484, forward strand.
CTATCTCTTGTAGTCTCACCTAGATGCTTATTCCATGAGTCCTTTTTCCTCCCTGAAGCCTTCTCAGTAAGAAGGGAGTATCCATATACTGAAGACCATCTCTGTTTTCCTTCCCTGTCTTTCCATCTGACTTTCACACATGACTATGTAGCACTAAAGGTAAAATATCATCAATAGCTTGCAGCTCCCTATCCTTAGGTGACTAAAACCCTGCCCTGCTTACAAGTTTACACCCTCCCTAAGCTGCATGTTTTTTGGTCTTTTTTTCATTTAATTTACATATATTTGCTTTTCAAGATTTTTCTATGTTTTTATAGAAATATATGAAGAGTATTTATGTTTAAGAACTAATAATTTTAGAATCCCTCTCCTGACTGTCCAGACTCTAGTTGCTGGTCTGCCCTGGAGTATTAGTCATGGTTTCCCTCCATTAGCATGGTGTGCTGCCCTTCCATTGTCCCAGATTAGTTCCTAGCCCAATCCTCAACTGACAGGATTCCCATGGTACCTGAAGGGAACAAATACAGAGACTCGGGGTCAAACAAAATGCAGAGCTTGGGGAACCCCACAGAAGGAGTGGAGGAAGGATTGCTGGGACCAGAGGGGTTGAGGACACCAGGAAAGCAAAACCTATGGAGTCAAATGACCAGAAATCTTAGGGCTCACAGACCCTGGCGCAGTAGACGTGGGTCTACTAAATATGTGTTGAGGTTGCCTGGCCTGGTGCTCTTGCAGAACTCATACAGACTGGAATAGGGGTACAGTGTCCCTGAACCTCTTGCCAGCCCTTGAGTACCTTGTCTCCCAACTGGTTTTCCTAGTCCAACTTGGAAATAGGGAATTGTGCCTGACTCTGTTCCATCTTGCAGTGCCATATTTGAGTAGTAACCCTGGCAAGACTGTTCTTTCTTGGAGAGAGGCAAGGGTGGGAACGGGAGGATGGGTGGGTAGATCTGGGTGATAGGGAAGATGGGATGAGCTGGGAGGAGTGAAGAGAGGAGTGGAAGGCGCTTGAATATATTATATGAGAGAAGAGAAAAATTTTTAAATTCTAATATAAAAATGAACTTATAATTTATTGAATATTATTGCCACATTCTGGTTTCTGGCCATCACGGAGTAAGTTGTGCTAGGCCAATTTCACTGCTACCAACATTTAAAACTGTTTAAAATTATTTAAAGAACTCAAAATTTTAGACATTAGACAACAAGAATCACACATTATCAGGGAAGTTCTTCTTTGATTTCATCCTTCTTTCTAGGGACAGTTTCTGAATAGTGCAGAGACACAGGCACAGTGACCTCACTGAGCAGTGACCTCAGAGGGCATGGCTACAGTGCAAAAACAGCTGAGCTAAACAAGAAGAAGTACAGAGAGTCAAACTTGGAAGTTTGGGTATGCAAGGGATCATACTAATTGTTTACCGAAGGCCTAGACTGCAGACACTAACCATGAAGTGACTGCTATTATGTTACATGAAAAATGAACATAAAAGAGACAAAGGAATCCAATTAGAATTGATCATATGCACATGGATGTGGGGTTATAAACGTGAGACCTGAAGTTGGTAAAGAGATATGATGGGAGGCTCTGTGGGCAGCTGGATGGAGGAAGTGAGAGGTGGATGTGGTCGGGATACATTGTACACATATGAAGTTTTCATGTCCTACACATACACTATCACAGGACAAAACGAAGCTGGTTATCTCTGTCTACCATGTGGCAGAAAACTTAACCCGCTAAGCCTTCTTACCTTCCTACATCTGGCTGTTTACATGAGTTGTTAGGCTGGTATGACTAGTGATTTTGCCTACTGAACAAAATGAATAGAAAAGTAATATTTGCTTTAGCTGAAAATGAAGAAAAGGTTATCTGAATTAAATAACCTTAGCAACTGATTTGATTCCCTTTTTGTTTTCTTTGGACCAGACTGCGTTAGGCTTCTCAGTTTAGCTCAGCCTCAGTATTAAAATAATGTAACAAGGCTTAGGTGAATACATTGATTTCCCATATCTTCAAAGGGGGATTAATAGTAACATAGGCATTTCTCACATAGACTGAAAGTAAAGACTAATTACAATACCCCAGTGTTGCAAAGGCTCAGACTAGAGGTTTTTTTGTTTTGTTTTTGTTTTTTTTTTTTTCCCAAAGTTCAAATTAAATTTGGGGTTGAAAACAAGAAGGTGATAGGTGATAGAATCACTTTTAATGTGGGACCGCCATGGAGCTAAGAGTGAGTTGAAGCTGGCTTAGAACCCGTGTCACCTTAGGAGGAGAGAACGGCAGGCGTTCAGCCGCTCCTTACTTTAGCCCTGGCCAAATCCCAGCTAAATATTAGATATCACCTGTATTTCATAGGAACAAAAGGAAAATAACCTGGCAAGTGCTTGTCTGCCCTGTGGCTGATAGGGCACCTCCCTCTTTGTCTCTGAGACCAGGAGGCCAGGCACCCTGCCTGCAAATTAGACTCCCCACCCTGAGTACCCAGGGGCTGCCCCCTCTGGGAAAAAGATATAATCAGGGGAAGACCTGCCATTAAAGAGAGCGTCACTTCCACCAGAAGGCTCCCGGGACTCTTTTATTTTGTATGTGTCTCCTCTGTTCGTTCTCAGTCGCAGTGGTCAGAGCCCACAACAGATCCTCGGAGCCCACACCAGGTTTCCGAGAGCTTTCCAGCAACCCAGACAGGAGCTTTCCTCTCCTGGCCATGGAGCAAAAACCCTGGCACTGGCAGATTGAAATAGGGCAGCAATGCATGTGGGGAACTGAACTGACATTTTAGTTGGCTACTTGCACATACATAGAAATTTTTAATGAAATGATATGATATGATTATATCATTATTAATGATATGATTATGGTTAGTGATATGATTACGTATATGATTATATACAAGTGGAGGTAGTCACTGTGGGTTACATAGTACAAACACTCCCCAGACTACTTAAAGAGTCTGTTCCTGGAAAGTGGGAGACACATTCTTACTCTTTATCTTAGTTTCTCAGGGAAGCATCTTTCAATTCCTAGTTTCATGTTATCACTGCTTTCTTTCAGCAGTCTTTATTTTATATAAACACACACACACACACACACACACACACACACACATATATATATATATATATATATATATATATATATATATATATATATATTCTCCTTTTAGGGCATACATATATATAGAACAAGAAGGAATAAGAAAGCATGATTTTTCATCCAAGAACCTTTCAGCATTTCTAAGTTATCTCCCGATCAGAAGAACAAGTCTCCCTTCTGTCTTTGGTAAAATACAAAAAACCCACTATATTTAGCTTCAGAACAAGGTAATCTTTTAGTGGTATCTTTTCCCGTAAGGTGGTAAAAATTTCATAGAAGCCACAGGCTCTATTTTAGGGTTTAGCCTCTATGTCTTCAAACAACATGGTTGCTGGTAGCAACTGAGGGCTCTAAATATTTTCTCACAACTCTTTGGCTTTGTGGATAAGATCAAGTATAGAGAATTTCTCTAAGGTTTTCTTTTCATACATAGGAAAACAGGACCAAATCTACGATTTCAAGATTTTATTATTTTTGCTTCAGGTTAGAGTACTAGAACACAATCCATTCACCCAGCACTGACTGACTTGCCATGGAACTCTCCCATGAAACTTCAGCAGGGAATGAGTGTTGCATAGCCTCAGTTTTATTCTTGACATGATTTTATGTAGAAGAGGAGATACTTTTAACATTTTCTTTTTAAATGTCAACATCCTGGAAGGCTAAATCCAGATGTAGTGGATTGTGGATTTAGAGATATCTCCCTCTCCCTCTCCCTCCCTGTCTCCCTCTCTCTCTCTCTCTCTCTCTCTCTCTCTCTTCCTCTCTCTCCCAGAGGTGACAGTTGAATGAAGGATTAGTTCTAAAAACATGATCTAAACATAGGAGCTGAGAAGATGATTATCTCTATTCCTCACTCCTAGGTTTTAAGATAACCATTGTGGAACAATCAATGAAAAGAGGGACCATGAATTTGAAAGAGAACAAGGAGGAGTATATGGGGTGGTGGAAGGGTAGAAAGGAAAGGGGGAATGCTGAAACTGTATGATAATCTCAAAAATAAAAGACAACTATTAGCCCAAAGAGACTTGCTAGTACTAAACCTTGGTCATAAAGTTTTGGTTAGTGAGTTGTCTCAGTCAGGGAGGGAGAGGATGGGAAAGGATGAGGTATTCATGAAACATTTCCTTGGTTAAAACTGCAAAATTTAAAAAGGGAATCAGCTGTGAGTTTGCTCTGCGGAAATTTACCTACCTAGAAAAATCTCTATAGCCTGTGGATTCAGTCTAGTAAAAATATTTCAGACATATTTTGCACATTTTTCCAGTGTTTCTTAAAGGAAGCATTGGGAAGAGACTGACATTCAAATGAACTACACCCTAAGTGTAAAATTTCCTCTCTTTGTCTCGTTCCCTGTCTCTTTGCAATTAATATCATCTCAGACTGAGACACAGCTCAAGTTTGTTAGGCATATGCCTTGATCTGAATTTTTACATTTAGAGAATGAGAGGGAGAGAGAGGGAGAGACAGAAAAAGATAAAGAGAGAAAGAGAGAGAGAGAGAGAAAATACAATGCAAATAAACCATCTATTACCTCATCCCAGTGCCCAGTGATTAAAAAGGGGTCAGAAATATTAACAAGGTTGTATTTATTCTCTAGTCTAACCTAAATCCCAGCTACCACAGTCCATCTTTTCCACATCTTATTATTCTTCTGACATACTTCCCCCACCAGCAGCAATTATTCTTGACTTGTTCTTGAACCAAAAATTTCAATAACAACAGTAAAATTTTCTCATTTCACTGGAAGAAAAATTGCTAGCATTTTAATGCTATTTTAGAAAAAAATATTTAATGTGTATTTCCCCCCTTAGTTTTCTGAATCTGCTGATCTTTCCATATATTTTCATTTTGTTCAATTAAGTTTAATTGAGGCATAAATCTCAGTGAACTTTAAAATGAAATTAGGCACATACATGAAATATATGTGATTCTGCAAAGTGTGTCTCCTGGAACCATTCCTTTCAACCATAAGGGAATGAATGAGATCTTATTAAGCATACTTAGTGAATATTTATGAAGGTCTTCAATTAAAATTCAATTCATGTTTTTTCTTATCTACTGAAAACATTAATAAATTTTTATCTACACATTCATTCTCCAATAAGTATCTATCATTATTAATATAAGCATCTATATAAAATGGTATTAAATGTTTTACCTGTTTATTAGACTAGGCAAGAACCACCGAAAAATGTTTTCAATTTGTTTACTCTCTTACACAAAATTTCTGTATTCCAAAAGATAAGTACAGTCAAATTTAAAATTGTACTAGGTTGCAAGTTCTCTCGTTGGGAAACTAGCCACTTCATAATAAGTTTTTCCTAACTATCCAAATTTCTCTATACAGGGTCTTAATAACTTTTTAATATAATGGACATTCTGAGACTATGCAAAATAACCTATGCATTTTGTACAACATAGAAACAGCTTTCAATGAGGTGATGCTGTTGCTAAGAGGCTCCTAAGACACCGTATATGTAACAATTAAATGAGAATCATATACATGCAGACAGCTATGGGCTTAAGCTGTATTTGCCATCATTTGCTCTGTGTCTCTAGGCAAGTTGATCAACCTCTGTGATCTTCAGTTTCCCCATCTATAAAATATGAAGGAAAGCAGCGCTCAGTTCATAGGGACTTAATGAGGGTCAACTGACATAGTATTTATGCAATACTTATCACATTCTTAGCTCACTTAATGTTAATTAATATTCTTTAAAATCATAGTGCTATTATTCTGCTCTCATTACATTATCCACCCGCATTAATTATCTACAAGATATTTATGGTACTGAATGGCTTAATAATTTCATGACATCATTAACACATAATCAGAATTCATAAACTATAGAAGTGCTGAAAATGAAGACAATACAAATTGTTAAATTGTTAACAATTGTTAACAATAGTATGTGAAAGTGATGTGTTCACTATCCCAGATTTCCAGATCACTAATTATAGGATCTACAGCTCAGATATTTTCTATAGGAACATATTAGTGTAAACTTTCAAGTGTGTGTGTACATACACACACACACACGCACACACACATTTTTAAGAAAGTGAAATTTTATTATGCATAGTGTTCACAGCTTCCGTCTTTTAAATTAGCTTCTGTCTCTTAAATTTTGTATTTTACATCTCTAATATCTAGATAATGTTTTTTTCTTATTGACTCCAAGCATCTTTCACATAGTCCTTAAATTACTATTTAATCTAAAATAATAGCATGCATCTGGTTATGTCCCTAACCACGCTTTCAGCCAAGTAAAAATATTTATCTTCCCATATGTGTGTGTGTGTGTGTGTGTGTGTGTGTGTGTGTGTATTATAGTTTCTCCTCTCCTTAATTCTTCCAGTTCCTCCCCAGCTTCCCTCCCATCTGGATTCATACCTATTCTGTTTCTCCTTAAAAAACAAACAGCCATCTAAGAAATAAAATAAGATAAAATGAAAACAAAAAAAATAGACTATTGAAATACAAATAAACAAGAGAAAAAAACACAAGAAACACACATAGGTATTGATACACATATGTTCACATACTCAGGTATCCCCCCAAATCCCCAAACTGGAAGCTGTAACAAATACACAATGGACCTGTAAGGTAGAGAGAAAAAAAGAAACAAAACAAACCAAAAATGCATTGACTTAACATTTTGAGACATAGAACCTCCAAAGATGCCATTGAGTTCTTTTTGTTGGCACTCTAGTGTTGAGCATGGGGCCTACCATTAATACTAGGTTATTTCCATAGTAAGACTCCTTTGGAGAAAACTAATTTCTCATTTGCAAGTGGCTATCAATAGGCGTTAGCTTCTTGGATAGGGATACTGGTGTGTGTCTACTTCTTTCAGCTTTAGGCCACCATCTGGTGCAGCCCTGTGCAGGCTCTGTGCATGGTACTATAGTCTCTGTGAGTTCATATGTGCACCAGCCTTGTTGTGTCTGGAAGATCTTCATTTCCTTGGTGTTCTCCACTTCCTCTGGCTCTTACACTACTGATTTCTCTTCTGAAAAATTCACTGAGGACTGAGGGAAGGGATTTGACGGAGACATCTTTTTTCAGGGCAGAGTGTTCCAACATATCTCACTCTTTGGATGTTGTCTGGCTGTGGTCTCTAATTGTTCCTATCTGCCATAAGAGGAAGCTTCTATGATGATGTCCAAGCAAGGTACAAATCTATGAATATGGCAGAGTATAATTAGGAGTCATTTTATTGCTATGTTCTTTTAGCAGCACAGTAGCATTTGATTTTCCCCTAGGTCCATGGCCAATCTAGTCTAAGATTCTTGGACATCCAAGCAGTGTCTTATATGGGTTCCATCTCTTGGAGTGAACCTTAATTCAAATCAGATATTGGTTAGTTACTGCCACAAGCTTTGTGCCACTATTGCACCTGTTTTTCTTTCAAACAGATCACTCTTTAAATCAAAGTGTTTGTAGCTGGTTTGGTCTTTACCTTTCTCCTTTGGTAATGTGCCTAGTACATTCTACTACCATGAATATTAGTCTATAGGGGTGAAGGTGCTAGATAGGCATCAGCTCAACTTCTCCATGTTCAATGAATTGTATAGGTGTTTTCATAAGCAATAGTGTCCATTTCTGGAGAGCCACCAATAGTCCTGTCTGTATTCTGGGTTGTTTGGAGCTCTCATGAGACTCCTTTGGCCAACAACTTGATTAGATGACACCCATTCCTAGTAATGGAAGCTTCATTTATACTTGAGAGATGTCTAGTTTGTGTTTTGTCTCCAAAATTATTTGACAATTTTGTTTAGATCACATATATATATATATATATATATATATATATATATATATATATATATATATATATATATATATACACATTATAGAAAGCTTCTACTGTAATTGGCTTCCATAAGACCCCTCAAATGGCCCTTAGATTTACCTATATTCTCTTCCTTGCCCTCTTTTTCCTTCCTACTCCATGATTGATCTTCCCATTCTAGTTCCCCACCCTCATTTATCCATAATAATCATCTTTATTTTCTTAGGGAGATCCATTCTATACACATTTATAGCAATAAATGACATTTTGATTTTTTTGAGACTATAAGTCTCTGTGTAGCCTGCCTGGATGTAGTGAATGTTATTGATGGTATGAAAGAGCATGGATCCTAAATACCTTTACTTCTTTTGAAGCCCTGGAATTGGAAACTCTGAGGGAGAATGCTAAATGTTTTGGGTGTTAAGCTGAGTCTGAGGACCCATCACCTGAAGACCTCTCTTCCTCTGTATTCATTCTGGGTTGGATGGTTCAAGGCTTCTTACTCCTTGGAGGTTACATAGATTATGAAACACATAATTCCATTGCTATATCTGAGTTCTTTGTCATACTTGGAAAAGATTTTGACAAAGTGGTTATTGAGGAAAGTGTCATCTCCAGCATAAATGTGGAAGAATGATTGTTGCTGTTAAAATCACATGAGACAACCTGATCCTCAGTAGAGACCAGGGTGCCTTTTATGGAGCCTTCTGATGCTTCACTAACTCTTTGATGTTACCATTTTGGCAGCTTTCTCCAGGAACAGGACAGATTCCTGGTGGACACTTTGGAGGTAGGAATGTGGAAGAACATGCCAGTGAACTTCCTGTCCAGCTCTGGTATAATCTTGCCCAAAGTGTTGGCAGCACCGGTAGACTTGGAGATAATGTTCTTGGAAACTCCACTATTATGATGCCAGTTTCCCAAATGATGGTGGTGGCATGAACTTGCTCCTGAGTCTTTCCACAGTGCAGAAGTTGACATGGGTGACTTTTAGGTTGAAGGGGAGAATAAGAAGTTCGTGGTATAGGAGGCATTGCTAATTGTCTTAAGTGTTCTTGAGGAACTTGTCATATTCCTTGCATACCCATCACAAACAGGAAAAAATCAACAGAAAGTTCTAAAATGCCATAAAAGGGCAACTCCTTTGGCTCTACACTTCAAGTATAATCTTCAAACTTATCCAAGGTAGTAAAGACACCAATAGAATCCACAACATATTTAACACCAGCATCACCCTACTAGCTACTGGGGGAACCTCATTCATAGAGGTGGAGATGGCCTTCACATTGATCAAAGTTTCCTGTTTTCAGCCTTGACTCTGCCATGGAATTTGGTGGTGCAAAATCATACTGTAATGTATAGAATATGTAGTTAACATAAATGAAAAGATCATTGATGCTAACCTTATCCACTTAGCCAGCATTCAAAGCAGTTCTTGTGACCAGGTGCTCTATACAAAATTCTTTCATTCTGATATCAACATCATCTCCCAGGTAGTAAGCATTGCATGAAAAAACATGCTTGCTTCTGGAATGGGGAGGAACATAGACCATTTTTTCCTTTATATACAGTGCATAATAGGTAAAATCAATATATGCCATCAGAAATAAGAATAATTATAGTCATTCTTCTGAGGAAAAGAAGTTATAATTACTAAGATATAATAAATACTAATGATAATGGATATGTTAATTACCCTGATTTGATCATTTCACAATGTGTTACTATATCAAAACATACTACAAACCTACAAACATGTAGGATCACTGTATGTCAATAAAAATAAGAACTGAAAAAGAAAAAGGCAAGGTACTTTATCCTTAAGGAAGACATGAAGGGAATACAGGAGATTATGTTACACTAGATATGTTTGGCATCATGATCTACATGCTGACAATATGGGTATATAAAAACTTATTGTGTTATTTATTGTGTTATTTAATTGCTTTATATGTATTAATGATCATATAGATTCAAAATGTAAATATATGTATATATAATACACTGATAAAAATGAAAATTATGTACTTATTTTGTATATTCCTATATGTTTGATGTTTTTGTAGCAATTTGATACAGCGGATAGGAAAAAAAATTGAACACAGGAGATCAGTATTATTATTCATGCAACCTGTAACCATGTTCAAATAACTCAAAATGAACTTCAGGTTTTATACCTAAAATAGAGAAATTATGAGCCTGCTATCAAGTTTAAGTGAAATGCTTGATGGTAAAGTTCTTGACAACTTACACAATGTCATATAAATACATTGTGCCATGCAAAAAGAAGGCTCTCAAATATTTTAGGTGAACTTGGTAGTATTTGATATAATTATAGGCATAGCAAAAATATAGAGTTCTTTTATTGAACAGTTGATAAGTTGATAATAGCTACTAAATTGTATATTATGGCAGAGGTACTAACCTCAGAGGTCACAGACATGAAATTTCAAGTTATTTCTCATTCATCATTTAACAAATGTTTGTTCCAAGTCCTTGACATAATCATCAGTCTTCTGAGAACAGAAGACTATAAAATCTGCTGCACTTCTGAATCACACATTCTATGAACGAGTGATGAATTATATGTGAAAATTCTCAGCTCAAACTCTGGGCACATTGCTTCACTTTTCTACTAATTATTATGGAGTTTGTGACCCTGGGTAAAGATCATAGACTCAATCGAATTATAATTAAAAGATTTATTGATTAGCTGCTAGCAGAACAAACAATGTCTGAGCCAAATTTGAGATTGCTGCTCAGGAAGGGTACAAAGAAGGATTTTTAAAAGGGAAAGCCACAAGAAGACCTTCAATAGCTATACAAACAAGTAGAAACTGTTCTGTTGTGCCAAGTTAAGTGGTTAAGGCCATTTAAAACAATCTTTGGGTATCTGCATAAGCAAGTTACAGAAGCAAAAAAAAGTCAAACCATATCAAGTAGATAGTCAAGCCTGTACATTTTGGGGTGGTGGTCACTAACTTAGAGTTGCTTTCTAGGGACTCATCTTTCTGGAGTTTGAGCCTAGGGCAAACTATCATTAGGTACTAAGATGGAGTTTCTCTGGTCTGGCCTTTATACTATAAGTGCCCTTTCATGAATAACAGAAATGATAATAGTTATCATCTCAGAAGCAGTTCTAATTATTTTTAGAAATAAAATCTGTATAATGTACTTCTGTAAATACAGTAAGCCAGTAAATGAAGGCTAAAGTTGTAGTTACCAATGTCATGGGCCTGACATCCATAGACTTATGTGGGAATACTCTGATAATCATCATTTTATCATTAATCATTTTATCATCATCATAAAAATGGCAGATCCTATCTTAACTATTCTTAATAGGACTTGATTCTTATCTTATTTTGGATTGGCATAATTAAAAGATTTAATAAAAATCCAAAAAAAAATTGTATCAACTTGCTAACCAACATGGGTTTTTCAAAAGTTTTAATTCTACCAATACTTTACTGATTTACATATGAGAGAAAAATGCACAGTATATTCATCATCAATATTGCTTCCCAGCTGTTCTTCTTGCCTCAATTTCATTATCTGCCAATTGTTTTTCATATATTCTTTCATGCTTATAAAACTCAAAAGAAAAACTTAAAATGTCACCTCTGTCTCCCACTCTTCAAAATTCTCTATTTCTACTACTCAAGATTTCAACCCTTCAGGACAACATCAAATACCACTACGAATATTGATTCAATATAACAGCCACTAGTTTCTCAGGTTCATCTTAAAATCAATGTTTCAACTCCTTGCTTGCTGTTCCATCAGGGAAGAACTATTTCCAGTCACACAGACACTCCATCTCATGCCTACTAAGAAGCTACTTGCCAAACACATCATCTGTCCCTCTTCCCGCCCCTAATCTACCAGACAAGAGATATTTATCTTTAGAAAAAAAAAAAAGAAAGAAAATATTCAATACCCACTTAGTTTGCTCAACTTTAGTCTTTTCTCTTTTTCTCAATGTTTATATAAAAAATCATATGTAGATACATGATCTGGATAGAGACAGAAACCAGAATTTGCTTCTTGGCCTTTCCATTATGATCCAGGAGCTTCAGAATTGGCAACTGGGGTAAACAATCATTCTGTGGTTTCCACAGTAGCTATTTCTCTGTTAGTGCAGAGAAATATCCACAGATAATATCCAAACAATTGGATATGACTAGAGTCCAATAAAATTTTATTTTTAAAGCTGGTTGTAATCAAGACTCAGTTGCTGGTGTAGTTTACTGATCCTCTGTCTAGAAGAGAGCAGGATGGTGAACATGACAATAAATTGAAGCAAATAACTAAGAAATTTGCTCATCTGCCACTTTGTAGGTATTGTGGTGAACACTGTGCTGTGTGACACTTATGATATTATAAGGTCACATCTTACACTGCTGTTTTACAAATTGGAAAACCAAACATTTAAAAACCTTAAATATATTTCCAAGTGCCCTGTAATGAGAATGTATCTGATTATAACATTCATTTAAATTTTCTGACCATCCTTACTGACTTGAGAATTTCCCATAGCCCTTCCAGTTCCGAGGCTACATTAATCTTTGACACTATTGAAGAAAATGAGTTTCAGAAAATACTCTCTACATCCATACTTCAGCAAGTACTTACGCTAATCTAGGGGCTACATTTGCCTTTGTGAACATATGGAGTCCCATGTGGGGGCTCCTGTTCAAATTCCACATCCCTCAGAGTTTTTGATGCTTGCTTTAGCAGATGTTAAATAGGATTTTTAAATGAGCTTTCAAATAGGATGGAGCAGTTGATGTACTTAGTTGCATGGGGTGGGAGGAAATCACTTTATCTTTAAAAATATAGGACTTGGTGCCTTTTTTTTTTTCATTCAAGATTGTGATCCTTGTAACTTGAGTTCTTTTGAAATCTCTCTAGGACTAATGTGTCAGATGTGCATATGATTCAAAGTCTCCCTGAGTTTTTCTCAATAAGACTAGTAATAAGAGGAGTGTTTAGTGACCGTAACACTCCTTGACAAGGACTGATTAAGAGACAGTTACTTACTTGGATTTTTCTTCAGTTAAAGTCAAGAGTGAATAAAGATAATGATTCCCATGGCTCTGGGCTCACTCAGAGTGATGGATTCAGCAACTGCATCTGTATCCGAGGACAGTGCTTCACCACCGTGCAGTAACTCAAGGCTACATTATTACTTATCTCAGTTACTCTAGTGAAATGGTGGGTTTTGTGGAGAGTGTGGGAAATAATTTAAAGGAAACAATGACAAAGAAAAACAAGGATAGGAATGATGTCTGTAGAATGCCACTGGTTACTGATAGGACATGGGGTAAATTAAATTTTCCTAACCAGAAAATACACAGTATCCAAAAATATGATAGTTTTATAGATCCATGAGAAAAACTTATTGAATTTACACCAAAATAAGCACAGATATGTCCTAGAGTGTGAAATGGAAGTGTTAGATCCAAAAGAGATCTTTGCTTCCTATGTAGACACCTCCAGCCAGAACTCTGAGAGAATGACTCTTAATTGGTTTCAGGCAGATTTTAGAGCCACAGTGATTTACTCTTTCCATTATGATGCTAAAGTCAGTTTGTTCCTGCATAGGGAAGAATGAAATGAAGACAGAAAAGAGCTGCTGGAACTAAGATGAGCATTTAGATGATAAATTATGCAAATTATTAACTTTGGATCAGATGGCATCAGGGATTACTTCCTGAGCCTCAGTGTAGGTTACAGGAAATACCAGATGTGTAGAACTCTGACACATTAATGCCTTCATAATATAGTGTAGAGTGATTAAATGGAGGCTTTGATACTGGGTGTTATAGCTTAATTAAATAAAGAGAAGGCTATTTCAGTCTCTGTAATGCATAGGCCATGGGTATGGAATTCAGATAATTCTGTGGGTCCCCCTGTGGGTTGTTATGAGGATGAAAGATATGCTTGATGTAAAGAAGGAAGCCTCCTCAATGGAAAAGGAATGGTCAATGTGGCCTAAATTAAATTTAAGGACAACTTCAGAATCAAGATTTTAAAAGTTAAACAAGTTATAACAGGAAAGATATCTGTCTTATATATATTTATGTGTCAATTAATATCCATTATTATGCCATGAGAGAGTCTCTTCTAAGAATAGAAGTATTTAGGATTGGCGATTTAAATGAGTAAGTGCTTGGAAGTTTGCTTTAAAACTGAAAAAGATAGTACATATTAGTTAGGAAAAATGATAGGTAAAGATTTAAGAGCCAGAAAAACACGAATTATGGATATAATATGAACAAATTTTACTATGGCCAGAGTGAGGTGCCTAAATCCAAAGAAAAGATAAGCATGATAAAATGGATATCTTCCCTTCACAGTTCCAATGACTATTCATTTAACATTGTCCAAGTGTGTACAAATGGTGGGTATCTGCATGTATGGATAGATACATAGATATAAGTCAGGTAGATAGCAAAAAGTCTTAATAATATACAACACATATTTGGATAAATCATAACTAGTTACAAAGGAAGAATAGCTAGCATTTTCAGGCATTGGAATATACAATGTTCTTCAGTGGCTTGTCTCACATGTGTGGGTCTTGTTTCTCCAAAGTCTTTTAGTGTTGAATATGGTGCCTTGTCTTTGTTATGGACTCTACATAACACTAAGTGATAGTACAAATCCATAAAGGCTAGTAGGCTATTTGATTTTAGTAGTACAGGGTTTTCACAGTACTAAAGTCAGCATGAACTTATGTGAGTATGCCTTTATAGATAAAATGAAAATATTCAAGACTTGAAAAAGGAGAAGGAAAGCTGAAGAGGTTTGCGTTATTGGTTTATTGATTCAGAATAACTTCAGACTACAGGAGTCCAAGGGAGAGGAAAGATAAGTCTTTCTTAGAGTGTTTTAACAATTAATGTGCATCAAAAAAGACTGCCACGTGTCAGAGTGTTAGGTTGCCATTCTATAAATCAAACCTCCTCAAATAAATCTAGAGATCATATATTATAAGGACCAGTAGTGATGATGAATTTAGATAATTGTTCAAACATTACTAGCTATGGACTACAAGAGCAATGTGCCTTATTGGTACCTCATTGTTGAGCAAACAGAAAGAATATTTTAGCAGATGTTGCTAAAGCCTTTCTCATTACTCAGAGGTCAAATTACAAAAATGATGGAGAATTGAGTCAGAGACTATAGATAAGTTCTGGCTATTTGAGCTATTAAAACAGGGAAAAAAGTATTCAACTGTAAAGGGTTTTAGGTATTAACTAATTAAGAGAATGCCTGTGTTCATTATTTTAATAATAAAAAATCTTAGTGAATCTATCTTTCTTATAAGAGTTTCTGAGTCAAGACATTTATTTGGATTATATAACAAAGTTGTTAAAATAATCATTCTGTTAACTTGGAAATAACTCAAGTCATAAGTAGCCATAGGTACTGTGAGACATACGAAAGTACAAGCTAGTTCTTTTAAGAGAAGCTACACAGTTTTCCCAGTGTATATGTCACTGATAGTGTTTATACCACAGTCAGAGGATGTCTTACTATCATGGGTGAGATGAAGGCTATTTAGGGAGAAAATACCCCAAATAAAAGAAAGTTGAAATAGTTCCTTATGCACCCATGTATTAGTAGCAGAGCCCAGTGACTTAAGTCAGTTGTAAAGAAGCACCACAATCAAATAGAAAATGCCTGAAACATTTATGTAAATGTTCTTTCCAATGATAAACCCGCTAGCACAACTCAATGTTCCTGTTAAAACTAAAGTTAAAGCTTGATAGATACAATGTGGTGATAAACTCATGCAACCATCTGATAAAATTAAAAAGAGAGAGAACTTGCTTTAGATTGTCAACTAAATGCCTTTCAAAATTTTATACATGGCTGGAGAGATGGCTCAGTGATTAAAAGCACTAGCTGCTCTTCTATAAGACACAGGCACAATTCCCAGTATTCACATGGTAGCTCAAAACCCTCTGCAATTCCAGTTCCAAAGGCTATGACAATCTCTTTTAGTCTCCACATGTAGCAGGCATGCACATGATACATAGACAAACATACAGAAAAAACAACCCACACATATAAGATAAATAAAACTTAAAAGCTGATACTACCCATATTTGAAACTCTAATATTACATTTTCTTCTTTGAAAATTTATATTACATTTAAGTAATATTAATTATTAATGGATGATTTTGAATTAACCCTTATTTATTTTGTTTATATGAGTACTATCAAATGAGTTAATTAATAAATGAGTAAATGAATTTGTGCAGAGCAATACACACATGAGCAATACTCACAGAAAGTAGAAACTGACACAATTACAGGATGCCAATCTTTTACATTTTTGTGTTTAGGATAGAATGTGTACATCTGTCTTTCCAACAAAATAGAATGGGAGCCATGGTGGCAAAAAGCCATTCCTAAATTCACAGAGTTGACATGTGATGAGATTGGGTTTAAAAATTTATCCTCTATCTACCTGATTGCCACAGTGGAGATTCTCCAAGAATAATGTGTTTACTCTGGAATAAGAGAGGATTTACAAACAAATATACTGACACCCTTATCTTATGGATATATTCAGGTAGGCAAAGGGAAGCAGGGGTTTAAAAAAATGAGTACAGACATGAAATAAAAAAGAGCATATTCTAGAAGACAATATTAGTTCATTAATGGAAGTTTTTTTTTTCATCTAGCCAATGGTCCTTTTATCTCGTTGAAGAAAGTCTCTGCTACAAGCATATATGCATGAGAGGCTGTCATAGACTTTTAATAGTTGTTATTCTAGGTATAAAAGCATGAGGACATGTGCCACTTCTCAGTTCTCTGGCTCTACTTTGTTTGCATGGATACAAGTAACTGCACATTGAAATAATAACTTTTATACACTTGCATTTTTAATGAACACTTACAGATATACTTCACTGACAATATGTAACTGTACTTTTGTAGTTTTTCATTCTTTTCTTTTATTGGCATTTTCCATACATCATAATATAATTATGGTCCCCCTCCCCCAACTCCTCCCTGATCCACTCTACATTTAAATGTTACTTGAAAACTTGCATAGTGTAAAGATCTCTATTTGTACTTCACGACAATTCAGTAAAGTAAGAAGACAAATGAGAATGATAAGCAAAGGTTTAAAAACAGGGTCTTGTCTAAGGTATCGCATCCTGGGTGTTCACTGCTAATAGCCATCAATAGACTCTCCTAGGGAATAGTGGCATCCTGAGGTATTTCAAAAATAGTGCTAGACTGTGATTTCCTGAAATTTGTGCAAGGGGCTTACATAAAGTGTCCCTACAGAAGCATGTGTTACTTTCTGATGTTAGATCATTTTTGTTTGGTTGTTTTTGTTTTTGTTTGCAATAACTAAGATTTAGTGTTAGCAAGCTGTTCCAATCCTAGGATTTTCCCAGCATTTGATGGATCTATAGAAAAGGAGTAAAGCAAAATATCTACAAATGATCAGGAAGAGGAGATACAATTGTCATTCAGGGCAGACACTCACTGAATTTTCCTAGTGTTCTGAGAGGATTTTCCAAGCCAAAAAAGGAATAACTTGGCAGTATTGAAAATGAAGCTGAATGCAAGTTAAACCTAACTGTAATAACAAAGGAGCTGATAAAGAGCACTTCAGTAGCTGTTATCACATATTTACTCTCTTCCAAATTATCACCCAAGAAAAATAAAGTAGAAGCAATTTTTCTTCTAATTAACCAATGGCATCAACAGAGGTTAACCACCTTCCAGTGTTGCATAGCTCTGTAGCCATGGATTAAGATTCAAAAGTCAGTTTATTCCTGGGATAATTCAATCCCTAATCCTAGTTCTAGAGTCCTGGGATCAGGGTTTGGCCTTGGTACAATCTAACCTTAGGCCTAGAATTGGAATGCTTCAGCCTTAGAAAAATCTAGACCATTTAAGCCTCTGAGACTTTACTGCTGACTGTGTCACTCTAATCAGCTTCTTCTGAACTCAGAGCTGTACTGAACTCAACAGATTCACTCACTGTTCTGGCCCAAACTCTTCTCCAAGCTGCTGATTCAAACTGATCTTCTGAGCCTGCTGACAGTGTCTAACCAAACTCTTCTGACTCTGGTGACTTCTCAGTTGGAAAGATGTTCAGTGTTTGACTCAGCAGTCTACTGTGATTGTGAGTGGTTCCCTGGTCCAGCAATGGAAATGACACCAAGCACTTCTGTCTGCGTGACTTTAAAGAAGAGACAGTTTTCCTGATCACTAATCCAGGGACAGCTTTTGTCTCTGGATCTTGAAGCCTCTCCTGTTTTACTGACATGAAAAACCTTCGCATGAAAGTCTCAGATTTTTTGGCCATTCAGATATATTTTGGTGTGTCTGATATCTATTAAAGATTTTAATGTGATTTTTGACATTTGCATTTATTTGTTTCCAATCCTTATATTTCTAACTTTCTTGGACACAATATTTGAGGTTCATGTTCCCTATGAGTAAGAGATGCTGCAGATGTCCTAATGGAGATGAAGTGCTTCCCTGAGCCCTCGGCTGCTGCAGTTCACATTCAGGCATGGTTTTCAGAGCAGATCCATTGCTTGGGGAAGCAGACAGTGATGAGCTGCATATATGTGTCTTATCAGAAACATGCTCTCCTGGCTTGCTTCACAGTGTTCTAGTACCACACAAAAAAAGTGAATTTCTTGTTAGCTAGAAATTACGTACTAGATAGCCAACTGAATCTCCAGGAGAAATACTTAAAACTAGACTCCCAACTAGTCTATCTTATTAGAGGATGCAGTTGGCATTAACATTTTCTGCTTGAAAGACTGGCTTTTTTAAACTCTCTTTTGGATTTCTGTCCTTTGGAAAAATATGATCAGAGTACATGTCAGTGATTCAATTTTATTAATAACATGAAATAACAATGTAAGTTGAGAAAAAAAAAGGCAAGAGATAAAAAGCAAGAATTTTAACCAACTACACCACTGTTTATAGCCCAAAGAACGTGATTAAATCCCATCCAATATCATAACACAGCAAGACCCAATGCAATCAAGTATACAAATGTACACATCTAATTATCAGAAAGCCATGAAACACAAGCCAGTAGGTATGTTAGAAAGCATCTAGAGAAGACTGGCATAACCACTTCTCTAGAGCTTAAAAATGCATAAATATAGTCAGAGGTGAAATAATCCTTTACACACATATAACATTTCACTAGATTTCTACAAGCAACAAAGCTGTTATTTTGAACACTGGACATTCTAAGATCTGAATCATTCAAAAGGTTAAAGTCTGCTCTTTACAAGAGAACTACCAGTTTTGGAGAAAACATCAAGGATCCTATGCTTGGAGGCTTTTGACGGAAGGCAGATCTGATAGGTAATATTGTGATAATATTTGTGTAATAAATTAATATTCACTTATGACATATACCATATAATACAAATTTATATAGTATAAATATTTATCTTGTCTATGTAACAGAGACAAAGGGTTAGCAAAGCCTTTCCCACTGATTTTCAGTCTTAGATACAATTTGTCCTTAATCATAGAACTAGCTTGAGTCTCTCTCTCTCTCCCTCTCAGTCTCCCCCCCCCCTCTATCTCTTTCCCTCTATCACATCTTCTACAACCATCCTTTCAAAAGTTACTATGTTGGTCAATACTGTTCAACTAACCATCAAAATTTCTACCTAATCCTACTTATAAATCTTTACTGTTTAAGGTGCATTCTCAACCCTGTATTTGTGGAGAAAGAAATAAGGGTATATGATTATCTCATCAGAATGCAATCTTGTAGAATTTCTATGATTGTCATGAAGTATTAACAGGAAGGCATCAACCCAAGTATATACAAGTCATTCAGCATTTGTAATATGTATAATTCTTCCGGGTGCCAGGACAAATAAAATGCATCCAGATGAGAGGTGGGATGAAGACATTAGTTTTGAAAAAGAAACAAAAAGTAGTTGAAACATTTTCCAAACATAAAATTTAGACTATCTTCAGAGAAGAAAATCTATTTCATGTGTGCAAACACATTCCTATCTGTTTTCATGACAGGAAGCATTAACTCATTACTACATACTTTACTTCTGACGCCAAGTGGTCTCCTGTGCAAACTGTCAATATGGTGTTCCCAGCAGCTAGTGCCAACTAGAATCAGCACCCAAACTGAAACCTCTTTGCCATTCTTTTATTGAGAATGGAAATGTCAAACATATGAAGTTTAATTTCTTCAATTAAAGAATTGACGTCTAAGTAAGGGCTAAATACATACTTCTTTTGTTGTTGTTTTATTTTCCTTATTGGTAGTTTTATTTAGCTCCTTGTATCAATCAGGTTCTTAAATTTGGTTTTGGTAGCTTTTCTTATTTATAACACAATTTTCTTTATCTTAAATTTTTGAGAATTTCATACATGGGTACTGTATTTAAAACATTTCCATACTGCCCTCTCTCCACTATAATCGCCCCCCTCATGCTCTCCTTTCAAATTCATGGCTTCTTATTTAATTATTACGGTTAGATACACTGGCATGTGTGTGTGTGTGTGTGTGTGTGTGTGTGTGTGTGTGTGTGTGTATTTGTAAAACTTACTGTGTCCATTTAGTTTTGCCCATGAGTATGTGTTTATGGCCAACCACTTGAGATTAGATTACTTGTCAAGGAGGCTTGTCCCTGGAGAAGACTGATTTCATCTCTCTCTGAAGTCATTGATTATCTGTATCTCTTTGTCTATGGTGCAGCTTTATGAGATTTTTCCCATCTGTATTGTCATGCCAGCTGACACTTCCGTATTGCAGGTCTTCTTTAGGTGACAGTATTGTTGAGGTTTAATGAGTACACATTCGTTATCCTATATAGAAGACACTGTCTCCCAGAAGAAGTCCTAATACTCTGGCTTTTACAATCTTTCCACCAGTCTTTCACAAAGTTCCCTGAGCCTTAGGTGTTAGAGTTATATTGTAGATTTGTCAGTTGAGGTTGGAAATAACCACAATGTGACTTAATCTGCATTTCAACCAGTTGCGGATTTCAATCTGCCATAAAAGGAAGCTTCTTTGATGAGGGGTGGGAGCTACACTTATCTGTAGGTATAGGAAAAAGCATTCAGAATATACCTAGAATACAAATTACACTGATTTAAGAAATTGGCACTAGTGGGCACTCTTCTTGGTTCTAATACCTCACCGGGCATGGGTAGTTGGATAGACTTATGGTATCAGATGTGAATTATCTGCTATCAAGCAGGCCTTAAATCCAGTTTGACAGTGGTTGGTTACTCTCAAGATAAAAGTACCCCTGCTATACTGTTGGGAATATCTTAACAGGTTGGTCATTATTGTGGTTTATAGCCTTTACGTCTGGGTAGGGCTTTGGAATGCTTTTCTCCCTGACAGCTTGCATAGCACCTTCAGATACTACGGGAGTTAGTCCTCAGGATGTGTGTTGAAAGGTCAGTTCCAATTCTATTCCTGTAAGCCCTGTGTCTGAAGCATTTGGAATCTTCAGCAAACAGGCCTTACCTTCAAGCTCTGGGAGGCAACCAACGGCAAAGGCAATAGCCTATATTATTTTGAGGGTCTCTTAGACTTATCTGACTAACAACTTGAAGGGAAGTTTCTCATGCCTGACAGTGGGGATTTTTGTTAAATCATCTATGGCTTTTGTGGGAGCACTAATATCCCATGTGGTTTAACTCCATTTAATATATATGTAAATGCATGTGTCCTTATGTTTTTATATATGTATTTTAAGTAAAAATTTTATGTGTCCATATGTTTCTTTAGTAAACAGATGGATTCATTAGTCTTACTCCTGCAAATATTTACATACTATTTTCTCCTAAATTCCATGAGTGAATATACATCATTCCAGTCACTTTAAAGCTTTTCCAACCTTCTTTCTCCTGAACACATCGCTTCTCCTACTGGAGCTATTACTGCCCTTCCCCAAGCTTTCCTTTAACTTTTATTTCTGAACTCTTGAGGAAGGTGAAGCTTAGGCAGCTTGGAGAACCACGTGCCTTCAAAGTACTTTCAAAACGATAATGCATTAGCCACTTGCATTGAAAGCCCTTGGAGTATTTAAAACCTGAATACCCACAAGAGATAAACTGACCAAACTCTTAGAAGAGGACTGCTGGCATGAGTGTATGGAAGGAGCGGGTATGTGGGTGTGGGTGTACATACCCACACTAGTGCACAAATATGCCTGCCTATGTGTAATAAAGTGTGGATATCTGTCTATATCTATCTATATGTATCTATATCTATGTCTATGTCTATGTCTTTGTCTATATCTATAGATAGATAATATATAATTATATATTATATTTTTATTTATGTATATTATATATATATATTTAAGTATATTTAACTAAACTCAGAGTTAATAATTAATAATTAATAATGTTATTTCATTATGACAAAATACAGACAGAAATGATATATTATTTACATTTTTAAAATGGAATTGTTTGCTTAGAGACAGAGCATGCCTATCATGTCAGGTATTCATTCTCCTGATCATGTCCTCTATATCCCAGGTCTTCACTTTAATAATGGAGATGAATTTAGTCATATATATATATATATATATGTATCAGGTAGATGTTTTTAATTATATACTCTTAGATAAAGCCTGTGCTAGTTCACTCTACTTCCAACTCAAAATATTTTCCTGTACTCTACATAATATATCAACTTTTATAACTCGTATATCTGTTCCCCGTAGACATTTCCTGACATGGCCACTAGCTTAAATAGTCCACTTGTATTTTTGATAGCAACCTCAGGTTCTTTCTTGACATAATGTAAGAAATGGTCACACCTGTGATTCATACATGAGCAGCTGATTACATTTTTTAAATCATTTATTGAATGTTTCTTGAATAAATTTCTTCTTTGCACATTTATCTTCTCTGAGATCATGGAGTAAAAAGAAATAAGAACATACTCCAAATCATTGGTTCAGGAAAGTGCAGCTCATATTTGAATGTTTGGTTCCCAGTTGACAGAATAGTTTGGGAAGAATTGGAGGTATGGCCTTGGAGGACGTAAGTCACTGGGGGTGGGCTTTGAGGTTTCAAGGTGATGGCAGACCCAGTCTTGCTATCCCTCTGCCTCCAACTTTTGGGTCACATGTGAGTTCTGAGTACTTCTCCTGCTCCATGCCTGTCTGCCTGCCTGCCTGCTACCATACTTCCTACCATGTTAATTATGGACTCACCCTCTGAAACTGTGAGTAAGCCCCCAAAATGCTTTCTTTTATAAGCTGCCTTGTTCATGCTATCTTTTGACAGAAAGAGAATAGTAACCAAGACAGAGGTTGCAAGATATATGGTTTCAATACAGAGTATAGACCACTGGCTTTAATTTTAATAGTCACTGAAGATAGACAATTATGTCATCTAAGATAAACTTATTTATTCATGTTCCTTAATGTATTGAAAAACTTACTAGAAAACATTAATAAATGTCCAGTAAACATTTGTTTGATCTATACTAGGTATGCTAGATACTATCTTGTGTGATTGAAAAAAGATCCACTGGGTAGTCTAAACTTTTTTATTTTAATTTTTTATTTTATGTGTGTGAGTGATTTTCCTGCATGTATATAAGTATACCACATGTGTACAGTGCTGGAGGAGGCCAAAAAGAGGTGTTGGATTCCCTCTAACTTATATTACAGACAGTTGTGAGCTGCCATGAGGGTGCTGGAAATTGAACCTGGGTTGTCTGGGAGAGAACCTAATGTTCTTAATCACTGATATGTCTCCAGCCGCTGGGATAAACTTATTCCCCTTAGTTGACTTTCTAGACTCAAACATAGAAAAGGAAACATGTTTTTGTTTGTTTCTTTCTTTCTTTCTTTCTTTTTTTTCACAA
Organism: Cricetomys ansorgei; assembly: GCA_026225945.1. NCBI lineage: Eukaryota > Metazoa > Chordata > Mammalia > Rodentia > Nesomyidae > Cricetomys > Cricetomys ansorgei. Next base: position 19,001,268 of record JAMJFZ010000242.1, read on the forward strand.
AGAACCCCAGAGTCTGAGCTATAGACTCCATGTGGACTCCTCTGTTATAAGGATCCAACATCCAATAACAAGCATTCATGGGAAGTTAACAGTTTAACTTGTCTGCCATTTATATCCCCATACTATATTCCCTTATAGTCATGGGGTTTTAAAAATATATGCATAATGAAAAAAGTGAAGAAGGTACTGGAAGGGATTCACCTGGTAAACGCCACAAGCACTGGGGTAGTGTTGTATAATCATGTTTAATAAGAGCCCATGTTAATTTTAGAACTACTCTTTTCTAGCATAATAAGACCTGTCAAATGCAAGTCATCTCACTGTCTCCACAATGCGAATAGACACTCGCATTATCTTGAATACAGAGGATAGATATTGCCATTATGGAGGAATGAGAAAAGGTGACAGGAATGTCCCATTTCTTGTTTCGTTCTGGTCACATTTCATTTTAATGTGATTAAGGGCCACTTGACACTTTAATCAGGGTGATATCTCACATGCCTGGATCGCTTAGGCTATGACAGGAGACTGAGTGTTGACATTTGTTTATTCCCCTTGTTCAGTGGATAACTGCTGTTGCTAAGCTAGAGGCGAGCTGTGGTTCAACAGGTGGATAGAGAAGATTAAAGCTAAATCATTTTAGTGAGTTCTTCCTGGTCAGAGGCCAGATGACAAATATGGTAACTTTTATTCTTTATAAATGCACTTCTCCATGATTAAGCTAATCCTTCTTCATTTCACGCTTATATTAGCTCAGAGCTGCTTCCCTACACTGAAGCAAGTCTTTCAGAAATCCAGGTGGCATATGCTATAACTTGCTAATCCTTTTATAATCCTACTGCTACTTTGGTCAGTGTTAATTGATGGCACAGCCACCAGGCTAATATTCTTGTCTATAATATAAATTTAATCACCATTCTGCAACCAGAGATTTATATTTTACTCACATTTCATAAATGGGATACTGACATCCAATGTCATTTAATAGCTTGCTCAAATCTTCTCAGTGGAAACTGGACCTTTCATCATGTGTCCTGTGTTCAGTTAGAAAATAAAAGCAATGATCAGAAGTCTCCCAAATATGTCCTTCATTACATCTTGCCACTGTTCACCCGCATCTGAATCTGCCTCCATTGGGTAACTATAAAACAAAATACTCATGCTCCTTCGCAAAGCCGTTTTGTTGATATACATACTAAATTCCACTTCCCATCCAGTTGCAAACAGCTCTGCAGAAACTGGCCCTCTATACGCAATCCTTTTTACTCACTGTTGCACTATTCTCATTGATATGCACATATGATAACATTGTTTGAATTCACTTCCTTTCTCTTACCAGCCTTGAGCCCATCGCTTTGCTGTCTTCTAGACTCTCTTGCTGTAGAAGTGTGTGCATGCACATTGTCTCTAATTACTCTTTTCTCATTTCCTCTTAACGCCACTCCATCCAGAACCTGTTGAAACTTCTTATACCAAGCTGATCTATGCCCTCCATGTCACTCAATTTTATACTGCTTTCGGTCTTCATCTGACTTGACTTACTAGCAGCATTTTATACATATGGTTATTCTACCAACTTGTCATATTTTCATCCAGTAAATTCCAGAAGAACACACTTCCTTGATACATTTATAATGCCAGTTGGGCCCTTCACAGGTTCCTATGCTAGCTCCTCTCCCCAAGTCAATCAATGATCCTCTATCTGTTCATCCCTGTAGTGCATCTGACCTACTACTCCACTTATTCTCTAAGATGATGTGGCTTAAATTTGGAGATCCTTTGTATTCCTCTCTCACAAATTCTAGGCCAGAATGCACAACTGGAGATTCAGTATCAGTTTGAATATCTAATCACATCATAACTGAACATGATCAAACCTTATCTTGGGCCATCATCACTCATAATACTTATTTCCTTCACTAACTGTTACAAATGCTTATAGTGCTAGTGCTCAACAAATATCCACTGTCTAAAAGAAGTAACAAACCAGTTAATGAATACTTACTAGCTATAAAAGTCAGCAGGACATAATTTGGAATCCAATAAATGTGGGGCTTTTTGAATATATGAATGAGTAAAGGAATGAAAACTGTCAGGGCATGACTTGAATCCTAGCTCATTTCTTTTCTCCTGTACATCTAATTAAATTAAAATTATTATAAAATAAGTATACAGATTTCTTCTTTTAAAGAACCATTCTAAGTTAGAGACTATCATTTCTCTAACATCCTAAGTTAGAAAACATTTTAGAGAGCTGCCTCTACTTTCTCCTATTCCCAACACCAAGCTACTCTCTATTGTAATTGTTTCCTTATTAAAGATTTTACTGTTGATAAACATTTTGTTTCTTTCCTTACTCACCATACATTTCTTCTTAAACAAGCCTCTTGGCCCTGTCTTTAAAATATATGTAGAGCCGGACAATGATGGCACACACCTTTAATCCCTGTGCCCTGGAGGCAGAGTCAGGCAGACCTCTATTGAGTTTGAGTTTGAGGCCAGCGTGGTCTACAGAGTGAGATCCAGAACAGTCAGAGTTACAACAGAGAAACCCTGTCTCAAAATAAATAAAATATATGTAGAACCTGAGCCCTTCTCATAATCTACCCTGCTACCTCCAGATGTCAGAATTGTGACACTCTTGTAGCTGTGAAACCTTGTGAAATCACATAGCTATCTGAAGTCATAGAGCACTTGAAAGATAGAATTAGATATGGCACATGTGAAATACGGAGTGGGAAATATGACATAGGAAAATATGGCAAAGTATATTACAGGGCTAAATAAAATCCATTACTAATGTTAAGTTCATCTAGTTGTTTTGATTTTCATGTGAATACTATAGAAAAAATGTAAAATTACATAGGAAGCTGGGTAGCTTGTGCTTTCTGGTTTTTTTGGGGGGTGATACTGCCATGGATTCTCCACCAGTCTTGTGTCTATTTTATGGTAGAAGTTTATTTTTAGTTATGTTTAAAATCGTTCATTTGTGAACTCTTTGGGGAAAGTTTGACTACGCCCTGCCATTTGTATTGTCTGCAGGTGTTGGCTTTATGTAAAAGATGTTTGATTGCTCATGATCAGCACGTGGTTTCCGAAAAACACCTAAGGAGCTTAGGTATCAATAAGAAGCCCTAAGATGTGATGATTGGGGTTCCACTGTCCAGTATGGCACTTGCCATGATACTCGTTCCTTCTGTTGAGGTCTGGCAGGGTTTGCAACTATCAAAAACGCCTCTGTGTCTTCCTCGGTGAGCTGCCACAGTAGGTGTACTGCTACACTTTTTAGTCTGTTTTCTAGTCAGTCATCTCTTCCCTATCCAGTCTGTGGCATTTTGTGCTTACACATGAGATTCCCTCTAACTTACAAAAAAAGCCAAATATGTTACTGTACATGTGGAAAACTACTGGATCCAAGCCCATTTCATCCTTGTCTCCTCCCATTTCTCAACCACATCTTGCAAAACAGGTCTTTCAACACATCCCTCAGTCTCTTTCTGTAGTGCTCCCACTAAGAATGTTTTTTAGCTGAGAAAGAATTACACATTTTATTTCTTGACTTTAGTTTCATTCTTTTTTTTTTTTCCAAATCCTCCTCTGCTTTTTACCAATACACACATTCCTGCACAGTTTCTTTTCTCTTTACAGATTACCACTACTGTTACACAGTCACACATACATAGTTTATTGTTAAGGCTGGACAGTGAATTTTGTTTGTTTATAACTGTACACCGGTGTGTACAGCTGTGCCTCTTGGGTAGTGAGTGTTCAGTGGTTAAAAACTTCAACTTCACGCCTCGGAGTCCTCCGTGACCTCAGTCCTGCTTTGCTCAACACCATAACCTCTCATTTCTCCTTTCTTGCTGTTTATCCCATTACATGAGCCACTCATTCATCACATAGGTCAAGTTTGCATAATCTCCTAAATCTTGATTTTCTTTTGCAACTCTGAAATATTCCTACCCCCAGATCTAACTCAGAACGTTTATATTTCTAAAAAGAGCTTCTTCAGTGTAAAGAGAACACCTAATCCCAAGTGGTTCCATTCCTCTTTTGGCTTTGTATCACTAAATAAAGTTACACTGCTAATCCTTGGCTCTTTGCTTATTTACCATCTGTCTTTTCCCTTGAATGTGGTCTTCGTGCTGGGAGAAATCTGTCTTGGTTGCTACTGCACTTCCAATGCCAAGCATACAGTTGTACCTGCTAACTTTCTGTTGAATGAATAGAAGTTCTGCTCACAGATATTAGATGGTGGTGACTCAGAGTAGAAGAATAAACAAATTATGTAAGTTCAAAGGCAGAGGATGAACACAAGGGAGCATCATGCTTTGTAAAACAGTGGCATGAAAACAGTATTGGATAGTTGTAGAGAATGGAACTTGAGATTTTTATCTTGTATGGTCACAATCTTCAGTACAATTGTGTCCACAAAAATGATGTACCTCACCCCACACCCCACACTACTGTTCTTGGTGTTTCATAGAGTGAAACATTTCAAAATGTGGAGAGACTTCATTATGCCTTCTAGTAGATGCCAACTCTTTCTTCCAATGAATTAATTAGCTACTCAGAATCTGTGCTAAGGTAAAGCTAACCTAGAACTCCATGGGTATTTTGTTCAGGCACTAGCCTCAGGAGTATCAGTATTGGAAACCATCATGATATCCAATCCCAGGAGAGGCATCATGCAAAGAGAACATAGTCAGTGCTACAGTACCACAGATAATATCCTTACCCTGAGCCAGAAATCTCCCACCAATTTCCTATCCTCTCCTTGACAAATTGAAGGTAAAGAGAAGGCTTAGGACCTAGGAACTGAGTGAATGAACCAATGAAAAGTGTTGACAAAACAGCATGGGAATAGAGAATAACAGAGAGATTGAAACCTATTTATGGCAGTGGCCATGCTATTTGTTCTATTTGTTCTATTTGTGATTCTTAGCACCACAAAATAGACACAAGGATGCCAGACTCACAGGGATGGTTTAACTATGACACGTGTAAGCTGCCTGCTACAATAATGGGTGCTGAACAAGCACTGAGGGAGGAGTAACAGCTATTACTCCCAGGCTCCATCACATGAGTGACATCTTTACTGTTCTGCCAGGGTGTCTGGAGATGAGGAGTGGCTCTAACTGCGAGGTCCTGGCATATTTTCCCCTTTGTGATAAGTATGGGCGAGTCTAGCAGCAGAAGTCATCATTATTTCTTATTAGTCTTCAGGGAAGAAATTCATTTCCTCTAAAACACACAGGAATGGGCTTCGATGAGACATTAAAGGTCTCTTAGACCAACTCTGCCATTCAGAGATAAAGAATGATCCCTTGGTTGGGAAGGCTCTTTATAATGAAAAAAATATTTTCCCAAAGGTCTTAGTAGGACCATTGCCTGAAAACAGATTGTCTTGAGGCAAAGTCTTTAAATTTAAAAAGTATTTAGTTTAAGTCAAGATTATAGGCATCCTTGGTGATGAATCAGTTAAAGGGCAAAACATTAAAAATCTGGAAAAACACTCCATAGGTTCAATTTACCTAACAAATTATCACAGGAGCATCTATAACAAGAACAATATAACTGAGATATAAATACTATGTAAGATCCCCATAGCCACATTTAACAGGTACACTCAACCTCTTTGGATGAGGTGCATAAGCATCCTAAAACCAAAATAAATAAGAAGGGTAGATGGAAAGTCTCATGAATCATGAGAAGATGTTTTTCTGAGTATTATGCTCTTTGGTATGCATTTTAAATATAATTGCATGCAATGTCACTTTAATCTAATAATAGTTGCTATTTTGTGTTGTGCTCCTGTTCTATCTTGATGGAATCTTGTGAGAACCAGATGGATTGTCAAAGGAGTTGATATAAAAATCAAGATGCATGCAATTTGGAATATGATATTATGAGGAAGTTTTTAAAAAGCCTATGATCTAGAAGTATTTCAACTATGGTTGCTACTGTTACCAACTTCATTGTGAGGTCCAGAAGTCTATGGACATATTCCCAGCAAGGGTTCTTGAGGATATCTGGCTGTGTGAATCTCAATCTAATACCACTCTGCTTTGGGACAAAGCATCACTACACCATCACTACAGTCCTTTAAATTCCCATTGTTCTGGAATTAAAATACATTAGTTGCCTTGGGGGAAAATAACTGCTGAAATCATTGTCACCTTTTTATGAAACAGAGTCCGCTAAGATTTCCTGCCCAAATTTGGTATCTTTGGACTTTGGTACGGAAATCAGCCATATGATTTTTATAAAACTAAGCATCTGAGAACAGTTCACTCAGCACTAAAAATTCCAATGAGTGACTTATATTAGGTATCTCATTTCATCCTCACACCAATAGAAACAGTGATTTTTATTGTCTCTCTTGACAGCGAGAAACAACTATAAACTTGTGGTTCCTAAGTTCATGAAGCAGAAACTTTATTCTAAAAATGTTAGTCAACAAACATGATGAACAAAATAAAGATAAATATCAGAAAGTTATTATTTATGTAAGTACAAACTTCCTATAACCATACCCAGCATTTCTGGCTTTGTTGTACATTGAACATAGTAACAATGTGGTCCCGGGAGGTGTCATTCATCTGTTTAATTAGCCCTGAAGAAAGCACGTGTTTCAAATTAGGAGCAACAACATTTCTGAGAAGGATGCAATAGCACTCACAGTGGCAACTTATTTAAGTAATGGGGCTTTTAAAGCTGCTTTTTTAAAGAGACTGACTATATTGCTTTTACTCGCTCAGTTTCTCAGATTTCACAAGCATCCAGATCTTCATTGCCCCAAGTCACAGCTATCCTCAGCATCGTCTTCTGGGATGAGGAGAAGATATAGCATCATCTTCTGGGAAGAGACTGTGCAGAAATTGATTGGCAGCTGTTACAACAAAATCATGACAATATAATAATCACAACCTTGATCCTAACACAGGACTATTGAGAAGTGCTGACTACTCGGCACTCTGAATACTGACATTGATGCAAGCCAGATTCACATATGTTTGAAGAAAATGACCAAGAAGGTGAAAAAGAGAGCAGGAGAAAGAGGGTGAATTAGTTTATCCTACAGAGAGAATGTACTACACATTGCTGTTCAAATAGTTAGGCTATTTGGTCATCTCTTCCCGGAAAAGCTAATGGTCTCAGCAGTTGGTTCAACAGATGAAATAAAATCACTCACTTCATCCTCTCAGTTTCCATTGTTCTTACTTTGGTTTTCTAAAAACAGGTTCTGTTGATCTCACATTTAGCATAATTATGTTAATTTCTTTACTTGAATGTACATACTGTCTTATCACCTGTCACCTGGTACATCAAACACTTCATGAGAACAACAACAACAAAAAAATACTCACAAATAACTGTGTATGCCTAGTGGGTATACCCCTGCTTGTCTGGCAAACTAGCTTCCATTTTTATACTACACTCTAATGCTACACTCTCTATAGTCTGTCAATCTCAGCTGTATGACCAATCACCAGAAGAATAAAAAAAAGAACATGCTGCTCTGGTGGGGAATCAATAACCCAAAATTCCTGATAAAGAGTTTGGCCTAAAGACAAATTGAAACATGGACAAACATGTGAGGGAAGTATCAGTACTGGATTATGAGCTATAACATTTTGGCTTCTGATGACTCTTCCCCACATCATTGAAGGATATTTCCAGAGAATGAAGCTAAAATAAAGTAATAACCATGGAAGGAAGAAGAGCTAACTGAAAGAAGGAAGAGATGATTCCACACCATTGGATTCCCAATTCAGCAGGCACTAAAGACAGCTATACTCTGGAGCCTCTGAAATGATCTCTCTATATGTTGTCTCTCTCTTTCCTCTCCCTTTCCCCATCTCCTAATTTCCTTTTTGTTTTTGATTAATCCAGTAAGAGTTGAACTTTTGTCATTCTAAATAAACTTATGACCAGCCTTTTATATCTTTTAATATTTCATATGAAGCCTCCCTTAACTGGTACTTAATAACATTTGCAAAATTAAAATTAACTTGAATTGTAAATTAGAGCTGATTCCCTAGGTGGAATGTCACAAAAATGGTGGTAGTGGTGATAGTGTTGGGAAGTGACAAGAAAATTTTGAAGAATGTTCATAAACAATGTGCTGGGCATTTTTCTTCAAAACTCACATCTCTCCTTCAGACTGTTTCTGCAATTGTCTTTGGTCGTCAGTATAATTGCCAAAATAAATGAATAAAATAACTGTCTCTGTGTATGGAAATCATCATCAATAGAGAGATTTTCTTTTAATATACTTGTTTAGAGCCATGGGCAGTATGTTTTCAATACTCAGTTGTTTGTTATATGGCTTAATGATTGAAAATCAATCTCTTCTGATCATTAAAGACAGCTCCCTTCCTTAACTTTTACCACTACAGAATAGTATGGCCATTGCTTCCTTGTTCTTTCCATTAATTAAGAGATTCAAATGAATAATATTGGATACATGTATCTCCCTGATCATAGCTATATAAACCCAGACTACGTCAAATTATATTCTTTAGTGTGTCCAAACAGTCTTTTAGTAGTCTGGACTATGAAAAAAAAAAAACAGTACTTTGAAAATCCTAGAGGGGATAAAATTAAGCTGTGGTTGAAAACATTGACCTACAGAAGGCATGTGGCATTTAAATTCCCCTTATACTTTCTGATAATAAAATGGCATTGATCAGATAGCAGAGCCTGGCAAAACAGTATTGCAAATGTGTAGTGTGAATGATAACAGGAATAAAAGAGAAAGGTTGCTACAATAATTAATTTTTTTTTCAAAAATGCTAGGAAGGCCCTTTGGCAGGAATACTAAATTCTTCCCAAGGGCCTGAATATATAAATGTATGTATGATGACACATGTAAAGAATGATAAAATCCATACCCTCAGTTGTAAAGGGGAAACTGAGGCTCAGTGTGAAATGATTGGCACAAGGGGAAAAAACAGTCTGATGAGAGAAGACAAGCCAGGCTTGAGGACTCCAAACTCCCAGCACAGTGAATACTGCTCTTGACTCTGCCAGCCTTTCCTGAGCCCTTTCTTCTGTGTTCTATACATGGAACATTCCCCCTTCCTTCTCTTTAAACTTGGAAATGTATTTATGTATGTGTCATTATGAGCTCAATGTGTTTCTAATTCACATGTCTTGAGCACCATGAGTACCACAAGAATGCAATTAGGTCTTGATGGTCTCACTTTACAAGTCTATTCAGATCATGCAAGCTCTTCCCAAACATGCTTCAGTGCAGTTGCCTCTACCTTACCTGTAGTTCCCACAGAGAGTGATTCCTGGATTTGTTCCCACATAGAGAGGACATAGGCGATTCAGGGAATCTAGGCCATAGGCACCTACTTCATGGTTAAAACACAGTAGCCTTGACTTGCAGAAGGAAAGGTGACAGTTTCAATAGGAACATAGTCCACTCCACGGATGTGATCTTTATGGAATAAAATTTGCTTTTCGATGGTAAATCCTTTTTCTCTCAAATTGAATACTTTGTCTCAGTCTGGAAAAAAGCCTTTTTTCTTCAGTTCCATCAAGATGCTTTTAATGATGATGCTACTTTTTTTTTTCTCCTTCCAAAGCAATTGGCTTTCATACACTTAGTTTATCATATTATCCTTTAAAAGCCCAAGCTCCTGAATCAATAATATGAAACTGCATTCTCTGCCCTAAACAATTATTTACAGAGAATAGGACCACTTGAAATTTAACATGCCACTTAGGAAGTACACTTAGGAGTTGGGCAGTTTGCCTCCTTAATAGAATGAGAATGAAAGAAACAATTTATGGATAAGGGAGAAAGTCCATGCACAAGGTAACATTGCAAACATGTTCTAAGAAGCAGAAGCCTTCTGGGTTTGAATTATCAGAGGGAAATCACAATATTGCAAGATCAGTTGTATTGATAGATGATATGCTAGACCACATGGCACTGAGCCATGTTAAAAAAATCAGATCTTAATTGCAAGACCATTCATTATTATCCTAAATCTATGGTACAGATCATTGAATATAGGTATGCTCATCATAAAGGGACTAACCTCTGTATTTACGGTCATGGCTCTAATCTGCAGTGAGCAACAACATCTCATTGTCTAATATCACTACAGCCAGTGGAGGATTTTAAAATACAATGAAATTAAAATATAAAAGACAGATGGAAATTGTATCTCTGAGCTCAAATGTCAGGGTGTGTTTGATGGTAATTCTGTTTTCCATGTGAGAGACAGTTACAGACCTGAAAACGGGCTTCATCTTACCAGCTGACTGGGGATGGGTGGCTGTTGAGAGAGGCTCTGAGGTTCTCTGTGAGCTGGCTATGAACTGTTAGTGGCCTCTGCCATAGTTGTGACAGAAGACAAACAAATGTTGGTTCCTGGGCTACATTATCTTCTTCTTTATGCTTTGTATGAATCCATTGCTCTTAACTAACACTAAATAAGCACCCAATGTGTATTTGTTTAATGGCTGTATAAATTAACCAAGAAATCTAACTTTTTATTTTTTCACCTGTAATGCTGTACTTAAAATATCTTTTTAATCGTTTATTTGTCCCAAGGTACAGAGTAAGCAGATCAGATACTCAGGCTCAATAAATCTCCTATACTGTGTGTACCTGGAAAACTAAGCAGAGTATTTATTCAAGTTGCATCTTTGATTAGCCTAACCAAACTCCTCATTTCTAACTGCACTTGGTCTTTCTTAATCTGCCCCTTTGTCTCCTATGAAGAACCTCTTTATTAAGGCTATTGACTGTTGCCAGTCCCTCCATACTGGAATGTATCTTCCATTAGAATTAGAATCTTGCTTTCATCGGAAGTGACCCAGCAGATGAGCACTAAGCATTTTTTAACTAAATATCTTTTCTTAGGTAGCCTTTTCTACCCAGATGCTTTCTTAGTATTATGGTAATAAAAGCTGTCTTAGATTTCTTCTGTGTTTTCCTAGAATTACATCAAAGTACAGGAATCCACTGCTTAGTAAATATTACTAATTATAAGACAACATAATGTAACTGTCACGGAATGTTATTTAACTTAGATTTTTATAAATAACTCAGCAAGCCACACACAGTCTCAGAAAATATTTTCTATGAGTTAATGTGTAGTAGGTACCTTAACAAATAGTTTACGTATATTATCTAATTTGGTCTTTGTAAACAGCCTATATGGCAGCTAGAGCCAAGGTCCTTATCCTACCAATGATAAGAATGAAGTAAAGAGTTTCATAGATGGTTAGTCTGAGAGGCTGGGATAAACTGAGAGCCCCAATGTTTAACCAGTGTACAGTGTAAGATTAGAACTTCTGAGAGAGTATAAAACGACCTTCTGTGTTAATAGAGCCCCTCAGTTTGGTTTTACTGAGGACTTTGTGATTAACCTACTCTCTCCTACCATGTTTTTCCTATCTTACCTTGAAAATTAAGTTGAGCTTAGCTATGAAAAGCGAACAATAAATGACCCTTGCTTGAGAAATCCCTAAAGAGAACAACAACAAAATCCTTATTTAGCACATAGACAAAGATTTGCAGAAAAATTTCAAATCTAGCTATCCATTGTTGCAGAACCAGCTTCTGACTGAAAGACTTACATTTGAGCCAGATAGCACAATTCATAAGTAGAAGAGTCTTCTGCTGTGTGTTTAGCCAAATAAATACCACTCATCGTAGATGTGTGGTATTATATAGATGTAAATGCTTAGATGACCAATTTGTACAGCATTTTGTAGTTCCTAAAAGTACAGGAATTTCCAAGCTGTCATTAGGAAGTTAGGGAACCCAAAGGGTACTAGGACAGTTCGTACTCTCCACATACAATGGAGAGATTGATGGATAAGACAACCAGACCTTCAGTGAACCACCAGCTTTACAGGACAGCATTGGAAACATACTGAAACAGTCTTTATTATTTGAACTAAGAAACTGGGGAAGTTCTTCCTTAATAAGTAGAATATAAATGATGAATTTCATTCTTCAGTTACCAATATTGTTTAAGTAATATATGTCTGAAGCTGTCCTCAAAACTGAGGACTGATACTGAACAAGACTGGTAATATCCCTTCCCTGTTCTGAACAATCTCCCAGTTTAATTCATGATAAATTTAACACATGATCATGTGATTTCAAGTAGTGATGTGTTCTGAGTCCAGCGGAGAGGTGTACAGATGTTAGAATGGAATTTGGATTTGGACTCCGATCATAGTAGTTGAGAGAAATCAGCCAATTGAAGATTTGGGAAGGAATATTAATCTTAGAGTAAAATCTTCCATAATCCTGAAGGCATGCACAAGCTACACTCAAAGGACACTCTCCCTTGCTCTGCAGTTTTCCTCCAGTGCAACTCCAGTTGCTTGCTTCGAGAATATGCTGCCCTATTTTAACAGATCATTCTCCTTATGGGTCATTTCTTCACCTCACTCACTCATACCATTGACAGGTCACTTTCTCAAACAGCCTATTCATATCCTGTCCATACAACTACCATTCATACTCCAAGGAACTGCCACCCTGACTCAGAATTGCCAAGTAAAATAGCCACTAGTCACTGGTGGCTATTAATCTCAAATAAATTCTGATTAAATTTAAAACCCTGCTCTTCAATAGCACTAATGTAAGCTCAAACTACTGGATATCCATATGTAAATACAATTTGTAGAAGCACAGAAAATACTAATTCACTGTAGAAAGGTTCTTACACAGCACTATACTACCTTCTTTTTACCGCTGAATGTGTACATATATGTTAACACTTTTTTCATATTCTTCCTATTAAAATACATGAAGACAGGTTGGCAAGATGGCTCAGAGAATATGAGTGCTTACTATCAAGTCTAGTGACTCAAGTTATACACCCAGAACCCAAATGATGGAAGGAGAAAAGAAGACTCCTATGGGTTGTCACACACACACAGAGTAAATCCTTAAAGGTTAAATTCTTTGAGAGAAGGCCATTTTAGTATTACCTTTTCCATTTATGCATCTTAAGTACTTAGAATATCATATGTACTAATTAGTCACTAATTTTGATGAAATTTGTCTAGAGGTTGAAGCTTGTGTGATTGATGGCAATGAGCTAATGAGTTGTCTATTCCTGTTATATAGGGACTTTCCCATCAACATTTTTATTTTTGAACTTAGATTAATTTAGATTAAACTATGCTAAAAATTTTAATAAATGCAACTAGTTTATTGAGTTAGGTATACATATAAAACTTCAAAATATTGTTATACCCTTTGAAACCTCTTTTCACCCTATAATGCGCTGTGATAAACTTAGAACAGTGTGTCACCTTAGCTCAGGAACTTCTTGAGAGAAGACAAAGATGCAAGCTGAGGAAGAGCATAGAGACCTTCAGAAGAGGTTTCTAAATGTGTGGCCACAAGGTGTACAGCCCCAGAAAGAGAGTGAATGGATCAAACCAACACACAACAAATGTGGTAAAGCGAAGGGAGCTTAGTCAACACCCAGAATAGATCATGGTGACTTGGAAGGACAGAGAGAATATTTAGGGCTTCCATAGATTGGTAAACTTGAAGTTAATCTGAGTACTTGCAAATCAGTGTGTGTCATCATTCAGAAAGCTTAGTTTGAAGGCAGTGAAAAGAAGAAATGTAGAAACATTACCGCAGAGGACAGCAAGGGAAGTGAGGTGGCATTAGCCCAGGTAGATGTTGTGGATGTTGCTTGTACCCATTCCCAGGATCCTTGGGGGTGGGGTGAGCTGGTGCAGAGTCAATGTCACAGACTCTGGGAGTCAGGTAAGTGGCAAAAAGCAGATTCATTTATTTCAGGAAGAAGGACACCTTTTAAACCCTCCGCCCAGTATCTCATTGGCTCCCGGACTACAAGCTGATGCTGTGGCTCTTCTAGTCACCCAATATGGTGTCGTCAGTCTCTGGGCATGTCCGGGCAGGTGTCAGGCCTGCTCCATGTGGGAGCCCAGGCTGGGTGTGTCTCTGCAGGTCTCAGGTCTTGTTCCAGTCGAAGGCCTTGTTCCTTCTACACCTAGGCAGTGAGTAGAATGAAGGCAGTTTGGGGAAATAGTGGGAATCATGACTTACAAGTTTGAATGGGCTATAATCACTGTGCATTTTTGCTGGAATGAATGGATTTGGGCGTAACTGACTCATCTGAGGAGCTCAGAAGGAATACATTTGCTAGGGAAGATGAAGAGTCCAGTGGGGTCAGCCTTCACTTTGATTCCCTGATGCGCATCTACATTGGAATGTCCAGGTGATATTTACAAAAAAAAAAGAAAAAAAAGCTAAATAAAGTAATGAAATAGAGATTTAAGACTGAAGTCACAGGCACATGATTGTTCGCTCAAACAAAGGTAATATATGAAGTTACCTTCTTAACGTTCTCTCAAAATAGCAGTTTTTAGAAATATAAGGGATCTAAGAGGGTCACTACAACTATTCTATTTCTCAAAGAAGTGAACTGCTTATAAGAAAGGAAGCAATTTGTTAAAGGCTGTGCAAGCAACAAATATCAGGGGAGGAAAAGAGGAGAAAAGAAAGAGAAGAGCAGAGTGGGGGAAGTAAGGGAGGGAGTGAAAGAGAGAGGAAGAAGTGAGAGATAGTCTATACAAATGAAATGTAGTTCCATCTTAATACTTCCCCATATCTAACCATACCATAGCAAGACACAACAACAAGAAACAGTTTGCTTTAGTTGTCGTGTACAAAGCTCCTCATAGGAGAAAAGATCACATAATACCTATGGACCATTATGGGAACTGTGTTAATTATGACTAATTATTGTCCCTAAAAATTGTAGTCATTGTTATGATATTAATTATGTTAATGAAGCATTATTATGGATTGAAAATGTGATACTAGTCACATTCTGATTCTAAGAATCAATATCTCATTAACAAGTCATTGCTGCATCTATGAGCATCATTAGATTAATTTCACAGTATGAAAATGCATATTCCCAATACCAAAGAAAAGTTCAGTTCACAAGATGAACTGTGTTTCCTTTATTTTGAGAGGAATGTTCCTTATATAGGTAGGAATTGTGCCATTAGTCTGGTCCTATACCTGCTTAGATTACAACAAGCCAAAAGTAACTTATTTTATTTCTGATCTCTGTGTTCATAGAGATATTTGAGTTCTTTAATCACTATAATTTAGTATTACAAAGACTAAATGAGGGTCTAGAGAGGTGACTCAGTGGTTAAGAGCACTGGCTGCTCTCCCAGAGGACCTGAGTTCAATTCCCAACACCCTCATGGCAGCCCACATGTGCCCTGGGATCTGATACTCTCATACAGACATACATGCAGTCAAAACTCCAATGTACATAAAATAATTAAAATGATTTTTAAAAATTAAAGATAAGATGGGTGGTGGTGGCACACACCTTTAATCCTAGCATTTGGGAGGCAGAGGCAGGCAGATCTCTGTGAATTTGAGGCCAGTCTGGTCTACAGAGTGAGTTCCAGGACAGACAGAATTATGACAGAGAAACCATGTCTTGAAGCAAAATTAAAGATATAAAAGAATAAATGAATAAAATAATAAAATAAGGTTCTTATATGGCTTAAAGAGTAAAGAATGTTCCAAGAACATCAAATCTTGGGACAAAACAAGAATAAAATATCAGAGCAAAACTGATAGGACAGATTTGTATTCTTTCCCAGTCAGTGTGAGGACAGCCCTGGCAGGAGCCTTCTCCTAGCTCATACTGTATCGATCACTGGGCCACTAGGCTGCTGGAAAGGTCTATGGCTTAGTGACAGATTGTCCATCACTATAATTTTTAAAATGCCTAATGGAGTAGTGTCAGCCCTTTCAACCCAAGGATCAAAGGATTAATAAAACTCTCAAACTCATATCTCAGATGTATTTTTCACCCTAAAATAAAATTAATCCAAAGCCTGCATTCATCAAATTGATTTTTCTGTGTAATAACGTCAGAATTTACAGACTTTCTTTCAAGGTCTTCAAAAGTCCCTAAATGTCATGATAAATAGTATACTCACAGGTTAATTTACAAAAAAATGCTCAGAGTTTCTTTTTGAGCTCTTATTTGAACAACAGATCCATAGGTTATTTTCGGGGCTAAAAGACATTTCAGAAATATTTCCCTCTCCAAAACTGAGGAGGGATGATGGAGATCCATTGAGTCTTGGGTTTTGTATAATAAACTTTGAACAGGAGCAATTAGAATTACTCAAATATGTGTACTGACACAAACCTTATCTGTTGAGAACTTTAAAATATATAAAACAAGTATATCAAAGTACTTTTCGTGCATCAGCCCTCTCTTTCAAGGAGTTTAACAATCAACTGCAGCTTTAAAATAACTTCATTCACTTTGTACATAAAGAGGTGGTCCTAGCACAGTTCTTTTAAATAAAGTTTTCTGTTTAATTATATGCACTAAGGTGCAATGCAATGGTTGCTGTCTCCCTGGGCTACTGTGTGAGGAACATATAGGTTCATAGTGCTTCTACTTCTACTTGTATAAGAACACAGGTTAAAGCAACAAGGTCAAAGGAACTTCTTTTCCTCAGATGACCTTAATCTTGGATCTGAAAGCTGACTCTTCTCATCAACGGTCTTTGACGCAACTCAAAACCTCATGGAAGTACTGAAACTATTTTTGCATTACTGTATTTTTCGTGGGTGAAAGGGCAACTGTTTTATTTGAATAACTTTTCAAGCTTTACCATGTAGCTCAAGTGATGAAGGTTGCATATTATAGTAGGTAAGAAACATTTCCCCAGCCAGACTCTGAGATGTCAGTATTACTCTTCAAAATATAGATTTTCTGACCTTGTACAAGTTATATAATTTATTCATAGGTCAGTTCTCTTACAGTGTTTTATTACTTGTGATATCTATAAAAATGTAAATGTTCTATAAATGTGGTGTTGAGAAATAAAGAAAAGAAAAATGTCTGCATGTGATCAGTTCGGATGCTGTTCCCCACCTAACTCCTCAACGTCATCTCCAGGCTTCCGATTTTCCTTCTTCACTCTACTGCTTCCAGTAATCTCCCTTCCCTTTTCATGTGCACTGTTCATCTCCCAGACCCCCTTAAAATAAACACGTTTAATAACTATCAGATATTTTTGCTGATTTTTTAAATCTTCTTAACATTTGGTTTATCTATTTTGTGTGTATGTGTGCGCACACAGATGGAAGAGGACAGCTTGCGGGAGTCTGTTGTCTGTTTCTGTCACATAGGTTTCCAGGATCAAACTCAGATCCTCAAGCTTGGCAATAGCATCTTTATCCACTGAGTCATTTCACCATCCCACTTGCTGTTTATATTTAAAGAGTTAAGTTATTTGAGATTGTGTGTACATGTGTGGGTTTGTACACCTCAGTGCAGGTGTCCTGTGGAGGTCAAAAGCATTGGATGTCCTAGAGCTAGAGTTATAGGTGGTCATTAGTCACCCAATATGGGTACTGGGAAACAAACCTGGGCCCTCTGCAAGAGTAGTATATGCTCTTAACCACTGAACTACCTCACCAGACATGTTATTCCATGGATTTAAGCCTCAAGGGAATATTTGCTCAAAAATAACCCACTGTGTACAGTGAGTATTCAGAATGAAAAATTTTAGAAATTATTGGTATAAAATGAATATGTTACTCTATTTTTATTCATGTTTTAAATTTCCCATGGAATCAAATCATGTATTTACTAATAATTTAAGAAGAAAATAATGATATCTAAATATTTGTAGAATGGATGAGTTGAGTAGCAAGAAGGTCAGTAAGCATCTAACCTTGGTCAAATTCAGCCATGAGCCACTTTGTCCCCAATTGTGCTTTAGTGAGAGGAGTTCGGGGAGTTGCTGATGGAGAGACTGTCACTATCTTATGTCAGTTTCTTTCCGTGTAAGCAAAGCATTGCATAAAATTATCATTGCTTCATTTGTTTGCTCTCAAAAGCATATTTTCCCCAAATGCTTTACTTAGGTGGAGTATAGATAATGAATTTTAAATACAAACACTAATCTTCCAGCAGGTATTTTATTTCAGTGGGGTTTTTTTTTGATTCTCAAATTCTTCATTCAGAACATTCATTCTAGGTGTTACACAGACCCATTAAAAAGCATGAAAAAAAGTGAAGATAGAAACATTTTCAAGTAGTCATTCTTATAGAGCAATGTTAGCACCACTGTGGTTACTATTTCAATTATTAGTAGTAAGTATTTAGCAGACATCTGTTAACACCGGAGTTATAGGCAGCCTTGTTCTCTCACAGCTGGAGATCTGAAATAATGACCTCTGAATACTAAATCTACCTTTGAAGTACATTTTGTACTCAAGCATTCTGAGGCATTTCTCACACTTCCTAATTATTCCAGACTTGAGACATAGCTTGCTACATTAGAAAGGGCTGTACTCAAGGTCGTGTTAGTTCTCAGATCTGTTACTCTTCTAATTAGCAGTAAGTTTTCTGAGCGACTCTTAATTCCCAGGGTGGGGCGTTTTTGAGCATATAATAAAGGGAGGAAGGAGATAGATACAAAAACATCCCTGGAAAAATAATGCTATGGTTTCATCACTGAAAAGAAGTCAGTGGTGTAAGTTCGTGAAATATAAACCCCACTTGAGTTACTCTGTAGTATCAGCCCAGAGACTTCGACATTCATTCTCTTTCTTTCATGAATGAGCTTGTAAGAAATAACAGAAGAAGGCAAGTGTCTCTCTGAAGTTAATATTCAAGCCTAGCCTCCTGCTGCCCAAGTAACCAATGGGTTCAATATGATGTACTGCTGCCCACTTTATCTGTAGTTTGATTACTATTCATATCATTACATCACATTCTTTGGTATGGATTGACTATGTGGACACTGTAAATTCAGTAGTTAATTATATGTAGTCCCAACCCTTAATAATTCACATGACTTGGGATTTAAGCGGAGCATCAGGGTATGTCATCATAAAATTTTACACTTTAATATCTCCTACAAGATGTAAAATAAAGCAACAACAGTATAAGGACTGATTCCCTTTGTGAGCACTATAGAAAGTACTTATGAGACTCCCGGATCCAGATGATTCAGTTGTTCAGTTGTTTTAGTGGGTCTTATTGTCCTAGTGTTCCCCTTTTCCTCTGGCTCCTAACTCTTTCTGTCTCCTTTTCTGTAGAGTTACCTGGGCTCTAGGTGTAGGGATTTGGTGGAAGCATTCCATTTAGAGCTCTATGTTCCAAGCTCTCTCTTTCTTTGTAATGTCTGACTGTGAGTCACTGTATTTGTTCCCATGTGCTACAGGAGGAAGCTTCTCTGATGATGGCTGAATAAGGCACTGAGCTATAAGTATAGCAGAATATAATTAGGACTCATTTTTTTCACAACATTTTTTAACCAGTAGTATTTGGCTTTACCCCAGGTCTCAGGGATAATCTGGTCTCTGGTTCTTGGTCACCCAATCAGTGTCAGGTATAGATTAAATCTCATGGAGCAGGCCTTAAGTCAAATCAGGCATTGATTGGATTTCCACAAGCTTTGTGCCTCCATTACCCTAGCATATTTTGTGAGCAAGACAGCATTACAGATTAGAGATTTTTGAAGCTGTTTGATGTTACATTTCTCTTTCAGTAGCCTAAAGAGTACATTTCTGTATTAAATACACTAGAAGATGGGGTGAAGTTTCTATGTAGGTACCAGCATGACCTCTCCATGTTCAGTGAGTTGAGTGGATGTTGTCTTCAACAATAGGACTTTGTTGTCAGTTTATGGAGAGCAATCTATTGTCTTAGCAACAGCCTGAGGAATTTTTTGATTTCTATGGGATTCCTTTGGCCAACAACTCAATTGAACATAATCCAGTCCCAGTACTGGGAGCTTTGTTTGGTGACAAGAGATGACCAGTTAGGACTCCATCTCCCTCATGATTTTGAAACCTCACTAGGGTTGCCTTCATATATTTTAGGAAGTTTCCATGGCACGAGGTTTTCATGCCATCCCTCAAATGTCCTTCAATTCTAGTTCTCTCTCCCCAGTTGCCTCCCTCCATCCCATCTCCCCACCCTCTCCAAACCTGATCCTCCTGTTACTGTGCCTACAGCCCCAGTCCATCCACAAAATCTATTCAATATTCCCTCCCAGAGAGATCCATGTGAGAAATGTTTTTAATGTGTAGAATTTCTACCCAACAGAACAGAATGCACTTGGTCCTCAAATGCACACAAACTGTTATCTGGGGCAGAACCCAGACAGTCACAAAACAAGTCCTAATAATTATAAGATTGAAATAATACTAAATATGTTCTCCAACCATGATGGCATGAATCTATATATCAATAGAACAAGGACAATATGAAAATTCAGATATGCACAGAAATTAAATAACCCACTCTTAAATGACCAAAGAGACAATGAATAAATCAAACAAGTAATATGGAAATACTTTGAGAATAATGAAACTGATAACATAAGGCATTGACACTTACTAGTTATAGCAAAAGCAGAAGCTAGAAACCAAAAAACAAAGAAAAAATTAAACCCAAAGATACAACATAGAGAGGCATAGCAATAACTAAAATAGAAAGCAACCAAAAGATCAAGAAAACAATAGAAAAATCAACAAATGTAGATCTGTATTAGGTAACATATATACATAATTAAGGAAGAAAAGAGTATGAATTTGAGAGAGAGCAAGGGAGCAGTATACACAGGAAGGTTGGACAGAAAAAGGGAAAGTAATTATAATTAAAAATGCACATTTCTAAAAAATAGTGTGTATGAAATGGGAAAAAATGTGGACTACTTGGGTTAGAAAGGCACAAGCAGGGTAGTGGTAGGGAGTACGGGAATGGGAGAGTAGAAGAGGAGGGAAAAACAATCTCCCCAAAACAACAGGGACAATCCATAAAGAAATTTGTAGACGAATATTAAATCCTTAAATCCAGCAGCATGACTGCTCTAGGGTAGAAAGAATGTTGCAACACACCTTTAATCCCAGTATTCAGAAGGCAGTAGAGGTGCCTTTAATCCCAGAACTTGGGAGATAGGAAACAGAGCTCAGAAGAAGTCAGTGCAGACAAGAAGAGACTTCTGAGATGAGTCAGAGTGAAGAGCAGGCAAAGTGACTAATCAGAGGAAGAGTTCGCAAGTGAGGATACACACTCAACTCTCAAGATATAAAAGCAGGCTTTTGGCTCAGAGAGACAGAATTCAGAGAGGCAGAACCAAAAGAGTCTACTGAGTTCAGTACAGTTCTGAGTTCAGAAGGAGCTAGTCAGAGTAGCTCAATCATCAGTGAGCCTTGAGGCTTAAACATTTTAGATTGTACAGAGGCTGAGGCTGAAGTCTTCCAGTTCTAGGCTTAAGAGTATATTGTATCGAGACCAAAATGCTCCAGGGCTCCAGGATTAGGATCAGGAATTGAGCTAGCCAAATACTAAATTGCCTTTTGCCCTGAATCAACCTCTACAGAAACCTATTGTTTCATATATTAATTGTAAAATGAAACAAATCTAAACAAAAATTTATCTTGTTAAAGTAAAATATTTTATCCAGAGTCTTTCATAATATTAATTTCTCACTCAAAGATAAAATAATTCATTTTTAAGCAATTAGAGAGTTTCAGAATTTCATAGCTAGAAGGCAACTTAGGAATTTTTTTTCATTTTAAAGACGAAAGATAGCCAATTTGAGGTTCACTGACCTTCCCACTGCCACAATGAGTAACAGAACTCTGTCTGGAATTCAAGGTGATGATCTGAGCAGGGGGTGTATGTTTAATTAGGTTCTCATCCCTAGAGGAGAGACTGTTTTGTTGAGTTCCTGGGAGAGAAGAATGATAGCATGCATTTGATGTTAATATGCCAACACAGATAAGAAAAAACAGAAATCACATTCAATCACTGAAGCATCAGCCTTCTATTTCCAAAGGAAAACAGCTAATGCCAGAATAAACTCCTTGGCCTTAAAAATAGGGGTCAAATTCAGATTATTATATGGTACACATATTTTGAGGAGACAAATTATTCACTAGATTTGAATCAGAGTTTGTTGTCTACAGATTGCAAAAATCATCCATTCTGTTCATTAAACTGGAAAAATTGGTGAGATCACAATTACAAACTTGTATCTTTAAAACGATTGGATGTGATGTAAAGCAGACATCACTAGGAATTCAAAGAGCAATCCAAAAGAAGAATACAACATTGGAATCCTACTCTGGGGTACCACTAAAATTACAAAGGAGGAAAACCACCCCACAACACACTTAGAGACCTTTCAGAATGCTGCGTTTCTTGCTTGTGTCCCTTCCCTTTCACCATGCAAAAATGTAGGCTCTTGCCATGAATATGTATGTACCTTAGAGCTTACCTACAGATTTACTTACTAAAACCAGTGTCATCTGGGAAATTACTGTCTGTTTCATGATGTAATATACCCTGAAACACAATGAAAGGGGATGTGAAGATGTGTGAACTGAGTGGCAGAGTGTGGTAAGCGGACCCCTGGACGCTGGCTTGAAACACAAAGCATCCCACCTTTTAAAAGCCCCGTTTCTCTCTGGTCTTAATGGACAGAGTTCAGACAAGGTCAGCTGCCCAGTTCTGGGAAACTTTCTAACTAACCCACCCCTATTGCTTCCTCATTCCACATTTCCACCCTTATAGATTACACAGGAAAAATCTCACAGTACTTCCTTATTGCTCTGAGGCCCTTGACACTAGGATTTCTTAACTCACTGGATAGACCAGTCTGCCTGTCAGGTAGAATTACCTCAGATACCTGCTTATGCATTCCCCGCTTTCCTCCCCACTTCAAAAATTGTATAAATACTGGTACTATGTGTTCAATAAATCGAAGGCTTGATCAGATATCAATCAGACTTGCCTTTCCTTTCTCACGCCTCCTTGTCCCCCAATCCTCGCTCCCTCTGCTAGGGATTTTCGTTGCAGAACCCTGCAGGTCTGGGACAGCAGAGGAAGCAGGCTGACTAGTACATTTGCAGATAAGCTGAAAATGGAGGTTTTTGACTATGAATAAATCCCCTAATCATATAGCTTCCACCCATAAAAGGAGGCCATCATACACTAAGGGTTAGTGTAATCCAAGAGAAAGTGTCTAAAACAAGACATTTATCTAAACAGTTAACTTAGTTATCTCCTGGCTCAGCACATCCTCAGGAAAACTACATAAGAACGTCATCTATATTTTTATATTATGGTGTCACTCAAACATAATTTGTCTGAAAAAAATCTAAGGACAATCCAAAAGTTGTGCTAGAGATGGAAGACCAGATTAGTTGAGAAGTCAGGAAATAAGCCCACATATACCCTCTGAGTTCTATTGAGATCAGAGGTAATTTGCAATCTGAAACAGAGAATCTAGTGAAATGAGAAGCTTGACTGGTGGTGATCAGGTGTCATGAACACATGCAACTAGAAGGAAAGAAAAATTTCCAATTTGAAAGATTTCTGGAATTCAATCATAACATATAGCATGAATTAAGAAATAAAATTGATAGGATAAATTTTCTCAAGTTGGAAAGTTTCCCACTTGATTATCCAATATCAAATGGACACCTGTGAAGAAATACATACATACAAGAAACATTATATAGGCTCAGCTGAGTGTACTTATGTATTTAAGACTATATATATACATATATACACACGTGTGTGTGTGTGTGTGTGTGTGTGTGTGTGTATGTGTGGTGTGTGTGTGTGTGTGTGTGTTTAACAACAACTAATAAAAAAGAAACAATGAATTTAAATGATAGCAAGGAGGAATATATGAAATGGTTTGAAGGGGGGAAGAAAATGGAAAATGACATAATTATATTATCATCTCAAAAGATAAAATAAATAAATAATAATTTATTTTAGAAAAGAGAGGCTTCTACTCTATGCTTTCTCGTTGTCCTCGGAGGTGAGTGATAAAGAAGTTTACATCAAATAAGCATAAGAGTTTTGAGGAGCTGTCTTTGAAGAGGAAGAAGTTAGATCAGGCGTGATGGTTTCTTCCAAGGGAGAAAAGTCCAAACCTTGTACTGACTTGGAAAGACATCTTCAGATTCCATAGTGACCAAAATGTAGTGCATTTACCTAAATTCCACTTGTACTTTTGGGTTATAATGAGTTATTACTTTTCCTTGTCCAATCTCTCCATTCTTGTGTCTCTCAAATTTTGTACCCAACAAAAACACAGAATTCATTTGTTCCTCAAAGAAAGAGATATTCTCTATGTTAAAAAACTGAGACAGTATCATATTAACTGACACGGTGAGAAGATATGAAAAGATAAAATTTCCACAGCACTATTGAAAATGAACACTAAATGCATACATGTATAGACTTACCATGAAAAGGTGATGACCTAGAATTTATACATTACACCATTATTGCTCCATTCATTTAAACAAATGTATACAGAGATGCATTTCTTGTGTTCTGAATTAGGTTCAACACTATGTGAAAAAACCCAAAATATACCTTGTGCTTTTGAGGTTGATATATTTAGAAAGTGTCTTCAAGGAAGGAAAAGGAAGTGTTTGGATACATATGCATATAATCCATAGTAACATCTCAAAAGTAGTACAGACACTGAGCATTCTTCATCACAAACTGAGCTGCTTTGCTGAAAATAATTGGGATGGTTATTTAAATGCAGATCTTCACAGTCTTTCAGAAAACTAATAAATCAGTTTCTTTTGGCATGCACTCAAAAATTCTTGAATTAGAACGTTTTCATATGAAAATTCCTCTAAAGAGAATGATTAAAATATAAACCTTCCTCCAGGACCCATAATGGCTCATGTTATCCAGCACCTACTTCCTCCTTGAATGCCATGACTTACCCAACACTGGTCTTCTAACCCTGTCCTCCTCCAAACACACCTTGCTTTTTAATTAGCCTTCAGATAACATCCTTTGTGATGCTCAAATTGCAAATGTTCTCAACAGTGTCTACTGCCTATTTCACCATATCTTTCCCCTGGACATTTCCTTGAACGTTCTAGCTTTTGGAGTCATCTTACTACCAAAACCACTTTTCATCTCACTAATCTGTATTATTCTATTCATAATATTGTTAATTTAATATTGCTGTTATAAAAACTACTACAAACATATCAGCTTAAGGCCACACAAATGGACCATCTTACAATTCTGTGGGCCAGAACTCCTGATACCTTACACAGCTAGAAGCAATCAATGGGCAATAAAATCAATGGGTAATCAAGATGTATTTCATTCCAAGGCTTTAAAGGAGACTCCCTTATTTACTACTTCTGATTTCTCTTGACCATCTATAGTCCTTAGATCTTGACCTTTTTCCTACATCTTAAAAGTTAGTAATATTTGATTAATCTTATTGTTCTGTGGACATACCAGCCTCATGGTACTCATGAAACTTCTCAGGTTTCAAATACTCAAGTTGGGACTCAAACTCAGTGCATGGTTATTTCTCTGTTTCTACGTTTTTAACTTTACTGGCAACTTCAGTCTTCTCCTTGTTATATAAAGAAACAAAGTCACTGATTATATAAAGCAACAAAGTAACCAGGATATGCATATCTCTGGGGTCATTGTCCTATGTACATGTTTTTAAGACTATCTGAAGCTACTACTGATGTGTTTCTCTATTCATTTACCATTTTATAAAATAAAAATTTACTACTGATTTTTCATGCTTAGGAAGAAATAGATACACAATAAATAATACATAATAAATAAATATTGAGTGATATAAAGATTTATAGAAAATCATTGAATGAGTTTATATATGCTTTTATGAGTTAAAGCATTATATCAGCAATTAGTGAAACTATTGTCACCAAGAGCATGTACTTAGTCTAATATTCAACCATTTCAAGCCTCTCACTATAACTATGTTACATAGTGTGTCATTTCATATAATTTTAATATTTTGTAGAAATGTCTTGCCTATATTTCAAAATGCCTATGATAAAAAAAAAATGTTTTGCATCTAATAAAATCCCTCTTATTTTCATTGAGGTCCTGTAAATCCCTCTACCCCACATCTGTCCAAATATTTTTGTCCCTGATCTGAGCAAGAAACCAAACTCAGGCCCCACTAGTTTCACAAAGAGCAGCAGGCTCTAACTGTAGTCGTTGACCGTCTTCATGACTGTAGTCATGACCTTCATGACAAGGTTTAATTAGCACCTGTCTTTATATTAAGTCAGGAGACTACATTGTCTCCCTTGGAGGAGCTGCTTAATGGATTTAAACTAATCCTCCCTTAAAGGACAAAACAGGACTATGTAAGTTACCCTGGGAAGGGAGACTCCCTTCAGCATCAGTGGCTGAGAAGCCTCCACAATCAGAACTAGTTCCAGAACAGAATGGTCTTTAAACTACCAAAGAGAAAGCAAACTTGAGCTTCAGCAATTAAAGAACTCCAAGCTAAATCCAGCCTTGAACTGTTCCCAGATCTCAACTCCTTATCAAGTCCTCCTATTCAACAAGGCAGAAGAATCTGTCATCATATCAAAGAGGCCCAAAGTGATCTAAGCTGGACAATGAATACCTCTCCTCCATGATTTGTCAACACTCATGCAGATAGTTGTAATGGAATTAAGATGCCATGCTATGGGGGCCAAACATTTCTTTTTTATTTGTTTGTCTTTTGTTTTGTTTGGAGATGGGTTTTTTTTGGATTTTTAGTTATTTTTGTTTTGTTGTTGTTATTGTTGTGGTGTTTTTGTTGTTGTTGTTGTTGTTGTTGTTTTGAGACAAGTTTTCTCAGTTGTAACCCTGTCTGTCCTGGAACTCACTCTGTAGACCATGCTGGCCTCAAACTCAGAGATCCACCTGCCTCTGCCTCCTGAGTACTAGGATTAAAGGTATGTGCCACTACCACCCAGTCACAATTTTTTAAAATTAGAAATCACCAAAATTCTTGTCTTAGGAGACCCTTTTTTATTTCAAGGAATGAAAGTACTACTCATATTTATAATCAAAAATAAAAACTTAAGATCTTTATTAAATTCTCACATAAAATTACCTAAAAAATATGAGGGCCCTCATATACTATTGCTGAGATTACTGAGACTAACTTTAAAGGCAAATGCCTAAAACTATGATTTTTCTCCATAAAATGCCAAGATTTACTTTTTTTCCAAATAGCAATTATTTCCCTTCCTCTAGTATCCATTTAAGAAATTTTTCTGAAAAAGCCCATTTCCTGTAGCAGATTCAAAGTGAAAATAGAATACAATATAATTTGACCTCTTCAAAAGTTCCAAGAACAGACAGTCTTCTAAAGTCTCTGGACATCAACACATTTAAGTCATACAAATGTTCTTGTTGGTGGTTCATTTGGTAATTTCAATATTTCTTGGTCATCTTCTGTCACTTGAGACCCTGTACTTGGGAAAGTCCAATGTAGAAGAATTACAGCCTCTTTTGAACCTAGGTACAATTTTCCAAAATCTAACTTCTGGAAAGATCTTGGTTCCAAGAGGATCCACTGTCTGACATGTGCTTGTCCTAATCCTCACTTTCATAATCTAAAATTTTGGAATTTAAGCCCGGTAGGGTGGTAAACAACTATGAAAAGGCTAGGATGATGGCTCAGAGAATAAAGTGTTAGTTGTAAGAATAAAGACCCAAGTTTGACATTCTAGAACCTATGTTCAATAAGCCAAATGTGTTGGTGCATTTTGTAATCATTTTCTGAGTTCTGTTTCTCTAATGAACCCTAATACAGCATATAAGTAGAATAAACAAATCTAGAACATTTATGAAATAAGGATCATATTTGATAAAATGTTATCAAACTGGAGATTTTTATCAAATAACTTTGCCTCTGTCTGCAAAATAAACAAAAACTTAACTATGTGAGATGAAAGGTGAATTGATTTGCTTCGCTAAACATATAGCAACCATTTCATCTGTATATATCCCATATATCATACTATAAGTCTAAAATGTATACAATAGAATTTAATTTTTAAAAAGTCATGAAATTGACATCTTGTTATGGACCTGAAATGTAAACAATCAATTAACTGAGTGACTCTTTTAGGTAATAAATTAATTGGATAGCATGAAAATGAATAAGAATATTAATAAACTAAATAGCTAATGTGGCATTCCGGACCCAGTAAAATACCCTTGAAAGCCTGCTGCTGCAGCTTTCCTTCCATTTATTTGACTCTCCTTCTCCTTTATTATCCTGTCCTGTCTCTTTCCTTTATCTCATTCGTTTGCCATTTCACAGCTCTGAAGTTCACAGTACATTCTGTAATAGTTTTCTCATTTTCTAGCCTATGGTCACTGGTGATGTATGAGTAGCCTGTAACTGATTTGAAAAGTATTTCTGTATTTTACACATTTTGGTGCTATTGCTGTAATAAGAGCTCACTTTGTGCTCAGTCAATATTATTAGGTAAAAATTCTTTAAGAGTAAGTTACTGATAAGAGCTGAAAGTAAACCCAAAAGAGATATCTAAACCTACAATTGTGTGTGTTGCAGAAGATCACACAAAATAATAAATAACAGGAAAAGCAATGTCTCCAAAATATCAAAATATTATAAATTTTGGAAATTAAAAATTCAAATAATCAATTTCAAAAGCAGAGTAGAAAGTATCACCAAAATATTCCATGAAGCGTTATTAATAATATCAGAGATTGTCAATGAATTTTAGTAAATGCTCCACACAAATATCAGGAAAACAAACAAAGCTTTTGAGGCTAGAGCACACAATAATTCTGGTATACTATCAAAAGGCCAAACCTAATCATTGTGGGATAGGGGCTAAAATAAAACTAAAGGTATATAAAATTCATTCAATTAAATTATAGCAGAAATTCCTCAAATCTAGAGAATATAAATGAAGATCCAAACAAAATAGGCATTTAGAATCCCAACTAGGCATTACTGGAGTAGAATCTCTCTATGACATATTGTAGTTAACATGTCTAATCAACAGTTAAGGGCACATACTGTTTTTCCAGAAGCCTTAATTTTGGTGCCCAGCATCCAACATCAGGGGGCTCACAATGACCTATATCTCTAGTTCCTGGGACTCTGATGCTCTCTTCTAGATTTTTAAGGCACTGAACTTGTGTATATTCAGACCCTGCTCCCCAAAACACACAAATACACATAATTTTAAAGATGAAAAGTAAGTCTTTGAAAAAAGTAAATATAATTCTAAAATACAATGTAAAGTAACAATATTAAATGATGCAAGGGGAAAAAGTCAGGATATCTACAAAGGCAAATATACTCAAGATAACATAAGATCTGCCATAAACATGAAAGCTAGGAGAGGATGAAATGACATATTTCAAGAACTCAAAGTAACTAACTGTTAAGATTGTGGTCTACAGAAAAGCTGTCTCTAAACTTCATAGTAAACTAAAATATATCAAGATTATTTTAAACTGAGACAGATCACAGCACCAAGTCCACACTGTAGAAGATACTAAAGGAATACTACATGCAATAGAGGAGGAAACACAATCTTAATCATGAATTCATGGGAAGAATAAGCTTCAGAAGACTGTATGAGCAAATGAAGGAATTTACCATGTTCAACACAACAAACCAGCAAAAGTCTAATGGTATTAACTGAGAAAGAAAAAGAACAATTAGTTCAGTCAGCTAGAAAAATAACCAATAAAAGTATAAGAATTAGTGAATATCTCTCAATAAGAATCATAAATATAAGTGACTTCTACTTACAAAAAAAAAGAGGAAGTTTGGTGAGATACTTTTTTTTAATGCAGAGACTGTGGAAAGAACTAATGTATAACAGTGCTTAATATGAAAGTGT
This sequence comes from Cricetomys ansorgei, assembly GCA_026225945.1. Classification (NCBI taxonomy): domain Eukaryota; kingdom Metazoa; phylum Chordata; class Mammalia; order Rodentia; family Nesomyidae; genus Cricetomys; species Cricetomys ansorgei. The sequence continues at coordinate 19,031,029 of JAMJFZ010000242.1, forward strand.
AAGAACTTGGCTTTGAGCACCCAGTACCTATATGAAAAGTCATGTGTAGTTACATGAGTCAGTAGCACCAGCATTTGGAGGATAGAGATAGATAGAGTACAAGAGATCTCTGGTCATCCAGCTCAGCCTAAACAATGAGCTTTAGTTCACTGAGAGACCCTGTCTGAGAGTAATAAACTGAAGAGTAAGAGAGAAAGGCTCTATACAACATTTTCTGGCTCTGTGTGCATACATGTGGTCACATACATGCATTCACCACACATACCACATACATTCACACACATACGGTCCCAACCATGCATGTACCACATACAGCACAAATATACACACACATGTATGGTCACACACATTCATGTACCACATAAACCATACACACAAAACATAGGTACTGTTTCCAAGAAACATACATCACTGATAAAAGCACCTATAGATTAAGAGTCAAGGGATAGAGGTCAATCAAATGAATGGAAGCTGAAGACAAACAGGTACAGCTAATCTGATCTCTGATTGAAAAAAAAAAGATACTAAAATCAGTCAGAAAAAAATAAAGAAGGCACTCTATACTAAGACACAGAAAAATTCATTGAGAAGACATAGCAATTATATTTATGTGTTGAACAAGGGGACTATCATAAAGCAAACACTAATGGGAATAAAATGTGTGGTCCTACTGATAAAATAGAGTGTGATTTCTATATCCCACTCTCACATTTCAATAGGTCATTCATGAAAAAAAAAAATCAATACAGAAACTCCAGATATAAATCAGAAAGGCTTTACAGATGCATACAAAATATTTCATACAACAGAAACAAAACTATATATTCTTCTCAACAGAACACAGATCCATCTCTAAAATAGAAGTCATTGACATTTTAGATCAAAAGGTAAGTCTTAACAAATGAAATATATTAAGAGAGTTCTTGTATCTTATCACGATGTAGTTAAATAAAACTAGAAATCAATAGCAAAAGAAACTACTAAAAAGTTTAGAGACTGATAAATACACTCTTGGATGGCCAGTGGGTAATTGAAGAAAAGTAGGAGACATTTCTTAAAGTCCTAGGATTAAATTAATATAAAAGTATAATTTAGTAGAACTTGGGAAATCCAGCTAAGACAATTCCAAGGAGAACTTAGATCAGTACTCCTCAAATTCTACCACAAGAGAGAAGAGGAAGGAACATGACCAATCTAAGCATAGGAAGGTAGATTTATCTTGATAACAAAACCAAAGAACACAACAAAAAATCAAGCTATGCATCCATTTCTCTGGTGAACATAGGTTTTAAAAAATCCATAGAGTTTTTGAAAATCATATTTAAATTATCATGAACTGTTAATGACTTGATTTTGTTCCAGGGATCCAAGGATAATTCAACACATGGAAATCAATAAATGTAATAATATATCACATAGACTCAAAAAAAGAGACCATGTAATCACCTCAAAAGATGCAAAAACTCCTGGGACAAAGTTCAATATTCCTTGCTGACATAAAACCTGAAGAAACTAGAACTAAAAGGAACAAGTCTCAATATCACAAAGGCAATACACAGGAAACCTATAGCCAGCATCATACTAAATGAGGAGAAACTGAATCTATTTTCTTTATAATCAGGGGCTGAGGCAAGGAGGTCCACTCACATCACTCCTACTCAGTATATTCCTTACTGATCTCTATTAGGGCAATAAAACCAATGAGACAAAGAAGGAACATACAAACAGTTAAAGAAGAACTATAAGAATACCTATTTTCAGAGAATAGGATCCTGTTCTTAAAAGTTGCTGATGACTGCACCAGAAAACTCTGATATATCAGATAAGTAATAGCCAAAATAAACATTCAGAAATCCTCGGGCCCTCTACATAACTATGGACTGTTGAGAAAGAAATCAGGGAGAGATATCATTTACTGCCACTTAAAATAATACCTAGGAATAAACTTAACTAGGGAGATAAAAGAGCTCTGCAGTGGAAACTTGAAGATGCTAAATAAAGACACTGGAGGATGGCAAGACTTCTCGTACTCACAGATTGGCAGGCTTAATATTATAAAACAGCTATGTTACCAAAAATAGTCTATAGATTTATTACAAGTGTCTGTCAAAATTCCAGGAACATGACATACTTCACAAACATACACACAGAACCAAACAATTCCTGTAATTTGTATGGAAGCAAAAATACTGAATAGTTTAAACAATTATACCTGTAGAGAAAATTCTGGAGGTATCCCAATTCTTATTCTCAAATTACACAAAAGAGCCACAGTAATGTAAGCAACATGGTGGTCACAAAAGACCAGGCATATAGACCAATAGAATATGAGAGAGAATCCAGAAAAAACCCATATAGCTACAAGAGACTGAGTTTTCAACAACAGTGTCAGAGTGTACATTAGAAAAATGACAGCTTCTTTGGCTAGCTCAATTTTCCCTGGATGATAATGTAGGCAAGGCCAGCCATTTGTGGGAGGGGAGTACTATCATTATTTAACTGTTCTTTTATTTATAAGAATTAAAGCAAATAGTACATAGGTAAAGGTGTCCCCTAAGGTATGTCATGTAAAAATGTAGCTAGTACAGCAAGAAAAAGAAAGAAAGAAAAATGACAGCTTTTTTAAAAGTTTGTAAAATGTGCATTTGGAACATTTCCACATGTAAAGGAATTAAACTACAACCATATCTCGTGTCCCCTACAAAAATCAATTCAAAATTGATCAAAGATTTGAATGTATGAAATTTTGAAGTTTCTAGAGAGTAATCCAGGTAAACTCCTTCAAGATACAGTATAGGTAATGAGTTTCTGAAAAAGTTTCCAATGTCACAGTAAATAATCCTAAATCTTTAAAAAGAAATGGGATTACATTAAATTAAAATGATTTTGCACTCCAAATGCACCAAATGGAATAATCAGCAGAGTAGAGATAAATTCTACAGAAAGAAGGAAACCCTTCCACATATACATCAAACATAGGATTAATGTCCATAATATACAAAGAACTACAATATTTAAGTACCAAAAAAATTATTCATCTACTTAATAATGGGCTAGTGAACTGAATAGACGGTCCTCAGAATAATGAATACATAAATATTAGAGACAGAAGTCCAGATCAGGAAAACAGAAATTAAGACTTATTTGACGTCCCACCTCACCTCTATCAGAAGGACTGGCATCAGGAAAACAAACGACAATGAATATTGATGAGGATGTGGAGAAAGAGAAGTAATCTGGGTGTTGGTGGAATTCGCAGATGAATGGCTAAAGATGCAGTAGGTAGGCACAATGGCATTTTACATTTCAGCCACAAAGAAAAATGAAATTATGACTTTTATTTGATAATAGTTATTATGTAAACAAAATAAACTAGACTCCCACCCCAATAGCATGAGATAAAGGTGGTTCTCTCTTATTCCAGAAGAGGAGAGTAGAAAACAAGAGTGGGCAACCATTTCTTTCACTTGTGACACATTTGCAGACACCCCTGGGACCTATTTATTCTCCTCTGTGAGTCAGCGTTTCTGGAAATGTGTGATAGACTTGTCAAGGTGTGGCAACACAAAATGTTTCAGATGGAAAAACAAAGAAGATGCAGCAATTGAGTCTGATTAGTGAGGTGGGATTACAGGTACCTTCCTGTTTTTAATGAACCTAATCCTGACAATGCTAACCCACATTCTCACCTTCCTTCCCTTCTTCCTCCTTTCCTCCCTTCCTTCATTCTTTCCTCCCTTCCTTCCTCCTTCCTTTTTTCTTCTTTTTCCCTCTACTCTCTTCCTTCTCTCTCGACTTTCTCCCTTCCCTCTTTCCTTCCTTTCTTGCCTCTTGTTTGCTTCCTTTATTCCTCATCTTAAACCTACCTTGATTTTAACACTTCACTCTTTATGAATGCCTTATTCATTTCTCGAGGTTTCTATGATTAATTTGCTTGTTCAAGACATCTCTTTAAGGTTTTCTTCTAGAAACCTATAAACAAGAATAACATTTTCCATATTCTATCATTTGAATTATAAGGTTCAGTCTTCTTTATTGTTAAAGTGTCTATAACATCTTTGATATTTCTTTATTTTCCATGTCTCCTCACGTTTCATAATCTTCCTCCAGTGAACATTCATCAACTTTATTTGTCAGGACTATTCTAGCAATTCTTATTCTTTCATACTCAGATCAGGTGTCCATTTTGAAGAACATTTTTTTCTGAAAGCCAAGGCAATAAGATTTATTATTTTATTCATTCATTCTTTTTTATTGTTCACATGCACTTACTTTTGTCTAAATTTTTTCATCAGAGTATATTAATTTATACAGAGGAAATGGATTTATTATAACATTTTTGCAGTACACATGCTAACTAACCTTAATGCTGTTTACCTGTCTATTACTCTATCCCAGCCCTATTTCCTCATCCCCTTCTCCATTCACATTCCACATCCCTAATGCTCCACCTTCTATTTTCATATCCTGCTGGCACCTAGATTCCATATATATAAAACACTGTGAACTGACTTAGTTTATGTAACACAGTGCCATCTAGTTCTTTCAATTTTCTGCAAAGCAATGTACATTCATTCTTCATCACAGCTGAACTGAGTATGGATACCCACATTTTATTTATTCTTTAAGTAAATCAGCTGGTGGGCAAGTAGACTTGTTCTATAAGTTGACCAATGTGAACAATGTTGCAGGGGGCATGGGCATCTAGGCACCTCTGTAGCTGCTGTCTGAGTCTTTTGGGTGTGTATACAGAAATGGTGTGCCTTAATCACATGGAAATACTATTTTTAAATTTTAAGTGCCTCTATATTCACATTTAAAGAAGCTACAATAATTTCCATTCCCATCAGCAGTAAATAGAACCCCCATCCTCAGCATCATTTGTTGTTTACTTTCTATATGTACAACTTACATTTCACTTACAGGCCACTGAAGTTGTAAAACATTCCTCTTCCTTAATACTGTGATTACCTCAATGATCTAGGACATGCTGTATTGTGAAATTTATCTGTGGTACTTGCCACAGTGTAGTATATAACACACATACTATATCTTTGCTGAAATGTGTGGAAAAGAGAACTGATAATTTATTGTCGTTTGATACTGTGTGTGCAAACCTGGAATATTCCCCCAAAGCATGTGTTGAAGGTTTGTTCCTCAGAGTGGCACAACTGACAGATGATAGAACACAGAAGTCTGGCCTTGTGAGAGGCCTTTACTCTGGCAATGGGCCCTTGAAGCGAGTGCTGGAATCTTAGCATCTTCCTCTCCTTCCTGTCACAGGCATAAGATGAATGCATCCTCCTGTCAATGATGTGTATGCAGCCCTAGGCTCAGCACTCTGATTTCAATGGATCATGGACAAAGATATAAACCTATGAACAAAAATAAGCCTTTTTCACTCAAGTTAATTATCTCAGACATATTTTTTATAACAACAGAAAACTAGCACACAGAGAAACTAAGTGTAAAAGACAGAAGTTCATATCCTTAGATCATTTTGTGTTTTCTTTCACCTCCTTCAACTCTCTCCTCTCCTTAGAATTGTTTTATGAATTTTCTGTAAATGTAAGTTCATGAAATAGTGCAATATGGTAGTGAAGCCTACTTTTTTCTTATCAGATCTTTAGACCATTTAAAAAGTAATTATATGAACTCTCACCGTTATTAGTCATGTTCATTGAATTGGCATTTTCATTATGAATCCATTTTTAATTACACTGGACACATTTCATCGATATTTCTCCTGAGAAGAGGAGAGTGTATAATGGCATTTGCAGGAACATATGCACCAGATTAAATGGAAAATGTCTACACCTGCAGCCATGCCTGACATGATCTGAGTGGCTTCTAAGTTATAGAAAAGACCTCACAGACATCAGCAGAGTCTGTGCTAGCAGGTAAACTCAAGAATACAGTGATAGAAGCCAAAAACCACCTAGAGAACATACAAACCATTGGCTGTTCGAGACTTTTCTTCTTCATTAACTCTGTGAGGGAAGGAAAAAAAGGCTGCCATCATCCCGTCTGTGTAAGGTCAAACCTCAGTGTGCAGGTACCAGAGCCCTAACTCACAGGGTTAAAGAACAAAGGGCCATGGCTGGCTCATGGAAAAGAAAAGACAAAGAAGCCATGTATCTTTGCAGATCTAAGAACACAAACAAAATACATCTTGACATTTTCTAGTGGCTTAGCCCCAAATTCAATAAAATGGACCAGATAATAAGAATTCTAGGCTTTGATGGGCTTAACAGGTCCCTGTGGCATTTTATTCATTTTTGTTTGTTTATTTTTACAATCCTTTAAAAGATATCTTACAAAAATAAGTTCCACAGTGGACTTAGAACCTGTCTTATTGGTTCCAATCTCTGGATAAACCATCATCCATATCCTGTGTTTTATTAATTCTTCCAATTGGTATTTGTTGTTGACATTTTTGAGGACAAACAGTACATCACATTTGGTTTTCGTGAGTCTTCAGTTTCTGTTACAATAAATAGTTCTTCAGTTTCTCTTTGTCTCTTTCTTAACTTCCTTACATACATGTATGGAAGAACAATGAAAAATATGCTTTGATTTGAAAGAGAGCAGGGAGGAGTAAATGGGAAATTTAGGGAGGGAAGGGAAGGGGAAATTATATAAGTATATAATGATATCAAAATAAAAGAAATAATTTTAAAATCTATATGGTAGTTATTTGGCAGAACAACCTTCAGTTTGCATGATGTGTTTAATGATTCCTCATAATTAGGTTGGAGCCATAGATGTAAATGGGGAACACCAATCACCCATTATTTGTCAAAGGTCCATGATGCCCCTGTCTCTCAGGTAATGTCCTAATGCCATTGTCTAATCAAGGTAGTATCAGGTTGTTCACTGTAAAGTTACCATTTCCCCTTTGCAATAAAAAATAATGTAAGAAAAATTGAAATTACCAATACCATGCTCCTTATTAAACTAAACCTTTTATTCCCATTTATTTTTCATTTTCATATACATGATTTGATTTTATTGAGTGCAAACTGTGTCTTCTTGTTTTCCCTTCCTTTCCTTATCCCTATCTCTTTCTCCCTCTACTCTTCTTCTCTACTTCTCTCTCTGCCTGTTTCAGCAAGAAAAAAACTACAATTTTTAATTTAATTGAGAGGTTATATTAATTGCTATCATTATTTATTTCAATGATCATAAATATCCCCAATACTGTCAAATGTATCTGTTTAGCATATGTCTTCCTTTCATGTGAATCTTGTTTCTTTTTTTCTGAAGTTTTTTTTTTTCATTTTTGTTTGAAAGTGTGCTCTGTGTAAGTGTGTGTGATAAGTGCAGCTTCTCATATGGGCTAGAAGGCTGCTTTGGGTTCTCCAGAGCTAGAATTACAGGTTGTGGTCAGTTTCTTGATTAGAGTGGTAGAAATTGAACCCAGGTCCTCTGGAAGGTCCTCTGCTCTTACCTACTGAGCCTTCTATTCATTTAATTATTTCTTATAAAATAAGATATTATTGGCTACTGATATTTTCCCTGCAACCCCTCTTTTTGGTCCCAATGTAGGTGTTTTCCTCTAAAAAGATTTTATTTGGCTTGTTGTTCTTGTTTTCAGTATGGTGATGGTAGTGTGTGTGTGTGTGTGTGTGTGTGTGTGTGTGTGTGTGATGGCATTGGGCATTGCACACACAACAGGACCACAATTTCAAAACATGTGGAAATGGGATGGCATAAACCACCCTTAACCTCTGAGTGACAATGATTTTAATACAGAAGCTTAAGAAGGTGTCCGGATTTACTCCTTCACTGGCATTAATGAGGTAGGTCTTTTCCAGGTGTCACACAAGCCATTTAGGAACCCTTGTCTTCCAATCCCACCTCAAAAGAACTTAATGTGATCTTGGCCACAATGATATAGCCAGGGAAGCTTTAAATTAAACACATTCTCATCATAAAACATTCAACATACTCAGAATGAGAAGCAACTCAACTTGAGTAGTAAAGAGTAACACACAAACACCAATCCTAGGGCAACAAACATGTTAGATTACCCGAGAAGGATTTATAGTGGTCAGGAAAAATAGCCTGTGAGAATTAAAAACTTGTTTAAGAGTAATGAAAATCGAGTCTCAGGAAATGTACAGATATTTTTTTAAATTAATAGTAAAAATTTAAAACAACCAAAATAAACCATAGCAGAATGCATTCTTTTGATGAAGAAACCATCAAAGAAGTTCAAGAAAGAAAAACATAAATTAAACAGTCAATAATGAAGAGGAGAATGGGGTACATGAAATAGTAGAGCAATTGCTTAGAGTGCCAGAGTCCTTGGGTTAAGTCATAGCATAAATAAGTAGCCCCAAGGACACATAGCATTCTATTAAAGTATATAGCAAGTGTTTCATTGGTGTTCCAGGTAGAAAACAGAAAGATGACAGCAATGAGAAATGTTAATACAAATAATAGCTTGAAAATCTCAAATATGGCAAAATGTATACAGAAAAATAGGCTAAATAAGCATACAATGGGCAATCAATAAGTTACTTAATGGTGTATTAAAATGATTTTAGAAAACCTGAATAGATGTTAGTACTGTTGAGGAACCACGTTAAATTAGAAGATTCCCTAGGTTACACTGTAGTTCAGATGTCAACAATCTACATCCACAACAGAGGAGTACCCATGATTCTGAACACAGAGATTGGTGCATAAGGAATTGTGATTTGTTTGTACAAGGCACAGTTCTCAGTCTCTGTGCTGGCTCTCAGAGCATCTGTCCTATTACAGAAAAACATCATTCTCCTTCGGAAAATTAGTTTTGTTCATCAACTGAGTATAACTTTAGCATAAAACTCAGGGAAGGATTATTGTCAGCGAAGTTGAAGCTATTATTTTTCCATGGCCATTAGACACCTGTCATTTTGGCACTGATTTGCTAGTATGTGAAGAGGATACCACACTTAGGGTTTCCTCTCTCCATACACAATAGGTGTTAAATTAATACTTAAAGTCTTTGAAAATTTACTACTTGTCAGAAACATACTAATAATTAAGACACTGCCAATGCTAAAAGCTTTACATTAATCTCAATACTAATTATAAGCTAACAAAGTAATTAATATTATTTTTCCCACCTTACAGAAGATACTAAACCCTATTGCTCATAAATTGTCTAGCCAAGATTGGAATCTTATCTCATCATTCAAGCTCTCAAAACACTGTATTAACACTAGACTTTATAGCTGCAAGAGAGTTCTGAAGTCGGGCCAGAGTAAGATAGCTTTTAACACCAGAATAAGAGTTCAAAATTTACTACCTAAATGTCTAAGAAACTATTGAAGTTTTTTAAAAAGAATGCTATGTAATAAGATTGCTATTGTAGGAGGTCTAACACAAACGCAGTATAAAGAGATAAGAAACATATATTTTTAAAACTATTAAATCTGTAATTTGAACATCTATAAAGTATTGGACACACATTTTATTCTGTGGAAGATTTAAAGCCCAGGATCCTGTAGAACAAGAGAGATTCAAACTAAGTGAGAAAGTACACAGAAGACATGTGTGTAGAGTCAGCAGAAGTAACAGTTGATTAAAACTAGGAATCAGAGTCACCCACTATGTTCTCAGTAGATTTATGATGATCAATAAGTGTTTTTACCTATAGCGTAGTGTAAGTTTGATTGTGGAAAGCTTAAAATGTTTAGGAAAAGAAAAATACCATCCTGTAAAATAATCAGCCGTGTTTGTGTGTATGTGTTTGTATTTAAAATGTTTGTTTCAGAATTCCTCCTATATCTTATTTATTTAAATACGTTTATAATTAAAATCAAATTCCATCACTTTCCTCCCTCCTTTCCCTCACTCCATACCCTCCCAGATAGCCTTCCTCTAATCCCTCCCATGTCTTCCTACACTCAATTTGATATCCTCTTTTCTTTGAATATTATTTTACATACATATATGTATTTTTATGCAGATTATATATAAAACTTGCTGAATCTATTTTTGTTGGTGGTATGTGTAGAAGTACACTACTGTGGTAGCTCACAGAATGACAAGGAGACATTTTTTATAGGTGCAAACTTGGCCAGACACAGCAGAGGGAACCACTGTCCTAGCCAGCATCATCCTAGACAGTGGAACCCTGAGTGTCTAAGCTCAGGTGTTTTTATTGATTTAGAACTCCTAAGGTATTCTACTGATAGCACATTCAGATCATGAACAATCAGACATCCCCCACATAAATCCAACACCTTCAGACAATACAAAATGACAGGATCTAAGCAACCCCTCACCCAACAGTGCATAAAACGATATTTTAAACACAACTAAAAATAAGCTTCTAAAATTCCCCTTTTTTATATAAGCAAATGCAAAAACAATGCTTTATCTCTACAATATAAATTAACACTACACCAGCAAAACTATTTACAAGAGGAACAATCATGAGGATTGCTAATGCACAGGACCAAGTGAAACCAAACACCTTTCAAGCTTTTCACACTGCCTCTGGACAGCAGAAAAACCTTATCAATGTCCAATAATCTGGAATTCATTCATGATCTTTTCGGATCCTCCAAAAGATCTTCTCTGGCTCTGTCCTCTGCAGGACACACAGCTTATCTTCCAGCTCTGACTGGTTAACTCCACTACTGCTGCTGTACTTGATGGTTGAACCACGGTACTAGCATCTTCAAAATGCTGGGATCCCTTGCTACAACTGGGCTACACTTTCACCAATAATCTCTCCTGGGCTCTTTTCATAGTGTCAAGCCTCAACTTCTCTGTATGACTACTTCAGTCTGGGTCGTCTACTGCCACTGAGGCTATACTTTCACCAATAGTCTGTCATAGGTCTTCTTTGTGGTGACAAGCCTCAACTTCTCTGCATGACTGCTTCAATCTGGGCCTTCAACTGCTACTGAATCCACACCCCCACCAATGACCTCTCAGTGCCAAGTCTCAATTGCTCTCCATGACCCCTTCATGCCTTCAAAACCAGTACCACCTGGGTGACTCTTAGTTCAACTGCCAGCAGGAGATACAACCTTGGCCAGTTTAGGAAGACAGCTTCTGTGTGCTGATCCTGAGGAAACATTTTCCAGATTTTAAGATAGAATTTGGTTTGCAGGAAAAGTAACTGGTAACCTTGTCTGAGGAAGTGTTCCCTCATGGTATGGAGTTCTCATTACCATAACAAATGTGTCTTATCAGGACCATGTCACCTCACCAGTATCTGGACATGTTTGCAGAAAACAAAACAAAATAAAATGGACTCTGTGGGGTCTGGCATTTCCTTTTCTTCTTCCTTTTCTCCACATTGGATTAGTTGGTATGATGTCGTGCCCCATGTTGTAGGCGCCATTTGTAGTAGTTTGCTGCATGTTGGGCTCACCAAGAGAGACAAGGAGGCATTTTTTCATACATGCAAATGCTCCAAGACCTCAGCAGAGGGAACCACTATTCTGGCCAGTGCCATCCTGGAGAGTAGAAACCTGAGTGTCTAGCTCAGGCATTTTAATTGATTTAGAACTCCTCATGTGTTCCACTGATAGCACATGAAGATCATGAACAATTCCATATTAATGTGTCCATTGGTATTGCCACTGCTTAGTCTTGTTTATTGAGCCATTTTTGGAAAAAGATTCACAGCAGACTTTCTTGTATGCTGGCTTTTATAGTCCCCTCTGTCACAATGTTCCTTTCGACATAAATATAGGACTTATGATGTAGTTGCATCACAGCCTTATATTTTGGTTAACGCTAACATGCAGGGAAACTTGTGTTGTAGTGTTGAGTGCCACTTTTTCTGGTGATATGTGAGCAAACACCTACCTATCCCAGATAAGAAACCATTGACAGATGAAAACAATGATTTGATTCTACCAAAGTCCATCTTCACAAAACAATTATTTGTTGGTATTACTTACAGAAGTATGAGTGTGTGTGGGGGGGGTACTCTAAAAAGGGGCAAGATGATTCACAGGCAGCTGTATCACTCAAAAATGCACTCCAGCACAGGTGACAATTCTTGACATCTAAAACCCCTGAGCGCTCTTCTGCTTCCTAACTTTGAATAGAGGCACTGTGAAATTGTTAATTTTCATCTTCCTGGGGTTCGTGGACTTTTGTTTACTTCCTAACTGTCCTGAGTCACCCTTTTCTCTCCAGGAAGGAATATTTCAATTCTGAGGGATTTGCTGCACAACGTGTGAGTTAGCCTCAGTCAGATTATTGTAGCGTCTTAATCTGTATCATTCACAACACCTGGCTGTAGCTTCCACTTGGTCATCAGTGAATAGCAGTCATTAGGGCCTCATATATGTGCGGACTTAACTCCACTGCTGTATTTCCAGAGTCATAGAAAATCAGGAAGCATCAAGCAGCACACCCCTATTGTAAACGGATACACAGTTAATCATTTATATAGCACCACGAGAATATCTCTATAAAACTTCAGAGCTCACCTCAAATTTCCTCACAGAGATTCTTTTTCCTTGTACCTGCATATGAATTTCACAGCACTGGAGCTTTGAACAAAAATGTTCAAAATTCCAAATCTTCATGAATACTTTTGATGTAAAAGATTTTTGAAGCCCAGGGAGCTTCATATTTAAAGATTTCACTTAACATTTCCATTTGAGTTTGCTAGAAATACTGTAAAGATGTCACTCTCTAAAGCTTAAAGTAAGTCCTCCCCTGATTGCTTTTTTGGTTTTGTCTACCAACTTGCCATCACCGGCTGGACCCATTGAGGTACACCCTGTCCTGCCACAGGTTCCTCTAAGGATTGCAAATATGTAAAGCAAAAGACACTTTGAAGGTGGATTCAAATAAGAGATGAAGACCAAAAGAAGACATGTTTTAAGTGGAGACTCAGTGCTGGAATCAGTAATTGCTATCTGGTTTGATTAGAAAGGACAATGGGAAAATGCTAATTTTCTGTTTAGTAACTGTAAGTCACTTTTATTAAATATTGATCAACTGTACTCCTGTGGTTCCCCTTAAGATTTAAATAATTCTACTAGGCATGACTAGTTGAGATTCTGAAGATTGAGAAAGCAAGAAGGAAAGCAAGCAAGCAAGCAAGAAAGAAAGAAAGCAAGAAAGCAAAAAAGAAAGCAAGCAAGAAAGCAAGAAAGCAAGAAAGCAAGAAAGCAAGAAAGCAAGAAATCAAGAAAGCAAGAAAGCAAGAAAGCAAGAAAGCAAGAAAGCAAGAAAGCAAGAAAGCAAGAAAGCAAGAAAGCAAGAAAGAAAGAAAGAAAGAAAGAAAGAAAGAAAGAAAGAAAGAAAGAAAGAAAAGAAAGAAAGGAGGAAGGAAGGAAGGTAGGAAGGAGGGAAGGAAGGAAATAAAGAAGGAAGGACCTGGTTCAACAACCCAGTTATTTCTGAGATTCAATGAGATAATTTTTAAGGAGCCAAAGGTAAATGAGAAAATATATGTGTAAGAGGGGTATGTGCTTAGTAAGTGTCCCTGCAGTAATGAAATTTAAATGTCATATTTTTTCTATCTTTCAAGATGAGCACATGGGGTGAGTTATTGTTATCCCAGGTTCTGGTCACACAAGTTCTAACAACACAAGGTTTTCCTTTGAAAAGAAGAAGATGGCTTATTATTTCATGCTTGGGCAAGAATAATGCTCTTCAGTATAGTACTACAAAGGAAAGGTATACAGACATGCTAGGGTAGCACATGTAGGGATAAGTAATTATATTTGGGAGATCAGGGATGTCTCCCAGGGGAGATGATGTACCATTTAAGTATTAAGGAATCAGAGTTGAAACAGTCACGTGAGTCACAGGGAGTTTCATGGCTTCTAGATGTCTCCTTGAAGGTTGAATGCAAATCTTATTTTACTGTTAGTAAAATACTTTTAATTTTACTTTGGACCCCTTTAACCTTAAAAGAATTCAGGCAAGTTCAAGAATAATTAACAGTTACACAATCAGGCAAGCTCTCCTGACTATGCAGTTTAAATAAGATATGCCCCACATGGTCACTATCTAGCAGCTTTTCCCATTTTATTTTCTTTGTGACACATATTCCTCTCTATAGATTGTTTGCTTAATTTTTTCCAAATGTCCTCAGCAGAATACAAGTCCAAAAACTGAGGATCTAGTGTACCTTTCCATCTCTATAATCATGTATCTGGGACATACAGGAAATGCTCAATAGGTGCTTGTCAAGTAAGAATGTCTGCCTTCAATTCCAAGGGGAGCAAAATTTAGGGACATCTGGTATACTTCTGCCCTGACATTTTGAGCAACATATTAATGCTGCATTCCTTGATTTCAATGCGAACATTGAGTCATAAAACAATGCCATAGCATCCATTCTGACACATAAAAACTTTATGGGAGTGCCAGTATTTGATGAAATATAATCAATTGTCACTGCATTAAATAGTTTTATGACAGTAATCTACAGATTCTATGCAAGGATCACAAGTCCCAGGTGTGTATTTCACACCATCCATTTTGAATCTTACATACCTTGAATCTTATCTCCATAAGAGCAAAAAAAATAAAGAAAAATCAACTCAGTTTAATAAGAATTTGTTAACTACATGTTCCTGGATGAAGTTGTTGAGTAAAAGGATCAGTTATTGTGCTATTATTTAAGGGCTTGAAATGTCTATTTCTAAACCTTTTCATGGTATAAGAATGAGTTGAAACCACAGTTGGACACTGTCTCAGTTTGAATTGTTCAAAGTTGTTGTTATCTTCCTATGCACTGGTTCAATGGCATTTGCAATGATTAAAAATTCACCAAAGGGATTAGAATACATCAAGAGCAGACACTGGGCTCTGTGTATGGGTAGCATCCCTTTAATTCTCATTATAATAACATGATAGACATTGCAATAATCTCAATTTTGAGATGTGAAAATTGAGGGTCAGAGAAGTTTGTTCTGATAAGTCAGAGTGGCTCCCACTGGAGTTTGTAGCTATCTGATCATAGAGCCATTTGTAGTCAGCAAACTATATGGAACAAACATCTAACATTTTTCTTTCCAAATGAGAAATCTACTCATTCAGTTCTTACTTAGTTGCTTTATAATTCATATTAATTCCTGCTATTGAAAGCAGCTGCTCTGTTTATGTGCTTTATCATAGACTTAAATGTACAGAGAATCAATGCTAAATCCATTTGCTATTGAACTGGAATCTTACATTCACTGACCACAGAAAGAAATTTAAAAGGCCCAAATACCAAAGTTCTGACTGTGTCTCAAACAATTAAACATCAGAAATTGTATTCATAATGCTTCTCTTGAAGATTTCTCCTACCAGATTGCTGTTATTACTGTATATTTAAAGAGAAAGTTAATTTGGGATAATATATTCCCTTCCAGCTGATAATGCATTCTCTGATACAGGGGAAACATTTTGTTAAAAACTCTTTCTATATTCTTTCCTTTACTCTCACCTCAGGGTCTGGTCATACTTCATACAGTTCCTGACTTAACTTGATAGTGAGGTCAATAATTCCAAACTGACATGGCTTTGGATTCAATCTTATTTGTTACAGTGTCTGTTTGAGTGTTTTTCTTGTTTGTTTTTTTTAATTGTTGTTTTCTTTCTTGTTTTTGTGTTTATTTCAGACATGGTTACACAAAATGTGGGCTGTCCTTGAACTTGCTTTGTAGCCCAGGTTAGCCTTGGAAACATGTTATTCTTGCCTTTGCCTTCTAAATATTAGAATTACCACCATATGCCACTGGACCCAGTTGTCTGAGGACACTAAAAGATACCATTCCTACATAGGCCTGGGTTCTAAAAGTAAGTGGCCTCAGACTCTGTATCTTTAGGGCAAGTTGCTTATTCCTTTGGAATCTGTTTCCTCCTTTATTATAGAAAAATGAAATATATTTACTCTTTGAGCCTTTTCTCTTTTAAGATGTATTATAAAAGCATAATATTGTACATGATATAGATACTCATATAGTAATACATTTTGATGACATAGATGAGAACAATCTAAGCATGAATCATGATGTTCAAATTGCTTTTATCATACCTGACCCAGGAATTAGGCCATTTGAATGAGTCTGGGATAAACTGAAGAAAGTTAAGGATCCAACTGGGGTTTTTTTTCTTTCCTTTTCCTGTCAGAATCTTACCTGTATCTTGGTCATTACAGCTGTTTCAGCTAAGGCGTATTCTACCTGCCCTTACCTCCTATTATGTAGCCATGCATTTGATTAGAGGACAAACAAAATACAAGAGCTAGTCAAGAAGAAATTCTCTTACTTGGATGTTTAACAAATTCTTAATTTATTCATCCATTCTTTACATGGAGAAACTAGGAAACTCACATATATCCTATACTGGTAAAGTATAGGTAGCAAAATCAAAAATCTATACCTCTTGAATTTAGCCATAATCTCCAGTGATTTGCTTGTGTAGAGCTTGCTTAAGAAACTTCTAAATAGTATTTGCATACTGTGTTTACAGAGGATGATTCTTACTTTACACACACACACATTTTTTGTAAGCAAGCTGTAAGGATGTATAAAATTTCTTCATTAAAACATAACTTTGGAAAAATCTTAATGAGAGATGTGTTGAAGAAAAGGAGAGGGAAAACATCCTTCTAGTGTTTTAGGCCATAGGGAAATAGACAGACAAACAAAAATACTAAGCTATTTTAAATCAGCCATCTTTAAATATTTTTAACAATTTATGTACATTTTTTTTAGTCATTACACTCATTTTACACAAATATTAGCCAATAGTACTTTCTCCGTGGAAGCAGGGAACATGGTCTGATTTTGCAGCCAATTCTATACTTAGAAGAGCCCAAGAATCACAAGGAGGTTAGTGATTAAGAGGTATTTACATATGCAAATATGGGAGCTTCCTTGAGTTCTCCATCAAGTTTGGCCACATGTTTCCCACTGGTGCTTCCAAAAATACAAAACTCTGAATGAAAACAAATACATTTAAAGCTTAAAGGACAGATCCAGAGCCCAGATGACCATGCTGCAGTCACGGTGGTAGGTCACAGATAAATCACTGGATATTAAACAGTGACGATTCTTCCTTAGATAAGCCAGTTAAAGTTTTTATTAGCTGTTTCCGATCCAACTGGTACCAGGTTTATGGGCTGGTGACTCATTCAAAGATTTGTGATTTTTTAAAATGCTACCATGTTTAACCCAATTATTCACCTAGGATACAAATGTGCTCCTGTGAAATACATGCATCCAGCTGTATGAAAATCTCCTTGAGTTGATGTGAACAGGAAGGAACCTGTATGCAGCAGATGGTCATCACTCCACATGCACTAACTTGGTGTCTTTGAAAGCTTGAGCTGCTCCTAAAACCTCTTGACTCCATCAGCCTCACCGACCCTCCCTGCCTTCTGACAGCAGTTTCACCTGGAATGTCAGTGTTTGAGAGCTCATGTCAAGCATGAGAATTCGAAGCCCTAACTTCAGCCTAAGCTAAGGCGATCCTGCCTGCCAGGACTCCTTACCCTTTCCATCCAGGTAGAGCTTCCACTCAGAAACTCCATTCCTGCCACTACCTCACTAGTTTCCAGTATTATGTGAAATTCCAGGAGGTTGACCTCGTATAAATTATGATTTAGTATTCTTTGTATTACAAATTTTTAACATGCTGCCTAAAATATGGATGTTTATACACTACTGGTTGAAAAAATAAACAAATATTAGCCTTGAGGTTTTATTTTGTTGTTGTTTTTCCAGTCCTGGTCATTGACTCCGGTTGGTATGTGCATTTGAAAGCATTCTTGGGCTGAATTACATCCACACCCTTGGTTTTTGTTATTATTATTTTTCCTGTTTTGAGATAAGGTCTTATTGTTTTTCCCAGAAGGACCTTTGACCTGACTGACTGTGATCTCCCTGTGACACTTAGGTCTGCAAACTTGCAAACCTCCTACCTCTCCAGTAGCAAGGATCATGGATATTCCAGCAGACCTGGATCTGCCTTAGGAATTTTGGATGATTTGGACATAAACGTACCTATTTATTCAAAATTAAAATGCAAACTTTTCAGGTCACTGAATTTACAGATATACCCATTTCATACAGTCTGCTAAATAAAATGATGTAATTATACAGGAAAGTCTCCTAATACTACTTGACTGTAGTTGGCCAAGATTGGCCCATTCCTTTCCTGGGCAAAAAAACAAACAAACAAAAAAAAAATGAAAAAAAAAAAACCAGAAAAACAAACAAACAAAAACTTCCCTCATACTCTGCCTAAACCTTCTCAGAGTTTTCTCTTTATTCCAGCTGATATGAAATTTAATAAGGTTCAAACATCCTATTTGCAGGGTAGTGTTGGCTCCTGTTTTTCAACATAGGAGATGTTTAAATAATTACATCAGAAAAAGAATCAAAGTAGTGGCTAGGGATAGGAGAGAAGACAGATGAAGGTAATATAGCATCTCTTTCTCTGTCTTTTTAAAACAAATTCTCAGGAGCTCTTTAATAAAACCACCCACTTGCATTGATAAATTACTTGCAAATTATATCAGCCCTAAATTAGTTCCCAAAGTTCCTAGCTGCTGATGGCAACAATGTTTTATGGAGATTTAAACAAGGTGATTTGGCAAAGAAGCACCAGCTCGCCCTTGCATAGCCCTGAGATAACTGGTGGCAGAGAATGGCTGGAAAATGAGGGAAATGTTCCCAATAACAATTTGTCACTTTGTCTACTTTGCTGCCCCAGTTAGCTGTGGCACTAATGTGTGATGGCCAAGCGTATTTGCCCTTCATCACTTCCTAAGGATGAGTTCATCTATATCAATCTATGCTAAAGGAAAAAAAGGTTTTTCTGTGCAGATGGTTTGTCACAAAATTATTCAGTGGGCTTTTACTGATGTTTAATTTAATATCACACAAACATTTTCTGAAGAGGAAACTGGAGAATGTTGTATTTAAGTGACTCTCTCTGTGTGTCTGTGTGTCTGTCTGTCTGTCTGTCTCTCTCTCTCTCTGTATGTGTATTTATGTGTGTGTGTCTGTCTGCCATTTTTCTTAAAATATTAGCCTAATAAAAATTATGACATTTGTGTTCAACTGAATTACAATTCAACAGAATCACAAGGCATGTTTGTAATACCAAGAGATCACTGCATCGGTAATAATATTACTGTAACTCAGAAACCAAAAACACACTGCTTGTCTGTCTGTCTGTGACCTCAACTCTTTTTCTCTGGCAAAGCCTGCCTCATTTCACACAGCCTTCAACTACACCTCAGTAGAAAAAGAGTGAGTTGTAATCTCTCAATTGAGACCACTGCAAGGACACTGCCAATCTCTTGAGAACTCGTTATCAACAGGACTTTTGCAACATTTTGGATTTCCTGGGAGTCTTTCAAGAGGGATGGCTCCTTTCATCAGAAACTGTCTGGCTTACTTGCAGAAGAGGAAGCTTTTCATGCTTGAGCATCCAGTGTGAAGACAGATATTCCCTGAGGAGAAGGGCTTCTGCTACAGAAGAGACTCCCAGGTAACAGCTTTATAAAATGCAACCGAAACTCCAGTTGTGTGGAGCGCTGCTCCATCTGATAGAGCTTTGCAGAAGTGCCCCAGAAAGTCTGGAATGCCCCAATTCACAGCTATGAGATCTAACTTCCTACACCTCACTGGCCTCTTGTACCTCCTTGTCCAATTAATAAATATCCTATATCTATAAGACCTAGTAATACAGTGCATATCAGTTAGACAGAATCTACACTCACAACTTTACCTTTTAGAAGAAAAAATAGATATAGTTACTAAACTGCACATTACCATAGACATTTGGAAGGAAACAGAACATGAGATTGTCTATATTATACGAGGTGGTGGTTCAGAAAACAACCAAGCTATCATTGAATTGACATGACACAATCTATCATCAAGAATCAAATATTTGTGATGAGAACAAATTTGGTGAAATAAAAAATAATTTAAAGTATTAGTATTTTTAAAACTAAAACTGACTACTTAAAT
This sequence comes from Cricetomys ansorgei, assembly GCA_026225945.1. Classification (NCBI taxonomy): domain Eukaryota; kingdom Metazoa; phylum Chordata; class Mammalia; order Rodentia; family Nesomyidae; genus Cricetomys; species Cricetomys ansorgei. Next base: position 19,050,987 of record JAMJFZ010000242.1, read on the forward strand.
GTATTGCCTCCATATTTCCTACCTTTTGCTAACATATTATCACTGTTGGCATAACACCGTAGACAGTCTTGAAACCAGATATTGTACGGTCTCAGGCTTTCTCACCTTGTGAGATTGTTTTGGCTTTTCTGACTTCTTGGGATTTCTCTATGGATTTCAGGCTCTCCTGTCTCAGTTATTGCTCAAGAAACTCACTGGGCTTTGGGTTGGGACAATAGAGAGCAGTGTGAAAATGATGAATACTTTTGTAACATTGAATCTTTCAATTCTCAAACAAAGAAAATATCTCTGCTTGTTTTAATTTCACTCTGTAATGACTTATCTCCATAGACACCTTTGATTATATATATCCTTAATGTGCAGTGTTATTTCTTATGATTGTAGAATTTTCTGTTATTTATTTTCAATTTGTTAAATGTTATCATACTAAATAACATGTTTTTACATTTTTATTAAAGACTGTTTTTTAAACAATATATTTTGACCATATTCTTTTACCTCCCCAATTCCTCCCAGAGACTTGCCACCTCCCTACCCACAAACTTCATGTTCTTCCTAGCTATCAAGAAAGAAAAAAAAAAAAAAAAACAGGAAAAAATTTTCAGAAATCAAAAATAGAAATAATTTTTAAAAATTCAATAAGGCAAATAATTCCAAAATTAATAATAATAATAATAATAATAATAATAATAATAATAATAATAATAAACAAAAAGCAAACAAAAAATCATGGAGTCCATTTTCTGTTGCTCCTGGACATAGGCCCTGCACTGCAGTGTGGTGGATAAGCCTAGTAGTGCTCCATTGGAGAAAACTGGTTTTCCCTTTCCCAGCAGGTATCAATTGAAAATAGCTTCTTGGTTAGGGGGTAGGACTTTGTGTCAACTTTCTGTTCTCAATGATGGGATTTTCTCTGGTTGGAACCTGTGAAGGGCTTGTACATGCTGACACAGTCACTGTGAGTTCATATGTGAATCAGTCCTGTTGTGTCTGGACGACACTTAGAGTCAGCCATCCTCATAATCTTTCCACTTCCCCTTCTATATAGATCCTTGAGCCTTAAGGGGAAGGTTTGATGAAGACATTCTGTTTTAGACTCAATGCTCTAAATTCTCTCACTCTCTGCACATTGTCCAGTTGTGAGCCTCTGTTAATTCCCATACACTGCAAAATAAAGTTTCTTTGAAGAGGACTGAGTGATACTCTGACATACAGGTTTATCTTTTTAAAAATGTTTTAAATCCTATCTTTTTAAAAATGTTTTAAAAATTTTTTAAATTTAAAAAAAATTTAAAAATTTAAAAAAATTAAAAAATTTTAAAAATCTCATTGTTAATTTATAATCAATTTGGGGCAAAACTTTGTTGCATCTTTAAAAGATTTAGTTTGGTGGTATATTTTTTAAAAACATTTTGGGGAAGAATTAAGAATTCCCTTTAAATGGACATGATATACTAGTGTCTGATGACTATCTGGAAATGTTTATACCTTCCAGCCTAGCTTTTTTTATCTCCTAGCTTTGCAGATTGCTACGGCGTTCTGTAAACTATAACTCTGTTCCCATATGTCTGCACCCAGACCAATCTAAGTCATCTTTCAGTAACATCGCCTTGCCAAGGGTGTGATAGAGTACTGGGAAAGTCACCTGTGAATCTTCTTCCTGAGGAGGAGTGCACAGCAGAAAACATTCATTGATTCTCAGTTGTCTAGTGCTTTCTCAATGCCTATTTCTCTTCTTTACAAATAAATAGGTGATGAAGTTACTTTACACTTTTCAAAGTAATGCTTATTTATTTTACTATCTAAAAACATAAATACTATATAGTAAATCAATGCTCTGTATGCCTTTGTTTCCAGTTGAGTGCCAATATAATTAGATTTGGTGAATAGAAAGTCAATGGTGGTAAATTCTTGTCAAGTTAACTGTTGCAAAATTACAGGGAGACAAGCTGACAATCAGTAACCATTTGGCAGGTGAACACACTTCCAATATTCTTCCCAACAGAAAGGTCTTTCTCATATTTTAAAATAAGTATAAACAAAATATCAAGTGTTCCCTGGGAGTTGAAGCTGGGAACACCCCCACTTAATCTGTTTCCTTATAAGCATTCTTCATTTTGATATAGAAATGGTGGTCAGAAGGTTAATTGAAACAGAATATGCTGGTGTGAACAACAGTGATATCTGACAGTTTAATACGTTTATTAACTTTTGGTCTTTTGCATTTGAGAAAAACATAATTTACTATTCTTCCTATATTGGTTCTCAAAATAGACAAGCAACACATCATGAGTTCTCTAAAAACAATATTATTTCAGAGTACTCAATTCCAGTTTGTCTTTGAAAATAGTTACTATTATTTAAAGTATGCAAGAGGATGCAAGGAGATGGTACAAAAATGCTGATTTCTAGGTGTCTGTCGAGCTGATTCATAAGGTTACATGTAAAGCTCTGTTGATATGCAGAAACTCTGCCAGTGACATCTGTCACTCTGTAGATCACCAGGACTGATTTGGCTGATCTGGGTGGCTATGCATGTCTTCCTTTCCTCACTCACAGCCCATGTGTATCCTTCCTAAAGATGCATGCTTGCCTGAAGAGGACAACTTCCCATATATGGAGGGTCATAGGTATAAGTGAAGCTATGCTTTCCTGCTAGAACATCCAAACAAGCTAGTCATGGTCCATGTAAGGCTCTGTAATTAAATGGAAAGATCAGGGCAATTTCTACTTGAAACATTGTCTAATTATAAAGTTGTGAGATTCATTCAGCAAAGCACACCACACCCTAATAACAGCAGTTTTGGGGTTTATCTTTTAATTTCTCCTAATTTTATTTTCATCATTGCTTCAAAGATGGCTGCACTGTCTATCAATCAGTTTCTATAAAATGCGAACTTCCTTTTGCCTGTACACTATTGTATATGCAATTTTCTCTGGCTGTTTCATCAACCTTTCCTTTGCCTTGAGACTTGGCTTCAATGTCTTGTAAATCATGGATTACCTTATGAAGATTTCATGTCTCTTATTCACTCACCCACTCCAAGTTGATGTATCTTTGTAAACTTGGGCTTCGTCATACCTATTTGCACACTTATAACTAGCAGATTTTGCTTAGATCACAACTGTTCCTGTTAGAAATATGAATAAAACAAGTCTGGAGACACTGATGACATTCATGGGTGTGTTTCAGTCACTATCTCTGAGCTTTGCACACAGTAGACCCTGTAATCGCTGGGGACTGTCATTCCTGGTACCTTTACACGGAGAAACAATGCTGATATTGAAATCTGTCCTTTTGTTTTACTTGGCTTCTCTTACTTTTTCTGAAGGTTGTCTTCTCCAGTGTCACTCCACTCATGAAGTTACTTTGATGTCATTCACTTAAATCTAAAAGTCTATTCTCTGAGACTTAAATGAGTGCTGTAAGCAAGAACAAGTAGAACTTTTACACAGAAGTTTTGGAAATAAAGTCGAGTGAAAACAGTCTCTCCATAGCTGTATATTAGCTGAAAGACTCAGTAAATATAAGCATTCATTGCTCAAACATAAAAATAAGACAAGCAGAGAGACGCCGTCCTTAAGGAGAGTGAGTGAAACAGACATGCAGGGAGGGGCTCTGGGACTTGAGATTTTCTTTTCTTTTTATTTGAATTTTACTTTATTTTTTCTTCTCTCTTACAATACATCCGACCCAGCCTCCCTTCCTTCTTCTCTTCCCAGTTTCTCCCATTCCCCCCCCCCAATCCATCACCACCGCCAGCACCACCCCTACTGCTTACCCTCAGAAAAGACTAAGACTCCCAAGGTTGCCAACTGAACAGAACATAACAAGATAGAACAAGGGCAGGCATGAGCCCCTACATCAGTGCAAGACAAGACAACCTAGCAGGAGGAAAAGAGTCCCTTGAGCAGGTAAAAGGGTTAGAGAGTCTCTCCCCCTACACACACACACACACACACACACACACACACACACACACACACATTCCAGCTCTTAGGAGTTCTACAAAAACACCAAGCTAGCCAAGATATATATGTAGGGGACCTATCACAGACCCACGCAAGCTCCATTTCTAACTTTTCTGTCTCTGTAAGCCCCTAAGAGTCCTGGTCAGCTGGGTGGTGGTGAGACTTGCAATTTTCATTCTAGGCTGCAGACATTCTGGAGATCCATCTGTGTTCCTCTGCTCAGACTTATTGTAGCAGTTCCTGTAGTGTCATGTTGGGCTCAAATCAAGGTATCCCCAGAACGTCACTCCTGCTTGTAGTGTCTAGGAGAAAATGTTTGCTTCTTTATGATCCAGAAGCTTCCCACATTCCTTGACATTGTTATTTTCCTCCATCTTCAAACCCCACAATGCCACATCTGCCTGAAAAAAAAAAGTTTCTACTTTTAAAGGCTTCTATTTACACTGTGCCTACCCGAATTTCAAGCGCTTATCCCAATTCATACCTGAAAAGTTCCTTTTTGCCAGAAATGTATAGTCACAGGTTCTGGAATTAAGTACATGTATGCCTTGAGGGACAACGTGAAATCACTATTAAGTGCATCCTTCCTTGGAAGCTCAGCTCAGGGTGAATACTGTGCAGGACTCTAATAGGGAAAGCTGCAGTTTGTGTGTGATTTAAGAAGTCCATCTTGGATGTTACAGGAAAAAGTAGACCTCAGACTGAGGAGAAGGCTCAGTGGTTAAAAGCAGTTGCCACTCTTCCAGAGGACCCAGGTTCCTTTACAGTATGCACATGGTGGCTTGCACTCATCTTAATTCCAGTTCCAGGGTATCAAACACTATTTTGTGGCCACAAAGGGACCAGGAACACAAATGGTACACATATATTACATGTAAACAAAACATTTATACAATAAAAATAAAAAACAAAGTAGATCTTAGAGGATCAGACAAGGAGAAGGGAGCTAATAAAGATGTTAGAGCAAAAGTCAGATCAGGGGAGTATGGCAGCTAGGAGAGTGAAGAGGAAAGTGACAGGCAGCATAGTGAGGAGTGCATCTATGAAATGTTGACAGTGTGGACGTGGAAGGAGAAAACATAAAGTCTGAGCATTGAGTCTGTGAGAACATTACAATTGTGTGTGTGTGTGTGTGTGTGTGTGTGTGTGTGTGTGTATAATTTACATATTTGTATTTATGTACACATGAGTATTGAGGCCAGGAGTGAATTCAGATGTCTTCCTTTGTCACTCTCCAACTTAGTTTTAGGGATAGTTTCTTTCTCTAAATATGGAACTAACAAATCTAGAAAGGTTAGATGGCCAGCAAGCTCCAGGAATTCCCCCCACTTCTACCTCCCCAGTGCTAGATTACAGTTGTGACCACCTTATCCACCTTTTCTATATAGGAGTTGGGAATCAAACCCACATACCTGTGTTTGCGTGGCAAGCACTTGACTTATTGATCTGTCTCTCTATCCTTAGCTTTGCAATTTTTCAAACCTGACAAAATAAAACTTATCAAAGGTAATTGGTCAAATAGGGATATCTAGGGAGCTGAAAGAACAGGGGTACATGTGTCCCAAAGTTCAAGTAAAGAATGTCCAGAAACAGGAAAGAATCTACCATGTCAAATGAAATTGAAAGGACAAAGAAAAGGGGCCAAAGTAGAAGACACATTAGGAAGATCCCTTTTATTTTAAGGATGAAAGCCCTCTTGGATTAGATTAAAGAAAAAAGGGTGAAGGAGAGAAAGAGTCAGCAGATACTGTCTACTCTTGCAAGAATGTGTGTGTGTGTGTATGTGTGTGTGTGTGTGTGTGTGTGTGTGTGTGTATAATTTACATATTTGTATTTATGTACATTATAATGAAAGGGTTAAGCTACATACCCTCATATTTGTAAACATATGATTTTAGATGGGTTTGCTACGCTCTCTGTACCACTATTTTCCTGTCCATAAAATAGAGATAACAATGGGCTCTTTTTTTTTTTCTTTCTTGGGGGAAAGGAGAAAGGGATAAATGAGGAAAAAAAGGGGGGGAGAGAACAGGAAAAGGATGAGAGGGAGGAGAGAGGAAGGAGGAGGGAGTGGAAGAGAAAAAAAGACACATGATAATATATAAGCATCTATGTCAATGACCCAGACTTGGTGAACACTCAATAATTGAGAGGAATTATTGTCATTATTACTTAGCATTTGTTAATACTGTCTTTAATCAGTGGGATAGCAAATTAGGATTTCAGCGGCACCAAAGAGAACAATTTCTATCTCAACTGCCTCCGCCTTGATGTGCCTCTTGTTTGGAGCCAGACCTTAATGCCCTTTCCCATTTCAAAGCACCGCAGGGGATGTAGCCAAGGGGATGGAACAGCTGTGAACCAAGCCTCACACAGAAACCTATTGAGTTAATGTCATTTTAAACATAGTTTTCTTATGTGTAAATTAGCTTGCAGATTTTTAGCTTCCTACCACTAATTACTAGATTAGCTGGAGTTACCCTGCAGGGAAAGTCACAGCCAGGGAGACAAACATGGCATTCTTATGGGGCTGCTTATTTGCATAGTTCACACAACCCTCAGTTTACAGAGGGAGACAGAGAGAGATTCCATGCTTCTTCTAGTTAAGTCATTATGGACATTTATAGTTATACACAAGAATATTAGGCAACAAATTAGCTCAAAGCTACAATTATTTGTAATCTAGATCCAACACAAGAGAATAAAGAACTAAACAAATCTTTCAACATTTAGCTCTCTTTTTAACCCATACATTTCCTAACTTGTGAAATGCTGTATGAAGACTTATCAGAAAAGCTTTTGGAAGAATGTGTGGTGTGCATTGTCAGATGCTAGAATGGATAATATTGCCAACATGATGGGACCTCTTTAGAGACAAGCCTCCGGCCAGGCCTATGAGACATTCTTTAAATTAGAGTACTTGATATGGGAAAATCCATCTTAACTGTGGGCAACACCATTCATGGCCCAGGGTCCTGAAATTAATAAAATGTAGAAAGCAAACTGAATGTGAGATTCATCCTTTTTGGCTTTCTTTCTGATTGGGAATGTAATGAGACCACCCACCTCAAGCTGCTGCCATGACTCCCCCACCATGATAAAATGAACCCTGGAACTGTGAGCAAGCTCAGTCTTTCATTTCTTAAGTTGCTTTTGTCTTAATATTTTGTCATAGCAGAAAACAACAACAACAACAACAACAACAAAAAAAAAACCAAGTAACTACTATAGGTGCTTAATACATAACTTCGAATTCCAATTCCCGTTAACTGACTTCTTGCCTTAAGTAAACATTTTGCCAGGAAAATGCTGCATCCATGGAGACTAAATAATATTCACTTTAAGTCAGAAATAAAAAAAAAATTTAAAAAGTGAATCCAATCCTATGAGTGCTGAAGATCGTTAAGCTGTTACTAACACTTATAATATATGACTCTGTGTTACTCTCCTATGACCAAGTGCCTGACAAGGGGTGGCTTAAGGAAAAAAGTGTTTATTTTGCTCACCGTTTGAGAATAGAGCATACCAGGACAAAACAAGGTGGCAAGGTAGCTCTGGTTGTGACTCAGAGGAAGAAGAGGCAGCTAATCATACTGTGTCCATAGTCCTGGAGTAAAAAGATGAATGCTGATGCTTTACTGGCTTCCTTCATTTTCCCAGCCTCCAGCCAAGGTGACTTTTTGCTCTCCCATGAAATATCTCTAGAAACATCCTCATACACATAATATGTGAATCTTCTTCCGGCCAGTTTGACAACTGAGATTCTCTGTTGTTGGATCCAAAAGAAACTCAGGACAAACGGTTATCTGCTGCACCTATTAGTACACCAAAGTACATTCTAGCCTCCAGGCCCCCTCAGTATCACAAATACTGTTACAGAGTTCATGCTGACATTCTGGATCTTCTCAGATCTTCTCACCCCTGACCCTCCCCTGAACTTCTGCAGCTCATGGGCTTCCCTTCCCCCAGCTTCTCATTCCCTTATAACCCAGCTAGTACAGTTAAGTGTTCCCTTCCTCCTCTTTCTTATCCCTCTCTCTTGGTTGTCTCTTTGTCTTCCTCTCTTACTCCCCCCATTCCCTTCCTCTCTGGGCCAGGTCCAGTCTGCTGGCCATGTTCAGTCTACTGCTTTTTCTTCTTTCTCTGAACTCTTCCAGATGCCTCTGACTGTTCTCTTCCCTGTAACTACAATAAAAACTTTCTACTTAATCATACCATGGAACGCTCATATTGTCAATTTATACAACTGTGATATGCTCTATGACCTAAATCAGAAAACAAGCTTTTTTTTGTTTAATTACTTTATATTGGAATTATTGATTTAGGGGCTGGAAAGATGGCTCTGCATTTCAGACCAAATGGCTGTTCTACTAGAGGCCCCAGGTTTGACTCCCAGCACCCACAAGGCAAGTTCACAACTGTCTGTAACTGCAGTCCCTCCAGATCCAGTGCCTTCTTCTGTCTTCCTTGAGCACTGCATGCACACAGTTCACTAACATACATGAAGTCAGACTATCAATACACATAAAATTATGGTTAAAAAATAATTAAAATTACTTTAAATTATTAATTTATATACAATAAAAATTTTCTTCTAGGTTAAGTATATTTCCATGTCCGTGAACAAGTTTCAGAACAGTTTCTGCACTGCAATCACTTCCCTCTGGTGGGCCCTGTTTTGAGAAGCCCTCCTCCCAACTTTAATCTCTGTTCTTTTGCTCATAACCATAGTCACATAATATGAGCTGTACAGTAAATAGAATTTGCAGTCCATTTCTTTTTTCATTTAACAAATGCATATATTTTTCACTCATGTTGTTGTTCATATGAATCGCTAATTTTTTTTTACCATTTTTATTATTATTTGGGGGAAGAAAACTCACCATAAATCAAGAAACACCTGTACATAAAATCAAATAATAAAAATAAAAGCCCCATGTTTGTAAGATATTCATCTGTCGTTTTCTTGTATGGTCTTTTGTTAATTTATCCTTTGTAAGACATTTGGACTTTTGTGAGACTCTAATAGTAACAAGTGTTGCTACTGAGAACAGGAATACATATGTACTTGTTTGAATAGCTATTTTTAAAGACATTGGATTATATATCTAAGAGTGGAATCACTGAGTCATATGGTAATTACATTCTAATGTTTGAAGGAAATGTCAAGCTGTTTGACACATTGCCTCTGCCCTTCCATCACCTCTGCTGAGACAAGGGTGCTCTGCTGCATGCCTGACAACACTTGCCTGCTGGTGTGAAGTGACAGTTCACTTGCTTCCAACACTGCCAAGATGACTAACAGGTTGGGCATCTGTCCACGTGTTCATATGTCATTTGTCTATCTTCTTTGATGAAATGTCTACTGGAATCTATTGGATATTTGAAGGTGGAATTGGATTTTTATTATCAACTCATACGTTGTCCTTCCATTTCTTAAAAGAGGCTTATTTCTCCTTCTTGTTATTGAGTCATTAAGGACTTTATGATGTATTATGGTTATTAGACAACATACACAGCAAAAAATTTAATTATGTACATTACCTTGGTGCTGTTTGATAATCCTTCATGGTAGAAAAGTTGTGATTTGCTGCTGTCCAGTGCATGTATTTTGGTCTTTTTCTGTCTGTTATTCTGGTGTGCTACTTAAAAATCTACTGAGAAATCTGTGGTCAAAGAGATTTGCCCCTGTGTCTTTATGATTTAGGACTATTATGTTATTTTACAACCATTTGGGATTAATTTTTCTGTGTAATCTGAGATAGGCATCCAAATTCATTCTACTGCATATGAGTATCTGTTCCTCCCAATGTTATTTGTTGAAGATATCTTCTTTTGCCACTAGCAGTTATTTTGACTTCCTTGTCAAAAATTAATTGGTCATAGATGAAGTGATTTATTTCTAGACTTTCAAAAGAATTCCATTAGGCTATGTGTCTATGCTTGTGTCTATGACACATAGTTTTGATTATTGCAGCTTTGTAGTTCTTTCTTTTAATGAGCATTCAAAACACTTGTGATTATAGCAACATCTTCAAATAGGCATATCATATTGTTTTACTTATATTCACACACAACCACTTTCTTGTCTTGACTCACAAACACTAGTCACTTTGCTCCTTCCACATGGTTCCTGCTACTTTATGCCACATATATGTGACATCATATATATATATATATATGTGTGTGTGTGTGTGTGTGTGTGTGTGTGTGTGTGTGTATGTGTGTGTGCACGCGCATGTGCATGTGTGTGTGTTCATAAGCTCTAAGAAGCTCATATTTTACTAATATTTTGGATAAATTTCTAGTGACTCAATGCTGACTCACATGAGGATACAAAATTCCTGGGAGCCAATATAATAGTAAGTTTCTTTACTTTTTGCGAGTCACACCAGTTTACCCTGTAGTGAATCTGGGATCTTTTAGAGACCTTGGAAGAGGAGATAATGCCATTCTGAAACTCTACCAGACACCTCCATAACAAACGACATGTCTACAGTATAAGAAACTTATCTACAGAGATTTACATTTCTCCTCACTCCAGCATGCTACAGACTTACAGTGTCCTAAGGACACAAAAGAAGTCACAACAGCAGGGTTTTAAGGGAGTGCTCTGAAGATGGAGTAATTGTAGAAGGAAGTATGAGACAGAGATAGAGAAAATGAAGTTACACTACTGCCATCGGAATGGCGGCAATTTAAAAGGCTCCATCACCATGGCACAGACTGCTGGACGGGGATATAAAAATATCCAATGCTCTCCTTACATGCCAACCATACTGATCAGTACAACGATAGCAGGTTAAGCAAAATGAGCAACAGACACAAAAGTCCAATGAGGAACAGTCCAAAGAAGACCCCAAATATAAAAAAGGTAGTTAGAAATAAGGCCAATAGAAGATTCTGAAGGTCCTGGTAACTATTTCAATAAAAACAGCAAATTCAACAGAGCCAGTCTTTACCCAGACTGATAAAACACTCTCTGAGAAAGCTCATGTCTCTCCATATATATTAGGAAATAACCCAAGTCAGGCTTTCACAAAAGGATTACAAAGCAAATCAGAAAACAAAAGGGAACAATGAATTCAACCTAGTTTGAAGAGACAGAGTCAACCTCAGATCTAGGTCAGGTGTGCTGCACATTTTACATTATAGGTAGAGCATCTAAAATAACCACAGTATGTTCAAATCTTAAATAGAAATATAAGCAGCAGTTGGATAATATTAACCAAGAGATGGAGAGTGTAAGAAGAATTGAAAAAAAAATGTTAGAAATGAAAAATCACAGCAACAGAAATGAAGAAATTCTTTCATCAAGGATGTGCCACTCATTTTGACACATCTAAGGGGAAAATCAGTGAACAAGAAGCTAGGTCAATAGAAAACTTCAAAACAGAAATACAAAAGAGAATAAAATGATGATTTAAAAAAAAAAAAAACAGAAAAATCCAAGATATTCATGACAACTGCAAAAGGCATAGCATATTCATAATTAGAATGCTGGAGGGAGAAATAAAAAAAAAATACACAACTGGAGAGATTAGATACAGGAAATGACAAAGTCTGGGAATATTTCAAAATTAGTGACAGATGTGAACTCCCAGCCCAGGAAGAGAACACAAACAGAAGGAACCACTACCCACAGTATATCAGCAAATTCACCAATGGGTTCTATATTCAAAGTGCAGAAAGCCATCATCAACAGAAATGTACTGAAGCAAAAAAGAAGAGGTAGAGGGGTGACCTTTAGCCTCAGGGGAGCAATAGAGCTGCTACTTCTCACCAAGCCATGGGAACATGCACACAAGGAGAAACAAGGCACTCATAGCCGTGTGTTTCCCATCCCGTTTTCTGCAATTACTTTCCTTCCATTTTTATCAGTGACTTCATTTATCCCTTCCAATATGTTTAGTTATAATCAACAAGAGATATAAGAAACAGTGAGTATACTGTGTCAACTCACCCAGTAACAGATCTCCAATTTTAATTCTCAATTATATTATAAAATAAGTAAAACTTTGTTTATCTTTGTGGAAAATGAGCCTGGTTAAACAATGAATCTAGGCAGTGCAGCTTGTTAAGGTTCTGCAAAGAATTCCAGCACAGGATAAAACAATTTCTGGAGTCTACCAGCAACTGTGTGTGTGTGTACATATATGCACATGTGTGTACACATAAGGTAATGCCAAATATTGCAAGTTCTTTCAGTAAGCTTCCTTCTCAGGAAGTGAGACACTGGTCACCAGGAATTTTACTAAGTCAACCAAATGGAATGTTATTTAAGAAGTTACTCTACTTACCTAGTTTCTGTTTTCTGGGTTATTGCCTTCATCTCCTCATAAATAGTTAAAAATTCACAGGACAAAAGAACAGAGAACAAACATTGGCATGAAAAAGCATAGGTCAATGACACTTGCTTTAACTGATATAATTAGTTGAAATCTGAAACATTTTGAAGGAATTTGACACATTTCATGTATGGTTTCATCTTACAACACTCACCTGCTGAACAGAATCAACCCTCTCAGGTTTGTTGAGGTCAGATAGTACTGTGTACCCTTCCTTCCTTATAGGTATTACAGTTGTAACCTCATGCACAACGTTTTCATTAGCATTCATTCTTTACTGGATTTTGACCTTAAATAGAATAACAACTGTGCTTATATCACTTGCAATTATTTCACTAATATGGAGAATATATATATATATATATATATAGATGATAGATAGATAGATAGATAGATAGATAGATAGATAGATAGATAGATTTCCTAGGTTAGTACTTTTTGATAATATATATTGATTGAAAATTGTCTCCTTAGAACATATCTTGTTTCAGGATGTTGAGAATCTAAATCTAAATCTAAAGTTCAGTATGGCAGGGGAGGGTGAAGGGAAGAAGGGAAGAAGGCTTTGTTTCAGTATACAAGGATCCTTTCTGAGGTTTTAATATGAATTGAAGAAAGTCAATGAATGAATGTATGAAACTGCTATGCCACTAGCAAGCCAAACCATTTCTATAAATCAAATGTAATGAAACATATAATTAGACAAATAAACAGGCTGCAAACATATAGTCATTGATAAAATAAAATGGACAGAGTATCAGTCAATTCGTTTCAATTAGACTAGAAAATAGCAACTTAGGAAAAGAATTCTGTATCCCTGGAGAGAATTGCTGAGCACAGGTCTAGACATGCATCAGACATGGGATGCTGACTGTGATGAGTGTGGACAGAGAACCTGGAAGTCAAAAACAAAGAAGCAGCAACTCTTTCCAGGAGCTGGAAAGGAATAGGAAAACACCTTGAATAAATTTACAAAGAATTGGTGAACGTTGAGTAAGAATTTGAAAGATAGAATTTTTTTATGGTGGCATGCACAATCATGACTCTTTTTCAGACATAAATCCAAATATCTGTTCACTTGCATTTGATCTCCAACCCCACTTTTTTCCTCTACATGTACTTAGGCCTGGTATTGATGGAGAATAAATGTTTTATTAATTTTAGGGATTATTATTACATGATTTTTTTCCTATTATGTTGGTTGAATAATGCAGGGCTTGAGTGAAAGCATGTCCGTGTATCTTTTGCAACCCTGACTCATATGCACACATACTTGTATATTTAGACATGCATATTTTCCTATTACAACAGAGGTTGTCTTGCATTAAACTAGGAACATTTCAAGGCCAGTAATATGTGAGATGAGGGTGGGAGAATAGAGGCATGGGGTAGAGCTGGGGGAGAGGGAGATGTGGGGGCTAGGTGTTGGGGTGTATTATACAAGAGAAGGTAAATATATAAATAAAGTAATAAATTTTAATAAATTAAAATAAATTTTAATCTAGTTTATTATTGTTATTATTATTACTATTACTATTTTACTATAACTATTACTGTTATTACTATTGCATGGATATGCACGCACGCAGTCTGCCTTGATACATATATGGAGGGTAGATAGCATTGTTAGGAGTTGGTTCTCTTTCTTCCACACTGGATTCTGTGGACTGAACAGGCTGTCAAGGTTGCAAAGCAAGTGCTTTTCTCCACTGAGTCATCTATCTACCCACTTCTATGATCTCTGTAAAATAAGGTATTTGTTTAAATATATCTTTCCATAAAAATATATATGTACTGATTTTGAAATATGAGTTATGTTACTCATCTGAAATACTATCTGGTAAAAGCATCTCTCCATACCTTTTTGTAAAAAGCCTTTTATATGAAATTGTAAAATTCCATATTTTTCCATGCCCCACAGGGAAAAGGAATAATATTATGATAATACTTATCTTTAAAATATATACAGAGTTTTATTAGGTAGAAATTTGCTATTACAAGAGATTCTTATTCTAACTCTATAAACCAAATAAGTTACGAAATCATGGTTTTTAAATGCTTCCCAGAGAGTTTGGGATATAAATAAATCTAAATAAATTCTAGAAGGATCTTTGTAAGAGAGAAGAGGCTAATGGAAATGTTTTAAAGTATAAAAAGTTACAAGATATATAATATTTTACATAAGAAATGAAAATTTCACATAGTGGGCCTAATAACAGATAAAATAAATCAGGAAAAAAAAAACTTGAAAATTGGTCAACAGAAAGAATCCAAGTAGAAATACACAAAATTTAATGGAAGAAGAGATGAAAAATCAGACATCCATGGGATATAATCAATTGAGCTCATTGAGCCTGTACATCTGGAATCTCAAAGGCAAAACAAAGAGATATGAAAACATTCGTATTCAAAATGGTGAACAGCTTTCTAAATTGAATTTGTATCACGTGACAAGGCTGTTTCAATCTTTTGAAATCAATCACTATAATTTATCACAGTAAAAAAATGAGAAAATAAAATCCTGCAATGATCTCAACATGTATAGAAAAGATATCTGACAACACTGGACTCCTAATAGACACTATCCTTAAAACAGGAATCAAAAGCAACTTAGTTATTGATAAAAATTCTCTTTAAAAACCCTGAAGTTCTTAACTAGACATAATAGCAAATGTTCAATACTTTTCTTATTGGGTCAGAAACAAAACAAGTATGTAAGTCATAAATAATGTTTTGTTGATGGTCTGGGTCCCATAGGAATTCTACATATTAAGAATGAAGTATAAATATTGTCTTGATTATATGAGAATGACAGGATTGTTTAAAAGGAAATCACATCTACAAGAAGACTTGACCCAACATATAACTTCAAGAAAAGTGTAGACTAGGGGTTTAATATATAAAATCCACATGATCCTGAATATTACCAAGAAATAATTTCAAATTTTAGCTAAAATATATCATGTATAAATAAAGTGCAAAACATATGCAAGAAATGTAACAAATGCACAAACCTCTTAAACATTATTTTAAAATGATTTAAACCAAACCTAAATTAAGAGAAACAATCAGTAACATATAATGACTGGTTGGGCGTGGTGGAACACACTTTTAATCCTAACATTAAGGAGGCATAGGCAGTGAATCTCTGTGAGTTCAAGGCCAGCCTGGTTTACAAAGTGAGTTCCAGGACAGCCAGATCTGCACAGTGAGACCATGTCTTAAATCAACAACAACATAAAATATATTGGTACTGAATATTCTGTATGCTTATTATCATCTGCCCTAAATAAGATTGCAAATTCCTCTGAATCTGATCCTAAAGTGTTAATAAAAATATGAGATAAAACATTTTCTACAAAAAGAGAAAGAAACATGTAATAAATTGAATACTTGCATTATTTGATTTCATAATCTATAAAAGTATAAAGACAATGTAAGTTCTCCACTAGCCTAAAAACACAGACTTACTTAGTTGGGGACAGAGTTTAAATGTCAAGTGAGACTATACAGTATATACTCAATACATTTGTTTAGGTAAAAAGCCAATATCTGCTTTCTCGATTGGAGAGAGGGATAATATTAAATTTAGAGAAAGTTTGCAAAGGTAGTTCAAATAATTCAGATTTACTCCTTTAACATCCTATTTTAACATGATTATAACCATAGTACATTTTTCAAAATTAAAAAAAAAAAGCAGACATTGCCATGTTATTAACTGAACTCCATAGAGGCTTATGTTTATTTCAATAATTTTTACACAAATTTTATTAATGTTTTCATATTAATTTAGGATCAAATGAAGGATGTCAAACTTTATTTAGTCACGGTGTGGCCCCAGTCTCCTCTGACTAAAATAGTTTATCTTTGTTTCTGATGATGCTGATATTTCTGAGTACTGATCAGGGATTCTGTATGAGAGTCAGCAATTTAAATTTGTCAGTTATGTAATTTTAGAGATGTCATGGAAAAAACTACAAAGTAAACTGCCTTTCTTCTCACCCCATGTCTGGAGTGCTTATTCTTCACATGACCTGTATTAATTGTAATCACTTGGTCAAGTTAGATTTGCCTGGGTTCTCTGATCCCTTCTCTGATAGCCAATCACTGAGAAAGGCCACAGTCAAGTATGTGGAGAGAAAAGCTTTGCTATCAGGAAGAGAGAATAGCAACATAAATTATTTGAAAGTACACAATTCTCCCATATTATTCAGCTAAAAAGTAAGCTTTTAATTTATATTAAGATCAACTACCATACTATGATGACCAGTTTGCCTAATTGTGTCAATTTGAGACAATAAGATCTCTTTCAGTTTGACCCCAATATTCTTTTGATCAACTTTTTTTTTTAAACTTCCAGCCTTACAAGTAGCTTCAGAATACGGTTCTTTTCTATCCTTAACACTAGGACCAACAATTTCTCCTGTGGAACAGACACCTTTTACTTCAATATAATACCTGGGAATGAAAATTTGGGCACCAGCTCTGTGCTTTGTCCCTGGGATGCCATTGTTTCACAGTTCTCGGGGTGGGCAGAGCTCAGTGATTTATATATGTAAACTAACACATGTATACTCATACATCTATAATTATTTCTGGGTCTCTCCATCTGTATTTATGTGAAACTAAACATATGTTAATGCAAATGTCTCTAACTCCAGTCCAGGACTACATAATTTACTCTATTTTACTCATCTATAAAGTTCTGAGACAATGAACCTACACCCCACCATCATGCAGGTCCACTTAATTGTGTCTTTGACCTCAGTATAAGATACAGCATTTTCAATATTGATAATCTATATTTATACAATAAAAAGTTTTGTTAATGAGGCTGCAGTGCTTGTATTAAGTTCATTTTATCTTTATAACCTTATAGTTTCTAATTAAAAATCAATTTATTCCCAAGATACTTAAGTCAAGTCTTGCTTCTTGCCTCTTCGGTGACTGTATGTCATACTGTGGGGTATAAATAGATGCCCATGTCACAGTTTGTATTTCATAGTGGGATTTCCCCAAGCTCTTTGTTGATTTCTCAAGTTAATTATGCATGTCTACAAATGTATTATATTTCTTGTAACATTCTTCAAATCTTTACCAATTCATAGAACCCTGTATTTACTCTCCCAGGACCATACAGAATGGATACATAACCTGGAATGCCCCATGACATCGTCTGTGTAGTCAAGCATTTTCTTTTGTCACAAAACTTGGCAATCTCATTTCTATGTTTCACTCTTATAGTTTTACACTTTCCAGAATGTTAAATAAATGGAATCACACAGAGTATATTTCTTGGGCTGAAATTATTTCACTTAGCTTTGAAGATTCACCCGATTGTGTGAACCAAAACTTCATTCATTTTATTGGTCATTAGTATTAATTGTATTTGCGGTCACATATTGAAACACAGTTTGAATGTCTCCATGTAGGGAAATCATGAATAAAGCTTCTATAAACATATATAAATATGGTTTTTTATGAATATATTTGAATATATTAAATCATTATAGAGGAGACTGATGGACCATGTGGTAAATCTGTTTATTTTTATTCTTTTACATTTGATATTATACTATAATTACAGCATTTCCCTTTCTTGTATCCAAACTTTCCAATCTACCCTTCTTTGATCTCTTTCAAATTCATGGCTTCTTTTTTCATAAATTATTCTTACATGCATATATGTATATGTATAGATGTATATTTTTCTAAATATAGCCTGCTCAATCTGTGTAATGTTATTGTATAATATATAGGGCTGACCATTTCCTATTGGATAGCCAATTAAAGTGCTCTTCCCTGGGGAGGACTATAAGGAACTTACAAAGCATCTTCCAAAGTGGTTGTACTATTTGTATTCTCAATAGCAATAAATCAGAGTTCCTTTAGTCTCTGAATCCTTGACAGCTTTGGGTACTACTACTTTAAATATGTTCTCACCCAGTGTGGGCATCTGTTTATAGACAACATGAATAAATGTAATGCTCTGACTCTCAAAGAAGAGAAGCTGTTTTGACCAGGTCTAGTCAAAACTACCAATCTAAATTAGTTCAGGAGGTATGCTTTATAAATATTATATGAAATTAGATCTTATGAAGAGGAAACAAAACACGGAAATAATTAATCTCATTCGTTAATCCTTCTCCTTTACTGGAGGTACATTTGACAATTCATAAGGATTTGGAGACTGTTCCTGTCATCAATGAGAGTCCTGTGAGAAAGTAGCAGTTTGTTGTAGACAACACTGGGCACCAGAATTTAAGTATGTTTCATTTCTAAAATTGTGTTAATTTGTTGCTATGCTAATGGCAATCCACCACAAGTTCCTATCACTATAGTCAGAATGATAGTTTTCCAGGATGTACTATTCTAAAGACTATGTCATGTCACACTTTCCTCAATATGCTAACAAGGGAAAGAGTACTGGGGATGAATCAAGTATTAAAGCTGAAGATCAGCTGACTTTCCAATAAGAAGATTATTCTGCAAATATATGTGTGATTCTTGTGTAATCATAATATGAAGGAGTCAGAAAAATCAAAGTCAGAGGAATTGGGTGAAAGAGATTTGACTGGCCACTCCTGGCTTTAAAGATGAAGGCGGCTATGGACCAAGGAACATTGTAGTTCTAAATTCCCAGAAAAGGCAGAGGCAGAGACACAGAGTCTAAACTAACCCTACAAGTACCATGAAGGTATATAGCACTGTCAGCTTCTTGGCTTTTAATCAACTGAGACCCACATCAGAGTTCTAACTTACAGAACTATAGGATAAATCTGTATTGTTTTCAGACACCCAGCTTTTAGAAATTTGTTATAGAAGACATACTGATGGATCTTCTCTGATGCCTAAAAGGAAGAAGGGAAGATTAGAATGTGAACTTTTTTACCATCAAGAAAAAACATTCAAAAATTTAATGTTCTTAATGTTCTTAGGAGGTTTGGCGGCTTCTTGACAATTGGTTCCTTCCTTAGAAGAGTATAAAAACTTAAATTTTAGGTGTAATTATAACACTCAATACTAATTTGCAGTGAATAATGAAGTTTCTTAGTAACAAAATAAATTAGTCCATCAGTGTCTGCAACAAAAAGCAAATGCAACTAGATATCACTAGAGACATAAATATAGCCCTCGTGCTCTGCTAATGGCAGGAATCCACATCTAGCACCCAGCCTCGGTGTCTGTAACCAGCTCCCAGTGTAAGAGCACACATTATGATTTAGCCAACTCTCATCTTTTAAGAAACTCACTTATGATAATAGACTGTGCCAATGCATGGAGAATGCTCTTGTTAATTTCTATGAGTCCCCAGGTGTCTATGAGTTCTGTTTGCCAATTAGTGACTAATTCTCCCTTACGTCCTATCCACACCTCCTGCTTCCCCTTCACATAGCATCCAAGATAAGGGTAGAAGCAAGCTTGTATTGAGACCACATCTGTGTTTTCACAGAGCTATGAGCCATGTCCTTTTTCACTAACTAAAAATTGCACCTACAGGACAAAAACACACATCTTGAATGAAGAAAAGAGTTTTGCCTAAGTCAAATAGAAATTGAGGTCCACAGACTATACTTACCTCCAGCAGAACATATTTACAGGAATTCATAAAAATCAGTACAGCCTCAAATATCCCAATTCCAGGCCATGGCCAAAATCAACAAGTCATTACATTGGTACCTAAAATGTTAGATTAAAAGAGATGACTATAAAAGTTGGAAGATAATTATTTTTTTTTCTCCAATGAAGCTGAAGGAAATTATTTTTACCTCCAACTGAAACAATTTGTACTAATTGAAGACTTACTTAGTCCAAACTAGGAGTGCTGGTTTGATATACCTTCCAAACAACAGGATGGCAGGCCATTTCCTAGAGCAGCGGTTCTCAACCTATGGGTCAAGACCCCTTTAGGGATCGAAACAACCCTTTCATAGGATTCTCTTAGGATCATCTACATATCAGATATTAACATTTCAATTCATAACAGTAGCAAAATTACAGCTATGAAGTAGCAACAAAAATAACTGTATTTGAGGGTCACAGCATTAGGAAGGTTGAGAGCCACTGGTCTAGAGGGTTCGGTGGGGTATGTTAAGGGCCACAGAAAATACTGGAGGGACACAGCGGCTGCAGTTAACCCACACAAGACCTGGACATGATCTACAAGATTGAGTCTGTCAACCTTCTACCTTTCATAAGGAAGTGGCTCTTGAAATTTCATATGTAGATGAGCTACCAGCAATGAATGGTTGCTGAAGCAAGACAGTCATTTTTCTTCAGTATGTGTAGCTCTGGAAACAAGCTCCGTTATACTCAGTGTATCATTAAGGAAAAGAAAAAAAAAAAGGTAACTGTTTCTTTGTGTCTCCTAGCTTCAACAACTCCAGTGTTACTTTGTGTCCCAGACCCTCAAAATCTCAAGTTTCACTTTCTGGCAGGTGAGGGCTGTTTATGTGATCAGCCTCAGAATCTGTAACTGTTACTTTCTACCAGGGAGTCTGGTGCTAGCTGCTACTTTCACTGCCTGGGAGGCTAACCCGCCTCACATTTACTGTGTTCAGCATGGGGTAAGAAGTTGGCTAGTCTCTGTAGGAGGTGCCTGTAGACCAGTCTTGGGCTATAAACATCAGCAAGGAGGAAACTGTAATTGCTAGCTTTTGAGCACAATGTTCAGTTGTTTCTAAACTCTTACACTTGCACATGCTGTCAACATTCTCACTTGGACCAGAGGAAGGGTTTGCCATTCCTCTGAGTCTCACTCTAGGGAGAAAGCTTTGCCATTCCCATGAATCTGAGACATTGACCCTAGACATGGCACAACAATATCAACAATACACATTCACTCATGACTTCTTTGGCTCCCCACACTCCTTTCTGGCATGCAGAAGAAATACTGAGGGGAAGACTAGCAATTGATTTTACCCCGAGTACGAGAGGGCACCTAAAATGATCCGCTGATAGTATGGGTGTACACCTTGACTGAGTTGGTTGAAACTTTCCCTTGCCAAACAGAAAGGATATAGGAGATGATAAAGACTCTCTTAAATGAAATTGTTCCTAAAGTCAAAATACTAGAATATATACAATGGATCAGCCTTCAGAACAAAAATCACCTGAAGAGTCTCTTAAGCCTCAGAGATATAGTTTAACTTCCAGTGAGGGTGGTATCTCCTGTAGTTTAGAAAGGTAGAGAGATTAAACAGCCTACCCAAACACACTTCTCATTAAATTGATGGAAGAGGTCTAAATTCTCTGAACAAAGTTGTTGCCCTTAAGTCTGATGTGGCTAAGGGGTATCCTTGGATCACTGGCACTGACTCTTTTTGAGGCTTTGTCTATAAGCCTTTCCTATGGAGAGCTCTGCTGCATGACTGGAGACTATTGAGCTGTTGATCCAAATGAATCATTTAGCTAGGTTCTGGAAAATTCTCTCAGAACTCAGGCAAGGAGCTCTTGACAGAAGAGAGAGATGGGTATCCCCATTCTGATCTGGAGATTTAATCCTGATAAAGTTCTTAAGAATACCCCCATATTTAGCCCCAGTTGAAGGGGTCCTTACCCTGTTTTTTAGGCCTATCCATATACCCAACAAGGTAGCTGGTGTAAACTTCTGTCTAAATGGAACAAGACCACTTGGACCTGTACAAAGGGAAATCATTATCAAGTCTCCTTTGTCTTGTCCACATCTTTGATAAGAGTATTCCTTTCAATATTTTCCTGACAGACATCAGTGTTAGGAATCAAAGTTGTCAGATCCCTGCTATCATTACTGTCAATATGATAAGTGCTCCTGACCGGGAATAGTTAACAGTTTGCAAAGTCCTCTACCAGTCAGGAATATCCCAGTGTACGATTATACACCTGGTCAGTAATCAGAGTTCATTGTAACATAGAACATTGTCCCAAGAATCATCTGCTCTGCACGTGTAATATAGGTATGGGATAATTCCATCATTGATGAACCCAATTTCTGAGTGTGACCATCCATCTTCCAAAACTGCTATCATCTCATGGGCTAGATTGAGCAAGACCCAGGGGATCCAAAAGCATCAAAAGGTTCATCTTCTCCTGAGGGCTGGCGTTTGTGGCACACACAGACCTTTTTTTACCTGGGAGTCCAGACTTCTCTTTTAGTAAGATATTTGCAGGTTCTCAGTCCACCCCTTGTATTATAACTATACTACAAAGCCATAAGACTTCCAGAAGTCTTCCATCAGACTCATTTTATCTTGGGAATTTTACAGATTAGTCCAGATAATCAGCAAACCAAGACAGCTGTAGCCTTTCCCTGCAAAAAGGACCTACTAGGAACAACCAGTACAAATCTAGAGATTGCAGGATGGGAATGAGAGGGGAATATTCCTTAGAAAAGGTCTCCCTATCTTAGATAGCACATAAAGTCAGCCTATTATTTCAGGAGGAGGGAAAAGACTGAAATGTTTTAAGGGAGGCAAATTCAGGTTTTCCAGGAATATACTTCCATCGTTACTTGGGAAAGAAGCTACATTTGGGACCAAAACTATCTGTTAGACAATCTTAATTTGTATGGAACATAAGATGTCCATGGGCCAATGCTCTATCCTCCAAAATGTTGAGACAGTCTAGTGGCAGGTTTGCCACTCATGGTACCTTTGTCATTTAATGTTCCCCATGAGGTGGTGTTAATAGAAGAGATACAAAGTAGCTGATTTATCATCTGGAGTCTACATGTGAGAAGCTTTTGGAGCTCTTAAGTCTACCCAGTGGTCTTCTCACTGGAGTATACCTTGCAATGGCCAAAGGTAGGAGGGAAAACACTAGCCTAGCTGATACTTACAACAAAGGATAATGGCATGGTTTTCTTGTCTGTTCTTCTTTAATAAGGGCAAAACTGCTACAACTGTTCTTTTCATCATGTTCTCACTAGGGGTTATAATTATTCTAATGGTTTAACTCTCTGTAGGTTATAGATTTTACCTGAGCCACATAATACACTGTCATTAAAGAATTCTCCCACAACCTGGGTCCACATAGCCAATTGATTTTTATTTCTGCTTTCTGGATGAACTCTAGGGACCCACCCATGAAAGTATCCTCTTTTTGATCAATATTCTAGAACACTACTCCCTTTCAGCTGGAATTAGCCAGACTGGTCATCTCCTCCATCCCCAGAAGCAGGCAGTGCCAATCTCTGAGAGAAAAATGAAGGAGGATCAGAACATGGGATGATTTAGAAAACAGTGAATGGTCTCTCCTTGCCCTATACACACACACACAAACACACACACACACACACACACACACACACACACACACACACACACACACACACACACACACCAGGAGATTATGAGTATTAAAAAAGTGGCCAATAGGGCCAAAAGAACCTATATAAGGGAAAATACCTAGGCAGGACCAATCAGAAAGGAGAGAAAGTCTGCAGCAGGGGGAGGGGAGGGATACACACTTGGAAGTCTATAAAAATTCCAGCCCAGACCCTCACCTCCCTTTGCTGGGTGCTGCTTATTATAATAAAGTCCATATTTTTTGTCACACACATCCTCATGTGTGTGTGTGTGTGTGTGTGTGTGAGTGTGTGTGATATCTCTGTTTGTCGATCCATTACTCTGGGTCCAGGACCCTCAGAATCTCTCCTTTAGCTGTGGGAAGTTGCTCCTTTCTCTTCCAGCCTCAGGTCTGTGACCCTTAGGAGCCCTCAGGATCTCCACACTTACTCTTAAGAAAGTGAAGGCTGCTTAAAGTTGGGCCTCAGGATATATTATTGTTATATTCTTTCAGGGACCCTCAGATCCTGGCTACCACTTTTAAATCCCTGCCTTAGGTCTCTAGCTGCCACAGTCTGTCAATAGTCCCTTACTCTCCAACTGTCACTTTTAAAAAATGTAATGGGTCTTCTTTCCAGGATGTACAACTCGCTGGCCATCCCATGAAAGGAGCTTGGCAATGCCCCTAGGAGATCCCCCTCACTCACTACTCCTGTGCCCGCATGAAAGTAGGAGAGGGGCTTATTAGGAAGAAGAGGTCCAGAGGGAATGGAGGGAATGAGAAAGAAGACTCGGGGTTGTGAAGTGCCACAGGTGGGAAGAAGGCAAATAAATTGATTTATTGCTACTATCAGATTGGCTTGAGGGAAAGTCTATCTGGAATTTTCTAGTTTGCTGATTGATGTAGAAGGGTCCAATTCACAGTGTGAAGTATTATCTCAGGGCAGGAAAGGCCCAGCGATATAAGAATGGTATCTGAACATGAACCTAGAAGCAAGCAAGGAGGCAGCTTTACTCCATAGTCTTTGTTTCAGCCTCTGGCTTAAGCTTAAACTCTGTCCCAGGCTTCCCTCACTGGTGGAGAGGAACCTGTGAGCTGAAATAAACTCTTTCCTCACTAAACTACTTTTGCTCATTTTTTTTATCACTGTGACATAAAGGAAACTAGAAGGGGTGAATATGTTAAAAATATGTTGTACACATGTATGAACATGTCAAAAATACATATGTATATAATGGAAAGAAGTGTTCATAATATCTCACAGAAAGTGCATAATGGGCAGACATAAATTTTTAATTAACATGAAATTTAAGATCATAAAAACAAGACAGGGTATTTTTCTAATTTTTATGATTCAAGCTCATTAGGCCCGCCATAGTTAAGTAGGTCATATCTAGCAGAATAAGGGTTAAACTTTTGGGTCCTCTCTCTCCTCATCTCTGTCTCTCTATCCACCTTTCTTTCTTTTTCTATCTCTTGGAAAGTTAGGGGAAGAATACATGACTCAAATTACATACTTACTGGTTGTTGAATGACTGAGTAATAGATAAATGAATGGATGGATGGATGAAGGGATGGATGCAGAAAACTTCCGCTGTTCTTCCTAAAACTCCTCCATCCAAAGCTATCTCTGTAGATAACCACTTGCTCCAAGTGCTTCCCATCAGATCTGTTGGGAAATCTTGAGCATCTGCCCAGGACTTGATTTCTTTTCAACATGCCCATGGCTACCACCACATCAAACTATATGACATTTCTTGACAATCTACCAATAGATTTTTTTTCTCCTTCTACTTCAAACACCTGAAAATCTAATCTCAAACATTTTCTTTTAGGATTAAAGATGGTACAAGAGTCTCCTCTCTTCAATCTTTATTTCACTCAAAATGAAGGTCAAGCTCTTTCCAGAGGCCCATAAATGTTCTCTGATATAACTCCCTGTTTTCTTTCTAGCCTCATTCTTTCTTTTCACATCTCTCTGCTCTCTTGGGCTTTATTTTTTAAATAGCTGCAGTACCAAGCAATACATTGCTTTATGTGTTTCCATATTATGTTTACTATTGGTTGGTTTATTTCTGTCTGTTCCTGCTTGATTTAAAGTTCTTTGAAGGCTTGGTTTATTGATGTATTCCAAGAACCTGGATCATCAGATATTCTCAGTAAATATCTGGTGAATTAATATATGCCATTATAACCGTGCATTATTATTGTTATAGGCAATATTATCACATAGTTGTCATACACAATGGTATCCTATACTAATGGTCTTCCTAAAGGAAATCAATGACAAAAAAATAAGTGTTGAAGTATGGAATGACTTTTGACACCAGCAGTTCTGTTCTTGGGGGATAGAGATTGATTTTTTCCTCCTTGACATGTGGAAAGCAAGGGGCTTTCTTTGATGCATATCCCCAGGGCTTCAGACTCAGCACCAATCAAGGAGCCTTGGAGACTCTGGCTAATGGAATCAAATCACATATTGGTGTCAAAGTCATCTCCAGGAAGAAAAATAAACAAGTAGGGAGGGATATCAAACACTTAGCATTAGGAAAAAAATCTAATAAAGAGACTCATGAAATGCTCAAGGCGAATAAGTCTCAGAATGGCTCTCACCTTTACTTCAAGTAAAGATATATTTAATGTTTTTACTATAAAAACAATAGGGGTGGAATGGACAATTTCCAAGATGTTTTTTTTATGGTGATACAAGAGTCAACAATGATGATAACATGTTCTTAGCTCAGAATCTCTGTGACTTTGGGGCATCCGTTTTCTCATTGGTCAAGGGAGGAGAAGTTACATGCAAAGATAAAATTAAGTGATGTTCATGAAGCTGTTAAGACCATGTTTGTTAAATGCAAAGTATTCAGATGTAGCTTGTGTCCCAGTAGCTGGAAGGTGAGGCTGGATGTTAAAGTAATAAAGTGTCAGTTTAGGGGCTTTTAGTTCCAAGGAGACACTTTTCAATAGAGTGGCAAGAGGAATGGTCTTCATAGTCAAACATCAAGCATAGGATAAGCAATGAAAACACAAGGAGCATCCTCACAAAATCAATGGGGCAATAACTCTACTTCTGTGTAGGTACTATGGAGATAAGATCCATCATGGCAGTGCCTGGGACATAGGGAAAGTTCACTACTAAATCTTTCCTAATACTACTCTTATTATAATAATCACATGCACTGGAAGCTTATTCCTGTGACTCCTTCCCCATCTGTCCTCAGCACAGGTCCCATCTCCCTTCCTTTCTCCTTTCACCGCTTCTGAGTTTTTGCTGAGCTCCCTCCACCCCATCTGATCCATGCCTTGCCCTCCTTTCTTTGTCAGTTAAGGAGCCCCTGATCCTTCTTCTTGGATCCTCCCCAATGCTAATGCTACTGAAGTTCACTCTGCTCTCACTCTCACTGCTCTCCTTGCTCTCCCCTCAGAAGTCTTTCTGACTTCAATCCCAAATCTTCTTAACTGGGACAAGCACCTCTATCAAAGGGCCAGGAGAGACCAGTCTTGCTGTCCATGGGAATATAACTTGGCTTTGCTATCCATATGCAGACTCATTATTAGCACTCCGAGCCCAGTTTATCCTATTTGCCTGTCCACCACATATTTTCCCTTGTTTTGTTTCCTTTGAAGTGCCAACTTATCAACTCACAGTCTTGAGTTACAGATGGACATTATCCCATCTTCTATGTCAAGAGGGGACATATGTGTAAGGAATGTAACTTAAAACCAATTTTGTGTGACTCAGAAACTATTTTGCGTTATTCAAAAGCTCTTTCATGTGATTTGAAATAATATGCTGCCTGAGCTTGCCACCAGGCAGCTCTGATAAGAGCTAGGCCTCAGCAGCAAGCTCCTGACAGGCCACCAGGCAGCTCAGAAACAGCCTAGCCCAGAGCAGTCCTTGATATGCTAATGAAGTAATCCCAAGGTGGTGCTGATGTGCTAGTGAACCAGCTCCAAACTGTGAGCCCTGATAGTGCAAACTGCCCAGTAAGATGAGGGGAATGGTCTCCCATCACACTGCTCTGAGACTCAGCTTCTCTAGCCTATGTGATGATTCCCATTGGCAAGAGGACTTGAGACTGCATGACCCTGGCCCCAGTGAACCTTGACCATCCATCACTTTCGCTGGCCCTACACAAGCCTGCTTGTGTCATTGCTAGCCCCTGGTCAACCCCTGGTCAATGCTCTCAAGGACCTCCTGGCTCATCCCTCAGTGTCTGTCTTCTAGAATGCCACAGTGGAAGGACTTCACAGCAGATGTGGGTCCAGCCTGTCTGTAACCTTAGGAAGCATCCTCACTATAGAAGCCTCCCTAGTGGAACACTGCAGCAGCATTTCTGCCCAAACAACTGTCCCACTTGATGAGAGATGTGTTTAACTTTTATATTAGTACGATGTTACAAGGAATGTTTGTGTGAACAAACTGAGCACATCCAAAGGACAAATCGTCTGTAGACATCCTAATTGCTGAGCATCTAACAGCCCATAAGCCATGCTCTCCCCATTTGGTATAGTCAGCAGGATTCCACTGGATGCATGGTTGCCAGGCTAAACAATTATTTAATTGGGCAGAGAGGGAACTGGCAGAAGTCCCTCTAAAACTCCCGGGTCTAAATTTTCTCGACATATCCATAAAAAAAGGTTAATTTTTTGTTTGGACTAGCCACCAAATTGCTCAAAATGCACCTGAGATTATTTAAGAAGATCCATAGGCAAATGGTTATGCAAAAGACCTATGGGAAAATGCTGACAGACAATTCAAAAAAGAAATTACCAATGAAACTTGCACAGGATATGCAAGTCATGCTCAAAACCCTGAAAGTGGTTGAGTGAATATTGGCAAGAGCAAATAAAAAGAAGTTTCCAGATATTCTCCGAGAACTATAGTAGAGACAGATAGGGACTTATGCAAAGGCAAAGAGTAAGCTGGGAGAGTGATTTCCAGATCCACCATTGACTTAAATCAGACATGCCCACTACCATCTTAAAATGAACTTTAAGACCCATCCCCTCTCCCCACCCCCATCGCATTTCAGGAAAGTGAGGAGAGTGTCTCATAAACCCTGAAAATATAACTGTCCAACATCAGGACTACTCTAGATCAGAACTCCAAGAGCTAAGACAAGTCTTTCCCCAGAAAAGGAATGAGTCAAATAGACTGGGTATTTAAAATCTGAGAAGAAGGAGTTCAGAATCTTCTGGTTAATAGAGTTGAATTGTGCTACAATTAATAACAGCTGTAGAACACCCATCAGTCAGAGTTGTAGACATGCAAAAGGCAGAGGAATTGAAACAACCAACCTCTTTCCATGAATTAATGTATGATGCTACATTTTGCAGCTATACTCCCTCAGATAGATGCTAATGCCTTAGGTGGTCAAATCAAGGAGAAACTCCAATGCAAGGAATTAAAAGTTGTAAAAATGCTTGCAGTCTTATGTATGGTATATGAAATAGGAAACAGAGAAACTCCATGGTTGCTAAAACCCTCTCATGGCCTTAAAATGCTTTGGTCTGAAGTACATGCCCATATATGATGCTAGCCTTAAAGCCCTGGTAGTAACACAAAATTGTCAACAGGTGCAGGATATACTGCAGTTCCAAATGGAACTTGAAGGACCTTCACAATACACCTTTGCTACCCAATTCTTACCCAAATTCTCTTTAGCTAAGGAGAGCTCCCCAGAGAATGGTTTTCCTCAAACCCCAAACCCATAAATTGGACACCAGAGCCTGTTGTGAATTATTGGAATTTAAATCATCTCCCCAAGAGGCCCCTTAAGGGCTCCCTGAAATAGATCAAGGACAACAAAGGAGGACTACAGTAGGCCAAGCAAAAATGAAATCCAAATTCCATTCCAATTAATCCAAATTGAGGCTAGAATAATCCACTGGGTTGAGACTGACCACTAAAATTCTAATAAAATGAAACAATGGGCAGAATGGAAGCCAAAAACTGGATGGAACCCCCATGGGCCCAGTCCTTGAGGCTGGGAGATTGGACTATCCTCCAGTCTGCCACACCTAAGAATTTCACGGGGAACATGGGTAGAGCATGAATACTTCCTAAGCATCCTCCCCAGAGAGGAACCCTGCAGCAGCATTTCTGTCCAAACAATTATTCCCTGTTTGGTGAGATGTCTGTTAATTTTTATATCAGGATGATTTTATAAGGAATGCTTGTGTGAATTAACGGAGCATATTCAAAAGACAAATCTGTGGACATCCTAATTATTGAGCACCTTACAACTCATAGGCCACACTCTCTGCAGTGTGAGTGTTTTTAAAAATGCACATGAGGGAAGTTTTAAAAGGCACCCACCTAAGTGGATGGAAATAATACTAAGAGATGTACAGTCAGAGCTGGTTCTTATGGCACAGTCTATGTCCCAGGATGGGGTTATGTCAGAAGCTGAGCTAATGCTGTTTGTCAAATACATCAGATAATCGCTTTGCTTAAACTATGTCAAATTGAGATTTCTGTGGTTTCAAATGAATTTTAATATTCATTCCAACTGAAGTCCTCTATGTTGACTGTTATTCAAGCTTTTGTGGAAAATTCCAAATATTAGAGTCAACACATGAGGATCTGATGGATTTTCTGATCCCTACAAATGCCAAGAAGCAGAATTGTTCTGAATGTCTTCAGATTGTTTGTGATTATCAAGACAATGGAGGTGGAGAACCTCATCTCTACAGGTCTGAGGAGAAAGAACTGAGCACACGATTGCTTGCAAGAATGGAACATTTATTACCTTCTAAATTTGTGTTGTACCAGACAAGAAAACAGGTCTTAGAGATCTTCCAAAATTCAATGTCTAGGCTCATTTTATAAAGAATTGAGGAAGAACCAGAACAGTGATAGGGAATGTATAGAATTGAAAGAGAAAATAATAGCATAAAATGTACAACTCTCAGAATGGGGAGGGATTCAGAAAGCAGGTAGCTCACGAGGATCCTCAGTTCCTGGCTTAGAATATTTTAACTACAAAAAGAAAAGGGTTCCCTGAAGGGTGGCCCTTTCTATGACTGATATAGGTGATTGAAATCTCTAGATTATATAATATGCATGTCATCCCACAATCCTTTCTGTTAAAATCATATGCATGAGATGTATTTCATATACATCGGTCCTTAAATGTTTTGTGACATCCTTAATGTCACCTTGGTATAATGTTTCCCTTCCTGGTATGGTCAGATTTTTCCCGTTTGTTGGAAGGCAGTTGTACAATCCAAGGTGTGGGCCAGGGAAGGCCAAGTGATGGTTAGGATAGTCCAAGGGGAAATCTATATTAGTACTGAAGTTAACATTCCTCTGACTTGCAGTCATCATTTCTGACCTCACCTTCTTGCCGTAATGTTGGGGCTTCTAGGCAGATAAATTGCTTGAAGGGTAGTTTAGTCTCATTTACAAAGCTCCATGGCTCTAGCCCAGTAGTCCAGCATGCTGTTTTTGGGTTTTTTGGAAAGATTTTGATCGAAGTATTTGTTCTTTCATTGTTAATTTATGATATTATAGATGTTTTGAACTGTATCAGATATGAATTTTCAAACAATTATATCATTCTTTAGGTTGTTTATTCACTTGCTGATATTTACCTTTCTTGAAAAAAAGTATTCTAATTTTTGTTTGATAATATTTGATTGACAAAATTTTCCTCACTCTTTGGGGACTACATCCAATAATGCTCTGTAACACACCAGATTATGAGAATTTGCCCTTGTTTCCTTTTATCAATTTGGTTATTTCTCCTCTCATATTTTGAACACTGATACATTTTGCTACTATCATCTTTGAGCATTTACTACATATCCAGAACTTCAGACTCTCCAGTTCAAAGGAACACTTTTCACTAGTTCCTTGCATGACACTGTATGTGTGAAGAGGTGGAGCAATCAAAGAGCTGTCTGTTGAGACAACTAGCTTCCTATTGGTTTTGCTAAAACTACATTTGTAGAATTCACTTGCTGACTTTGGGGATCTAATACACACCATCAAAGTGTATATGCTGCATTTTCTTTATCCATTCAACTGATGATGGGCATGTGGGCCAGTTCCATGATGCGTGGATAATGCCATGATAATATCAAGTATGTATTTTTCATTATATTAAGTAGCTGATTATTTTGCATACGTGTCTGGAAGTGGTATGCTTAGATCGTATGGAAGCTCTAGTTTCAGGTTCTGGGGAGCCTCCATTCTGATCCTTAAATGGTAGATGCACTATTTACATTCCCACAGTAGTAAACAAGGCTACAGATTTTTCCCACCTCCTCACCAGCATTTGTTTGTTTTAAAGATAATATTCTGTTTAGAGTGCAATAGAATCTCAAATGTGACATGCATTTTCATGATGACTATTATTTTCCTGTGTTTATTAACAATCTATCCTTATGTAGAATGTCTGTCCATTTATGTTGCCTGGGTTATTTTCACTTTATTCGTGGCGTGGATCTTTATACCCCACACTTGTCACATTCAGAGTCCACCTGCATGTTAATTTTCCACTGGCATTTCTTGATTATTGACATCTTCTACTTCCCCGTGCCCTGGAGGCTCACCACTGTGAAGCATATCACCTGAAGCATCCTGTCCTCTGGACCCACTTTGGTTTAGCTTATGATACAGATGACCAACTATTAGAGGCAATGTTTGGGCTATGTCTCCCTCTGCACTTTTCTCTGCTTATAAATTGATCTGTGAAGTGGCTGCAATTTTTTTCCATCACAACATGGTTGCAACTCCTTTCGGCACAGTGTTCTGTATAATAAGGTTCTCACAAAACACCAAAGATGTTATCTCTCTCCCACCTCATCAGATCTAGCGGTCAGGATAGGAAATGCACAATTCTAAATCCAGTGTGATTGGCGCTACCTCAGAGTAAGATAGATTTGGTGAGATGCTAGAAAATTTAACCATCATTTGTGACATCGTTTCTCCTGAAACCCAAATTCTCAGTCTCAACAAATACACAAGTAAGTTTCAGGAGGGAAGCTGTGGGTTGCAGTGTCTTTATTATTTGCACCCCCTTCTCTCTTTCTGCAATCTGCAGGAAGAAGTATCCTGTACCACCACAGGCAAGAAATTACCTTCCAAAACTGAGCTAAAATATGTTTATAGAGCTAGAAGTAACTGATTATCGCAGCTGTTAACATTGAAAGATTAGCTACTTATAACACTAATAGAAGTGCAAGGGAAAGTGATTAATTCTTCTCAAATCTAGCAGTGGGGAAAACTTTAACTATGAATCAAAAATCTATAAGCCATAAAAGAAAAAACTCATAAATGAAACTATGTGTGTTTAAACTTCTGCAAGAAAATAAAACACCATAAATAATATGAAAAAAAAATGTGACAAAAGAGGAAAACTACAACTTTATGTTCGGCACAGAGGACCAAGCTCTCTAATACACAAAGGGCTGCTTGCTAAAACCAGTAAACAAAAATTGGAGATCTAACATAAATAGATATCTAACTGGCAAGAGATACAAACATACTATAGGCAAAAATGTTTTTCTTCATTCATAATTTTAAAAATGCAGACTAAAACAAACTAAGGTGCTTTTATACTAAAGAGATTAGCAGAAGTTATAGCAACATTCTACTTTGGCTATTTCTAAGTGTGTCATGTGATTTATAAAACTGGCCACTAATATTCCCTTCCATCTAGATACACCCCTTTCTTTTTATTTAATTTTGTTCTATGGGTTTTCATAAGGCCATTTTAATGAAACCATAGCATGTACTTTCAGCACATTCTCCCTGTATCCTGCCCACTTCTCCTTTCCCACATACACCCTTCACCTTAGTTCCCTCTGTTCCCAAGACAGTTTTACTTCTACTTTCACGTCCTCTAACACAAATGGTTTTATGTATCTGAGACCCCCGAACGTGAGAAAACATACGATATTTCTTTTTCAGAGACCAACTTAAGTCATCTCATGCAGTTAGGTCCAATTGCATCCATTTGACTTCAAATGACATAACTTCATTCTTTGTGTGTTAAAACTGTTTCTTACATACATAAACCATATTTTCTTGATATATCTCTCTGTTGCTATACACCTAGCTTACTTCCATAATTTAGCTACTGTGAAAAGTGTTGCAATAAACATTGATTGATATACCTCTTTCAATATCACATTGCAAACTTCCCGTCCACTCTCCTGTCTAGGATACCCCTGAGGCTATCTTTGACAAATAGAATACAGGAAGAATAGTGCCAAAGTAGTTCTGATAAAAACAGCAACGATGCTGAATGTTTCTGGTTTATTTCTTTTTTAACTCTTCCCAGCCATGCTTTTATTCAGTGAACATGCCTGCACTGTAAGAAGTAGTATTCCTGTTCACCTCCTGTCAATACAAGCACTGGCCAGTCAGTACCTAATCTAATCTGCCGTTGACCTTAAACCATTGCACATTCTACTTAAGACTTACCAGCTATACCCAGTATAAATTCCCCACCCAAAGTATTATGAACAAATTGAATGATTTTCTTAAGCAATTAAGTCTTAGAGTGGCATTATATGTACTACAGACCAACATAAGGAAGTATGTATTCTCAGATGTAGATAGTAGCATAAAGCTTCCCTCTGAAGGGAAATCTGATAGAAATCAAAACTACATTTATGTTGACCTTTGACCAACAATTTGATCTTTAGGAATCCATCTTAAAGACATACTTGCATAGTCTGAAATATGTGTTAGGTCATCTTTGTGATGTCATTAACAACAGAAAATGTATGGAAACAATTCTATTGTGAATGTGGCCATTGCTAATGTAGACAATTATAGAAGCATGTGGCACTGTACTGAAAGAAAGGAGATCTGCATTAGCTAATGTCAAGGCCCAAACAATACAAATAAAAGGAATAAGGTATCAAGAAAATGTTTGTAGCCTGTATTTTATATAAAGAGTGTATGTCTCTGTGTGTGTGTGTGAGAGAGAGAGAGGGGGGAGGGGAGAGAAAGATTGAAAAGAATAAAATGTGAACATGCATACTTTTCTAAATATTTTTAGGAAAGGTAAACGAAAACTAATAAAAGTGGTTCCTTGTAGAAGACAAGAAATAGAAGACAGCTCAAATGAATAAGAGAGAATTACATAAGAGTACCATTTCAAACTTGTCTTTTGTAGTAGTATACCTACTGTGTCAGTTCACCAAGGAAGACAGGGAGGTACTTTCATAGGTTGGAAACCGTGCCAGACCTTAGCAGAGAGAATCACTCTCCTGGTGAGTATCATACAGGACAGTGTAACCCTGAGCCTCTGAGCTCAGGTGTTTTTACTGATTCAGAACTCCTCAGGTTACTGATAGCACATGCAGATCATGTGCAATTCAACATCTCCCACATAAATCCAACACCTGCAGACAATACAAAATGCCAAGACCTAGACAGCCCCTCATCCAGCAGTGCCTAAAACAATTATTTTATACATAACTAAAAATAAACTTCTACAACAGTCTTTACTCTCAAACTGTGTAAAATCTTTTTATTAAACTGTCAAAATAATAACAACATATAAAATAACCATTGTGTGTACCTTTGAAATACATCCGAAATATACAGGGAGATATATGTAAACAATCAGTAGATCCACAGAAATGCAAATAAACCTTACAAATCCCACAGTGAACTCAAGCGGGTGTGGGAGAAGATGATCAGCATCCCTCCACAGAGATCCACCTTTCATACTTGTGTAATAGAGGCCCTGAAGGAAACAAAGAAAGGTCTTTGACAATTGAATCCAGTGTTTCCAAATTACTGATTTGTGGAAGCTTTCTCTTTTTTCTGCTGCTCAGTTTACTTCCTCAAAGAGAAGCATTCTGGGAGTACCATTGCACGCACAC
The DNA here is from genome assembly GCA_026225945.1 of Cricetomys ansorgei. Lineage (NCBI taxonomy): Eukaryota > Metazoa > Chordata > Mammalia > Rodentia > Nesomyidae > Cricetomys > Cricetomys ansorgei. The sequence continues at coordinate 19,086,428 of JAMJFZ010000242.1, forward strand.
TGTGATGTATATGGTTAGCTTTGACTGTGATGTGCAGAATATTTGATCCCTTGGGTGTTTCTTGCCCATGGGGTTCTGGGATTATCAGTTCCTGAGCTCTTCAAAATTGTTTTACAAAACCAAATAAGACCTTATATTAATTAAATTTCTCAAATTACTTTATTTTGTTCTTATTTTAAATCTGAGCCACATGAGAAAAATGCCCACTTCTTGATTAAAATATCTGCTTCATGTGCTTACTTATTTATCATTCTCTATATGAAAGCCAGTTGTGAGACACTGTGCTTACAGGTGCTGACCAAGATCAAACATTATCTTTTCCCTAAAGGAGTTTGCAAAAGACATCCTGTGAATGTAAATATTCCTCCCCTAGAGTAGGAAAGAGCATGATATTAACAGTTACCTCAAGAGAAGGCAGAGCATGGTTTTATGGAGTAACACTCTCCAATAGCCACCAAGTTACAGAAACATCAATTTGAACAGTTATTCATGTATGAAAGTAACTTCAGAAGAGCTAAGGGAATAAGGTAAGAGGTCACAGAATCTGTTTTAGGATAATAATAAGAAAACATACAATGAAGAAGGCAGATGTTGACCACACCATTCCTCCTCAAGCTCCAAGAAGTGTAGTGTGGAAATCCATGTCTCCTACATGAGGGATAAACAAATAAGTAAAAGCGTTGCCTTACACATGGAAACCAATGAAGCTTAGTTTGAGAAAAAGCCATCCATCCCCTTACTCTCAGGCTGTTGCCTACAGACCACGCTTCTGGATCTGAGTTGAACTGGTAGCCAAAGCACTGCTTCCACCACCAAGTTCTCCTGCCTTGGGCAGTACAGAGCAGAAAAAGACTCTATCTGCTCTGATCTTCCCTTCATTGATAAGACAGTGAAGGAAGCATAGGCCTTTTCCATGGACTCATCAGGCTGATGAAAGTTAAAACCAGGAAGACTAGATGTTAGCGCGTATAAAATAGCTTGTTATAATCATGATACAAAGCAGGAGTCTAATAAACACACTAAAGTAATAAGCAAGTATCTGCAACCCCTCTTAGAGAAATCACTTAACCAAATGATCAGTCTGTAGTAAGTTCTCTTGAGACACGCATGTCTTCACTTGGGTATTCTTACCATTCCCAGAACTTCTCTGTATTGATGCAGGTGCTTAAACTTATACTAACACCTCTTAATAAACTCCAGTGCTGCTTCCTTCTGACTCTCCTGACAGTCAAGAACCCCATACTCAACTAGGGAGAGTCTGCTTAAATAAATCAGGCTGGACAGGAAGCACTGTGCATGTATGTCCCCAGTGCTTGTTACTGCTACTGCCATCTCTGCAGGTGGCCAGTATGTAGCTACTTCTCTGAAGCATTGTCTCCACAGTCTCAAGAATATCTTGAAAACTATGTTGATTACACTCATACACTCTTAAGAAGCTTAAAATCTATCTTGAAACAAGAAAAAAACATGTCGTCTTAGCTTCTTATAGACCAAGATAAATCCTATTTATAGATCTATTGGTAGTTGACCCAGCCATTCATCACAGCACTGACTGGACTGAATGGATTTAAAAGAAGAGTACATGAATCTGGGAAGGAAAAGTTAGGGAGGGATAAGAGGGAATCCCTGCTGAGGAATAGGGGTGGATTTGACCAAAACACATTAATATAATTAATGGAATTATCGAACAGAAATGCCTAAGGTCGCTAATTTTCAGGGGAAAAAAATTATAACCTCAATGAGATATCTCCTCATCCTAGTAAAAAAAAAAATCCCTCTAATCAGAAGACAAAGGTGTAGTTGTTAGCTACAATCTTTTACCCTCAATTTAGGGAAAGAGAAAGGAAGGATAGAAAGAAATTTTCACCACATTTTGCAAGTGGCCTTGATATAGAATGAGAGGAAGGTAGAAATCTTCACAGCCTTTTTAAGGCTGTCCTAAGCTTGAAAAGGACTAGCTGACAGTGAGTCAGAATAGTGTCTCCACTCACTATCTGTAAACTCAGTCTCTCCAACCTTTGTTCTTTTAGGAATTATCACACTAACAAGAATAACCCAACCAAGGGACCACAAACAACACCCACCATGGCTCTCTTAGGGCTTCAAACCTTTTATTTCTTAAACCAAAAGTTCCCATAAACTCAAGTGGTACCCAATCCTAAAAACAAGCTACAAATGCCAGAATGACTGCACCTAGCCAAATTATAGCCACCTACATCAAGCATTCCAAGTCCAACTCATAGACATCTACCACACCAGGGGTAGGAACATAAACCTAATCAAAATGCCATTTTGCATTTTCAAAGAAACCAACACAAATAACAAAAACTTCTTTCAAGTGTTCCTCTATACAAAGGGTGTAGTAGTGTTTGTTTACCATCCCAGGATTTGGAGGGCTGACAGGAAAAAATAACAAGTTCAAGGCCAGCCTGGGTGATACAGTAAGAACTCATCTTGAAAGGAGAGCAGACATGGGGGTGGGATACTGAGGAAGGTGTAGAGAAAAAAACTTTGTTGGAATGTACATCAGTTAAGTAAATGAAAAATATTATAGAAGCCCCTAAAAGCTAAATGTGTAACTCTGAATGATGCAGTGGTCCTCCTAATAGCACATATATGAAACAAAATAAAACAAAACCAAAATAAGACAGTATACGAATGAGGCATCTACACTTCCCTGTTTATCACAGCACTGTTCACAAAAGCCAAGACAGGGAAGCAACTTATGCTTCATCAGCTGACAAATAGTCAAAGAGAACCTGATTTGCATATACTTGGAATATTATTTAGGCATGAAGGATGAAATCCTGTTGCCTGTGACAGCTTAGGAATACCCAAAGGTTATTATGTAAGAGAAATAAGGAAGACATAAACAGACAAATGGCATACTATCTCACTTCTATGGTGAATATGAAAGATTTGATCTCATAGAAGTTGTGAATAAAATCCTGGTAAAGCAGAGGCTGGAGGAAGAGATAGTGCCTATAAGTCAGCATGTAGTGAACTGCAGTTACTAGAAATAATTTCTGATGTCCCATATAGCAAATGGTTGTAGATATCAATGATGTATATATTTCAAAAAATCTAGGAGAAATTATTTTGAATATTTTTGCCCCAAAGAAATGATAAATGTTTGAGATAGACATGTTTATCTTGATTTCAATATTACATAACATATAAATGTACTGAAACATCACAACTAAACTCACATGTCAGTACAATTTAAAGTATGAGTTAAAATATAAAGTAATAAACAATTTTAAATGGCCACATACATACGAGGGAAACCTAAACTTGTCTCAGACTCAAAAGTAACTTGAAATCCTTATGCTTAATCCACAAGTGATAATCCCAGCAGAATAGAGAGCCCCATGGTTTATGTGTGTGTGTGTGTGTGTGTGTGTGTGGTGTGTTTTAGGAGCACCTTTGCTCTAGTTTTAGAGGGTAAGGAAGTCAATTTGTTTTACATTTTATGTAATTGTGTCTGGGAACTTTTCCCAAATTTTTATGAATATTTTCAGATGTAATAGACATCCTAAATATTCTGTCCTACAGAATGAAAAGAGAGAATATATCTCCTTGTTGAATTCCAGGCTAAGAAAATAAAGCCTTGACTGCATCTGTTTCCAATCATCAAGCCAAACAAACTCTAAGCCAAAATAAAATAAAAATTAAGGTTAAAGTAGGCTGTTTCCAGGTCTCCCCTAGAGTTTCATGGTGGTTTCCACACTGATGTGTAAGAATTATTATTGAAGGAATTGGGTGCAGGGAGGTTACATTTAAAACTTTAGGTAATTTTTATATATCCCTCCACTGAAACCACTTCTCTATATAATTCTCAGTCTGGTCAGAAAATATTAAAATCTAAAATCATCTTGAGAAACACTCACTTCAACCTCATTTTCTGTAAAGACATTTTCTAGGATGGTCTTCCTTTGGGCTCCCAGTGATGAGGGCATTAGGGCAATGGCTGAGTGCAAAGGACACTCTACCAGGCTTTACTTGTGTAGGCCTCCACTTCCAGTAGTCACTTAATGAATCCTGTCTGAATGAGGCATTTCATTGGAGACAGAAGCTTCTTGATTTTTAATTGAAATTTAAATGCATCATCCCCAGAGTTAGAAGATGATAGTAAAATCTGGTTGTTAAATAAAATTATAATTGGTTTTAAGACAGCCACCTCATCAGCCAAATGATTTTTGCAGTGTTATAAAGTTTTAAAAAAATCTCATCATCAAACAATTTAATTTTAATCATAGTATAGTGTACATCAGGTAGCCATTCCCTAAATGTAATGTTTGAATAATATAAATCTAACTGGCATAAATTCTTATGAATGTTGGTCCTTCAGAAAATAAGTTTTGAATAACTTAGAGAACTTTCTTTTCTCTTTTTCAAATACATGGGAGACTGTTCAAGCTGTAGGGAGGCTTTAGAGAAAAGGAAGAGGTACATACATTTGAAAGGGGTCTTTATAAGGAGATAAAAAAGCCCTATATACAAGTATTCTGTCTGGTAGACCTCATTTCATACCATAACATAAAAACATAACATAAAACAGGATAACATAACATAAAACAGGGTAACATAAAAACAGGGTAAACCACCTGTCCTACTGAACACAGTCCTGAATGCAAACTGTGCCACCAGTACTTAGGTTTTCACTGAAGGGCGGTGATGGAGCAGAGGATTGAATACCCTACAGTCTCACTGTACACAACAGTCTTTTTTTTTTTCTCTCAAGGCTTTCTTCTTGTCCATTAGACATAGCTTTAAAAAATACAATATTTTATTAATTCTTTGAGAACTTCCTCCCCACTCCTCTCCCCAGATCCTACCAGATGCACACCTTCCTCCCTACAACTATGTGTCTACTTTTTATTAGCAAATATAAATGGGAGAAGAATAAAAGCTGCATATCCCTTCCAAATAGAATTGTTAAAGTGGTTAATATTGGATCATTGTTCAAAGCTTTCTCATTCCACATTCAATCTCTTCCCTTCTCAGGATCCAGTGTCAGGCATAGCATGAGGACCACAAGCTAGGAACATGGTCCAATATACATTATGAGATACTTTGAAACTCAACTGTGTAGTTCCTCAATCTCTGCTTTGCAGATGGTTGTGCTTTGTCACAATGCCAAAAGGCTGGGCTCCTCCATTTTAGAGCATGATATCTCCTTAATAACAGCCAAAGACATGATCCATTGAATAAATAAACAGAGAAGAAAACTGGAGAATAAGGAGTATGTAATGAATGATGGTGGATGAGAGGGTCCCTGAAGTCTATGAAGGGCACTGAGGAAAATTAACTTCCAGCAGAACTAAGAATGGATGGCATTCCTTTCACTGTGTGCACAACCGCCCACCGCTGAGCTAGTTTCTATCCTCCTTGGGGTGCCAAAGGGCTTCACAGATATCAGGCTATCTTAACCTTTTTTTGCCCTGGCTCTTCATTGTAAGCAGGTCCCTACTTTAAAGACTGCTGTGTGCTTCCCAGCTGCAAGCTTCCCAGCTTAGCTTGGTTCCTGCACATTTAATGAAGCCCACAGGCAAGCAAAAAGCAACACAGAAAGGAGGTCAGGCCAAGATCTCTCTTCCCCTTTCAGCACAACATGTTTTAATGGTGACAGTCAAGGGAAAACTAAAACTGAAGCTTCATGCCTCTGTTTTTCACTCTTCTCTTTACCAAGAAGATCCTAGTGTTGCCCTTGAGCCTCTGGCCAGCCCTGAGTGTTTCTCCTCTTCTCCATTGTCATTGCTGGAACCTGGAAATGGCATTAGAAGATGGCCCATCAAATTCCCCAGGTGCTATCCTATCTTGAATTCCGGGGGAGAGAAGTATCTTTAAAGTGGATTGATAACCCTGCCTTCTCTGGATCAATCCTACCAGTTTTTAGTCTTTAGGTTAGAACACACATTGGTGCCCTAGATTGATGATTGAGTCATTATATACATTTTGTTTTCCAGGCTTGATCTTGAAAAAAAGATTAACAAAAATGCAGAGCCAACATTTTAAGAATTAGAGGCTTCACATAAAAACCCAGTTTTCTTAAGAATCTCAAGAAAAGTCGCTACTTCTCCCCACAAAAGCCAAGTGCTGACTCATCCATATTTTTCTTATGCGTGCATAACCTCTCTCTCCTTCACTTTCTTGATCCCTCTTTCAAACACATGCAATATGATGGAGGAAAGTTTACACGGAGAACAGTGTTCTTGTGCCTATTCACCTTCCCTTGTGTGGCTGCTGTCCCTATATACTTTTGAGTTAAGGGGGCTTAGTTAAAATGGGTGATATAATGACATCTGTTTGTAAAGAAAATGTTAAAATCCCAGTGATATTAGAAATGATAACTAACTGAGCACACACTTGTAGTAGTACACAGCTGTGGCAGTTCACGAAAGAAGACAAGGAGGCATTTTCATAGACTCAAACCCTGTCAAACCTCAGCAGAGGGAACCACTGTCCTGGCCAATGCTATACTTCATCAACAGTGGAATCCTGAGCATGTCTGCTAAGGTACTTTTATTCTTTCAGAACTCCTCAGGTATTCTACTGATAGCACATGCAGATCATTAGTAATTAAACAGCCCCCACATAAATCAAACAATACAAAACACCAAGACCTAGGATAACCCCTCACCCAACAGTGCATAAAAGAATTTCAAACATAACTAAAAATAAACTTCTCTGACATTTCCCCTTTTCTGTATTAAAAAAAAAAAAAAAAGCTTTGCCCTTTCGACACAATTTAACACTATACCAGCCAAACTATTTACAAGAGGAACAATCATGACTCTTGCTAATGCACAGGACCAAATGAAACCAAACATCTATCAAGCTTTTCACAATGTCCTTGGACAGCAGAAAAATATTATCAATGTCCAATTACCTGGGATTCTGGGCTCCTCAAAAGGGCTTAGATCACTTCTGTGCTCTGCCCTCTGGAACACACACAGTTTGTCCTCCAAGCTCCAGCTGTCTCCAGTCCACTGCTGCTTCTGTTCTTGGTGGTCATCCCATCGTACAAGCATCTCAAAAATTGCCGGTGTCCACTGCTGCAACTGAGCTGCACTTTCACCAATAGCCTCTCCTGAGCACTTTTCCTCAATTTCTTTGTATGACCCATTCAATCTGGGCTTTCAACTGCTACTAAGGCTGCATTTTTACCAATGGCCTCTCCTGGCTTCTCATAGTGCCAAAATTCAGTTGCTCTACAAAGACCTCTTCATGCCTTCAAAACCAGCACCAGCTGGGTGACTCTTACAGTAACAAGTTCAGCTATCAGAACGAGATAAAACCTTGGCCACTTCTGGAAGACAGCTTCTGTGTACTGACTTTGAGGAAACACTTTCCAGATTTTAAGATAGAGTCTGGTTTGCAGGAAAAATAACAGGTAACCATGTCTGCAGGAAAGGTTCCCTAGTGGGGTAGAATTCTTATCACCATAGCAGATGTGTCTTGTCAAGACTGCCTCATTGGTAATTGGATAAGTTTGCAGAAAACAAAACAAAATGGACTTCTGGAGATCTGGAATTTCTTTTTCTTTTTCTTTTTCTTCCTTGTGACTGTGTTGGATGAGCTGGTGTGATATCAGTGCCCCACGTTGGTACACCAATTGTTGTAGTACACTTACTGGGCAGGTCACCAAGGATGAAACAGGCATTTTCATAGACTCAAACCCTGCCAGATGTCAGCAGGGGAAACCACCACCCTGGCCAGCACCAGACTGCATAGTGGAACCCCAAGCGTGTCAGTTCAGGTGTTTTTATTCTTTTATAACTCCTCAGGTATTCTCCTGATAGCACATGCAGATCACCTGCAAAGAAATCCAAAGCCTGCAAACAATACCAAATGCCAAGACCTAGGGTAGCCCCTCACCCAACAGTGCATAAAACAATTTCAAACATAACTAAAACTAAACTTCCCCAGCACTTACCTCTTTACTAAATTTCCTTTTACAATGTATAATAAATATCTTTATAACCTTCAGTTCCTGAATAAAGAAATACAGTCTAGAAAAGTCCTTTAATTCTCTAATGCAGGCAGGTTGTTAGTTATCACTTCTGGAGTCGAATCCAGGTTTCTATGATACCCAAAGATATACTTTGAATCAATACTCATGCTTGCTCCATCAAGTGTAGTGTTCAATTTTACAAGAGAATTCTGCTCATGATTAAACGTTTAACGCTTGATTGAAGATTTCTAGCACCCTTCATACACTAACACTACAAAGACAATGACAGTGACAGTTATGCAAAACATAAATTTCAACAGGATATCAACCATACATTTTTGGCATGATTATTTACTGTTTTGGTTAATTATTTTCACTCTGATGTACTTCCTTGAATTACCAGTGTCCTCAAGCAGAATTTGAAATGATTCCTCCAGAGATCTCAGTTCTGAGCTATCACTTGATCTATGGCAGAGCCTTTGAATACTGCTTAGATGAAAAGCCAGAATGTGGAAAAACACACCTCTGCATCATTCAGGATCCTGAGCGGGGGGGACAGATGGTAACCACAAGTTGGTCGTTGAAGGAGAGTGAGGCACTGAAACAAGGAATTATAAACTATGAGGCATTGCACCCCTATCATTGCCAGCACAAATGGGCAAAGAGAGGGAATGACTACAAGGTCTAGAGAGAAACCTTTGTGAGAAGAGTCAGTTGAACATATCTAAACCTTGGGTGAGGAAAGCAGCCAGTCTATGGTGGTGTTTCAGCGATGGACCAATTATCAGCACTATGGTCTTCCTCGGGCTGGAAATATCCTGCATGTTCTCCTCATATGCCAGAGAAATGTAGAAGCCACTCGTGCGACATACAGAGGTCAGCCCTTCCTAAGTGCAGAGTGAGCAGACAGGGGAGGAAGGTATCTCCAAAATAGCAATTAGAAGATTCTCAGAACTCTCATCCTGGGTAGGATTTCCTATGAAAACAACTAAAAACACCTGCATTTAATTGGGAGAAGATCCCAAGAAAATGAAAAAGACTCTTAGAATATTAATATCACAAGCTTGTAGGTAATTCATACATTTTCATTTCTTCTCCACTAACAGTGTTGGGGGTGATTAAATCATGAATTAGTCAAGCCCTACTCTTAAAATTCCCCAAAAAAGAAAGTTTTTTTTTAAAAACAAAAAACAAAACAAAACAAAACATTGGAACTTAACAGAAAAGAACTGTCCTGTGTACAAATCTTGGTAATGCTTCCCTCAAAGCAGGGAGAACTTAAGTACCATATAGAAAGAAATTAAAATGTTCATAGCATTCTCATTCTGGAAAGTTCTTCCAAAATCTGATCCACTGTCAAATGCATTTGTCCTAGAGGGACTGACAGAGTTATCTTTAGATGATCTGCTTGCTTTTCTTCTCAAGTCCTTTGAATATCTGAAACATGTCTCTCACATGCCTATGTTGTTGCATGTATTCCCAGTGAAAACACTCCTGATAGTTTTTATCCTACCCTTAAGAAACTTGTTCTTGATCTTCAGTCATTCTAGACATCACTTTGTAAGCTCTATGGTTCATCAACGGCCTTAGAGAACAGCGCTCATGGGAGAACATCTGCAGAAGAGTAGTAAGCTTTAACCTCTATTCAGGACTTCTTATCTAAGTCCATCCCAGGAATACTACATATTTTAATCCATATAATTTTCATATCACTCTTTCGAAGGAGTTATAACAATTATTACTATTTTATGAAGCATTGAAGGTTTAATAACTTACTTGAGGTTACTCAGTTCAAACCCAAACAATGCTCCCTCCCAAGTATGTAGTCTCATGATCTATAACCATCAAAAGGCTCATCTGAAACATATATAACCTTGAGAAAAATTTTTCTGTCATGTCATGGAAATTCATCTGGTATGAAACAACTTTTAACCATCAAACTGTCATATTTGGCTAATACTAACACCCAAAATGAGTCAATGGAAAATATAAACATTTACATTGCTGATGAAGGTATATATTTTCCCCCCCAGGCACTTTGTCATTATACAAGCAGTATCTGAAAAATGGATTTATTGGGAATATAACCTATGTATTTATTATACCTATAACTACAAGGATGTATAAACTATGACCAAAATGTAAAAAGCTATATGAAAATTCAGCAGCTGGGGATCAACTAAATAAAATTTTAGGGCATCCTCCGAAAGAATACAAGACAACCATAAAAAATTCTGTTATACATTGGTTCATAGAACACAGATACATTTTTTTCGGTTTCATGAAACATGATTAAAAATATGAAAGAAACTGAAATGGAAGAGGGAGAAATAATTACTCATCTTAGCTAATTTAATTACTTTATATAGCAGACTCCCTGAAGAATCCAATCTACAGAAAGTTGGTTCCTATAATTATTTCTTGGAGCACACCTATCACAGAAGGTGGGCATGCCTGAACTAAGTGTCATGTATTTGTGGCTGCAATTCACATTAGGAATGATTATTATGTATCACATGATATTATGTTTACTAGCATCAGAAAGATAGGGGCATTCATTCTTTGCCTTACATCACCATTTGCGTGAGAGAATGTCTGTTTGGTCCTCATGAGCCATACCTGGGCAGAGCTTCCAGCTTCCTCATCTCCAGTGTGTTAGAAAGAGGCATAAAGCAAATTATTTGTCTCTCCGCTCCAGTGAGATTTTCCTCATTTTCTCTGTAAATTATATTTAAAAATAAAGTCCGGAGGCTTTCCTCTTCTGCTTTATATGAGGCGAGCCAAACACCCAGGGACACAATATTCTTTTACATGAGATAATAGCATGTCTACTGAAGAATCTATATTAAAAAGGTAAACTTCAAATATGAACTATCTCCAATCTTACCACAAGTAATAAATACCATGTTGACTGTATATTTTGTTTATATGTCCCTAGGGTTTGCCATGGAAATACATGTTTTTCTTCACATGCATGCATTCATGCTTGCATCCTGGCCATGAATATCCTCATTTTCCATTGTATGTTTAAAAGCAGGACATTTACCACAGGTGTAAATCTGTTGCGAAAGAAGAAAAGCTGTGGTCAATGAGTGACCAAAGCAAGAAATCCAGACTCTTCTGATGCGTTTGGTTGCGTGCTAATATTACAGTTGTTATGAAAAGCAATCAAGTAAAAAAGAAGTGAAGTGATCAAGAAGAGATAGGATATTATAAGACCTTTCAATAAATGTTCTACAGATATTGGGCCAATTTCAACTTCTTGAAGTAGAGCTAAACAAATGCTAAAGCTAAAAACTTTTCTGTTTTGTGACTTGCAAGCAGCCATATGACTATAAGTTGAGAAAACAGAACTGACTGTAACTTGTTTCAAAAGTGACATACACACTGTCTAGAAACAGGTTGGCACACGGTATATACTTTTCTAACCACAGTTACCGCACATCTTTGTCTATAGGAATTTCCAGGAAGCAGTGGAAAAGTGAAACAGCATGAAGATTTTGCAGCAAGCCACAACTGATTTTGTATCTCTGCCTTTCCAAATTGTACTTCTAGGATTGAAATCAGTGTACGCGTCACTTTTAGACAGAGAAAGGGAGGGAGGGGAAATCACTGGGTGCTACACCCTAAACTCAAATAAAAGCCCAATCCTCACGAAAGTCAGCAGTGCCCATCCTGGGGACTCCTTCTGTAGTTGAGAAGTTTATAACACTTATAACACTTGCCAATAAACTTCATTTTCACCATTTTTAAAAGAGGTGAATTATTTAACTTTTAAACAATTTTTTTGAAATTATGATATAATGACATCATTCTCTCCCTTACTTCCCTCCAATACGTCCCATGTACTCCCCATGTCCTCTCTCAAATCCATGACCTCTCTTTCTTAAAATTGTTGTCATATATATTTATATATATTATATAATATATGTATGTATATATGTATAATATATATGTATTCATATATGCATACATACATATATGTGCATGCAACTGTGTGTATACCTATACACATGCATGTGCGTGTATGTCTGTGTGTGTGTGTGTGTGTGTGTGTGTTCCTAAATAAGCAAATACAATTTGCTCAGTCCATATACTGTTACCTGAATGTACATGGTCTCAGGGTTGACCACTTGACTGTGGGTAACCAATTTGTGCCTCTCCCTTGGGGAAAACCATTTATCCCATGCTCAGCATTCTCCAGATGCCTATACTTCTCTGTCTCGGGTTGAGGACCCATAAGATTTCCCCTGTCCGTGTCAGCATGTCTGTTAATAATGCTGTTCAGGTCTTTGTGTAGGCAGCTGTGTTGATTAGACTTCATATGTATATTCTTTATTATATCTAGGAGACAATTTCATAGCAAACATATTGTTCTCTGGCTCTTAGAGTCTTCCCACCCCTCTCTCATGATGGTCACTGAGCCTCAGGTGCAGGGATTCTGTGTAGTAAGATCAGTTATATGTAAGTGCTATTACTGTAGCATCAGGATGTTATAGCACTGGGAACCAGAACAATAGATATATACTCAACACAATTCCTGTTGGAATGAAGCATATTTTGGCATGTATCTGGGCTCTGCCACTTACTCCTTCAATGACACTGAGCACAAGGTGTTAATTTCCCTGAAGGGTTTTTTTTTTTTTTCATCCTGACAAAAAAGAGCATTTTGATAATATCTACTTCAGGAAAGTGTTCTGAGAATTTAATAAGATAATATGAAACTGAACTACTGTAATACCCTACTATACATGAACATTAACTCTAATTAAACTCACGGCCCTTTTACTGCTTCCAATCATTATGCTACAAGCTTGTCCTCTTTTAATTTACATTTTTGAGAATTTCATACATGAATATTTTATTTACATAATTTTCACACCTCCCTCTACCTTCTCCAACTCCATATATATACACATATATATAACATATATATAATACAGATATTTATGTATATATATAACATATATAATACAGATATTTATGTGTGTGTATATATATATGTATATATATACATACATACATATACACACACAAACACACATATATATGAGGGGGGATTTGGGGTTGCTCTTACATCATGTGTACAGGACTAGCCTCTGGAATTAGATAACCTATCAAACTCATCCCTGGAGAAAACTGACTCTCCCTCTCTCAGCAGCTATTGATTGCTTAAAGTTCTTCATGTAGGAGTGGAAGCCTTGTGAAACTGGCTTATCAACTGATGAGATTATTATTTAGTTCGTGTTTAGGCAACCATATTGAGATTTCATGGGTGCAGCTTCCTGTTCCATCTAGAATACACTAACTAGAAGATACCCTGGTCTTCTGGACCTTTTTGTCCCCTCTTCCATGACTTCTCCTGAGCCTTAGCTGTAGGGGCTGCATGGTAGATGTACCCACTGCATCTGGACACTCCATAGTCACCTACTCTCTGCATCTTAACCATTTGTGGATCTCTGTAATGCTCTTCACTGTTGCAAAGAGAAGCTTCTTTGAAGGAGAGCAGCTACACTATCTGTAGTATAAGGATAAGTATTTAGAATAGTTAGAAATTATATTCCTTTCAGAAATTAGCAGTAGTAACTTCTCTTTTCTAGTCTATGATCACAAGTTTTGACTTTCTAGCCATGGGTTATTGGCTACATTGAATTCTCTCTGATTGAGTGAACCTTACATCCAATCAGATAACTCTTGGGAATGTCTTGCCATGTTGGTCATTCTTTTTGTTTGTAGGCTTCACATCTGGATAGGTCTATTGATTGCTTTTCTCATTTGGCAACTTGCATACCACCTTGAATACTGTGAGAGCTAGTCGTCTAGTTTCCAGGTCGGTTCCAGCTTGATTCCTTAAAGTCCCATATCTAAAGAGTGTGTGCGCGTGTGCGTGTGCGTGTGTGTGTGTTCAGCAATAGATTAACTTCAAGCTCTGAAAGGAAACCAACAGCAATGACAATAGGCTTTATTGTTTTGGGAGTCTCCGGTTCCTCTGGCAAACAAGTCTAAAGGACATTTCCTATGCCTGACACTGGTTTTTTTGTTATATAGTTTGTGACTTTGACAGGGAAGATTATTATCCTATGTTGCATAAATATATTTAAACTATAAATACCATACCCACATATGTATTTTAAGTATGATTAGTAATTCATGTTCCCTTATTGATTTTTTCAAACATCCTTTGTTGTAGAAATATATTTTTAGTTACGTATAAAATAATTATTTTATGCACTGTTGGGTGAGGGGCTTCCTAGGTCTTGGCATTTTGTATTATTTGCAGTTGTTGAATTTTTATGGGGGATGTTTTATTGCTTATTATCTGCATGTGCTATTAATAGAACACCTGAGGAGTTCTGAATCAATAAAAACACCTGAGCTCAGGTGCTTGGGATTCCACTATCCAGTATGGTGCTGACCAGGGAAGTGGTTCCCTCAGCTGAAGTCTGGCAGGGTTTACATCTGCAAATAGCCTTTCCTGTCTTCCTTGCAGAGCCACCACAGCAATATATTACTACAAATGGTGTACCAAAGTGACGGTACACTGGTGGTGGTTGTACTGTTTCACAAAGTGAGTTTTCTGATAGCTGTGTTGTATGTGTGTGAAGTTCAAGATGTTGTGGTTGAGATCTATGGAAGGGATTGCATGTTTCCCCTTAGTGGTGGTGAAAAATAACGCCAAACTACGATAATGTTTCAACCATCAATTCTTCCCACTGGCCCAGGACCCCCTGCTGTTGTGGAAGCCATGGCTTAGAGCCAAAAAAGCTGCTTAGTTAAACTGAACATTTTTTTTTTCTGCAAACCTGACTACAAGCAGTCCAGATACTGGTGATAGTGATGAGAACTCCATCTACTCCATCCACGAGGGAACTCTTCCTGCAGATAAGGTGACCAGTTATTTTTCCTGAACACTAGACTCTATCTTAAAAATGTGGAAAGTGTTTCCTTGGGGTCAGCACAAAGAAGCTGTCATCCAGAACTGGCCAAGGTTGTATCTCCAGCTGGTAGCCAAACTTGATAATGTGAGAGTCACCAGGTGGTGCTGGTTTTGAAGGCATAAAGGGGACTTTGGAAAGCAGCTGAGGCTTGGCATTATGAAGAAAGTCCAGGAGAGACTATTGATGAAAGTGCAGCTCAGTTGCAGCAAGAGACCCTAGTGTTCTGCATATGCCAGTACCACAAGAAGACCACAAAGAACATCGGCAGCAGTGGGATGAAGCCAGCTGGAACCTAGAGGACATCTGTACATGCTGCAGAGGGCAGAACCAGAGAAATGACCTAAGCCCTTAGGAGGAACTCCCAAGATCATGAGTGAATTCCAGATAATTGGACATTGATAATGTTTTTCTGCTGTCCCAAGACATTATGAAAAGCTTGATAGATGGTTGGTTTCATTTGGTGCCGTCCATGTGATTGTTCCTCTTGTAAATAGTTTTGCTGGTGTAACGTTAAAGTGTGTTGTAGAGATGAAGCAAGTGTATGTGTGTGTATCTTATACAGAAAAGGTGAATTGCTGTAGAAGTTGATTTTTAGTTATGTTTAAAATATTTTTATGAACTGTTGGGTGAGGGGTTCCCTATGTCTTGAGGTTTTGTATTGTCTGCAGGTGTTGAATTTATATGGAGAATGTTTAATTACACATGATGTACACGTGCTATCAGTCAAACACCTGAGGAGTTCTAAATCAATAAAACCTCTGAACTTAGATGCTCTGGGTTCCATTGTCAAGTATGGCACTTGCCATGATGGTGATTCCCTCTGCTGAGTTCTGGAAGAGTTTCCTCATATGAAAATGCCTCCTTGTCTCCTTGCTGAACAACACAGCAGCCTAAGGACTACACTCCTTAGTGTTATTTACCTCTTCTTTCTCTCTTTCTCTATCCTCCTGTATTACCTTCGCTCTCACTTCTTCATTTAAAGTCCTCTCCCTATTTTTTTCTATTTTCAAGACATCATGGTATCTGGCCTTTGACTTACTGCAGCAAACTCTTGAGTGCAGAAGAAGAATGTCTCAATTTTCATTTAGATACTCTCAATGAGCTAAATCAAGAAACCAATGAAGGAGAAGAATGATGTGTGTGTGTGTGTGTGTGTGTGTGTGTGTGTGTGTGTGTGTGTGTGTGTGCGCACGCACACATATGTTAAAGAAAAATTGCTTGTAATGGTCTGAGTGCCCCATTTGGTGTAAGGGCACATATTAGAAACCTCTCATATTATGTTCCTTCTCACCAACATTAAAATTTTCTTAGCGTGCTATAATAGTCCATTCACTCTCCTCCTACAACACCCTGGAGCTATCACCTGAAAGAAGGAAATAAATGACTTATGCCTTGAAACTGAATGATGTACTTTTTTGAGTTCCCCATAAAAAGGTGTTTTTTCACATCGTAACTTGTTACAACTGGCTACGCTGCATTTTGTTTTGACCAAAAAAAAATTTTTAGTTTTTTTTGGTTTGTTTTGTTTTTGCTGTTTTTATCTTATTATTACAGGAATATATTTTCTTGTATAATACCAAATAAGACACAGATAATGAAATGAATTTTGCCTTACGTTATGCTCTTTTCATAATGTGCATGTCCAGATCCTGATCTCCAGCTATAGATACAAGTGATACATGAGAAAACACAATTTTCCCAGAGTCATGAGAATCACTTTGTTTCCACTGTTTTGTACCCACTGAAAAAATCAACATATTCAACAAGATTTACATCCTTAACTGACTGTATACTCTGCTGGTTCATGTAGATAATTCATAAATGCACACATGTGAAAAGTTCTAGCCAGAAAATGTGTAATTATGGGAAGTGACAAGATCTTGTGACAATGTAAGGGGAAGGTTAGGAAAGACTTCGCAGAAGTATTTCTTGCACTGAGATCTACGTGCAAGAAAGAGACAAGCTGAAGTCTGGAGGGAAATAAGCAAGGAGAAAGAAGTCGTTGTGGCCTGCTGAAAGTGGAGGAAACAAATGCACAATGCTAAAGGACAAGTAGAAAGCCTGTACAGCTGGAGTGGTCAGCGACCGGATTATAGGGTCATAGAGGTCAGAGAGGCAGGCCAGAAGGCCTCTACTGCCTCCTGCTTGCAGACGATTTTGGTTCATGAAGCCTTCTTTTCTCTTTTGTTAATCTTTCACTCAAATGTTTGGAAGTGAGAGATAACATGTGAATAATGCAAAGGCTCATAGGCGAGTCTCATCAATGCTACTTAAACAATATAGTGCTATTTTTCCATAGTGTTATAATAGACATAGACCAGTCCAGATCGGAGTCCATACTCACACTGTCATACTGTTATCTTCAAAGACAGGGTGTACAAAATGTACACTTGAGTGGGTTTTGTCTACATGTAGGTCCACCATCTGCAGAAGGGGGCCAACAGCAGTAGCCTATCAGCCTCAGCGAAGAGTTGCACAGCATCAAGCTGCAGCATAGCGATAAACACATTAAAACCTGCTTTTCTGAGATAGCCTCCTTTTAATCTTTTTATGCTTTCCTCACTTACACAGCAGCTGAGAGAAGTGCTTTCCTAGAAATCCAGCATTCTGCTCATGGCTGTAAATGAATCCTCGATTCATTTTCAAGACATAAATCATCTCTCTTTACCTTTTTCTATGTGCCATCATGATACTAATGGATGAAAGGTCACCAATTTCCAGGATGTTTATAGTCACCATGGTTAATTTTCTCAACTGGTCAGAAAATGTCAAGCTTATAAGTAGCATTATTCACTTCATTAGCTAATGTAGCATAATTTGATGTTTGGTGATCTAATAAAATGGAACATTGAAGAATGCCTTGGAATAAGACCAAAAATATTTCTCAAATTACCTCCATTGCATCAGCTGATTAACTTTTCTCAGAAAATAACCCCATATGACTCTATGCCAAGTAACTTTGCAAACAGCCCCGAGTTATGCTAAAAAAAAAAAAAAAAACTCAGTACTGTTATGTAATCATTCTAATAGAAAACATTTATTAAGCATTTAATATGTGTGGTATATTTTATAAGCATTTTAAATAAATCACCTCTTCGAGTACTCTTAGGCATTCTCAGGAGAAGGGACTACACTTCTTACTTTGCAAATGAGGAAATGGATGCTTCAACCTCTGGGGAAGGTCACCATGCCTATGAGCACTCAGTGATTGAGGTTTTAAGGTAAAATATGGAAACTCACCTTCCTTACCTTTAATGTCTTGAAATCAAGGGGAAGGTCATTCGAGGTCTAAGTAGCAGTAAAAGAGCATGCTATCACATTCAGAGTTGCATCAAGCTTGACACAGCATGTATTTTTTTATCTTTTCATAAAAGTTTATCAGCTAGGTGAAGACCAAGAAAAGAAAGATGTCATTGTCTCAAGGCACTCCGTATCAGGGCTCTCCGTGACCTAGTCTATGGCTATCTCTTATATTCCATTTTCTGATACCTTATTTTTCCTGTCTTGGTCCCATCCCAGGGTTTGAGAGTCCTAGCACACCCTGGATACTCAAGAAAAGCAATATTCAATATGTTGTTAAACCCTACAGTTGGAAAAAGTAAAGTGTGAGTGTGTCCATAATCTTTGAACTAAGATAGTTTTCAGAATTTTTTATTTATGTTTTTATTTAATTTTTTCATACAATGTGTTGTGATCTTAGATCATATTCTTACAAATGTAATTATTCGTCTCCATGATTAGTTCATACAGAGCACAGAAATTAATACAAAGGCACAAAAAAAGGATGTAATGTTTCCTTAGTTCCAGAAGAAGAGATTGCCACTTGATGCTCTTAACGAAAATGTACTCTTGGCATAACACGAAAGCAATAAAAGTGACAGCGCTGATTTAGAATCACAAAGAAACATGCCACAGGTGAGATGTCTTCAGCTTAGTATCATATAACTCAGAACAACTCAAGAAAAGTCAAATACCCTTTTACTGCTTTTACATACGATCTCCAAAATATCCTCAAGGGGAAAAATCATCACCCCAATATCATAATTCTCGGGAGAAAATGTCACCAAACATGAAATGGGACCGATGTTAGAGTATAGAGCATTTTAATGATTCGTTAATACTGCAGCAACATTTGTCCCATTTTTCACTAATTATTCTCTTTTCCTGCTGATAAAATGCTAAGCCCTAAGCTGTTGAAGAATAATTTTGTCTTTTTTTTTTTATAACTCAGCATTATTTATAGCCCAATAAATCTAATACCCTAAAGCCGATGCTGAAGTGATTCTTCCAAGCACCACAGAGATTCATATTTTCATTTTCCTGTTCTTTGGGCAGAGGATGTTCATTTCTAGTGCCCAGACACAGCAAACCTCACTTGATGAGACAAAAAACTGGGTGGCTACGACTGAATGAGGTTATGACGAATATATTAAATCTTAGAAAATCAATAGAAAAAAATAAGCATGCTTGTTATTAGACCTAGGGTATTCCAGTCTTAAAAAGAAAAGTGGGAATGTCCACAAACAGACAAGAAAAAATAGTGAAAGGAGGCCACCTGTGTGGTGATGTAGTGGGCTGAGATGCCCATTCCAGCCAGCTCTGCCACTCAACAAGGGCAGCGCATGAGGAGTGTAGGTGAGGCAATCAATCCAGATTTATCGTCTTAGTAGAATGATAACTATTTACTTTTGAAAACATGTTTAGTAATACATTAAACAATGACCATTGTCATTAAAATGTCTGTAGGATAAAATATGAAATGTCTGCTCTAGAAAGCAGTTTCTGCATGGCTCACAGTGTATCAGTCCATTTTGGCTGGGACCCCAGAGAGTGAGCTGGATGGGATTTCACAAGTGATTTTTCCTCTAAGCTTTGGCTTCTATTTTGTTTGTTTGTTTTACTTTACAATGGGGATAGTCTAAGGGCATCTTTGTTACATAATGAAGTTGCCTCTTCTCTCTCTCTCCTGCTGCCTTTACTCTGGAGCTGAGCTCTGCAAGATTAGCAGACTGACTTGTTTCTGGCTTTTAGATGGATGCAGGCAAGAGAGGCACCAATGAAAGACTGTGGTGATATGTGAGAGAAACATGTTTCTTCCTTGCTTTGCCTGTAATTCTCCCTCCATCCAAAGCTTCAATAAAAAGGACCTCATTTACGGCTCTGGCTACTTGTTCTAGATTTGGTAGCGACTCCTTTTATTTCTTGTTGGGTCTAAAGATGGTGGCAACTGATTAAATTTGTTCTCACCAGTTAGAGTGCTTCACCATCTCTGACAATTTCTCTCAATTATTTGCTCAAAACTCTTAAACCACCCTATGTGAATGCCACATTATCTTCCTGCTGAGATCACAGAAGGTATAACAGGAAAGAGCTTGTGGAAACAGAGCCTAGGTTGGAATTCTTAGAGTAAGTCTCTTATATATTTTCGAAGAGCACAGATACATTGATCTTATAGGAGGTAAATGGATCAGTAGTATTCCAGGAGATAGGCTAGAACTATTTTCATCCAAGCAGCTATCACTAGAGATTGGCTAGAATGAAGAACAAGCAGAAAGCAAAAACATAAGGGATCAAGTGGTTAGGATTCATGGTAACAATACTATAAACAATATAAATATAAATACAATAACTCATCTGAATGAATTTTCTTAGAAGAAAGACAGATTTAAGTCTTTACTTCCTAGTTCAACAATAATGATAATTTTATGTTGGCCTTTTTTGTTTTTCCCATTGTAGTCATGAGGCTGATATGTCTGTGATAGAACTCACAGCCAGGTTAAAAATGATTCCCACAAATAGGACATCTTTTTCACACCCTCCTCTTGTGGCTCAGGGATTATCCCTAGGAGGGGCAGAAAACTATAAGCATAGAGTTTTTGTAGGGTGATAAACAGTACCTTGTAGATGTTACAGAACTGATACACTCAACTCACAACATCTGTGTTTTCTTGCATGAGACATACACAAGAACACGCCAGTCAACATTCCAGCATGGAGGTGGGAGGGATTCATGAGCCTGCACCTATGGACATTTGATGACATCTAGGGATATTAGGGGTCAGTTTCCTTTAAGGACTTGGTCCCTAGTAGCTCTACCATACATCAGTGGATAGCCTTACACCCATGAATAATTGGTCAGCATAAGTTGGACTATGTAGATTATAAAAAAAAGTGAATACACAAATTTGAGAGGAAGCAAGGGTGAATATGGAAAGAATTAAGAAAAGAGTAGTGGAGACTAAGATTAATATATATTGTATAAATGTATGAACTTCTCAAAGAATTAATAAGAATAACTTGGCCTCATCAGATTATTTATATCTTGATACTAATGGAGCAGTAAAACTATAATACAGGAAAAGGTTAAGGATAAAACACAAATGAGGCTAAGAATTCTATATCTCCAACTCTCCTGAACAGATGTAGCCATTCTGAACACAAAGCCAATAAAAGTTAAATCTTAGCATTGCTCAGGCAGTGAGTTACAAGGTCTAGTTTTTAAGAAAATTGTCCATTGACTTTAGAAAATTACTGATTCTTTTTTTTTTTTGGAGAAAGGAGTTAGAAGAACATACATGAAAGCAGACACTAATAGTATTAGTTTGTGAAAATCTAACTACAGTGCCAAGTAAATTGATTGAGGTATATTTACTTTACTGGGAATAGAATCAATAGTCTTTTTGGTTGGCTAGTTAAACCAAGATTTGGTAATGATCTAGAGCCTATTGGTTGGCTTTGTATAAATGTGAGAACTTCCCTGGAATGGTAAAATGGGTTCCACATAAGTCGCCTACCAGGGCATATCTTACCAACACAATCACAGGAGGATACAGAAGACTTCCTTTACCAAAACCGTTAAAATGTACCTGTGAAAGTCCCTAGCTTCTTTTGATATATGCTGGCTGTCCTACTGGACTAGGCATGACAGCAGATGTTATGAAGGAGGTTATTTTCCTATCTTCAGTGCTAAAATAGGATCCTGCAATATTAAGTCCATCATACTGAGAATAATGGTATCATATTACCTCACAAGGCATACAAATTTGTTCAGCCAAGCTGCAGACCTAAGATACACGGGCAATAGGTGGCAAAATAGAATGCTACAATTACAAACCAAGACACCATAGCCAGTTACAGAACTGAGGATGACAGTATCTATATTTGTTCATAAATAGATTTTCTTCATTCTGCTTCATAGAAAGACGGTGGTGGTCACTGTCCTCTAAAGGACATACATCTGATTGAGTGGCCCTCTACTGTGTTTAGATTCTAATGACTGATTTATCTTTGGAATCTCAAGGATCTAATGGTGGTAGTGTCTTTTATGTTTTTCATTACTATCCCTCAATGGGTTTTCTCAATATTACCCTGTAACTTTGTAAAATGTCTCTCTTACAAAATCTTTATTTCTCCCACTTTAGTGTAATGTTTCATTATGGGACCTTGACAATTATACTGTCTCATTATGTTATTGGGAAGAGGAATGATTAGTAAGGACTAAGACTTCAGAATGGTGTGCAGTACCATTGGGTACTGCTATCAAAAATGCTTGGTTATGGAGCTGGAGAGATTGTTCATCAACTAAGAGCACTGGCTGTTCTTTCATAGGCCCTGAGTTTAATTCCCAGCAATGACATGGTGGCTCACAATCATCTATAATGGGGTCTGATGCCCTTTTCTGACATACAAGTATACATGCAGATATAGCACTCATAAACATAAATAAATTAATCTTTAATTAAGTTTTTTTAATTTAATTTATTTTTCTTCTTTCATATAATGCATATCAACACCCCTTCTACCCTCCCTCCATTCCTCCCAGCTCCCCAAGCCTTTCCTTTCCTCCTATTTTATACCCTCCCCAACCCCATCCACTTCTCCCCATAGAAGAGAGAAGTTCTCCCAGGGTTACTGCTCAAACGGGGCACACAAAAATGGGACAAGTACAGGCACTAGACCTTACACCGAGGGTGAACTAGACAACGCAGCTGAAGGAAATGGGCCCCGAGGGCAGGCAAATGCATCTGAGAACCTCCACATACACTGTAGCCTATAGGTTCTCTGCAAGAACACCAAGCCAGACAATCACATGACATATATAGGATACCCTGAAGATTCTTTGTACTTCAGCCTCTGAAGGATCCCAGTGCGGGTCTATTGATTCTGTGGGGCTTAATCACCTGATGTCCCTGAACCTTCTGGTCCCTGAAATGCTACCTCCAAATCTTCCGCAAGTTTTCTGGAGCTCTGCATGGTGTTGGCTCTGGGCCTCTGCACTTGCTCCCATCAGCTGCTGGCAGAAGCCTCACTGATTGAACCTGGCTAGGTACTTATTTCTGAGTAGAACAGGAACATTAGAAATCATCTCCTGGCTATCCAGTCTCTAATTCATGGCCTACCCTGAAGAGTCATGCACAGGTTCTCTCCTTTGGCATGGGGTTCTGCCCTTCCATTGTCCCAGAGGGTCCTATAGGGAGGATGGGTTATAGGTTGAAGATTTTGTGGTTGGGGTGGTATCCCAGTCCCTCCACTGAGACCCTTGCTGGTTACAAGAGATGGACTGTTCAGGGTTCCCATCACCCATTCCTAGAAGTCCTCACTTAGGTCTCCATCACAGATTTCAGTCAGTTTCCACTGCCCCCCCCATCTCCAGATTCTCCCCCCATTAATTCCTCCAATTCTGGTTGTCTTTCCATATATTCTTTGTTCTATCCCTCTCCCCACACCTTGTTTCTTCTCTTCCCATTTCTATCCTCCCCCAGCCCACCTGTACCATCTGTTCCATTTCCCCTTTTCCAGGGAGATCCCTCTGTCCCCACTGAGGCCCTTAGTGTTGCCTAGTCTCTCTGGGTCTGTGGATTGCAGCACCCTTTTCCTTTGTTTAACAGTTAATAACTACATTTAAATGAGTACATGCCGAATTTATCTTTCTAGGACTGAGTTACCTCACTCAGAATGATTTTTTCTAGTTGTATTCATTTGCCTCCAAAATCCATATAGTCATTTGTAGCTGTTCAGCTACATTGGAAGCTTACCAAGAGAGACATGGAAGCATTATCATAGGTGCAAACCCTGCCAGAGCTCAGCAGAACAAACCACTATCATGGCAAGTGCCATGTGGCAAGTGCTCAGTGGAATCCTGAGCGTCCCGGTTCAGGTGTTTTTATCTGTCCAGAACTTCTCAGATGTTCTACTGATATCATGTGCATATCATTAACAATCAATCACCCCCCATTTAAATACAACACTTGCAGAAAATAAAAAATGCCAACATCTAGGCAGCTCCTCACCCAACAGTACATAAAACAATTATACATAATAAAAACTAAACTCCTAAAATAGTCATTTTTTAACAGCTGAGTAATACTCCATTGTGTAAATGTATCACAATTTCTTAATCCATTCTTCAGTTGAAGGATATCTAGGCTGTTTCCAATTTCTGGCTATTATGAATAAAGCTGTTATGAACATAGTAGAGCAAGTGTCCTTCTGGTATACACCCAGGAGAGGAATGACTGGGTCTGGAGATAGGTCTATTTCCAATTTCCTGAAGAGTCCCCATATTGATTTCCATAGTAGCTGTGCAAGTTTTCATTACCACCATCAACAAAGGACTGTTTCCCTTGTTCCACAATCTCGCCAGCCTTAGTTGTTATTTGTGTTGTTGATCTTAGCCATTCTGACAGGTGAAAGATGGAATCTCAACGGTAGTTTTGATTTGCATTTCCCTGATAGCTAAGGATGTTGGACATTTCTTTAAGTGTTTTTTCAGCTATTTCAGAATCTTCTTTTGAGAAGTCTTTATTTAGATCTGTACCCCATTTTTTATTGGATTATTTGTGTTTTTGATGTCTAGTTTCTGATTTATATATTTTGGATATTAGCACTCTATCAGAAGTAGAGTTGTTGAAAATCTGATTCTACAGGCTGCTGTTTTGTCTTATTGAGTGTCTTTTGCCTTACAGAAGCTTTTCACTTTCATGAAGTCCCATTTGTTAATTGTTGATCTTAGTGCCTGTGCTATTGGTATTTTGTTCATAAAGTTGTCTCCTGTGTCAATGCATTCAAGACTATTCCCAACTTCTCTTCTATAAGGTTCAGTGTATCTAGTTTTATGTTGAAGTCTTTGACCCATTTGGACTTGAGTTTTGTGCAGGGTGACAAATATGGGTCTATTTGCATTATTCTACATACAGACATCCTGTTTCACCAGCACCATTTGTTGAAGATGCTGTTTTCCAGTGTGTATTTCTGGCTTCTTTATTGAAGATCAGGTGTCCATAAGTTTGTGGATTTATGTCTGGATCTTCTATTTGGTTCCATTGATCAACATGCCTGTTTTTATGCCAATACCATGTGGTTTTTATTACTATAGCTCTTTAGTACAATTTGATATAAGGAATGGTGATAACTCTAGAAGTTCTTTTATTTTTCAGGATAATTTTAGCTCCCTTGGGTTTTTTTATTTTTCCATATGAAATTAAGTATTCTTCTTTCAAGGTCTGCAAAGGATTGTGTTTGTATTTTGATAAGGATTGCATTGAATTTGTAGATTGCTTTTGATAAGATGACCATTTTTACTCTGTTAATTCTACCAATCCAGGAGCATGGGAGATGTTTCCATCTTCTGAGGTCTTTTTCAATTTCTATCTTCAAAGACTTAAAGTTTTTGTCAAACAAGTCTCATTTGCTTGGTTAGAGTCACTCCAAAATATTTTGTGTTGTTTGTTGCTATTGTGAAGGGTATTGTTTCCCTATTTCTTTCTCAGTCCATTTGTCTTTTGTATATAGGAGCCCTATGGATTATTTTTTTAGTTGATCCTGTAACCAGCTACTTCACTGAGGTTGATCTTGTACCAGCCACTTCACTGAGGTTATCAGCTGTAGGAGTTGCTTTGTAGATTTTTTGGGGGGTTGCTTATATACATTATCATATCATCTGCAAATAAGAATCTGTTGACTTCTTCCTTTCCAATCTGTATCCCCTTGATTTCCTTCTGTTTTCTTATTGTTCTAAGTAAAAGTTCAAGTACTATATTAAATATGTATGTATAAAGAGGACATCCTTAGTTTGTTCCTGATTTTAGTGGAATTGCTTTGAGCATCTCTCCGTTTATTTGATGTTGGCAATAGGCTTGCTATAAATTGCCTTTATTCATGTTTAGGTATGTCCATTGTATCCCTTCTCTCCCCAATACTTTTATCATGAAGGGATGTTGGATTTTGTCAAAAGCTTTCATATGTTGAATCATTCCTGAATCTCTGTGGTAAAGACTACTTGATCATGGTGAATGATCTTTTTGATGTATTCTTGGATTCTGTTTGCTAGTATTGAATATTTTTACATCTATATTCATGACAGAAATCACTCTGTAATTCTCTTTGTTGAATCTTCATCTAGTCTGGGTATCAGGGTGACTGTTGCCTCACAGAACGAGTTTGGCAGTTTTCCTTCTGCATCAGTTTTGTGGAATAATTTGAGGAGTATTGTTGTTAACTCAACTTTGAATGTCTGGTAAAACCATCTGGCTCTGGGTGTTTGGTTGGTTGGTAGGTTGGGAGACTTTTAATGACTTCTTATATTTCCTTGGGGGATATAGGTTGGTTTAAATTGTTTATCTGATCTTGATTTAATATTGGTAGGTGATATTTCTCAAGAAAATTATCCATTTCTTTTAGATTTTCCAATTTTGAGGACTATAGGTTTTTAAAGAATGACCTGATGATTCTTTGAATTTCCTTAGTGCCTGTGACTATATCCCCCTTTTTGTTTCTGATTTTGTTTATTTGGATATTCTCTCTCTGTCTTTTAATTAGTTTGTGTAAGAGTTTGTCTATCATGTTGATTTTCTCAAAGAACCAACTCTTTGTTTCATTGATTGTTTTTTATTGTTCTCTTGGTTTCTATTTTATTGATTTCAGCCCTCAGTTTGATTATTTCTTGCCATCTACTTCTCTTGGGTGTATTTGCTTCTTTTTGTTCTAGGGCTTTCAAATGTGCTGTAATTAATTTGCTAATATGTAATCTCTCTGGGTTTTGTTTTTTGTTTTTTTTTAGTAGACATTTCGTACTATTAATTTTTCTGTTCATATAGCTTTCATTGTGTCCCATAAGTTTGGGTATGTTGTAGGTTCATTTTCATTGAATTCAAGAAAGCTTTTAATTTCTTTTTTTTTTTTTATTTATGTCCTGACCCAGTCATTACTATTCAGTAAATAGTTATTCAAGTTCCATGAATTTATGGGCCTTCTGTTGTTACTGTTGTTGAAATGCAGCTTTAATCTGTGGTGGTCTGATAAGATGCAGGGGGTAATTTCAATTTTCTTATGTTTACTGAGACTTACTTTGTGTCCAAGTATGTAGTCAATTTTGGCGAAGGTGCCATGAAATAGTGAGAAAAAGGTATATTCTTTTCTGTGAGGGTGAAATGTTCTGTAGATATCTGTTAGGTCCATTTAGTTTATAACATCTGTTAGCTCAAGCATTTCTCTGTTTAGTTTTTGTCTGGATGACCTGTCAGTTGGTTAGAGTGTGGTATTGAAGTCTTCCATTATCAATGTGTGTGAGTCAGTGTGTATTTTAAACTTTAGCAATGCTTCTTTTACGAATGTGCAAGCTCTTGTGTTGGGGGCACAGTTGTTAAGAATTTGAATGTCCTCTTGGTGGATTTTTTTCCTTTAATGAGTATGTAGCGTTCTTCTCTGTCTCTTTTGATTAATTTTGTTTGGAAGTCTATTTTGTTAGATAATAGAGTGCCTACACCTGCTTGCTTCTTGGGTCCATTTGCTTGGAAAAAAAATTTCCCAACCCTTTACTCTGAGGTAATATTTATCTTTGATGTTAAGGTATGTTTTTGTATGTAGCAGAAGGATGAATCCTGTTTTTTAATCCATTGTATCTCTTTTTTATTGGGGCATTGACTTCATTGATATTGAGAGATATCAAAGACCAATGATTATTAGATCCTGTTATGTTGGAGTTGTTGGTTTTGATTTGAGTGTGCGTGTGTGTGTGTGTGTGTTTGTGTTTGTGTAAGTATATCTTTTCTGTTGGTTTTGATGGCATGTGGTTATATATTTCCTGTGTTTTCCATGTGTGTATTTAAGCTCCTTGAATTGGAGTTTTCCTTCTACTATCCTTTGTAGGGCAGGATTTATAGATACTGTTTGAATTTGGATTTGTCATGGAATATTTTGTTTTCTTCATCTATGGTGATCAAAAGTTTTGCTGGATATAGATGTTTGGGATGGCATCTGTGTTCACTTAGAGTCTGTAGCACATCAATCCATCCCCTTTGGCTTTTAGAGTCTCCTTTGAGAAGTCGGGTATAATTCTAATTGGTTTGCCTTTATATGTTACTTGATATTTTCCTCTTGCAGCTTTTAGTATTCCTTCTTTATTTTGTATGTTTAGTGTTTTGATTATTATGTGGCAAGGAGATTTTTTGTTCTAGTCTATTCTATTTGGTGTTCTGTCTGATTCTTGTACTTTTATAGTGGTCTCCTGCTTTAGGTTTAGAAAATTTTCATCTATGATTTTATTGAAAATATTTTCTGGGTTTTTTGAGCTGGAATTCTTCTTCTACTCCTATTATTTTTAGGTTTGTTCTTTTTATGGTGTCTCAGATTTCCTGGACATTTTGTATCAGTAGTTTATTTTTTTGCAGGGGCGGGGCAGAGATTTGATGTTTTCTTTTACTGATGTGTCTATTTCTTCCACAGTATCCTCAACTCCTGAGATTCTTTCTTACATTTCTTGTATTCTATTGCTATAGCTTTCCTCTGTAGTTCCTGTTTGCTTTTCTAGCTTATTCATTTCCAGAATTCCCTCAGCTTGTGTTTTCTTTATGGCTTCTATTTCCATTTTCAGGTCTTGAACGGTTTTGTTCATTTCCTTCATTGTTTGCTTGCTTGTTCTTGAGTTTATTTAAGGGATTTATTCATTTCTTCTAATTGCTTGTGTTTTCCTGGGTTTCTTTAATGAGATTACTCTCATTTGTTTGCCTTTTCACCTATTTCTTTGAGAGATTTATGCATTTCTTCTCTAAAGGCCTCTATTATCTTTATAAAGTTGGTTTTAAGTTCTTTTTCTTGTGCTCCAGCTGTATCAGAGTGTTCAGGGCTTGTTGTAGTATGGTAGTTAGGTTCTGGAGGTGACTGATAGCCCTGATTGCTGTTAGTCATGTTCCTACATTGGAATTTAGGCATCTTAGTTTGGAGTGATTAGAGCTTTACATGCTAAAGTCCTAGGTTTGTCTTTAATGGATGAGTGTTTTGTTTCTTGGTTTCTTTATCTTCTCTCGTCTTCTGTGTTTTGTAGCTTCTTGTTGAACAGGTGGTCTCTGCACAAGGTTGGTGCTGGAGTTCTGGTGGCTGCCATTGCCTTTGATCCAATAGGGAGTCCCCTTCTGAGTTAGGAGCTGGGTCTTAGAAAGTTTTCTTCTAGATGGTTTGTGTGACCTGATCTGGAGCTGAGTCTGCCTGCCTTGTCTCCTGGTTAGGTTGTGTGGTCAGTGCTATGGCAGAGGCTGTGTGCCCAAGTTGGTTTCTGGGCTGTTCTCCTGAAGCTGCCTTGCTCTCCCTAAACCAAGGCAGGGGCTGTCTGCCTTGATTGGTGTCTGGGACTCTGAACCAGTGGCCAGAAGGGGTGGAGTGAGAAGATGGAGATGATTTGGGGCTTGGGGCTGGGCTGAGCAGGTGTAGTAGGAGAGGTCAGTGTGTAGGACTTCTACCTGATCTCCTGAAGCTGGCTTGCTCTGCTTGTGCCAGGGCAGGGGCTGCTATGCCAGTTGGTCCCTGGAAGTGGTGAGGTGGCCAATAAATGAATCTTTAGCTGGGTGATAGTGGTACACACCTTTAATTCTAGCACTCAGGAGGCAGAGACGGGTAGATCTCTATGAGTTCAAAGCCCAGTCAGGCTTCAGAGTGAGTTCTAGGACAGCCATGGTTACAACTCCTCTCCCCCAAAAAAAGCATCACTTTAAAAGTCAGTAGATCATTTTATGAAGAGGTCTCACAGCAGCACAGGATTAATGAAGCATCCAGCAAAAAGGAACTCTTAACACACAGTTGTTAGTACAATAGTATTTCTTACTTTTTAAAAGAATCTGCTTACTCAGTCATTGATGTATTTAATCTCGTTCCCAGAAAAACCTCCATTTGATTGTTTCACATTTTCTTTACCTTTTAAAAATAGTCTTTTTTTTTCAATCTAGATAATTAAAACAAGGGACTTTACAAGGAATTCTGTTGTTTCAGCTTTGCTACTGTCTTCCTTGGGCTTCCCATCACAGGGAAAGCTACATAGGAGCCACCTGACTTTCACATGACATGTCTAACATTTAAAATTCACAAGCACAGTTAAATCTTGTACCATAAAATTTATAGCCCCAACAGTAATCACACAATGTGTCTGTGGCTTTCTTGGGTAATCATCTAAGATCTGTAATCTAGACCAATATCAAAAACAACAGCAAGCTGAGTAGAAAGTTGTACAGATAGTAAGAAGATGACATGAGAAAGGAGTTTCAAGATATCGTCAAAGGTTGTGAACTAGTTTGTGGCTGTTTTATGAGGACAGGATCTCTTTACAACACTAAGTGCAGGGACTACTCAAAAGAACCATCCGTAAATAGACCACACATTTCTTATCATCTGATTTAGTTACTAATATTAAACAGGAAACTAGAAGAGAGGAGACATGATCTCAGATAGATTAAAAGTAACTCTTGTATCTGAGAACCAGAAGTATTTACATAAGGTGTCATATTTGAACTTGTAGTGAAAGGTTTGTTAACAATCTAGGGCCTGGCAATGATTCCTCCTTTGAGCCTAAGTTGGAAACTTTCTTTGCTACCATAAGGCAATTAGATACATGTTGGTTGGATTTTGATGATCAAAGCAGGTTGATGACTTGTCAGCTTCTGTTTGGACCTAGTAAAGATGCTTTCTTTCTTTACTGACTTACATTTTCCTGGATGTCTTTGGTCAGGCTACTGTTACCTCCATCTTCCTACACAACTCAAAGGATCTCAGAGCAGTTGGCCTGCTTCTGTGGTTTTCCATTATGTTCTCTTCCCTGGGAATAAGATCTGAAAGTCATCTGGAATGTCCCTAAAAGCATGTGTCCTGTTATATAATGGCTTCTTGCCATTATACAGGGAAATAGAGAATGCACTAGAAAAAGATGCAGAATCCCAGCACTAGCTTCCTTTCCAAGATTATAAACCCATGTGGTATCTGACAATTTGTCTTAGCTGCTGAAAAGCAAGGAATCTTAAAATCAGAGGTAACTATTTTTAAAGTCACAAAGTGTAGTACTGATTACTAGGAACAGGGGAATGTGTGCAGAATGAGGGGTCTGGGACAAGAGCAGAAGAAATGTGGCCAGATATATGTGGATAGAACAAGTTGAGTTCCATTAATAATGCTGATTTAAAATCAATAAGAACCCAAAATTTTAAGAAATGTTTTACACAGCTAGAACAGTAACTGATTTTTCTATATCAAAACAGGATTTTTTTCTTTTAATTTTGGTTTAACTCCCATTAGAAAACATAAAAAGAGGGGGAAATGTCGTTTTCATGAAGAAAAAAAATGGAGTCCTTATTAGGATACAGGGACTACTATACTGTCAGTCAAGATTACCCAGCAAAGCATTCTGTATAGGGTGGGGGTTTAGTGAGTACATGCAGAGAAAGAAAGAGGCGGGTTGAAGATTTTGGAAGACAGTCCTCCAGTCAGGTTATCTACTGACTCCAAAAATGCTGACTTTGAAGGATCCCAAGGCTTTCCTCAGGAAAGCATAGCTCCTCCAGACACTTTCTCATTTTGCCTTTAGCCCACAGGGAAACCAGCAGCAGACAACAAAGGTCAATCATTGTTGTCCATAATTTTTCTAAAATCAACTGTGTTCCCTGCATTCTCTCTAGGATTTCATCAGGAGGCACTTTGACTACCGGTTATTATCTATCCAGAAAGTGGGGAGGAGGGGTCCTTAGGCAAATAAATTTATCTTATTGGTGCTTCTGATAGCAGACCCTCCCCCAGTTTTTTACCTTCCCTCTCTTCTCTTCTTTTTTGGGGGCAACAAATCCGCACCCTGGTGATTCATTTCTTTTCCTTTCTCTTTTCCTATATTTGTAGCAAAATATTTCATCTTGTGATATAATAGTTCAATTATTCTTTCAAGGAAAAGCTGCATCTAATCTCTATTTTCTTCTTTTCTCATAATTGGATAATTGCACATTTAACAGCTTCATTAGTTAATTGTGCATGTGAGAAAAAAAACTCCTTTAATATTTAAAGACACCACTTTATTTAGCTGTTGGCAAAAGGGATTAATGTTTTGGTTTAGAGGATTTGTGAGTAGGTTACTTCACAGCTTCCATAACCTATCAATGGCACCTGGGGTAAAACATGAATCTAACTTTTACTTTTAATGACAGAATTAATTTATTTACAGATTGGGGAAATCTACGAAAAAAATGATTAGAGCATATCTCTTAAAACCATAGCAGAGAACACTGGCATAGGGGCATCAGACACCATGCTTATTCAACTGCTTGGGCAGATTAGCCACAGCCTTTGTGGAAACAGAAGGAAGTGCAAAGACTTTAGGGCTTTCCCAGGGAAAACCATAGACCTTGCTTAGGTCATGTGAGAGGGTCCCTCATTAAAGTTCATGATTCAGAAGTGAATTCACTGTTAGCTGTCCCTCCCTGTATTCCCTCCTTTATCCTTACACATTCCCATTTAATCCTCCTATTCTATTTCCCCTTCAGGCTGAGAGTACAGCTCAGAAGAGGAGCACTTGCTTGCAATAGTATGCTGCTGTGGCGGCTCAGCAAGGAAGACATGGAGGATTATTTCATACATGCAAGCCCTGCCAGACCTCAGCAGAGGAAACCACTATTGTGGCCAGAACCATACTGGACAGTGGGACCCTGAGCATCCCAGCTCAGGTATTTTTATGGATACGAAACTCCTTAGGTGTTCTACTGATACCATGTGTAGATCATGAACAAACAAACATTCCCCCACATAAATCCAGCACCTGTAGAAAATACAAAATGCCAAGACCCAGGGAGCTCCTCACCCAAGAGTGCACAAAACAATTATTTTATACATAACTAAAAATAAACTTCCACAACACTTGCCTAGCGTGTACAAGGCTGACCTCAAGCTACAGCAGTGACCACACAGTAAATTCTTTAGCCAATATTTACAGCTTTCTACTGGGCATATCCTCTCTGAAAAGCTTTCTTCGTGAAAACTTTGAAAACTGAAAAATGTTTTCTGCTCTTCACCTGGTCACTGACTGAAGAAATGATGGAGACAAAGAAGGAAAGCATCACTCAACCACGGTGGGAATAGCTAAATACAGAAAGGGCTTAGCAAAAATGTATTTCTCTTATTAAAAATAAGTACCATGGCATTCTGATGTAGCCTGTAGGACTGCTTTTATAGTCCCTGTGTATCTGTTAAAACATGCCCTATCTCTGTTCTACATTCTATTCAGAAACAATGAAGATGAATGGATCAATTGCTGAATCTCCAAATACAATAAAGGAAACTCAGTTTCCCCTAAAGCACAGTCAAAAGAACAGAATTTTTTTTAATACTTTACCAATTTCATTTCTGTTGCTGTGATAAACTATCCTGTCAACAAGCAACTTGAAGAAGGATGGGTTTATTTTACCTTGTACTTTCAGATTGAAGCCCATTATTTCTAGGAACTCAAGGCAGAAACTTAAAGGAACTAGATATATCCACAGTCAAGAGTAGAGGGAGGATAAAAGCATGGATCCCTGCTTCCTTGCTTGCTTTTGTTGATTTTTTTACTCTTAAACATTTCAAG
Organism: Cricetomys ansorgei; assembly: GCA_026225945.1. Taxonomy (NCBI): domain Eukaryota; kingdom Metazoa; phylum Chordata; class Mammalia; order Rodentia; family Nesomyidae; genus Cricetomys; species Cricetomys ansorgei. The sequence goes on from JAMJFZ010000242.1 coordinate 19,120,182, forward strand.
ACCCAGCCTAGGGAATGAAGCTTCCCACAGTGAACTGGGCCTGTTAACAATCAAGACAATTCCCTTGAGGCATAACTACACACCAAACCGACTTACATAATTCCTCAACTGAGACTATTTTCACAGGTGATTCTAGATTATGTTAATATGGCAGTTAAAACAATTTAACCCAAAACACTATTCACACATTTCCTGTGACTAACTTGTTTTTGTATCTTCAGTCCTTAGTGGGGAAATACATGGTGTGACATATGGCCAACACATGACAAAAGATAAAAGGATTGAAATCTGGACAAGAACAAAGAAATAAAAATGTCAGGAAGGAAGATGAAAGGACAGAGTGGAATGTGGTAGAAAGAGCAAAGGTGAAATGAGGATAAGTAGTGAAAATTCTGGAATGAAAGAAGTAGTTAGAACTTAGAAATCAGATGAATGTGCATTATTCTATTTTTTCTGCATCTGAAAACTAAGACTAGTAATGTTTTGTTTTTGTTTATTTGTTTTTAGTATGAGAAATAATTTACTGTCAAGCTCTCTTGCATTTGGTCCACGTCCACTTTGGTCAGGGGTGACATTTGCCTCTACTTTTCCCAATTAGTCCTTAAGTCTTAGACAAGTTGGGAAGCAAGAGAAAAAAATTCAATTTAACGGCTACAAAAAAGGATTCCAACACGGATACGTCTAATAGGGAGCGTAAGCTGTTTCAGGCAAATAAGCCTAAAATAAGCCTCAGCAGAACCTTGGTTAAGCAGTGGCTACATTTGGATCTTGGTAGACAGTCCCAAGAAAGACTAGCAGAACGTAAACACACTTTTTTATAAATTTCCCTGTCTGAACCAGTCCTCACTCCAGACTGATGGCTTTCTATATTTTCACACCATTCTAGTCCCTCTTTACTTTCCTCTCCTTGAATTAAAATCTCTTGTCATTTGCTTAGTTTAAGGAGTCTGGTGTTCTTGTCAGTTGTTTTAAAGAGAAGTATTTATTAATTTGGTTTCTGCTTTAACCAGCAAGTATTCGCACATAAGTGTCTACAATAGGAATCAGAAAATATGTGAGAGTACTGGCACGATAGTGGGCTGAGAGAAAGGAGGAAGAAATTCGCATGTTAACATTTGGAAACATTTTACTGTTTTATGTTACAAGAAGAAAGTATGTGGTAAATGCTCATTTAAAGAGAACTGTTATTCATCAGAATAAGACGGATCCAGTGTTCAGTGAATTGATAATATAATAAAGGGATGCCCAGATGAAAAAATAAGTACTTATATTATGGTCACCTGCAAAGGCAGATGGATCATTTCCCAAAGACAAGGTTTCCTTGCCAGGAATTTGACACCACACCTGCACAAGCACATATGTAGAAGTTCGTTAAGCACACAATTAAAGCCTCTGAGAATCCAGGACAGGCCTCATCAGCAGGTTCATAATGGCTTGTAAGAACAAAGAAACGTGATGGGCAAGTATCTTAGGGATTTTATTGCTGTGATTAACACCAAGATAAAAATCAACTTGGGGAGGGTGGTTTATTTCAACTTACACTCAGGTCACTTTCCATAAATGAGGGAAGTCAGGGAAGGATCATGGACGCAGAGACTGAAGCAGAAACCAAGGAGGAACACTGATTACTAGTATACTCTCCATGGATTGCTCAGTTTGCTTGCTTACAAAATTCCAGGAGTGGAACCATCTTCAGTGTGCTGAAACCTCCCACATCAAACATTATCCAGGAAAATACCCTACAGACTTACCTACAAGCCAATCTGGTGGAATTTTTTTTCTCAATTGAAGTTTCTATTCCAAGAAGACTCTGGTTTGTGTGGAGTTGACCAGCAAACACAATAAGCAGGTCAAAAAGTCAGAAGGTATCACTACCCATAATACCTCTAGGCTGAGATCCTTTGGTTCTGGAGGTGAGAATAACAATAGCATGTTGAACTAAATGTAAGAAGAGCTCAGAATGCACAGCATGGTTAGTAAACTGTGGGAACTCAACATTTATAGTAAATTGGGATTGTCAGGAGAATCACTATAGTTAATAATCTGGTTCTTAACTGATAAAGGTGAATTAAGCCCCTTGTCAAGTGCTGTAGATAGAAAGTTTGAGATGATACTGATTTTAAACTGAAGAAATCCAGCTATGGACAAAAAAAAAAAAAAAAAAAACCCAACCCAAAATGTCTATAATAGAATTGTCATTTAAAATAAGCATCAATATTAAGCTGGTGGGACAGGGTTATGTCTAAGAATATACAAAATTAAAATCTTAATCTTCTGTTTGCCCCAATAAATAAAGCTATGTACCACACTTTGAAACTCTGATGCAAGCTAAATTTTCTATAATGAAGTAAATACTAACTTGTTGGAAACATCCTTTACAAGATATACAAGAAAATCAGATGTTATGCTTTAAGATACAGTTTAATTGATAGAGTTCTTATTTAGCATGTACAACATCGTAGGTTCAATCCGCAGCACTGTATAAAAGAGGCATAGTGGTACACTCCTACAATCCCAGCATTCAGTTGGTGGAGGCAGGATGATCAGAAGTTCTTGGTCATCTTCTGGTGTATAATAAGTTCAAGGCCTGCCTGGGCTACAGGAGATCAGTCTCAAAAGGAAGAAAAATAAAATAAACAAAGTAAAGCTCCATAATGAAGATTTTTAAAGTGTATATTTTTGTTTGTCCCTATCTTTTATTAACCCAATGAAATGGTCTTTAATTTATAAACTTAGTCAACAGAAAAGCTAATTATAATTATTTTACAAAGTCCAAAAGTAGCCCCCACTGTTTTCATCTAAACTCCTAATGGGCAAAAGGATTTGTTCACCTTAAGTTCTGTTTTATCATCACTATTACAAACAAATAGAAATAGAAATTCCCAAACTAGCTTCCTCTCAAAATATGCATTCATACACACACACACACACACACACACACACACACACACACACACACACAATGTATCAAAGGTAAAAGGACTATGTGAGTAAGCAATAAAACTTAGGTGGCATAGTCTCAACATACAAAGAGTAAAAGGAAAAATAATTGATGAAGATAGCAAGTCTATAAGACACTCTAACCCAATAACATGAATTTGACAAATGTGTTTCTTAGACTGAAACAAAGGAATCCAGAAATAGACTGAAACGAAGTCCCTTTGGGCATCCAATAATTTATAAGCAAAGAGACAAAAATCAAGGGAAATAGGTGTTCATTGAACTAAACACTAATTGGTCTCAATCAGTCAAGATTTGCCTAGGGCAGTGGCAATCACTTACTCTACTGAAGAAAAAGACATTGCTTGTTGCTCTCCTCTGAATCTTTCCTTTCTGTTGTCGCACGTTCCCCTCAACTCAAACAAAAGGGAGTCCATTTATAGACAGATAATGCATTAGCTAAGATTTTTGGTTCTTAGTTGGACCATCAAATGACTGTATATAAGCAAACCACCATCTGGAGCCAATAAATAGGGCTTCTCCAGAATCTTGACCAATCCCTAGGGTCAGGTCCTCCCATACAACCCCAAACATATCCCAGCACCAGGATGCTACTTGTGGCCTCTAGAGCATGCCAGAGAACAGGCCCTAGGATATATAATTTCAGGCCAGGCTCTGGCCCCAGGGTTAGGCAAGACCTAGGTGTTCGGCATTCCATCAGTTTTATACTCCAGATCTACTTACTAAAGGTGTCCTAGGGTCCTTCCTGCCCCATAGAGTCCAAAACTGGTCTATCTCCCACAGTCTCAGGGAGTGCCCTTGAGTCAGCCCCAAGGGGCATCTAGCACACCTGTGGCATCACATACTCAGTCCCCAATCAAAAGCAAGAGTGAGTAAATGGGTAGGAATAGCAACGCACAGCTGGACTCGCTCCACTTTAAATCACACGCACAATATGAAGGTATAGAACAGGTAGTCCACAACTGCTAAAACCAAGACACAACTGGGCTCATGTATAGAAATTATAATGTGTTTAAAGGGGAAAACAGAGTGTCTTAGACGACTCTAACAAACAATTCAAAAGATGCCTGCTCCTGATTGATGTTGTGGGTTTTGATAGAAGGTTTTTGGCTGTTGGAGGGAATATTGTCAGCCCAGATAGGATATTTAATTTAAGTTATATATGTATATTTATATACTGATTTGTGTGTAGTATAGGTTTTTATTTTTAGGTAGATAGTAGCATGATTTCTTATGAAATTCTCAGACAGCCTGACTGTATTTTACCCTCTTTTTTCTGTATTTATCTCCCTCCTGCACCCTCATTAGACCTCCTCCCCATTTTTCCATTTCTCCCAATGGAAAAAGTAAAATGTATCTGAAACACGATTCCTTTCATTTTAAAAGTTAATTCTTTTCTTTGTTGAGACTATAATGACATAATTTTTTCATTGGAGTATTCTTCTCTGGGAAGGATTATTTCTCCTTCTTTCATCATTCCTTAGTTAACTATAGATCTTTGTTTATGGTTGAGGCCTTTCCCCTGTCCACTATGACATGACTATGTTTTCATCCATGTTCTGCTCACAATTGGTTATCCAATTCCAATGATCTGAAAACAAGTACATACAAGTAACATCATACAGACTGAGCAGGTTATAGTTATGTGTTGTTTAGGAATATATATGTATATGCATAAGACAATGATTAATGAAAAAAGAGGCCATGAGTTTAAAAGACAATAAGGAGGGGTATGTGGGAAGTTTCGGAGGGAGGGAGGAAAAAGGAAAGGAAAATTATATAATTTCAAAATATCTAAGAATATAAAAGAAATAATTTATAAGAAAGAAAGGAATCATACTGCAGATACATTGTACTTTAGTTTGCTTCTTATGTTATATAAATCTCTGTGTATGAATACACACTCTACTAATTATCTAAAATTTATTGAAATAGATTATGCACATTGCTGCAGCATTGTGTAATGTTTAGAATATATGTATATTGTATGTTTAATCAGATTAAGTGTAAATATCTCTTTAAAAATGGAAAATAAAACTGGATTTCCTAGAGCCTCTTGGTCTTACCTACCTCACTACTTAACATTCACTCGCTCTCTCTCTCTCTCTCTCTCTCTCTCTGTAATGAAAATCAAGTCAGAATTGTCCACAGCTGCAGCTCTTATTGTGAGCATCTTGAGTTTTCTTTCCCAACATTTCCAAGAATCCAGTTCAGTCTTTCTGCTCAGGCTCTATTTCTCTGTGACTTTCTGCACAGAAGACACTTTATCTTCCATAGCCTCCAACTCCAGGAGATTTTTATGAATGTCATTGATGTCGGATACTGGTGACGTGAAAGGGGATGATAGCCTATTGATGTTCTCATGGCTAATGTACATGTGTCCTCAGGGGACGATCCTTCTCATCAAATTGTTTCTGTGTGCCTTCAAAAGAAAAACAAAAGAAATTGAAACAATTATTCAGAAATTGTAGGTTTCAAGAGCAATCACTGCTTATGATAATGAGTTAGGAATTTGTTCTGAATTGTGTCACTGTTAATCACATTTACTAGATAAGTTTTTGAGCCTCTAATTTGGCCTCAGTGGAAGAAACAGTGAGCAGAATACTGGAGTTAGGACTGTAGGAGACAGTTAATTCAGCAACTTAACAAATCAGTTGAAGTTGCTTTTAGAGTTTAGCCTCTGATTATAGGCGTTATAAGTGCTCACATGCGCACTTCATCTTCTAATCACTGCAAACTGAAATGATGACTATGTTTTTATCCTTAATTTTGGCATTTTCCTTAATCTCTCTCTGTCTCTCTCTCTCTGTGTGTGTGTGTGTGTGTGTGTGTGTGTGTGTGTACTTGATTGTACAATAAAGTAAAAGAGAAAAAATATATGAGACAAGTATTGCCTGGGTTAATTTAGGGATTCCACTGAGAGTGTTTTCAGGACCTCAAATTACTTTCTTTCTATACTTTAGGTGACTAAAAGCAACCAGTACCTGTCTGTCAGCCAACATCTGTTGTAGCAAACAGAAGAGTGTACATGCTGTTTTCTCAACAGTTGGCTCCATTTGCTCCCCAGTAAAAAGATTTCAGCTTGTAGTCACACATCAGCCACTTAATGATAAAATGCATGCATCCACAGGAAGAGTGATGTGTCCACAACTTGCCAAATCAACTCCTTCAGAGCCAGTTTGTTAAGGGTCAGCCATTAGTAAACTCTCCTTGCTTCTGAAAAGATGGAGGGCAAGAATAGACCTAGAATACTATTTTCTAACTATTAAGGCAGCTAGGGTGAGGAAGATGGTAAAATGGGAGACATAAGAGTTCCACTTGGCTAACACTTTTAATATAAATTTATAAGGAGGAGGGGGGGCTAAGAATAAAACCGCCGGATTTCAATGGAAAAATTTTCAACACCTAAGTAGTAGGAATTATTTTAGGGACATGGGATAGAGCCATCCATTAACGGTTAACAAGTTTTCTATGCATCAAGCTCATATTCTGTGCAAGGGAGAAAATATACAAGTGAATACTGTGTAAATAAAAAATTCACATCTGATAAATAACATGAAAGTAGCAAAGAGGCAGCATGAGAACGACTCAGATTAGAAAGGTGGGAGAGAGCAGGTCCCACATCCTGCCAAGAAAGGGACACCGAGCTGACTTCCCGCTGACCATAGACAGAGGATTGTTATCCAGAAAACAGCTCATGCTTGCAACCCAGCTGTCAACAAGCCAGGAGAAGGATGGCCAGAACAACTGGAGGGGAATGTCAAAGAAAAATGTCATTGGGCAAAGTAAAACAGGGAAGGAAGAAAGGTTTTGGTTTTTTTAAGACTTTTTTTCAGAAAACTATTTGCATATGTTTGTGTCTGCTTGTGGGTTTGTGCATGAGTGTGAAGTGCCCCGGGAAGCCAGAAGAGGATGTTGGACTCCCTGGAGCTGGAGTTACAGGTGGTTGTGAGTGATCTATCCCACATGGGTGCTGGGAACAGAAACCAGGTCCTCTGCAAGGACAATACATACTCTAAACTGCTGAGCCATTTAATCCTGGTTGATTGTTAAAGTGTATTCTACTTGGTTAACCTATTCCTTGTCTCTGAAAGGAATCCAGGTCACAAGCCATCATAATAACGGACCAGAACCCATAATCTAGCCAGTACAGTTGTCGCTATTCTCACATGTAGCTCTTTTTTTTAAAAAAATTCTTAAAAGCTCAAAGTATCTGTTATTGCAAGCCTCCTCTGGAAAAAATAAACTTTGACTATTTGTTTTTCTGTGTTCATTCAACAAATATTTAGCTTTCTTTGTACAGCCAGAAATGACAACGTTTCCCAATTTCTATTATCAATTTCAAGTACAGTTAGCACAGAGAATCCTACAGGGCACCTCATTCTTGAAAGAAAATAATCTGTGTGTTCAGCTACAGAAACGTGAAATCATGTTTCACCACTCTTCTAACTCAATGTGTCAGTCCATACATCTTACTATAATTTTCCTTCCAAATATACTTTCCATATCCCTATGGAGTAGGAGTAAGCATTTGCTATTCATTCTTCTCTGCAATGTTTAAAATTTTATCTTCTCTAAACAGTGTACATCATTTCTGCTTCAGAGTGAGATACACATACACATGTATACCGAACAAAATAATGGAAGTCAGATTTGGATTCCATGTCGATGAAAACAAATACTCTCTACTATGTTTTTTCCTATTAAGAACATGATAAGGTAATAACCACAAGAATCTGCACAATTTTAAAAGTTGGGTTACTGAGAAAAGAAACACAGGAATCTGGGATGGAATTGTTGCTATTTGGAATGAGCGCTAACAGTGAGCGAATGTATCCCATTTGCTGTAAAATAATCTGTGATGAATGATGAGTGATTGTATACCACATTTTTTTCCTGAGATTTTCCTGAGGTTCTCTGCATGTCCCAGGAAACTCACTGCCCATCTGTCAATCCAGGAGATGACTATGCTATGAGCAGTGCTTCCTTGGGGTTGTTTGTAAGAAGATACTGCTCTAGGATTTTTTTCCACTCCTACTTATTTACAACTCAGTCTTTCTGCAAAGTGTTAAGCACCAAACTGTTCAAGCTATAAAACATTCTTAAAATGGTTATTAGATTAACTCTTAGAATAGAATGCGATATTATCATTGTTTTGTTTCTTTTTTTCTTTAAAATTTTAATTTTAATTTTTTAGTTTTAATTTTCTTCTCTCACATCTTATAGAATATATCTCAGCCTCCTCCCCTCCCTCCACTCTCATCCCTTCCCATCTCCCCCAGATCTATTCCTATCACCACCCTCTAATTCCCCCCTTCTCCCCAGAAAGGAACCATCCCCCCAGGTTTACAGCACAATCAGGACATGGCATAGCAGGATGGCAACCCAGCAGGAGAAAAAGAATCTTGAAGGTCAGTAAAATGGTCAGAGGTAACTCTAGCCTGGAGGGGTTTTTTCAAGACACCAATCTAGAAAGCTGACAGCATGTGATGTATTTTGGGGATACTATGGGTTCCATCTTGTCTCTATGGCTTCAGTCTCTGTGTATTTTTATTTTTATTATCTGGCATAATACATCCCAACCCCCTTATTCCCCTTCCTCCACTCCTCCCAGTTTCCCCCATCTCCCTAGAAGGGCAATACATACACACACACACACACACACACACACACACACACACACGCCACAACCAATAACAACTTTAAGATAACAGGACCTAAAAATCAGTGTTCATTGATATCCCTCAACATCAATGGACTCAATTCCCCAATAAAAGGACACAGACCAACAGAATGGATGAATAAATGAAATCCATTCTTTTACTTCACACAGGAAACACTCCTCAACCTCAAACAATATCTCAGAATAAAGGGTTGGGAAAAAGTTTTCCAAGCAAATGGACCTACAAAGCAAGTTAAATTCTAATAACTAACTATATAGACTTAAAACATAAATTAATCAAAACAGACAGAGAAGGACACTTCATACTTACTGTTTTTCATAGGGTGGCAACCAGGTTGCTTTCTGGCAGTAGAAATCTGCAAATTTCTTTAATTCAATAGTGTTTTATTTAAAAAAAAAACTTTTCAATAGAATATTACTTTGGAAACTATATCCTGTGACTTGCTTATATGGAGGTATATGAAAGACATGTCTGTCACACCTATATTATATTTCCAGACCGTGACTTCGTGTTTGTAAAGAACAGGTATTCAACAAAACTAGTAAGGTACTAACCCACCCCATTTTCCTTTAGTCATTAAGAAAAAAAGAACAAGAAACAAAAACCTCTACTATAAAATAGACTTATTTGTTGTCCACACCCTTGAGCACGCTAGACAAGTTTTGTCCACTGAACTATATCCCTAACGTTCACATATACATATTAGTATTTAATTAATGTGTTGTATGATCTTACAGATGAATAAATGCATGGATTCATATTATTTTTCAGGGTTAGAACTCAGTTGTCATAAGTTTGATTTTGTGACATTCTAAAATTAGCACTGTTAAAAATTATAACAAGTGAAATAAAAATTATGTCATACACTGCTGTTGTGACATGACTTATAAAATCAAAGTTCATTTATATATTTTGTATAGCATATTTTTTATTTTTGCTGAAGTTGCAATGAGAGGGAAGAAGAAAAAGGGGAATGAGAAGGAGGGGAAGAAGGAGGATGAGGAGGAGGAAGAGGAAGAGAAGTTAATTTGATATCCTTTGCAGCACAGGTTTTGAAATGAAAGCGAATATCATGGAGCATCCAGGCAATGCATTCACACTATCCTTCTATTGGCAATAGGAAAACAGAGAAGCAGTGGTGTGATGGTAGAAGTGAGTCAGAGCAGAGCCTCATGGATAACTTCTGCCTTTGAAGATGAAGAAAGAATCAAGAGATTAAAAAAAATGAAGGGGTCATTTAAAAGTTGGAAAATATTCCCTCCTGCGGTTCTTTATGAAACACATAAAGAAACTCATAAATGAGCTCTAAGGACTCATTGAGAACGCCCTCCTTCAGAACTATCAGGCAATAAATTAATTAAGCCACAGTCTTTGTTATTTTGTTATAACTGAGATCAAATCATAGTAAAACCACTATTGCACTAACTCAATATTTTCAGAATATGAAGTTGGAGAAATTAAACATTAAATTTAATGTTACTCAGCATAAAATAATCATTTAGATCAACTATTGTATTACAAGACACATTCCTTAATGATTTATAATTCACAAGAAATAAAACATAGTTGAAATATTCAATTTGATGTTTTTTGACAAATTTATAAAACTGTATCATTGTTTGGTCAAGGTGTAAACTCTTAAACCACTTAGAAGTTCTCTAAGTTACCCTTCATGCTAATCTCTCTCGGAATAACAACTGTTAATATTTTATCTTTCTAGATTCTATTCTGTTTTATAATTCATATAAATGAAATCCTTTTTAACTCTTTCACCCAACAAACTGATCTTGTTTTCCATCTACAAAGTCACATATACAAATGTGTTTTGTTTCTCTTTGTTTTGCTGACTACAGTTAAATAAATGTAGAATAATTGTCTCCATTCATTTCTTGGGCACAATTATGTTGACTGGGACATTTAGATATTATGAATAAAATGGCTATATGCAATCTTGCAGAAGTGTTTGTGCATGTGCACATGTCTACAACAATCTTTATGTAAACACTGAGGAGTTCCTTGGTCACCAAGGATTCATTTTTAGCTTGTAAGTGAATTCCATAAAGTTCCCCACAATGGTTGCACAGAAGAATATTCTCAACAGTATAGAACAGCTCCCTTCCATCCACATCCTCGCCGACTTCTTGGGTCTTAGTGTCCTTGGTAGTAGTGACTGTGGTCCATGTGAGAGGATAGTTCCTGATTTCAGTGTGCATTCCTCCAGTGATTAACATCACTGTTTCGTTTTGTTTTGTTTCATATACCTATTAACAGTTTATCATCCTTTGAGAAATACCTTCTTAATTTTTTGTTGAAATTGTTCTTATCGTTTTTCTATAGTTTTTGTTTGTTTGTTTGTTTCTTATATATTTTGATTCTGAATTCCTTACCAGATGTATAGTGTACTAGTTACTTTTCTGATGGTTGTGACAAAATATCTAACAAACAATTTAATGAAGAACTGATCATTTTGGCTACAGATTGAGGGAGATACAGTCCATCATGCCATGGAAGATATAGTGGGAGCAACAAGGGATGCTGGTCACATTGCATCCACATTCAGAAGCATGGAGAGAACAGGAAATAGGGATGTGGGGGTGAGTATCACCTCAAGGCCCACCCACAGTGACCCACTTCCTCCTACAGGACTACACTATCTAAAAGTTAAGCAACCTTTTTAAACAGTGCCTATAGTTAAGGACCTATGGGGAACTGCCCACATTCAAACCACTGCACATGGCTTGCCAATATTTTCTCACCAAAGGTCATCTCTTTCATTTGTTAACTGTTATATTCTCACTTTATTTTTTGAAGATTTCTTGTATAATATATAACTGCTATTTACATCATCCCTTCCTGTTTTCTGCTTTGTCCAGAGTCCTTTATTTTGATGCATTTACACTTGTCTGTTTCTGCTTTGTTGCTTCAGCTTTTGGAAAAAATATTAAAATCCATTACCCAAACAAGTGTGCTGTAGTTTTTTTCTAATAGTTTTACAACTCCTGATTTTAGTTCACACAGCCTAAATCATGACCCCTTGGGATTTTACTCAAAAGCCTAAGGTCTTTGATAGTAGTCTTTCATAACTTAATGAGGATTATACTCCAAACTCTTTCCCTCATGTCCAGAATTCTAACTTTTAACTTCTAACTTCTAACTTCCTAAAGTCTCATTCATGCATATACAGTTCAACATTATGTCAAGGATTTGCAGAGAACATATGAAGATCTCAGAGTTTATGTCTTTTGTGACCTTTTCCTTTTATTAGATTCTCCTTTCAAAGCCGAGTCATTCCTGTAAGTGGGGAAATCTTCGAATGTGGACTCAACATTATATTTTCCTTTTAAACATACTTTTATTCTTTTAAGTTTCTGCAAGCTTTATGTCACCCTACTATGCTTCCAAATAACTATTCATAGATTTTATTTGACGTTTATAATTGCTAATAACATAAATGCAAATTTCTCAGCCACCATTATTCAAAGTAAGAATTCTCTAAGGAAATACTTTAGAATAATGCCTGAAATGTAGAACATAAGCAAAAGTAAATAATTTACTCACTATAAATGAATAAGCCCTCAACTTAATCAATCTTTTATATCTACTTATAAGTTTACTGAAAAAAAAAAAACACAAAAAACCCTAGATTAGCCAAACCACAAAGGAACAGGTAAATTCAGAATATGCAGAGAGCACTCCACAGAAGAAGCAAACTTCATGTTTCATAAGAATTATGTTCTCTGGTATTTGTGTAATAAGTACACAGAGGCTCTTACATTTACTACATAAAATTGGAGGCTCCCAAAGTAATACAAATAACTATCTCAGATTTGCATTGGTAAGGAACAAGGATGACAAATTTTGAAACAAAATCCACATTCCTCAGAAGCCCATGTTTGTGACTACTGTGTTGAAGGCTCTTTTGTTGAAGTTTATCCTGTAGTGTACTTGATCAAAATGTTAAATCCATATTTTATTCAGTATCAGGTGATGAAATGAATAATTGTCTAATGAAGTATAAGCAAGACCACTTCGAGACCACCAAAATGACCACTGTGCTGACTGGGAAGACACCTTGGCACTCACAATTCATAAAGCAGATCACAATCACCCTACAGCATAATGCAGAGCTGAGACCACATAAGACACTAAAAACTGCAATTCCCAAGAATGTGTGTCAAAGTTGGAGGAAACTCTTCTTTCTACACATTCCCATACAGTTAAGCTCGAAGCATGTGAATTTCAGTGATTTCTTCTGTGGCCCATGTTGATACCCACATAAAACATAAAGGCTATGACCAATGAGTGTGGCACATAAGTGTTTATAATTTTGCCTGATGGAGTACATAAAGGAATAATACTACCCAAAGCTCACAAGTCTTGCTATTGAAAGGACCAACTGGGCTGCTCACCCAGGGTCTCAGGGCGAGGGGCAACCTCAAGGAACTCCAGATCGATGTAAAAAAACATGAGGCTTTTATTATGCAATGCATTAGGGTCATCTCTCATGTATCCTGTAAGTCAGAATAGGAGAAATCATCCCGGGAGCTTCGGGCTAGACTTTTTAAAAGGGGGGGGGAATCTCTCTGACTGGTCAGAACCCAGGCACTGGATTGGTTCATTGGCAACAAGGAGTTCTGGGAAAACAGAGAGGTTTATGGGATAATGAGTATTAACATTAAATAGAGGAAGTTAGTGCCTTTACCACTAGGGGCGCTGGACTTCTCACTATAGCTAACAGACTGATGAGTGTCTATGTCTGAGGAGCAGAGAAAATAGCAAAAATGGAGGGAGCATCCTACTAGTGAGAAAGAGTTATGTTGTGGTAGGAGGAGGGTGAGTTAGCAGAAACAGCCTGGGAACAAGCATAGTGGGTAGGTTAGGGGATGGGGAGGAATGAGAAGGGCTAGAAGGCTAAGATGAGGCTTCGAGGAGATTCAAACAGATACATGTTACTAGGTACCAGAGGAACCTAGATGTTAACATGGAGTTTGATTTGTAATCACAGGTATATGCCAAGGGAAGCAGTCCTTCTGATAGGTGGAAACCCATTCACAGGTTCCTGAGAAATGCTAACTGTAGTTTTTTATAAATCCACCAGTGTCTCAATTTGGGTTACTAACACTATGATAAAACACCATGACCAGAAGCAAGCTAAGAAGGAAAGGGTTTATTTGGCTTATGCTTCTACATCCATAGTCTATCACTGAAGTTAGCTGGGACAGGAACTCAAACAGGGTAGGAACCTGGAGACAGGAGCTGATGTATAGGCCATAGAGGGGTGCTACTTACTGGCTTGCTTCTCATGGCTTGCTGAACCAGAACCCAGGACTACCAGCCCAGGAATTATCCCACATACCATGGGCTAGGCCCTCCCACATCAATCACTAATTAAGAAAATGTCTTACAAACTTGCCTATAGCCCAGACTTACAGAAATATTTTTGCAATGACTGTAGCCCGTGTCTAGTTGACATAACATCAGCCATCCCAGACAATATACTTCAAGACTTAGCCTGAGCTGAGTGGAAGTGAAAAGAAGTCAGAAAATCAGGTGGAAGGAGATTTAGAAATCTTCCCCACCTCCTCGTCCTCCTCGTCCTCCTCCTCCTCCTCCTCCTCCTCCTCCTCCTCCTCCTCCTCCTAGTTTTAATTCAGTTATAGCTCCTTGGCAATGTCAAGTATGTATTGTTAAGTATGCTGTTTAGAAGTCACAGCTTCAATAAACAATAGGTATGCAAAGGAGGATTAGGAATGTGATAGAAGAGTTCCTTACCCATTTGATCAGTTGAACTTTTTCTGAGTTTTGCATTTCAGGTACTGTAGTAATAGAGCATGGCTGAACATGACAGAGCACTTGATGGAAGCAGGCACTGTGATAAACGCTTTTCATTTGTTACTCTTTTAGGATGCAGCTGTGTGATGCTACTGTTCTCATCGCTGATATCAAATACCAGAGAAGCAAGGAGGAAAGGAAGGATTTCTTGTGCTTTGTAGCTTGAAGGTGCAGTCCTTCATGGGCAGGAAAGAATGATGGTGGGAACATCTGGGGGTGATGGCAGCTTTAGTGTGAGGCTGCTGGCTCATATCACCAAGGATAAGGAAGCCGAGAAATTGACATTGGATCTCATCATCCTTCTCCTTTTCCCCATTTTATACAGTCTGGGCAAACAACTCAGGAGCTATCACCACCCGTGGTAAAGGTGGGTCTTCTCTGCTTAGAGCTAAATATTTTTGGATATGCCTTCTTGACACACACAGAGATATACTTCCTAGGTGACTGCTAGTCCTGTGAAGTGGACAATAATGTTACCCAGTCATTGCTACTGTCCACACTTAAGAAAAGAGAAATATGAAATGAAAGAAGGCTAAAAGTTAGCAGTCAGTTCTGCTGTCCCACAGTGCCCTGACTCTAGAGAGAAGGTTCTGAGCAGCATGGCCCACGGGGCTTCTTGGTGCTGTGGGAACCAACAGCTATGCACTCCACTACAGCACTCCAATACAAAGAGGGAGGTTTCTGGGGTGACCTTGCAATACTGTTGAAGAATGACAAAGGCTCTTGGTTCATTTTTGCTTAAATATTATTCTTCTCTCGCACAAGGAAGTCACTCCTTAGAATTTTCTCTTAGGCCAAATTTTGTGGCTTGTGAAATTTCTAAACTCATGCCTGAGTTTCTGTGAACACCTCAATAGGATCAAGCACACTTTAATACTTCAGACGTATTAATAAATTATTTTGAGAAACTAGGGCTCTACTTTCAATTGGGTTAATAAAAAGTGAGACCTAATTTAACACTAGTATTACTTTCCCATTGAACTTGAGCTTTGGCAGAAACCTTTCTATAACACCTGTTGTTCAGTTTGGATCTTCACAAAGACTAAATAGAAACAGGAGTAGAAGAGTGTGGGACCTCTGGGACTGAAGAGCAGTTGAAGCAGCAGAAAGGCGCCTCGCCTCCGCCAGGTGAGCTGGCAGAACACTTTGCAAGCTCCTTCTCTTTTAGCCCTGGAGGGATACAAGCTGTTCACAGGAGCAAAAAGGAAAATAACCTGGCAAGCGTTTTATCTGCCCTGTGGCTGATTGGATACCTCCCTCTGTCTTTGTCCCTGCAAAGACCATGAGGCCAGGTGCCTGCCCAGCCCCATACTAATGGGACTTCCCCACCTGGAGTACCGGGACCCCACTCCTGGCCAAAGAGCAAGGCCTGGGCCTGCATGCGCAGGGACACCCAGCCACTGTGGCAGATCAGCGGTTTGCCTGCAGGACACTGGGGGGAACCAACAGAAGAGTGAAGTGAAGACCTATGACTCGAGGCATTTCAGACTCAGAAGACATCTTGTTATCACGAAGTTCAGCCCTCTTGCTTTATAAGCAAGAGAAGTTTGGAAACAGCCACTTGATTTGAAGGCATTCTCATCAGTAGAGATGGATGATATGCAAGAACCTTCAGGTTAACATTCAAGGATCTAGAGTAAAGGGAAACTTCTATCAGGAGCAGTTAAATAAAATCATAGAAAACTAATCACTGTAATTTCCTTCTCTGTAAATGATTTTTATAAGTACACAAGGTATTCCTTAGGATGCCCACTGCAGCCAATCATGAACATTTTATAGAATGCTTTTGAGATGCCCAAGTGAAATAAGCCTGGCCTTGTGAAATATTTTTGATCCATTTTTATTATTTATTTTTAAATATATTTTAAGAGAAATAGAATTATATCACTTCCTCCTCCTCTTTCTTCCTTCCAGCCCCTCCCATGTGCCCTCCGTTGGATCTCTCCATGCCCCCCTCTCAAGTTAGTAACCTCTTTTCATTTGATTATAATTTAAATGAAAGAGAAAGGAAATTAAAATCAGACAAATCAGTGAGATAAATTCAAAATGTGATGGTAAGAAGGATATAACCGTGTGGTGGAAATTGAAATGGGAAAGCTTATCTATCCACAAAGTTGTTAGGGAAACTATACCAGACTGAGGTCTAAAATATAAATATCATAAATAGACAGAGAGCAGGAACAATGTCTTCTGGGAAGAATCCAGAACAAAATCTAGAAGTAACTTGTATCCATAGGAACTATTTAGGTGTCTCAGCCTCATTGCCAGCCTTGCCTAAAATAATAATCTCCCTAAAAATTTACCATGTTTGGCTTCTCTCACTGTGATCTTTAAATTATTGACCATTATCTGCTTTAAAATATTTCATTTTCACCCTAATTTATTCTTTTATATAGATGTCCATCTGGCCCAAAAAAAAATCACTCACATGACTCTAACCTTTTAACAACCACTAGGAGTAGTCTCTATATGTGTTTAATTATAGTGCTTCTAGACTGATGAATCTAATTTCTGAAGCAAAGATCTAACATCTGTATGTATGTTGTTCTCTATCCCATCGAGACACTCTACAGAAATTCCCTGACCACCATATTCACGGAACAACAAGGATAATGATTTCATGTTTTCAGGCCATGGTGAGGAGACAACATTCTGATAAGCATTGCTAGGGAGCATAGTCCGAATGCCAGCCTCCAGTCTTTACTCTGACACTCATTTAACTATTATAAATGGGCCCTTACTACCTGCCAGAAGAATTACAAATAAAAACTTTTAGTTGTAGATTCATGCCAGTTGTAGCTGTTGATTCAGGTTCAAAACTGTTTATTCTTTTGTTTAATTAAATCACTGATTCCAGGCCTAGAGCCCTGGAGCCCTAGAGAGTTTTGCCCTCTTTACAATCTACTCTCAATCCTTGAACTGGAAGGCTTCAGCCTTTTATCTAGTACATTTAAGATGCTAGCTTGGACCTAGAAGGCTTCAGCCTCAGCCTCCTATACCTACTGCTGACTGAGCCACTTTGACTAGCTCCTTCTGACTCTTCTGATTCAGACTCATTCTTCCCATCTGACTTTTTCTACTGAGCTCTACTGTGTCTCTGTGCCTCTCCCTGAGTTCTTACTGTTCCATCCTGCCTCTGTAACTGACTCTCTAACTGACTCTGTGACCGACCCTTTAACTGACTGATTGTAATTCACTAGCTGTTACTCTTCCTCTAAGCCGAGAGCCCTCCTTTTATATCATGAGAGTGGGGCATGTCCTCACTCTGACTCACTCTGCTAACTCTTTCTCTGATTAGTCACTTTGTTTGCCATTCACTCTGACTCATTTCAGACATTACTTTCTATGTGATACTGAGTTCTGCTTCCTGTGTCGGCTTCTAGCTGATTCTGTTTTTCATAGCAATTAAAGGCATGGACCACCTTGCCTTCTGAATATTCAGATTAAAGGTGTGTCTACATTCCATCCAGAGCACACAGGCCTCTGAATGTGGACCCCTTGAATATAGACCCTTCCTGTCACACAGGGCTATTCCTCTACAAAAACTAAAATAGTGGGTGCTCTCTTCCTTCAGAGTCATAATATTGTTTTCTGAGGTTGTAGAAAATAGGTGTTTATACTACCCACAATGCAGTGTATTTCTCCTTGACATGTATATAGTAATTATAACTAAATATCTATGTAATTTTGTGTATACATGTATGTACATGCTAGAGGGTGCATATACACATTTGTGCATGCAGTGGTCAAAGGTCCCTGTCATGCTTCTCAATAGCTGTCCACCACATTTTCAGAAACAGGATTTCTCAGAGAATCTAGCATTCATCAATACATGTAGTGTGGCTTGCCACCAAGCACCAGGGATCCTGCTGTCTCTGCCTCAGCAGGACTCAGATTATAGACATGCACCATCACACGGTGTTCTACATGTGTGTTAAGGATCATTAAAAGTATCAAGTATGCATTAGAGGGGCTTCTCTGAGGGACTATTTAATGTCATCCATAAAATATTAAGTCCTTTGCTATTGAAGAATGCCTCCCACAATAAAAAACACTAGGTACCAATCAGATTTTAGACACACAAGTGAAAATTGATTAAAGAATATTACTTTGTATAACTCACAATCATCTGATTGTAAAATCCGGTCCTACTCAAATACACTAACAAATAGAAGAGGGTGATTCAGATAGATGCAGGAAGTTGCTGGATTAGGATAATTTAGAATTTAGAAGAGATTACCAGAGGGCAGGATGTGGGTATGACCTGCCCACAGTGCAGGCACACAGATAAGCTTTGAAATTTTCTTTGCTATCAATAGTTTCTTTTCTGTCCATGTACAAAGCAATATTGAACACATTCTTAAATTCTTCCAGTGCTTGTGCTCTGTCTCCCACTGTCCTTGGGGATCTTCCCGTTTCCTGACCAGCAACATCACCTCTAGATTCGATTTCCACACTTGATTCCTTTGTAAAGACATCACATTCAGATCCTAAAATGACTGTCAAGTTGGATTGCCTATAGATATTTGTTTGTTCAGGAGACTTTACTTAGCAGGTGGGTGGACCAGTCTTAATCTATCCCAGGGATCACCTAAGAGTAGAGATTGCCTAGAGAAGTTGTAACTGGTGTGTTTGTGAATTCTGTGTCTGCTTGTTGTCTTGAACATAGGAGATGGGCATTCCCAATTCTCAGCTTCTCCAAATCCAATTCAAGAGGTCCAGGCATACTAGAGTCTATACTCTTCCTCTAGAAGGTTTCTGATTCTGCTTCAGCTCTCTACTTAGCACTCTTGTTTCACTCAATTAGTACAAGCATACTTTTAAAAGGTAAATTATTTAATATTACTTTTTGTTTAAAAGCCTTTCATAGAGCCATCTTCTACTCAAACAATCCCCTTACCATGCCCTGCAAGATTTTACTCGATCAGAGTCTACGGTCCTCTCTGATGACATCCATTATTAACTCATTGCCATTTTTTCAGTTTCTGAGCATTGGATTTTGTTATTTATCTAAAATGTGCCATGCCCATTCTCACCCAGTGGCCTTGAAACTTGCTGCCTGCTTTGTCTGCAAAACTCTCAGGCACAGATGATTGTCTATAACTTCTTCCTGTCACACTACTATTGTGTGCCCTGAGAGTCAATTCCTAAGTGTCCATTCACAACCTACTTCCTGGGAGTTTGTTTTCCCCTACACTGATCTTTATTAAGTTTTTATCCATAGCTTTTATTAAACTGTCCAATTTCCTTATTTACTTCCATAAGAATAAAGTACATGTCAATAAGTGTCTAACAGCCCCAGTCCATTTGGTCACCAAAGAAGCTGGTTATATCTCTACTCCAGTGACCACTTATTCTTTGCTTAGATGGAGGAATACAAGTATATGCAGGTTTTTTCACCAGTGTTCCTCCTGATAGCGCTCTTATATAGTTGTCCACTAACCTTCTCTTTCCGTGTACTTTCATGCACATTTGAACTATAGGGAATATTCAAATATTATATGCCTCTACAAACTCAAGGAGAGTGGTTACTTAATATTCCTGTGGTTCATTGCCAAAACTTCCAGCCACTCTTCTTTCAGATTTAAGCTTTGCAAAGGGGAGTCAAACTCAAGTACACCCTGTTCCTCAGCTAAAGAGAAATGATAAAACTGGGGTTGCCTAAAAACTCCTCTATTCCTTTGAGATGCAAAGGGAAGCATCCTTACCTCTCTCTCCAGGAAGGAGGCTGATGTTCAAGTTTCCTCTTTATGGCTTCTTTTCCTTCCTGTTCAGATGCTGGCACTTACTGTGCTCATTGCAGTAATGGCTGTAAGAGATATGGAAATGTACTTTTCACACCACCTTTGAACTTTTCGTGTCACAACCTCACATTTCAGTTGGGAACAGAACATGTATTATCGTAGTGCTTTGTGCAAAGCTTCCTTTTCATCATCACTTAGTGATTATGCATGACCATGATTTCATGCAGGATATTCAACTATTTTTATAGGCTGAGCACCATTGACAAACCAAACAGAATTGGCTGAAAGAAACCAGTTTATCCCTGCTACATCATGTCAGGTTAATATCAAACTCTAGCTCCTCCTGTTGTAGTCTGTATACTCTGAAAGATATTTCTCTTGTCCATCATTGTATCCTTTTAGCCAGGAATACCTGGAAAGATTATCTGCATTAAAAATACCAGCAAATTGATTGAATGATTAAACTCTAATGTATTCCAAGTAATAGTGGTTAAGTTAAAATTGTACAGAAAGGTAAATACATAAAGTCCATTATGACTCTCTTTAAATTAAAGAACTAAGGTCCAAATCAGTTAAGTAAGTTGTCTTGGATTATACACGGACAGTCTTCATCAAATGGGATTAAAATCTAAGCAGTCACACTCTAGGATACTTAATTTACTATATTAGCCCATTAAGAAAACATGTATTCATACATTGTACTACCTGTCCTCCAGGGATGAAACTGAGCTGAGGGCTTCTTCATTTTCTTATATTATAACAAAAGAATAAATCAGGATACAGCAACACCAGGACAATGAGGAATTCACTTGTAAAGTTTCGGGAGGAACTAATATTATTCAGCAGGTACACTTTCTAAAAGGTTGTGAATACTGGTGGCTGGTCAGATAACTCAGAAAAGATGTTTTCAATCTTGGGAGCTGTTCTTAGAGATACAGTTCTGTAAGAATGTTTTTAAAAGGTTAAATTGCGGTAGGAACAGAAGGACAAGAATCAGAGAAGCCACAAAACTGCTTGTATCATAGTGGGTGGCTGGACAGATATTGTAAATGGAGAGTAATTGACTTTCAGTATAGGACTTAAGAGCTCTGAATTAGAAACACTGAGCCAAATAGATGTTATTACTAAGAGGAACAGGAACATCATGCAATAGTTGCTATGTAAAGTGTATGACCAGATGCATAAAGGAAGAAGCTAGCTGGAATCTTTGAAGATTTATCCCAAGCTGTGAGTCTCAAAATTCATAGCGAACCTATATACCACAGAAATGTGTCCTTAGGTGCCAACTGGTACAGAGATGGAAACATGCCTCATTTTGTCAAGACAGGATCAAAAGGCACAAAAGTAAACTAAAAGGAATACAATATTTTAAGCAGAAATAAAAAATTCAAGAATGTGACTTTAATTCCAAAAATGAAAAATTGGTTCTACATGGATCACTAAACACAGAAAGATAAGTAGTAGTAACAGGACCCAGGTGGTCTCAGAGGATCCTAAAATGTCTTTACCATTTCTGAAATTGTTACAATGCTTGGCAGATAACATACCAGCCATGTATGAATGAGACCTGGTTTCCTCCACATTACATACAACTTTTTCCATTTACATATGGTTAAAGAACGTGCTATACACATGGCTGTGCTGTAGGTTGAAGAATTGTCAAGCATATATCAGCAATGTGTCAGAGACTGGAAAACCTGGAAGTGGTAAACAAAAAAACAACAAACAAAGAAAGCAAAAACAACAAGCAAACAAACAACAACAAAAACCATAACTTAGAATCATGCCCAACTGAGATTAGAATTTGAAGGTGTCACAGCATTTTGAACTTCTAAGTCAATCTATAAATGTAGCTATAGGTATATTTACATCTGTATCTTATACTCCTTTTCCCAAATGCCAAACAGGTGGTCAGTTCTGAGTGTGTTTGAGTCATGTGACTATGACAAAGTAGAACAGAGTCTCTGCATCACCAATGATAAGCTGAGACGGATAACTGAGTTACTTGATTGTATTTCAGTGTTGACTCCAGGATCTTCAGTTCTAGACATGGTTTGTACTGGTGGTGAGTCTCAGCTCAGTGAAGGACCATTTAAATAGGAGAAGCTGTCCTTATCAGAACTAAGAGATTTCAGTATTTTGCCAGCTTGTTTATGTGAAGAATTTGACATCAGGGAGATATTCATATAATTTTTGGCCTGTTCTCCTCAATCATCAACAACTGTTCCAGTATCTCAACTCATCTGTGAAAGCAACAAGAATATACAGAGTGGCTTCTCAAGGATAGAATGTGGAGAGAAAACCATGGAACACTCAGTTTTATATCTACAGGTTTAAAATAGTATTTTCTCTGTTTACTGGCGAGTATTTGTTTTGTGGGAAAAAAATACAGTGATGTAAGGCACTACAATAAACAGAATATTTTCATGTATTCATTTGCTTTGTCTGTGTATTAATTACAAAGATTTGTACTGACATCTATGTGTGTCAGGTACCACATTGATCTCTAGATATACGTTATGAGAAAATAAGAATTTGCATTGAACTTATGGGCTTTCCTTCCTTCGTAGTGGTATCTCCTCACCAGATATTAGTATTAATATCATGTCACACAGAAGCTTTAATCATGTCATACAGAAGCTTTGTTCTAACCCAAGAAGCATACCTATGTCACATAACTGTTTCAAGCTCTGCTCAGGAGCTATTTTCTTGTGATGTAGGACTAATATCAAGCAGACCCGTAGATACAAGCCAGCTCTGTCTTGCATTTGTATTTGACTCAGAAAATTTGCTCAACTTATGCAGTGCTTCAGAGTCTCCATATAATGATGGTAGTGGTGATTGCTTAATATTGTTGTTGCTGGACCTAATGCATTAAAGCTTATTACACCCTTCATGCATCATCTGGCACACAGAGTCCTCTATACATTATGGCTTAAAATTGTACTTGGTTGAAATAAACTAGTTACAAAATAAGTAAATAATGTGTGAATCTTCACATACAGTATTTAGCGTGGCCCAAAATCATAGAGACAGTAGCAGAACAGTGGTTTCCAAGGACCGGGAGGAAGGAGGTATGATCTATTGCTTCACTGGTAGAGATTCAGTTTTGCAAGATGGATATTTCTAGGCAGTGAATGTATTTAACACTACTGAACTGTATTTTCAACTTTCATGTATTTTACTACAATAAGAAAAAAACTGGAAAAGCTTGGAATTTTCACTTTTGCTGCAAATTATGGGCAGGTGGACTATCTCTCCTCCCAGCTCTCCATCTCACTCTTGTCACCAGGGGCTACTCTAAGGGCTTCTAAATAATTCACATTGCTAGAGGCAAGCTCAGACACAAGTGTGGGTATGATTTCAGCCTGCTCCATTAGAGTCCATTCCCATGCAGCATTCTGGGCCCTAAAGCTCCCTTAAATAACCCAAAGCTAGGAAAGACCCATCCACTTGATGATCCCCTGCCAGCTCCATGGGGAGCTTCTCTGCAATAGCAATGCCAAATGAATCAAACTTTACCTCAGGACATCATGCCCAGGGACAATTACTGCTTCACTTCCATAGTGGAAACCTTGCCTGGACCAATCTCCTGAAGGCCTGAAAGGGAAATGTAGTGGGTCCGCATTGCCCTGCCCTCAATCTAAGGGGTAGTAGGCAGAGCACTTCAGATAACCTGTCTACCTGCAGATATCCTTTGTGCTGTCCTATGACAAACATTCATAGCCAGACCACCTCAAAAAGTCACTTAAAAAAGCGTGATATGGAAAGAATGGCTCAAGTGAAAGCATCAGAGCATTATGGGCTGCATGGACAGGAGCTTACTCACAGTGCTGCACTGTTATCTCCTGCTGTTTGGAAGCATCTGAAGCCCTTCTATGTTACTATGAATTGCTCCTCCTTCAAATTGCACTCGGTTCAAGGAAAGGGAATATCAAGTTTCCCTCAAACTGGTTCTCCAGGATCTTACTTTAGTTAGGGGCACCCACTTTCTAAAGTTTAGAGGTTTAAATTTCCACAAATTCACAAAGTACTTGCAGGATCTGATGCACCATGGTGTGGCCAATGAAAAGTCTTTTCCTCCTAGGTCTATCTGGATTGTTTTTGCTAGATCCTACACACATATCATCATAAAGTTCTAAGGGGCACATATTAATTACCTAGGGCTGCTGTAACAAATTCCGTAAACAGTGAAGCAGCTTGAAACAACAGGCATTGAACCTTTCATATACCTGAAGATCAAGAGTGTAAAATAAAGCTGTAACTCATGGTGGTCCCTTCTGGGCTCTAAGGGAGAATCCTTTGCGTGCATCTCCTCCCATTTCCCCAAGCAGTCCTAAGCCTTGGCTCAAAGCAGTGTGAGGTTCCACTGCTCCACTTCACATATGCTTCTTCTCTAAGCATCATCTGTGCGTCTATGTTTCTAAGCTTCTCTCTCCATAGAAGGACACAGTCAGTAAAGTCATGCTCGTCCATCACGATCTTAAGTTTTGATTTTGTTGTTGCTGTTTTTACTTTGGGGGACATCTTACATTCATTACATCAGGGAAAACTCTATTCTAAATAAACTACCATTCACATGGATTAGAGTTAGGGCTTCAACATAATATCATGTCATTGATAAAATAACCACTTACATGTAAGATAGTTCAAAACTGGCAGATTCAATATTATAACTTATCTTCCAGAAACTTTCACTTTTGGTGATATTTTCTTATGATATTAAGTATATATCAATTATCTGTAATTGTTCTTTCAACATGCAATATTTTCCAACTATATATCTCTGGGAAGTCAAATTTTTCTTCATATGATTCAATCAAATACATTGATGGCAAAAGACAAAATTCAAAAGAAATAAGGAAACTCCAGCTCTGGGTCCTAGATAACTTTGAGATAGGTTATCTCTTATTCATTGCCGTGTACACCAGTCTAGGTGGCCTGTGAGCTAGAGTGAGATTTCTGTCTCTGTCCTCTACTGGTAGGAGGTGCTAGAATTTCAGATGCTTACACTGTGCATCTGGCTTTTACATGGGTTCTATGGATTTGAACTCAGGTTCTCAAGCTTGCACAACAATTGCTTTACTCACTGAGCCATCTTTCCAGCCCAGTTAAACTTATTTATTGATACAAAGCCTCTCATAGAATCTAGTGCTCACCAGTTAGGTAGACTGATTGGACAGTGAGCTCTGGGGATCCACCTGTCTCTGTACCTTAGGATTGGGGGTAGAGATGCATGACACCAGGCTCATCTTTACATGGATTCTGGGAACCTTACTCTCAGCTCTTCATGCTTACACAGTAGGTATTTTACTGATGGAGACATTCCCCATCATCCTCCCTGGTTTTCCCTCCCCCCACCAAAAAACCCCATTAGTTTTAATGTAGCATTACAAATACAGTAATTTATGCATGTCTATAGCAATAAATACAATGAAGTAATGATCTTTCAGATATTCAGTTAGTGGAATTCCTAAGCAAAATATATTTAAGAGTTATCAATGCAGAGAGAAAACCATGGACTTAAAAACTGGGACCTGAACCCCACTGATCCTATGTTACTAGTCACTCTTTATCTTCAAGTCATATTAGAGGCTGCTCTCCTTTGACCAAATTTTGCCTTGTGTAACTTAATATTTCCTAAACAAATGTATTAGTAAATTCTTTGCAGCTTCAACTTTACCACTTCAAGGTTCTTCTGTTTCACTGTGAACAAGTGTTTTGACATGTGTAGACATCTACTACCACCAACAGCAAAATAAAGATGGTTTTTCCTCCATGACAGTCATAGCCTGTTAACATTTAATCAAGTGTCAAGAATAATTACCTTCCTGTGACAGAAATAACAACATACTTATGGGTCAACTCAATCCCAGTGCCAAAATGTTTTTATCTCAACCCAAACACAAGCTTATTATTTGGTTTTCATTATGCTTTTAGTCTTTAGAGACCTCAGAAATTCTGGCTACAGATAAGGCCATTTTGGACAAATGTTTCCCAAATAATTAGTTGGTTTGCATATTGCAGCAAAACTCAAGCAAAGGCCTACAATGGCCTGTAAGTAATGAGTTCTAAGTGTCTGCACTGGCATCTACAACCCCCAAACAAAACAAAAAACAAACAAACAAGCAAAGGATGGGACCTAGTGGAAGAACAGAACTCTGGCATCAGAAGCAACAGTAGTGGCCACACCCAATGTCTCTTCTGCAGCAGAAACCTCTCTAAAATCTTCTTACCCATAATCCCATCTCTCAAATACTGCTAACAAATGTATAACACTTCCCAAGTACACATGTGTCAATTTGACACAAGCTAGAGCTAAGAGGAGGGAACCTCCTTTAGGAAATTGGCTCTATTAGGTTGGGATGTTGGCAACCTTGCAGTACGTTTTATTAATTAGCCATTTAAGTGGGAGGAACAAGCCTATTGTGGGTAGTGCAACCCCTGGGCTAGTGGTCCTGGGTGCTACAAAAAAACAAGCTGAGCAAGACAAGAGGAGCAAGCTAGTAAGCACCATTTTTCCATCATCTCTATATCGGCTCCTGTCTCCAGGTTCCTGCTCCTCTTGACTTGTGTTCCTGCCTTGATTTCCCTCAGTGGATTGTGATTCAGGATTCTTAAGCCAAATAATACCCCTTCAAACTGTTTTAGGTCATGGTGTTTTGTCACAGCAATAGAAAAGGAACTAGGACACAGCAAGCATCTCACTGGGTGTGCTGCAAAGTCTCTACCCTGCAATAACTATCCAAAATGCTTCCTGTTTGTATTTTCTATCTGCATTTCTAACAAGTTTCCAGCTAGTGATGGTGGTGGTGCTGATGCTAGTAATCAAGTATCATGCTTTTACAATGCCTCATCAGGGGTCTAACCAGAGCTTTTGAACACTTGCAAGATAACATGTTCCGAGTTGTTTGCAACTGACTTGCAACAGTGCCCATTCACATATTGAAAATGACTGGGTGGTGAACTAGGAATAAGGCTGTGTTAATAGGAGAGCAGTGGTGTGAATAATCCACTGCCGTGGATAACCCAAAACCCATTTCAGCTTGGTTTTGGAAGGTTTTCAAGGCCGATTTTAATTTTGCACAGCACCGGATTTGCCTCATAAATAGGTTTTGCTAAGGCCAGTGTTAAAATCCAGTGACTGTGGTCTCAGTAAACATATGTTTTCCTCAGGAGGGGGTGGTTTTTGTCTGCTGACTGAGCCAACAAACCTGGCACTCACAATTCACAAAGCAGGCATACGATCTCCCCCAAAGGATTATGGGAGGGCTGAGCCCAAATAGGACACTAAAAATTGCAGTTCCCAAGAATGTGCATCCAAGTTGCAGCAACGTTTTGCTTCTTTCTATACATTCTCATACCAATTAAGGCCACAGCCTGTGGCGTTTCAGTGGTTCCCTCTGTTGACACCCACGTGAAACATAAAGGATGTGACCAAGGATGTGTGAGGGTGTCAGGTTAGTGTTTATAATTTTATCTTATGGAGATCATAAAGGAATAATGCCAGCCAAAGCCCACAAATCTTGCTTTGACTCATAGGTGCATGAAGGTTTGTGATTAGATACAGTTACAGTTCGCAGAGGGTCCATATGAGAAAAACTTCAAGCTTGGGAAATACCTATACCTTGCTCAGTGCCCCATGGCTGAAGCCTTGTTGGCTTTATCAGCCCCATCCTTTCTCTTCTCTGTGTCTCATCTGTCACACATAAAGAACCAGTTAAGGCCATATCATCTGGTGAGGCCTTGGAAGAAAGTGTGCTCAAAGACACTGGGAACGAAAATTGCTTCAGACAAAAATAAACATGCACCATATATGGAGAATGTAGTGATATTCCTCAATTGTTGCGTCCTTGTTATGGGAAGAAACTATCTTAAATTTCTAACATGAATTATTTTACATTTAATTTTCCAAATTGTAATTATAATATTTTTTTCTTGGCATTATTTTATAGGTAAGAACAGTAGTGACCCCAGTGGCTTCTGTATGCTGCAGTATCTGAAATTTTTGTGTAAAAATTTATTTTTACAACATATTTTGGCCATATTCTTTCCCCTCATGAACTTCTCCCAGATCCTACCCACTCAACTTCATATTCTTTTCTCCTCTCTCTGTCTCTCTTTATAAAAATATCCTTTCAAGCAAACAAAAAACAGTAAGACAATATCTAGTTTTTAAAATGTCTCCTGACAAATGAGCCTGTATACCACACTGCACTTATGAATTACTTCAGATTTCCCTTGCCTCTTCTCTCATTGGCCACCTATTTCAGCTCTAGTTACAGACCAACCAGACCTAACTCCCACAAGCCAAGGCCCTCAGACTCCTAACTTGTGTGTACTCTGTACACTGCTAACATGCATTCTTGGGCTAATGAAAACTATGAGGGAATTAATGCCTTCCAATGGTGGTACAAGGACCAACAGTAACCTAGAGATGGAGTGGAGGTACTGTCCTATAAACATATAAATATTGTCATTTGTCCTTTGGGTAGACTGCCCTTGGTAGCAGTCTATAAACTTCTCTAAGATAACCCAGTATGATAGAGCTAACTAATCTATTTGATATCAAAATGTGTTAACTTTATAGCTTACAGCTGTAACTATTTAAAACCAGAATGTCCCTTACAGACTCCTATTCAAAGTACTTGGCTGCAGCTGATGCTGCATTCCCATTTTGGGAAGTGTGAAATCATTGGGAAGTAGGGCCTCAACCAGGGCTGAGCCCATGAAGACAATGGTTACCTCAAGTCCTGTCTTTGTTTCTGAGTCCCACTAGCACATGAAGAGCTCAGTGCAAGCGTCCACTGTGGTGGGGCTGCTCCCCGTGGCTCTCTTGCCATGTGCACTGGACCTTCTGAAGCTATGAGTTGTGTCTGTCAAGTATATTGTCACAGCAATGAGAAAAGTAATTCATGGATGTGTTCATGCTGATCCCTTGGTTCAAATTTCCTATCCGAGTCTACATTATTTAGCCTCCTTTGATCTACATCCACTTATACATGATACTACAGACACCTGTGCCCACACTTCGTTTTCTAGGAAACTCAGGCTAAGGCTATCTGAAATTTTGCAGCACTCCAGTACATGGGGTAGTGTTGCTTTCAGCCCCTGATAGAAGAGATGAGACGAAGTAGGAAGGAAAAAGGAAAGGAGATGAAATATAGAACTGGGGATTGTGTCTTTAAAGCCTGTTCCAGGAGAAAGCATTTCTCTGCTCTAAGCCGTTCAATACAAATATTGCCAAAGCTTATTTAAGCAAGGAAGGACAATGTTGCAAATAGAGAAAAATGAATGGCTTGTTTTCTTTTGTTGCAGAGGGTTTCTTACTCATTGTCTGCCTCCAGGCCTGCATAGAACTCACTGACCTGGGAATGTGCTGTGTGAAGGCCATGTCTTGTTAAAGACCTTCCCAATGAAAGGAGGAGATGAGTCTCCTGAAGCCAACGTCAGAAACTGAATGATCTGCCCGGTGCTATTGAAACCAACCAACCAACAAACAATAAACCCAAAATAACCACAACAACAAACATGTGGCTGTTTCCCCAGAAGTAAAGCTGTGGAAGGTATGGCTCAGAGCCAGCATTAGAAATGAGCAGGTGTGCCTCAAGAGACAGGTCCCAGAGCCTTCCCCAAGCAAGCCAAATTAACATGTGCTTCCTTTCTCCTCTATTCTTGGAAAAATCTGTCCTATAAACCTAGAAGGAAAAAAAAAATGAAAACTCACAAGAAAAGAAGGTAGTTCAGAAATCCTTAGAAAGCATTACTATATACGCCAAAATAAACGCGAGTTGAAACGTGAGATCATGTATTCTCCCCCATATGCTGAAATTGAGCCAATTATGTTATATATACACATACACACACACAGATGTGCATGTGCAGTGCAACACGAAGACAAGATAGGAAAGGTTAGTGATGAGGGGATGTGGAGGGAATGAATGCAGGTGATTGACACCAATGATGAGAGAAGACAGAAAGCTAATTATTTTTCAGTTATAATTCTGTCATGTTTTTTTTTGGGGGGGGAGAGGTAGATAAGTACATAAATGTATTTGATACCAAATAAATAAAATTTAATGAGAAGTGCCAGAGTTTCCATTCCAGATGCCTATTCTTACTGTGCAGAAGTTCATTGAATTATATAGACATTGGGTCTACTTCATTTTGGTGTGTGTTGTCCTTATATGTTTGTAAGATTTTTTTTTAAATAAAGCCTATAAAATTAATTTTAAAAAATATAAATATATCTCTAATAACTGATATCCAAGCAGAAGGGCCTTGGGTCAGTTTTATGATTCCCATCTTCATTGGATAAACTTGTATAAATTAAAATTCCAACATTCAGTGATTTATAATGCTAGCAGGAGGTTGTGGTTTTTGTTAGTTCTGTAATAATGCTTGTTAATATGCATTGAGTACTAACAAAGGTGTTATATTTCCTTAGAAATGTTATCTTGACTAATTCTCATAACCACACAACGAAGCCAGTATGAGCATTCTCATTTCCCTGAGGGATAAATAGACTTGAATAGTTAATGATACCATGTAAGATAACATAACAAAGGTAGGAAAGGCACAAGAAAGGTGGGAGGTTTCAGTCAAGACATCCTTGTCTGAATAGATGACATCATTTCCTTTTTTTTCTTTTTTTTTCTATTTTTGTTTTGTTCTGTTTTCAGGATAGGATTTCTCTTTGGCTGCCCTGGAACTCACTCTGTAGACCAGGTTGGCCTTGAATTCACAGAGATCCACCTGCCTCTGCCTCCCTAGTGCTTTTATTAAAGGTGTGTGTCACTACCTCCCAGCTGGCATCTTTTCTTTTAAACAATTGTTTAATTTTTATATTAATCAGTGAATAGAACAGCTGCTTTATCTGCGTTATATTGAAAAGCAGAGACACAGTAAGTAGCCTAGTTCTGCCTGCCCAGTGAATGAATTTTTGTTCTCCTTGATTTAAGGCTTATGTTCCTCCTACCAAACCACTATACTCACAGAAGTCTAGGATTCTCTATTCTATCTCCATGTCTGATTTTTAACATTCATCTAATTTATTTTTATTTTACATATATGGGGTTTTGCCTGCATGTATTGTCTATTCTCTGTGTGCATCCAGTGCTCATAGAGGCCAAAAGAAGGTGCTAGATCCTGCAGAACTAGTGTTGGGACCACTGTTGTAAGCCACTATATGAATGCTGGGAATTGAACCTTTGAAAGAGCAGCTAGTATTCTTAAGTGCTGAGCCATCTCTCTAGCCCCTGCGTTTGTTGTCTTTGACAGCAAGAGGCTCTGGTCTGCTCTCCACTCAAGATTGCCAAATTCTATCATACAAACCTATGGAGAGAGAGCATGGTAGAATCAGCAATTACGATTCACCTTAGGAAGACCTGTTTGAACATGCCCATGTTCCTGGGGCTACTTTTGATTAATCTACAAGAAAGAAATAACCTACTTCCTGAAGTATGTGTCTTTGGACCCAAGAGAGACTTATGCATTTTCTTCCTAAAAGCTAATCCGCATAGATACAGAATTCAGAAGCTATTACTTCCACTCTCCCGATTCTCGAGGAGAAGATAATGGTCCATTGAGGCAAAAGGATCAATTGACTACTTTAAAAGCTCAAGGCAATATGACAGTGTATGGTTATTATTGTGGGGGCTCATTTTTAGACAAAATTAGAACCCCACTTGCTGTCTGATTCCCAGGTCTCAACAGGAGGTGTGCTAAGTCCATGTGAGCATATACCGTCTAGAAATGAGCAGACAGCATTTTGTCACTTCTGTACCCATTTTACAGGCTACATTTTCAGTGCCATCATTTTGAGTTGGCCCTGTAACAATGGGATGTACCTGCCATCTTTGCCTGGCAATATTCTAGGGACAGAGGCAAGCTAGAGCTCAACTTTAGAAGGAGACATTTCCTATCTCTGCCTCCTCTACCTATGCTTTTTGGAATAGCTGAAGTTTTCAGTGGAAGCTGAGGGTAGAGGCTGAAGTAGGGGTCATCTTGTATTACAGTAGGTTCTCTAGATATGATCCTGAGATATGTGGGATATTTGGGATATGGGACCAATAAAGGAAGACTCCTACAGAAATAGATATAGATTCTCCTGTTTCAGTTTCCTTCCCTCCAGTTTTCATTCCAGCCTTGATCCCAAAATAGTGTGATTATCTACTTATCCTAGTTCTGGTGATTGAGTGTTGCCTTTGGCTTTTGACAATCTCAAAGCTTTTCTTCGCTTCCATCAGAGAGCTTCCCATTGTACACCAGTATCTTCTGCTGTCAGCTTGGGTTGCTATCTTGCTCAACCCAAGAATACAGCCTCCCCTGGATTTTTCAAACCATTACTCAAGGCCCATATTGTCCTGACCAATGCTTCTTTGTTATCGTTATAATGAGTGTGCCCTTAGCCCACTCCAATACCCATCTAAAGGATGTAGTCCTCTGGTGGGCTTTCTAGTCTTGGATGGTAGACTCATAGCAAATATGGCACTTTTGGAGCCTTCTTTTCATGGCTTTCACATGTCCTTCATGGTAATTCTAGAATATCTGTGCCACCTAATAAGGACTATTACTAAATTCAAGTTTTGAAGGCTTTTCATGGAAGTAAATTAACATTATCTCCTAGGCCCCTACTCAAGATGCTAAGTATTATAAAAAGGAGATAAGAGATTCAAATCAGTAAGCTTTCTATTATCCTGTTTGTCATTCTGTCTACCTCAATACTTCACCTTCAGAATTCATCTAAGTCCTACCAAGCCAACATTAGACCATGCTATCCAGGGCCTGAGGCTTACTTAATGAGGTCCCACATATCTCAGCAAACATAACTCCTTGCTACTTCTCTCTTGTTATTGATTCGGTAACCATGAGAGAATGCAGAGATAGAACTTGAGGAAGACCAGCCTCTATAGTTTTCTCTATAGCTTCAAGCCAAGAGTGAAGCAAGTGGGTGGTCCCCTGGGAAAATGGTACACTTATGTAACCCAGAAAGACAGTGGGGTCTGAAGACTAAACTTATTGAAATTCATCTGCCCACGTATCAGTCCAGACCAGGGTCACCTCATCTCCACTGGGCCCTTCTTTGCCATAGTAAACTACCAGGTTGAGAGTTTAGGTTTCCTCTAAAACTATACCCTCTTCCTGCCCTTAGTTACTCTGCCCTGCAGCTGTAGGTAAAAATGTTCTTTTTAAATGTCACCAGGAGGATCTTTGACTCTCATGTATTACATTGAATTGTTTATCAATTCTCTAAGCTTGTCATTCTGTCTCTTAAAGTGTTATCATTATCATTACATTACATTACATTACATTATCATTATAATTAGTCCTCTCAGGCATCTTTGAATTCCTACTGAATTGCTTGAACGGGCACAGTCTTGCCCTGGGTCATCCCAGGTGAAAATCTCAGCTTACCACAATCACTGCAACCTCACCGGAGGACCGCTGCTGCTTCATCTGTATCATTAACAGTATGCTCACTACCACTCAGCTCATGGGACTCCAACTCCTATATCCTGTTCCTGCATCTGCTTCCTAGGATGCTCCACCCACCCACTCAGTGCCAACTCTCTCAGGCATGTTTTCCAACAGTTGAAACTAAAACAGGAGATCAGAGGTAAACAGAGCAGCCTTTGGTGTCCTTCAGCCTAAGACAGCATAATTCTTATTAGTGCTTCTTTCTATATATCCACTTAACTGTCTTCTCACACAAACCCTTCTTATCCTCTTCCTTTCTCTCAACCACCAAGCACACTTCTACTCTGAGAATGACAGTCTAAGATCAGTTCCAAGCTATGGACATGGGTCAGTGGGCAAAGTGTGTATCACACAAGTGTGGGATTTGAGTTCGAATCTCCAGAACCCACAGTCCAAGACAGAAGTGTGTACCTGTAAATTTAATACTCCTACCATGTAATAAAAGATGGAAAGAAGAGAATCCTTGAAGCTCACAAACCAGCTAGCTTAGTGTACCCAACAGAGACCAACAAAGAGATCCTGTCTCAGACACGATGGAAGGTGAGGACCAACACCCAAAAAAGTTATCTTCTGACCTCTTTTATATATCCATACTCACTAATAGATACACATACACAACATGCATACATACACACATACACACACACATACATACATACATACATACACATACATACACATAATCACATAAATCTTTTCTTTCCAAACAGCAAGCAATCTTTTTGATTCTTTTTATTTCTAATCCCAAATTGTAGTTTTACAAAATAAGTATTTGACTTGACCATGGTGTTGTTAAGAGGGTCATGTGATACAATAAAGACAGGACTTGGGCCTGTGGGTAGCAGGGAAGTAGAGAAGACAAAAAATTAAGCTGACACAGTAAACTTTTGTATTGGAGCTTCATTCTCTGATCATAGATCAGACAGCTTACTGAAGTGAGAGAACCTCGTACAGAGAGTAAAATGCGCCAGTATTTTCTGACAAAATCTGCCTTTAGAGATAGTATGGTCTTATATGAAGACAAATTGAGTAAATGTTCCATGAAGACAGAAAGCTGCACTGATGTCATTCAGTAATGTGTTTTTCCAGAGCTGATAAAAACACTCAAGTCATAGTCTACTGTCAGTGAATTTCCTGGATGAGCGAATAAATGTCTAATTCCATACAAACATGTTTTATAGTCTTAGGCACACTCGCACTGTGTTCTTCTAAAGTTTTCTTCTCTGTAAAATGGGTGTAGCAACAGTGCCTGTTCAGAAGCTCATTCTGAGGGTTAATATTTGTCACACTGAACACATTTCAAACACAAAGTAACTCAGTAAGAAATAATTCTTACATAAAGAGAAAGGATGCAATAATAGCTACTGAAATTTTAAAAAGAATGGGCGTGGAATGACGGTTAAGGCCGAGTGACACCTTCCCTTGAGGAAGATATGCTTTCATAGAACTGAGATACTAATACAGGGAAGTAATTGCACCAGAGCCTGAGATAGTCATGCCTGAAAATAAACAAACAAGCAAACAACATTACATCCTTTCAACTGGTCAGACAGGAAAAATAGTTAAAAGCAGCAGCAGCAAGTAAGCAAAAATAAAGCTGTTTCAACAGTCTCTTAGGACACTTCTGCCTCTGCAGATCACTGGTCTCTGGCCACCCTCCTCCATGAAAACACTGCTCATGCGGGAGTGATTTGAGAGGAGTTAAGCAAACTACAGATGTTGACTATACCGAGTAAGCACAAGTCTTCCATGGACACCAAGCTAAAAAGCATCCTTTTGAGCTGATGGCTGCTAGAATGAAAAGCATTTCTCTCTTCCACCTGCCTTCCAAATTTTTCACTTTTTCTTTCCACCCCTTACAAACAGCACAGATGGGGAGGAGAAATGCAGACGATTCAAACTGGTACATTACGTGGGCACAAACAAGTTAGGGAAAAACATCTTTGCGTGGTGAGAAAATTTCCACTCCTTTCTTGGACAATTTCTGAAGTATCGGAAACCATGGAAACTAATATAAATGTAGCCAGTGCATTGTACATTCTCAGTCTGAACAATAAAAAAACAAACTTAATCTGTTAAAAATAAAAGTTAAAAATAAACAGAACTTGGACAGCAAACTTTCACAAAGCTTTTTCCCTCTGACGAAAACTTATAAGTATAAACAACTTGAATGAAAAATAGGTACTTATTTATTATCCCATCAAAAAAATCTATATACGCACACATATATTACATACATATATAATGAATATATGATACATAGGGAGTTAATATTAATATAAACATATACTTTATGTACATATTTATAGAATCTAGAGCTCAGAATATTCATAGCTCAAAGCACTATAGAATAAGTAAATTATATAGTAATAAATGTATAAAAGTATACTCTGATATATGAATGTTTAACTATCAACAGCTCACCTGTCTCTCTAGATCAATAAAAGTATACATATATATATATATATATCAAAAACTACATATATATATTGTTTTTGAGATACGGATTCTCTCTTGTAACTCTGGCTGTCCTAGAACTCACTCTGAAGACCAGACTGGCCTCAAACTCACAGAGATCTGCCTGCCTCTGCCTCCCAGTGCTGAGTAGGATTAAAGGTGTGCACCACCACTACCCGGCAATAAAAGTATGTTTAAAAATATGACATGTGACTTAGTGTAAAGGTGGGGATGAAACATTTTTTAACAAACAATACGTTTCTAAGAAAAGGATATTCAGTAATCAAAATATGAAAAAAGAGATTGATCCCTTGTTGGCCCTCACTAAAGAAAGCTAACAGAGGGTCCAATTATTTTCATTAGAGAAAAGGAAAAAGTTACAGACCATCTGTATTGTAGCATGAAAAACTCTTAAGATGCATGAGGTGCACTGTCAGAAGCATTTGAAGATAGACCAAGTCACTCATGAAATCAACATCTTAGAAGTCAGAGGTGGTGTAATGAAGAAATGTGACATGAAGAGAAAGGAAATTTAAATCATGACTAAATGTGAACCTTTCCCCATCTCATGCAAGTCACATCATGAGACACCCCCTTAGGATGCAAGAATTCAATGTGTCAATACATTAAAATGCCCTGCCCTTCTGTTCTCCATATCTTGGATTTCCACAATTTAAGCTTGTCAAATTATCCTCGCTGAGTAGGAAGCACTACACAGTGCATTGTTCTGAACTGTAAGCCTGGCCTTTCAGTGGGAGTGTTGGGTGGGCTCAGAGCAGACCTCATAACTTGGACTCTGACTTTTGCGTATTAAAGAGAACTTTGTTTCCTGCCCTACATTTGAAAATGAAACTTAATGTTGGCTTGTGAAATGTAATAAAATAAAAACAGTAAGTAAACTGTACACTTGAGAAATTATCCTCACATTATTTTGAGTTTTTCACATCCGGAAGCAGCCCGTTCCTTACCTTTAATAAGTTTGAGTTTGCTGTGCTCAGCATAATTGGACACAGCTGCCTGAAGTTTCTGCCAGGGTGTGAGGAAAAATGGAGTTATTATTAGCGCTTGGTATTGCAACCTGCCCGGCCAATGTAAATCTTAAGATTCAAGTGTTTATTGGTTGTGAATTTTCCATTGTGAGGGCACCAAGGAAGTCTCTTCACTAATAGGAGTCTGGAGAAGGAGGCTGAGAAGAACCACTATCCAGTCACAAAATTAATTGCTTAAGCCATCTGCAATGTCAGAGTCAAGAATAGACACATTAGACCGCACAAAATTGGGCTCTGCTCAAAATGAATAACTGCAGGGAGCAATTTTGAGGACCTGCAAGCGAGGGTGGTGATGCTTTAAGTTAGAGAATTTTGTAGGAGTATAACTTCCTGGTGAAGCACAATCTGAAATCAGTATTGGTTTGAATTTCTTCAGCAGACTAGATCAAGGACTGGGTACAAGCAGTTTTGTTTTGTTTTTTGTTTTTTGTTTTTTTTTTTTTTTTTTTTTTTTTTTTTTTTTTTGGAGACACTGTGAAGTTGTTGTGTGATGGATTTTCTCAGGGGAGACATGAAAGAAAAAATGTTTCTTCAATCCAGATAGGGAAGAAACAACAGACTAAAGTACAGATACCACCGAAGTCCAACATGTTGAGCCAATGAGTTTTATTTGAGTTACTTATAGGAGCATGGTTGAAAGTTACTTAAGGAGTAGAAATGACTCAGAGACAGCTGTATCATTAAAGCCCACCCCAGAATTGGTGACAGATCACAGAAATCTGGAAGCCTGGAACACATTGCACAGCCTTTGAGACAGCTCGACAGCTAGATTGTGTCCTATCTAGGTGTCACATTGATCTGATCTACTTCTAGGTATCTCACACAGTCTTCTAGGAGCTTTGGCTGCTCTCAATTTCTTCTTGGCTATTGGCTTGATCTCTGATTCATCCAGGTGGTTAGCTGGGATTGTTTGAGAGACTTCCTTCCAGCATGGCTCATCTAAGAGTGACTCTCAGCAGTCTTGACTACTTACATACTCTTAGGGATGGATGGGACCATGTAAATCTAGTCAGTTTCAGGAATTTCCTGAAGCCATTTTAAGTTATTTGCTTCCTACCTCGATGGAGCTCTTCTTCAGGATGGAATATTGTACCTGGCCCAGAATTATCTGTTTTGTTTTGGTTTTTTTGTTTTGTTTTCACTTCCCTGAAAATATCCTGTTCTAAAATATCCATCATCTCAGTTTTTTTTTTTCTTCTTTACATTGTATAACTTAAGAAGTTTCTCTCCAGGATAGAGGGTTTTAACCTTGGAGAAAATGGCTACACAAGAGAAGAGAATAGTGATGAAGGGAAAGTAAAGCAGCCAAGAAACAGTCCATCATTAAGCCAGCTGCCACAAAGAGCAAATAGAGCTTAGCCTCATGGAGACACTGGAAGATTTTAATAAAGATGACTTGAAACCATTTCACCCAGTGGGTAAGGGAGCTGACTCCTGAGGCTGTTACCTATTTCTTTTTAAATCCTTGGCATTTCTCATCTCCTGTGAATAGAAGTATGCCACCTTTTATTATTTTGGAAAAAAAACCCTCAGGCAAAAGAAATGCAGGTATTGGTAAAGGAAGCTGGATAGAACACAGTAAAATGCTGCAAAAATTGAGTTGAGGCACTCACTGAGAGTGTCTTAAAACTCCTGTGAAGACAAGGATGCTCAAGCTAAAATCCTTAGTCTCCTACATTAGTAGTAACTTTTAGGGCTACTGGTGTGGATGGAGAATAAAAAGCAGTTAGGGGTGCTTTAAATAAGTAAATATGCTCTGACCAAGTCAGAGCAGAAATCAACACAAGCACATAATTGTCACCCTTAATCATATGGAATTGGAAGATATTTTCTGCAAAGGTCCAGATAGTAAATATTTTTGTCAATGCAGCTCACACACAGTCTCTGACACACATTATCCCTTGTTTTGTATTTGTTTGTCTTAACAATACTTAAAAAAAAATACTTGCGTTCTCTAGCATAGTGTGTGTGTGTGTGTGTGTGTGTGTGTGTGTGTGTGTGTGTGTGTGTGTCTATTTGTTCCATTAGTCATAGTTGGGAAAAATAAATTCCAATTTCCATTTTACAAATAAATTATTTGAAGCTTTTGCCCATTAGTTTGTAGATTCTGTAAGAAGTGGGGTCTGATCTACTTTGTTTAATTTGCTATTGTCAACATCTTGCTAAAAGAATTCTTTGCATACGGACTTCATTTAGTAATTTTCAATGAATAAATAGTTCAAATAGCAGTTCTGGCTGAGAGAGCACATCAAAATTGCAATTATTCATATGCATCAGTAATGGGTCCTTTGTTAGCTTTTATGTGTCCATAGTTTACAAATCCGTTAAGGTTTCAGTGATTCATAGAACCTGAGGGGAAATCAGATGTCCTAAGTGTTTAACATGGTGTATGAAGAACACCACCACCACCACCAAAAAAAAAAAAAAAAAAGTGCCCTGCCTCAGAGGCAGACTAAATGAATATTAATAATTCCTGACTTCTGCTTGTGTTTGGCTAATCTTTGACAGATTGGGGGGGGTAGAAAGAGAATTATATAGTCAAGAAATGTTGTCACTACATCTAGGTACAAGAAGAATAAATGCTTATCAGAGCTATGGTTGCTACTGTCATGTTGCAAAATAATCAGCCCAGTGAGTGACACTGTGACCAATGTGTGTTGGCCAAGAAGCCAGGAAAAATATACCTCCTACTGAGCTCTGCAAAATAGAAACTGATTCTACCACCCAGACTTACCCAGAGAAAAGGAACTATCTGGCCCAAATTCAAACACTCTACCAGCTTAATGCAAGCTCACTCAGCTACGAGGTGTGCAATTTATGACACGTTTCATTGGTTAAACCCTAAGCACCCCGGGCTACTATTATGCTATATACACACAGAGTAAAAGGCCTTGAGATATAGAGGTACTTAGTTAACTATGATTGAATCATATTCTGGATTTAGTTTGGGTTGTTTTGTTTTGTTCTCTTTGTGACAAGGCCTTACTATATCATTCAGGTTGATTGGAGACTCAGAATCCTCCTGCCTCATGCTTTCAGTTCTTGGTACAGGAAAGACTTGCCATATCTGACTATTTAATGGACTTAAATCAACAACAATTTGTTATGTTAACAGACTGTAAACCAAAGATAAACAAGGCTCAGTGTGGGGACGACTTTGCCCCACAGTGTCTGGGACTTTATCTGAAGACAAAAGGGGACACAAATTTGAAAGAAAGCAATATGGATAGAGACAAGGGAAGATTTGGAGGGAGGAAAGGAAGTAGAAGTTATGTAATTGTACTATACTCTCAAATAATAATATTATTTAAACAAAAGGAATTAGAAAATAGATACTTAGGCGAGTTTCCCTCCTAAAAGGAAAGAAATTAGTGGAAATAAGTTATAAGGTAAGGAAAAAGTATCATAAATTAAGGACTAGATATATAGGAGCATAAGAACTGAAAATGGTAAAGAGAAGCAAATAATCTGAGAGGCTACAGTACTACTGATGTGTTGACCTGATACTATCAGCAAAAGTGATGTCAGGTCCTGGTAGGTCTGAAAGGGTTCTCGTGTATTTTATGATAGGAATTCAGCTGGGGAATCGGAGAGGGACAGAATAGAGAGGGTCAGGGAATAGACAGCCACAGTTTCTGTGACACATGCTATATGTAGCAGACATGGAATCATATGTAACACAGATGCATTTCTTACATGATCTTTTACAGACTATCTGATACACTACAGATAAGCCATAGTATCTCAGTTTCAGAAGGGAAAATTCTTACCATTGTTTGAGTCAAGAAAGATCCAGAAAATTACAACATTTGTGTGAATTAGTCTTTAGGAAGAAACTAAATACTATTATTGGTGGGGTCTGTTTTGAGAAACAAGGCTTCCTGGAGAGGAGTAGGTCTTCTAAGGCCCAGAACACCCCCTAGATGAGAAGGAAGAACGGTGGAGCTGCAGGATAAAGTCATCATGTAGGCAAAGAGACGGTGACTCCTGACTCTAAAGCACAGGTCTGCAAAGGAGTCACTGTGAAGTAAATGAAGTAAAGGACATTACCTATCATAGGCTGTCTATATAACCTGGAAGCACATTGGACAGAATTTTCAATGTGCATTTCCCAAAAACTCAAGAGAATATTTTATATCTGAAAATGAAAGTAAGAATTTATCTTGAAGAAAATATTCTAAAATCAATGAGGGATTATATATTTTTAAAAAATGTTGCCATACCTTATAGCACTTTACATCCCATAGAGTTTAAAGATCAAGAAATTCTAAGATGATATAAAAGAATATTAACATGAAAGCAAAAGAGAAAAAGAGAGATGTATAATCAAATCTTCCAGTAGATAACACAAAAATAGAGCAAAAATAGCAAATAAGAAATAATAGAAACTGGGGTGGCAAAATGGCTCGGTGGGTAAAACAGTTTGCCACCAAGCCCGGTGATATGAGTTCAGTCCCCAGAACTCACAAATTATCCATCTATCTCCACAAGCACACGTGCAATACACACACACACACACATACACTGCACATGTGAGATAAATAAATGTAAAAAAAGAAAAGAAAAATAATAGAGACATTTGTATCATATATTGACATTAGTTAACATTAATATATGATGCAAATGTCATTAATATATGTCATTAATGTCAAGCATTTTTATTTATTTTTATTTTATTTTATTTTTGGCTTTTTTGATATGGGTTTCTCTGTTGTAATCCTGGCTGTCCTGTAACTTTGTGGACCAGGCCAGCCTCAAACTCACAGAGATCCGCCTCTGCCTTTTGAGTTTTGTGATTAAAGGCCTGCGCCACCACCACCTGGCTAACATTTTTAAATGTAGAAAAAACACAATTAGAACAAAAAGATGATACCTAACTTCATGACTACACCCTCATGTTTGAATGTAACCATCCACATCTCTTATTTTTCCAATTAACTGCTCTCACTAGCAAACATCACATTGGCAGGAGGGTTGGTTGTTACCTTCCTCTCTGGGGATCAGGTGCCATATGGACCTATCCGTTCCCAAGAGGGTTAGTCTGGAGGATGTGCAGAAAGAACTCCCTGGAGTAAAAATGCCATGGCTATGGCTTTCCTTTCTCATCTCCGCAAGGCTTTGCTGCTGAGGAATTGTTTACAGTCTGGAAAGGGGATTTCTTCCCTTCTGGAAGGATTATTCACTCATCAGA
The DNA here is from genome assembly GCA_026225945.1 of Cricetomys ansorgei. NCBI lineage: Eukaryota > Metazoa > Chordata > Mammalia > Rodentia > Nesomyidae > Cricetomys > Cricetomys ansorgei. Next base: position 19,162,579 of record JAMJFZ010000242.1, read on the forward strand.
GACCTTCTCTAGCTGTCTTAGGTTCTGAAGGGACCTGCCTGACTGGCAGAACTGGGGATGGGTGCCCCTGGTTTGGTTACATGGGTTACTGTAGAGTAACACTTGGAAGAAGTTTTGTTATTTTGGTTTCTTTAAAAATGCAAAATGGTGTTTGGATTACATTTGTCTTCCCACACCGGGTGTGGTAGATGTTTCTGAGTTGGGTTTGGAATGCTTGATGAAGATGGCTATAATTTGGTTAGGTGTAGTCATTCTGGCACCTGTAGCTTGTCTTTGGGATTGCTTGTCACATGGGTTTATGGAAACTTTTGGCTTAGGCCATAGAAGGTCTGAAGTCCCAAGAATTGGGGTGAGTGTTGGCTGGTGGTTTATTGGTTGTACTTAGTGTGATAATTCCTAAAAGAACAAAGGTTGGAGAGATTCGAGCCTAGGACAACTTAAAAAGAGGCTGTGAAGACTTCTACCTTTCTCTTTTTCTGTGTTAAGGCCATTTGCAAAAGCGGTGAAGATTTCTTTCTATCTTTCCTTTCTCCTTCCCTAAATTGAGGGTAAAAGATTGTTGAGTACAGTTGTACTGCTACAGGTTACCGCAGCAGTATGAGTTTCCTTAGTGGTCCTATCAGGAACCCCACCTGCTTCCCTGTGGAATGTTGTCATGGCATGGGCTCTGGCCGCCATCTCCGGGCTCAGAAATAGGTCCCTCTTCCTGGAGTGAGCTTCTGTAAACTGCCAAGTCACAAGGGCTCTGGTGACACCTATTTTCTCTGGATAAAAGAGTGTGTATAACCATCTATGAAAGACTTCAGGCATCTCCAAGGGAACTGATAATTCTAAGGGAACCCAACTTCAAGGAATCTATACTTGTATGCTTCTAAGTATGACCTCCGTCTGAGATGGGTCTTTTGTTTAAAAAAGTAAAATATATCTGTGCATATTTGGTAAAGTCATATTGCAAACGCATAGCTACCAGTCTCTATTTATAAGCAACAATGTGTGTAGGCGTGCAGCGTGTGTGTGTGTGTGTGTGTGTGTGTGTGTGTGTGTGTGTGTGTGAAAGCATACCAAGGAATAAAGTTGGGTTGGAAAATGTCTCGGGCATAGTTTGAATCAAATCAAATCAAAATAAAGTGATGAGATTTATAGTACTAAATGTGTAAGATAACGCCATTTAAAGGAGAAGTCACAAACATTCCAGTGGAGAATAATGCAGTATTAAAATATAGTAAGAAACAAATCATCAGAAATATAGCAAGTGTTTAAAAGAAACTAAAGGAAAATTTAATAGAAATTTAATAGAACACTTTGGGCTTTTGAAGGAATGTACAGGGAGAGCAGCATATATAAACAATATATAGAGGAGTCACACACAATGTGTGACTATGCATATAATGGATTTTCACATACTAAAAGCCATCTCATTTTTAAAGATTGAAGAACATTTACCTAAATTGGTTATATTTTGTGACAATAAAACCCATGTTGGTTCTATAAGGTAGAAATTACATTCCACTTTCCTCTGTTAACAATGCAATAAGGCCAACATTAAACAAATAAAAGCATATTTCAAAAACTGAAACAAGGAAACATTTTAAAGAAAAATCAAAACTATAATTACAATCTATTTGGAAAATAATAGCATTAAAATTACTCTAGTGTAGAAAAGAAGTTATGGCCAAAAGAAAGAAATGCACACCTTTGAATTAGACTAATATTTAAAAGAAAAAAAAAGTTTAAATACATTAGACTTTTAACCTCAAGATTAAAAAAAAAACATTATGATACACTTGAGGAGTTGTAAAGGTAAAGTACTTATAAAAAATTAATCACAGAAATATATTCAAACAAAGGCAAAACATTGATATTTGAGTCTACTTTTTCAGAGAGGCTCAGAGGACTCTGCCATGAAAAAAATCAAGAGACCTTAAAAAAGAAACCTAAGGGAAAAATTAAATCACACAGCTCCCATATTTACACCTTTTATCTTGTTATGGTATCTGGTGTGAAGCCAGCTGGTGAGATGTGCTGCTGTGTACATATAGGACAGATAGCATAAAATATGAAATAATTAAAGAAAAATAAAATTAACAAGGACCTATTGAAGGAGAGAAAACCAAATTCAAATCAACGGCAGCATTTCAAACACCATGGGAGATTCTGAAGATTGTGTTTCTCAAGTGAAATCTGGTATTAATACACCAGTACATTAAAATAGCAAGAGTTGAGTAAAAAGACAATAGCCAGTTTGAAACTCCAGTTCCCATATCCACTGCTTTGTGGAGTTGTATGGTTTATTTTTCGTGTGTTTTCAACCCCTTAACTATGAAGTGTTGATGTGATTAACCTTGTAGAATTGTAGTGAAAGTTTCCAAAGAATGCATACATAAAATATTTAGTAATTTGAATGTATAACAAAAACTGAGTATTAAGCAATCAATAAATCTAATTTTTTTTACATTTTATTAGTCTTTCAAAAATTTTCTTTCAAAACAATTTATTTCAAAACTTCAAGGAGGATCTATTTTTAAATGTACACTAAACACATTTCATTGCATCAAAGGATCAAAAAGAATCTTAAAATCTGTGATGATCCTAGTATATTATGATAGTATTTATACAAGTTAATACGTATTCCTCATAAAACATTGAGTTCCAGAAAATGAGGAACATAGAAGAAATAGTTAACAAATTGAAAATTTAATCATGGAATAAAAAAAAAAAATTCCCTTCTTAATCAGCTTTCAGTTTGAAAATGAACTCACTAAGTGAATGTTTCAGTGCTCTAAGAAATCATCAAAAAGCAACAAAGAAAACATGTTTTTATGGGCATGAGGGTAGCTCTGACTCCTTTTCCTGCTCTTGAGACCCTTTTTCTCCTACTGTGTTGCCTCATCTGGCCTTGATATGAAGGTTTGTGCTTTGTCTTATTGTATCTTATTGTGCTGTGTTTCACTGATACATTTTGGAGGCTGCTCTTTTCTGGCAGGGGAGTAGATCTGCAGGAGAGTGTAGGTGGGGTGAGCTGGGAGGAGTAGAAGGAGAGAAAGCTGTGGACAAAACATATTGTATGAGAGAAATTTTTTTTTAAATTAAAAGAAAGAGTGAGCAAGTGCAACGGGTGGGGGGGGTAGGAGGAAACATGCAATCCATTTTCAGTTACATGAAGACAAAGCTGTAGCCTTGAGTCTTAAGCCTTGTCATAGGACTGACAAAAGCCATGGAGTACAATCAGAAGTCATAAAAGTCATGGGTAAGTTCACAGCCTCAGATCACAGCTGTTCAGAGAACAAATCCCAAGGTGGGGCAGTGGTGGCTCAGGTCTTCAATCCCAGCACTTGTGAGGCAGAGGCAGGCAGATCTCTCTCTGTGAATTCAAGGCCAGCCTGGTCTACAGAGTGAGTTCCAGGACAGCCAGAGTTACAACAGAGAAACCTTGTCTTGAAAAACCAAAAGAAAAAAAATTCCCAAAGTAAGAGTAATCCATGTTTCTTGAAAACAGTAAGCACTGGCCAACGTTAATCCAAAGGAACCATGTGCTGGCATCAGCTGTCCCCAGAAGAAGCTCTAATTTATCCAGTGGAGGAAGTAGGTCTTACATAAAACTCAAATGAGCAAACTTCAAGTCTAGATACCACTCTGTGCCTTTAAAACACTTGATGTAGTAATCCCAATCATTTTCTACATTATAACTTGTCCATGGGAGAAATAAAATCTGAAGCAAACCCTGGATGTTCCTTTCCCAACAGAAACTCTAATAATTAGTTGGTTCTAGAAAAACTGTTTCAAATGTGTGGTTAAAAAAAAATAAATACACCATCTCCATATCTGTGCAAAATATTTCACAAAAAAAGAGAAAAATATCTGCTTAAGAACATTTGCTATAGAAATGCAGAGAAGTCCACCTTGAATGCTAAAAACTAACTAAGGAATTTAGTCTCTGGAGGGTGAGCTAAGAGAAGACACAGCAAGATGACATGTGAAATCTGAACAGCAGATTTCCCCCTGAATAGGGGGAAACAACAACAGACAACTAAAGTAACAGCATCAAATGAAAGTAAAATCAGAAAAAAACTGAAACATTGTGTAAAGACACCGAAATAGAGAGCACAACAATTTTTTTAAAGGTAGAAAAATGGAAATAAAGTAAAAAACATTTGAGAAGTTCTAATTTAAAACAATGGCTTCTTTAGTCAGATTTGTCACTGACAATATCAAACATAATATAGATTAAAACAATACCTTTAAAGATTGACAGTATTTTAAACAATGGAAACTGGTTATAGTGCCCAACACCTGCAATCCTAGCATGCAGAAGGCTGAAGCAGGAGAATTGTCATAAATTTGACAGTTTGTGTCTACCTGGTTCTACAAAGAAAATCTGAGAACAGTTTGGGCAATGGTATGGAGTTTTGCTCCTACCAGGAAACAAGAACAAGAAAAACCCAATCAGCTTGGGAACTCAGGGACCATGATTGTTTTCTGAACTCTTTTTAAGAGGGTCCGTGGCCTCCCTCTGGGTTAGAGAAACACACGCCCACTGTCTACTTCTGGAATCTACAGTGACATGAGGTCCAGTGGGGAACTCAGAATATGAGTGCATAGCAGATTTACGGATCCTCTCTATACCTCACCATAAACAGTACAAAGGATTGATACAAGGCTAAACAGAACAAAACACAAACCAGAAAAGAGAGGTTACCCTGAGGTTCCCTCAGGCACAGAACTCGCATTCAGAATCCAAGCAATGCTGATTAAAAATGTGGTCAATGGAGCACAGTGCTCCGGAAGAGTACACAGTGGTGCTAGATCATATGATGCTTCACAAACAGTTCGCCAAGGGCAATGACCCGCAAGCACTCTGAAGTTATGCCACATGCAAGACCACAGGGCACTGCAGAAAATGGGAGCCAAACAGAATCTATTTGGGGCCACCGATGATAGAAATTACCTTTTTCTTCCAAATGAATCTGTATATATGGGGTGTGGAAAACAGTGTTAGGAAAACAGGAGGGTGGTAAGAAAAGGGATGAAGGAATGGAGGGAAAGACTGAGGGACAGGGGGAGGGAGAGATCTAGGGAGGGATTGAGGGAGGGATGGAGGAAGTGGGAAAGGGGTGGATGGAGGAAGGAAGGGAAATGGATATAGCTTTCTTCCAAAGCACCAGACATGCAGCATCAGAGGAAGTTATATTGTATATAGTGAAGAGAATCATTGTGAAATTATTCAAAGTTTTCCAGAACATAGGAAACTAAGAAAAACTTCTGGATGATTCTGTTTTACTTTTTCCATTTCTTCTAGAATTTTATTTACATTTATATTTTGTAATTTTATTTAGTCTTTAGAGTTTTGTACATGTATACAATTAATATGAATTGCTTTGTCCAGACAGTACATCAACCTTAAAATGGCTTAAAATGGCTGACCAACATGGATTGTACTATGAAGTTAAATATAGTTAGAATAATTATATAATAAATTGGTAGAGACATTATAAACAGAGGACAGAGATAGATGATTTCATATATATATAAAATATATATTATACATATGTGAATAATATTACATATAATAGATAAACAGGCTATGTGTTGATTGGTAGATGATAGACGATAGACAGATAATAGACAGATTAAAGACAGATAAATGTATGGACTATAAATAAAAAAGTGATAAATAGATGATAGATAGTTGATGGACATAAATAGATAATAGATGGTAGACCGACTTTAGATAAATAGGTGATGGCTAGAAGATAAATAGATATTTAGATTGATAAACAGATGATATATAAGTAGATCTTTAAAATGATAATATGCATAAAAATATTAGAAGCAAGACTGGTTCTTAGCATATTATGATTCAAATTTATTTGGAACATATCCTTTACTTATAATATTAATTCCATATGAATATTCTTCTTTTCCAAGTTATATATGAGACCTTTCTGAGGTGAGTGTCTATGGAGGAGGTGGAGGAGGGAAACGATGGAAATCAGGAATAATGAAGACAAACTTTGCTTTTCAGAATATACCCTAAATCCCCTCCCTGTACCAGAGGCTTTAAAAACCGCAAAATCATGATGTAGAAGATAAGCTAGCACATTAGAGAAGTTTATAAAAGAACTTAAGTGAATAAGAGCATTATGCAAAACAGCACATACAGGATCATGTCTGCTTTGTCTGAGGTATATAATGACTACACAGAACAAAAGGCACACGGGCGTTCACAACAAAGACGTCTGCTGGCTGAGAGGCTTTCATTCACTGCTTCTAGATATCAAAGTTTCACTAAAACTTTTGGTTTAATAATAAATTAACAATAGCTGCTAGAGGTGTATGAAAGAACATCTGGTTTCAAATCTTAACTCTCCTGTTTGTCATCTAAAAATGGACACGATAGTACTCGTCACATTCCAAGACTACTGTAAAAAACAATAAAAATTAAAAAAAAAAAACATTGCACAGCTTGTTAGTTTCATAAAATATTATGCCAAACATATAAAATTAAGAATAATTAAGTAATAGTCCTAGGTCAATTCAGCTTGAGATGTTCAGTTACCTCATACCACACTGGATTTCGCCAACAGGTACATTAAAAAGTAATGTATGTTCCAGACGGATTTTTCATATCAGATCTGCACAAGAGGTATTCAGATGGACAATCTTAGTTAAATGTTGAATGTCAGAACAGATTGGCTCACCATCTTCACATAATGAATCCTACAACAAACAGCCCTGGGTGTTTCACAAACATTGAGGGTAAGATTTATGTAGAATTGGTGGTTGGCAAATGTACTCACTGTACAAACAAATAAAAGTAATCCAGCTGAGCAAATGTGAGAACCCAGTAAGAAAAGCTCAAGGTCTTGCAGTAGAAATGAGTACCAAAACCAGATTTATCTGAAGTTCCTTGTACGAGTTCCAGGAAAGATATGAACAGGTGTTTATTTCCCCAGACAGACCACAGAATTACTATTGGAGCCAGGTTAGTGACCCAACATGTTTAAGCCAGACAGGCTACCTGCAGAATTCATGGATGAGGATTACAAGCCCCTAAAGTATCAAAGAAGAATCTCCTCCCTGGGTGACTGCTAACTCCTTATACATTCTTGTGGAGGTGAAGGGCTGCATCGAGTTTCCCTTCCCCAGTGGACTGTGAGTGGGCTCAAGTGTCTGTGGGTTTCCTACAGATAATCACAGCTGTTCAGGTTTCAAGACCTCAACAGCCACACCATTGCTAAGAGGACAGAATTCTATGAGAAGTGAAGGGGACTGAGATGATTTGCTGAGAGGAAACTTTCAAAGTTCTGAGCTTTTCACAACATATAAAGCAAGGAAGTTGATTCTGGGCTTTGCACAGAAACCACTGTCCGCAAGCTCTCCCAGCCATGCTTAATTGTGCGTTTATCCTCCCAAACGTGAATTCTGGCTCCTCCATTGAGCAATGCTGTCAACTGTCACAGCTGCCAAGCCAACAGATGGTGTGGGCTAGCATCGCCCGCAGTTTCCAAATGTAAAAAATATAGTCATTTAGAGGTTTGCTATGCGCATCTATCTCATTAATCTTCTAAGAGCAACTGCAAATGGGCAATGTGAAGCTCACTGGCATTCTGACTACCTCCATTTTCACACTTCCAGACCACCTGTCATCCCAGCACCTTGCTGAAACTAAGAAGGTGCAAAGAACTTTAAGACTCCTCTTGTATCTTTCCTCCTTAGCTGTTGGATTTACGTGTTCACCCCTTGTGAGCAGGGCCTGTTTGCACTGGATTATTGGTTACCTGGAGTGACACAAGGCAGCACTACACACAGAGTTAATGAATATTTTTAAATTGATTTTAAATCAAGTCTAGTTTGAAAGAAATATCCATGACTAAGGAAAGCGTACTCACAGGCAAACGGAAGGGAACTCAAAAAGGGATTCTAAAAATCAATAAGTCTACTGGTGAATTTTTTTGGTCTCACCATTACAAAAAACAACTAACAGTTGCTAATCTGTAAACTATCTTTCATCTTGGGGATAGTAAAAATATCAAAATAGAATCCATGGCAGTCCTGCTTCAAATCTATAATTCATTTTAAAAATTCTACCAAATTAATCTCTTCAAAGGACGTTCCCAATCTCTCCAGTTTAAAATTCGAACATTCTCTTATCAACTGAAATGTATGCCAGGAATCTACTGAGTAGCTCTTTTTCTTTATTGAGTCCCAAATGTTTTCTTATTCCACTGGTTGAAGCCAGGACATCTAAGGGATAAGTCCTTTAAAATATTCCTAATGGCATGTATACATTGATGCTTTTCACGGAGTTTGTCAATAAGACCTTAGCGTAAGCAATGGCTTAGTCACTTTGGGGTTGTCTTACATAAGAAAAAAGTGCCATTACACAGAAACATATGGGATAGATTATGAAAAGAATAGCAAGCTATAAATTTTACTTTAAATAAACTACTATGTAGCTATTGAGATAGCCAACTTAAATAGTTGCATAAGGAAACAAAGTTGGGAAGCCTCTGAAGAGATATTACACACCAAAGTCCCACACTCACAGTTATAACACTCAATTACCCAGCTTTCACCCTGTCCTTTAATAAAGTTTGAAGAACTCCAGCATCTTCTGGAAAGTTCCATTATATAGGTACCCAAGTGGAACATGATTTAAACAAATACATGTATCTACATTTGCTTGTAACTTCCGATTTCTGACTCTAGTTACTGCAGTCGATTGTCCCAGTCAGAAACTTTTGAGTAGTCTTTCATTATCCTCATTCAAGGGTACTAAGGCACTGAAGGTTGACAGTCAGGACACAAACCATAAACTGAAAGTCAGACAACCCACAGCCTGGCTGAAGATATGTATATGTGTGTGATTTTGATGTTTGTTTTGTATTTTGACTTATAGTGTTAATCCTCACACTCTTACAAAGGTTAAAATCAGGAGAGCTAGTATAAAACTTTTGGTGTTCAGGTTCCCATGAAAAATCTAATTCGAACAATTATGACTTCACACTCCTATAAAATAAAAATTGGGCTAAAACGAGTATGGAAACTTCCTAGAGACAAAGGAAAGATAACCTGTTTTCCAGATTATCTTATCTCCATCTTTCCTATCCTCTATTATCTAAGCTACTTTAAAGTCATTTTCCAGTTTAATATACACTGGATTTTGTGACACCTGGTATAATACCCTTCAGACATGTTTCTTATCCTTTTGACTTTGAATGCTTGACCTGATGCTGATAGTTACACACAGTGAACATGTACCACCATGCTGGATCAGAAATTTTGTTATTCTGTCAAGAGCCCATTCTCTGAAAAGCCTTCTCTGATTTCCAAATATACTGTGCTTCTTTTCTATTTATCCCAGAAGCATTTATTAAATGCACTTTGTTCCCCCTTAAGGGAAAATAAAACTTTGCTCATCCAACGTTAGAATTGTGGTTTTCTATGTTTTCATCAGGAAGTTTTCAAAGTTTTAATGCTTGTCTATGATCCATCTCAACATTATCTTAATTAAGTTGAAGTAATTCTTTTTATACTTTCTAGTTAGGGATACAAGATTTGGTTTAATTTTTTATTAATTAGAATTATGAAGTGTACTTTACATCTAAAAATATATTCTTTTGATGATACAGATTAAATGGTTTTTGTATGGCTGTAAAGAGTATCTCAGACAAGGTATTGAACATTTCCATTATCCCCAAAATTGAATTTGAAAGCAGCCCTACACTGCTAGAATTCAATGTTTTCATTTTTTCTCATTTTTGACTGTAAATTATCTTTGCTAAATTTAATGTAAATAAATTTCTATAGCAAAGTACATTTTATTTTCCTTCTTAGACACAGTATGCTTTGTGCTCCATCTGTGTTGCTGATCAATACTTTCTTCATTTTATTGCTAACTATATTTCACTGATCAAATATACTAAAATGTGTTTGCCATTTCCTTGGTGAACATGGTTTTCAGTTTTAGTCTATAAGAAATAGAGTAGATTTGAACATCATGTCCAAACACTATTGCAAAAATAAGTCTCAATTTGTCTTAGGTAAATATGTATATGAGTTGGAGGATCTTATTATAAATTGATTTTACATTATTAATACACTTTAAAACAACTTTTCAAAATGGCCATGTAATGCTGCACTCCCATGAGCCATGTACCAACTCCCATGTTCCTCATTCTCAACAGTCCTTTGTGTTGCTGTTGTTTTAATGGTTGACTGATCTATTAAGCATAGACAACACCTGGTCTGGTTTTCATTTATGTTCACCAACGACTAATTATAACACCCCAGCCTAGTTGTACTAACGGAAGGAAACAAACAGAGCTGGCAGGCAACATAAAGATCATTGGAATTGACTAACGTCAGGAATGTCAACAAGATTGATTAGCTACTATGACAGAGAGGGCCCCCACAAGAGCCAGCACTACTGCCTGGAAGATCAAAGATTTGGTAGAAATGGGTGGACAAGTTGTTCCCTACCTACCACAGAGCTTCTCGGCCACAAGTTGGAGCAACATAGATCTTTTCTACTACCCTGAGAAAGTTACAGATGGATTTATAGTCAGGAAACTCACCTAGTCAGAGACTAATGTGCTGTCCACCGGGCTGCACTGGAGTGGCTGGACCAAGGGCTCTTGTCTTCTCAGGGGGATCCTCCACCACAATGTTCAACGCACAATATGTTCTGTGGATGGTATGCTGTAAGAGTTGGTGCCATTAGCTAGTTTCCTCTGTCCTGCTATGATATGGTGAGCATTCTAGGAGCACCTGACAACTCCCATAAAAGAAACATGTTCCCTCTGTAGACAATGAAGGGCTTCTCAGACCCCATTGTATTGTGATTTTTATCTGAACCACTTGGCCCCTCCATGGGCAGCTTCTATAGGCTTGCCTAAAGCCAAGGAAACCTACAGGGAAATTTCAGGAATTTGATATTGGGAGACATGCTTTTCTAGGGGTCATGCCCAACAGTATCAATCATATTCTCAAATGCTTTTTGCACCTCAAATGTATTTTCTTTCATGACATATCTGTCAAATATTTTGTCTAGTTTTAAAAGTAGGCTATTTAGCAAAACTTACCAGAGTTCCTATATTATGCATGCAACACTCAGTACTTCTTTCTATATTTGAAAACAAATATTTGTTAGAAAAAATGTATTTTGCGTAATGAAATTCCTGACTATATTGAAAATCAATTGTTCAGGTAGATATGTGCAATTACCCATAAGATATCTATTCTAATCACATACCTGGTTGCTTGATTACTACAGGTTTATAGTTTGCTCTTAAAACAGGTAATAGATGTTGTTTAACTTGTACCATCATTTTCAAATTCTTTGTGGATTCTTTAGAATCACCTCATTTTCAGCAAAAATTCCATTTAAAAAAATTTAGACATCTATTCAATTCTAATTTGGGAAGAAATGACTTTTTTTTTTTGAGACAGAGTCTCACTATGCAGCACTGACTGGTCAGGAACTTTCTATATATACCCCACTAGCGTCAAATTTACAGACATCCACCTGCCTCTGCCTTCTGAGTGCTGGGTTTAAAGGTGTGTGCCCAACTAAAAATGACTTTTTAGTATTGAATTACAAATTCATGAATGCCTTATCCATTTCAAGTCATCTAGGCCTTCTTTAATTTATTATAGTCAGATTTTAAGATGTACAAAGAATTTGCCCATATTTGGTAAATTTTAATCTTTTTGGTGCTATTTTAAAATATATTTTTTGATGATTGCTGTTAGTATATAGAAACATAATTCCATATATTTGAATTTGGAATTTTAATGTGCAGAAATTCTACTTATAAATTTAATACACCTAATAGGTAAAATAGCCTATTCTATTTATGTTCGGATCAGTTTGTGTAAACTGTCTTTAAGAAATTTGTAATTTTACTAATATTCGGCAACACATAGCATTAATATGCTATGTATTAAGATGCTCATAATGTTCTCTTATTGTACCTATCATGTCATCAGTAGGGAAGGGAACAAAGGCACCATTCCATCACTGTCATTTGAGAAGCCTGAAAATCTCTCTTAGTGACCTCAACTTGAGTAAACCAAGGATTTATGGCTTTGATGGCAAACAAGAATGTCAGGACTAGCCAGCATGAAGCAGATTTGGGGGCTTAATGGAGTTGTTTAATACAGGCTTAGTCACAAGGATTAAAAGGAAGAGAGGTACTTAGAAAGAAAGACATACTTCAGAGCATGGGTATGTCCTTCTTAAAGAAGAACGACAGTTCCCTGTTACTTATGGTAGTCACATAGTATAGGTTTTAGTGTGCTTAAAACTATTCTTTGCAATTCTAATTTAAATATAACATTTATTAACATTTTGAGGATTTATAGATATATACAATGTATTTTGATCATATTCACTTCCCAGCCCTTTACCTGACTTCCCAAAGATCCACCTTCCACCACTCACCTCCTGCCCCTTCCCAACTTTCAAGTCCAGTTCTCTCTCTCTCTCTCTCTCTCTCTCTCTCTCTCTCTCTCTCTCTCTCTCTCTCTCTCTTTCTCTACCTAATCTACTAAATCCTATCTGTACTGTCCTCACACTCACAGTGTTTGGACACCCACTGACAATGGTCCACTGTTTTGCTCTGGTCCTTTACAATATCTGGTTCAAACAGTCTTTGTGGACCCCTCTTCTGCACTGGTCCCTAAGCTTTAGAGGGAGGATGTGTGGTGTAGATGTCTAATTTTTGGCTGAGTGCTATATAGACATTTATTCTCTTCAATTGAACCAGTTATGAATTTCTGTGTTAAGTTCTGCTTGCTGTGCAAAGAAACTTCTCTGAGGTCTGAGAGCTACACTAATTTTTGGGCATAGAGATACAAATTTTAAAGATAGTTTGATATTGTGTCCATTTAGCAAAATAATAATAATAGGTTAACCCTGGAGTCTGAGATCTTCCAACCATGGGTTGTTAGAGATTTCCATAAAAAGAAGATCTGGAGAAAAGAATGAATTCCTTCCTGGTGTCACATACGGTCAGGACTTATGTCTATGTTCATTATTGTTTTAACATAAAACTTTGAAAGGAATATTGTTTCTTTGTTGGCAACCATTACAGCAAGTGTCGACAATTGCATTAGCCTCCTTGCTTCTCAGTGGGTGAGAGGTTTCAACCAGACTCCAGGATGAGGGGCTCCTGTTCCTCTCACAATCCCATAATTTCCCCTGTCTTTCTATCTGCTTAAATGCCTTGGGATGCATAGTGGTACGCCCTCTGTTTACCTGATGTCAGCAATTTATGTTGCTTCTTTTTATACTTAAACTGTAATAACTTTCAGTTTCTCTATTTTATTAATCTTTACAAAACTTAGTCTTTAATTTCATTGGTTTTCGCTATTTCTACTATCTATTCACTGATTTCTACCTTTTGTTTCTTATTTCCTTTGGTTTACTGTTCTTTACTGTTCCTTTTCCTGAATCTTAGAGATTTAATGCACTAATGTTCTACTTTTCTTTAGTCCAGATTCTTTGAAAGTCCATTGTTCTCTCCTTCTGTTTTGGGTCTTTAAACTGCCACACAGGCTTCCCTTTTTCATTGCAGATGCTGTATTTCTTTACTTCTAAAAGTTTAAGGTTTACTTTTACTAGGGTTCATTTAGCCTCAATATGTGCCCTTCTTTGCTGAGTAACAAGTGTGTTCACCAAAGTCTCTATTTTGTCTCATTGTGACATAAGTGCCTCTGAGACCTGAGAATTACTCTGGGAAGTCCAGAGCTTGCTCAACCTTCTTGGGTTTCACCCAAACCCTAAATGGGTAAGTGCTTCTTAGCTACAGAGAGCACAAGAGGCCCACAGTGCATATTTTGGAGCTCCTTTTGCCCTGAAGATACCTCCTCTATAATTGTCTCTGCAAATCCCAGCTTCTCAGTTTCCCATCCTCCAAAATATGACTTTTCATTTCAGCCTGATGGGGCCACCATACTGTGCTTGTGTAGCCTCAGAATAGTAATCTAAAATGTTGAGTCCTAGCAGAAAGCCAGGTTAATTGCAGCAGCCCTCCATTTGTGTCATTATATCAGAGTCTTGTGCTGATGGTGGTACAAACAGTAAGTGAACATAGAGCTTTTCTCTGTTTCTTTTTTCATTTTTTACGAATTTTCAAGTTGTTCATAGTGGAAGTGCAGTCTACTACCATTTAGTCACTGACAAAAACAACACTCATCTATAAATCTATGCAAATCCCTATTATAGAATTTATCACATTGTTTAACAAAGATTGCTTTACTGTGTCTCTTCTGTTAGCCTTGGGCTTCTCGGATCATTGAGTGGTACCCTGGGATTCCATTGCAGGCTTTGGTATATCCTAGTCAGGGAATTAATATGAAAGATGAACATTACATGTACACCCTTCTGCAGAAATGTCCCCAGTTCTCCACCCATAGAATTGTTTAACATTCTGCCAGTTTTCATTAAAATCAAATATTTTTATTAAGAAGACTACATTAAAGAAAGGACAAGCATTACCCCACAGGGTATACATGTTCCCAGGCACTCATTCTCTTCTGTAGGGGAGCAGAGGAAGTCCTGAACAAATGTTTAAAGAGTGGATGAAGTCCTGAGTGAATGTGTATTTTGGACATGGGCACTGCCATGTCGGGGCCTCAAATCCTTGGGAAACTGGCAAGATCTCTCCTTCAGGTTCAGAAAGGCAAAGCCTTCCTCTGATGTCAATATACAGAATAGGTAACTCCTTCCCCTCCTATTAAGATTAGCTAACCTCTTCCTCTGCGTTGTACCTAATAAATGCACCCAGGTTCCATGCTGCTGCCTTAGTAAGTGCCACAGTACACACAGCCCACCTGACCTAGCTTTTCTGTATGTGTGTTCCTATGTCTGTAGTTTCTTTAGTGTGGTTGTCCTTTCTTCACCCCCCTTCCCCAGTCTAGATTCCAGAACCAAGGCATGCATATTTTAATGTTCTCTTGCCAGTTCGAAGTGAGAGTTAAACTGCTTTCTTTCCCCCAACATAGAAATGAGTAAATTTGAGACTGGAGACATGGCTCACTGTGTAAGAGCACTTACTACACATTCACAAGAAAGTGAGTTCAGATCCTAGTTCTCATGTAAAAGGCAAGGTACGCCAACTCATGTAGTTATGACTTCAGAACTGTGGGGTATGTAGGAGATTTAGAGACAAAGGAGTGCTAGACTTCGCTGGTCAGCAGCCTTGCTTCAAATTCAGTGAAGATCCTGTCTTCAAAAATACAGCAGAGAGATGAACCAGGACACGTGACATCCTTCTCTGGCTTCTGCATGCAACACACATACCATACCTACAAACATACATAAATATAATATGCAACACACACACACATGCACACACACACACACACACACACAATTAAAAGTGCTCAGAATAGTAAATTCACAGTAACTTGGTTGTATGAAAATCACTTTGGAAAAAAATCTTAACGTTTATTCTCTCTCTCTCTATTCCCTGTCCAGGCTGACCTTGAACACCTGGATTCAAGTGATCCCTCTTGCTTTAGTCTCACAAGTAGATAAAACTAACTAAATGTGCCATTATGTCAGATTATTTCTTATCTTTTTACAAGCTTAAGAACTTTTAAATCTAATTTTACTTTCTGTGTATGATTGTCTTACCTGCATTTATGTTGTGCACTATGAGCATGCCTTGTGCCACAGATGCCAGAATAAGGTATCAGATGCCTTGGAACTAGAGTTACAGATGGTTGTGAGCTTCCATGAGGATTCTGGGAATGAAACCCACATTCCTTAGAAGAGCAGCACATACTCTTAACTGCTGAGCCATTTCTCGGGTGCAAGCCTAAGTACTTTCAAAAATTACATTGAAAAAGTAATGAATTACCCCAAATGTCAAGCTGGATTAAAATCTTCACTTTCTGCTATGTATATATCACTTTGTAAATGTGGAAATATACAAATGAAAGTCTTCTTAAACAATTATTTGATCATTAAAAAAATACTCCATCCTTAATTATGAGTTTACTATAAGCACCCCATTTTATGATATATACACTCATATAATGTGTATATATCCTTTAAAAATGAGTAACATTGAGTCATATTTTCAAAGTTGCATAACCAGTATTATGCCTCCTAATTTGTTTTGTGATTTGGGAGGAACTGATCCCTTTGTTTATATCCATTCATTCCATTTTCCAACCTATAATCTTATCATATATGTCTACTGTTTTTATGTGCACTCCTGATAAGGACAATTTGGATAATCTCAATTTATCACTATTCAAATACTTTTGTTCTTCTTGGTAAAAGGACAAAATCTCTTTGCTTTATCCAATATCCAAGCCCAGATGTCAAAATGACACCATGAAAATCCATAGATGAATGGTAACATGAGTTTATTCTTCCCCAGAAGCAAATAAGAACATCATTTTCCTCATACTTTGGATTAGAAGTTCTTTCCCAAACCAACAAGAGGTATAAGAAATGATCACTTCCCACTTGTATCAGGTAGAAGATCAGGTAGAAGAGTGATGAGCCAATTCTGAAAAGATCAAAGGGCTAAATTATTGCATACCCATTGTCTTTTGTGCAATACTAAAATCTCTTCTAAAATGTCTTCCCAAAAGAGGACAGACACCAACATCCACAAACACACACATCTGTCTTCCACAGTGACTTTTCTTTTCTTTTTCTTTTTCTTTTTATTAAGTCTAGGACAATGACCGTATTTTCTTGCTCACTAATTAATGCATTAGATTCAAATTTCATTTTATTCAGCCATATATACAGAGCTATAAAATACTAATATCTAATTTACCTGTTAAATAAGTTGTTCATAAAGATATCTATAACAATTAAAGAGTGTGTACACTGTGAAATGTTTATACTACTTTCGATAATGCCTTTAACTCACTTTGACACTCCAAAGCTCCATTGCATCCCTCATCAAAGGCATGTCTTACTCTTGCTATACCTAGAGACACTAATTCCAAAATTTCCAAGTCAAAACTCAGACTTATACTAAAAGAACTCCAATTATATCTCTCACACACACACACACACACACACACACACACACACACACACACACACACAACCTGCCTCAGTCTCGCAGACTTCTAATCCATTGAGCCAATTGTGTATCTACTTGAAAGACATATCTTCCCAGTTCACAAAACAAACAAAATCCACAGATGAATTGCTTTTCTTTCACTGACTGAATGTAAATAAAAACCAAATCGCTAAATGTCTGTACAGTTTTAATTCAGCCATTTCCTCTCCTGTTGGTACAATCCGATTTCACCATGTATTTACTATACAGTGATTTTGGAAAATACCTTGCTTTGTAATTCTACCCTGCAATTTCTTTCTTATATGTGCCAAGAGAAGGGCTATCATCCAGGTCTGGAACCAGGATGAGTGGGACAGTAGTTTTGGAGAGAGATGATTTTAGGCAGGCTGCAGAGAGGGACACTGCCCAGTTGGCAGTGTCTGAATAGACAGGTGGGGAAGTCTGCTATCATCATCTGAGTCTGCTGGCCCTTGTCCAGAAGACTGGGAAGAATTTAATACCAGAATATGTGAGCCCAGGAGGTGAGCTATTGACATAGACAGCTGGGTATAAGCCAGGCAGAGTCTCTGCCAAAGTCAGTAGGCTGAGAATGAACAGGGCTTGGTGGTCAAAGGGAAAGAGGAAGAACAGAACTCTGCTGGTGACAAGCAGCTATAATTTGACACCTAGGGAATAAAGTCAGGGGCAGAGGGGGCAGGACACACCCTGCAGTATTAGAAAACACAGAAAATTTTAACTACCAAATTTGAAACTAAGCACTGACTTTACCAGCTTCAAATTGGGTTGTTTTATTTCTTTAAATATCATTTCTTTTGACTATTCTTGACCAAATAAAGAAAATTCACCATTTAAATGTGTTGTGGAAGAAAATTCAGTTACAAACCATGGGCCAATTCTGTGACATGCTATTACAAGCATTAAGTTGCTGTGGTTGTCTTAGGTAAAAATGCCCTTTAAAAAAAGGTCCCAGGAGAAATAGACAACTCAACAATGATAGCTACATACGTAGATATTCCACTTTTAGTGTAAAGAACTGCTAAATCAAAATCGATGAAGAACTGAACGTTATTAGCTAGTCCTCTATGGAGTATTGCATTCAGCAAGAGCAAAATGAGCTTTCTTGGGTGCACATGGAACATGCTCCAGGACAGATAGCAATATAGACCACAGAATTAGTAAAGAGCTCTCAATAAATTTGAAATTAGATAGAGTGTGTCCCTGACCACAATGGAATGAAATTAGACATCAGTAACAGAAGAAAATTTGGAGCCTTCACAACTATAAAGTAATGAAACCACTCACTTCTAAATAACCAGTGGATTAAAAAATAAGTCAGAAGGGAAATCAGAAAATAATTTGAGATGAATGACAATGGATATATAACATATCAAAACTTAAAGGATGCAATCCAGACAATTCACAGAGAAAATAACTTGCAGCAGAAAATACCCTACAGTGAGAAAGAAGACCCTAAATTAATAAGTTTAAGAAAGTAAGAAAAAAAAAGGCAGATGAAACATACAACAACTGCAAAGAAAAATTTCAAAGAGGAAATAGGAGACAACAGAAAATCACCAAAAATGTAGATTTTCAAAAGATTAATAAAACTGGCAATTAGATTGTTATTGACTTTTAGTGCCAGAATCACCATGTCCTTGTTTCTACAATGTGTCCCTTTCCCAGTTAGTAAGAGCTGAATTAAAGATTATTTTTAACTTTACCAATAAGCAAAACAGACACCATGACCGAAAAGACTATCAGCAGCTATACAGCAGAAAGGAATGAAAAAAGGGCAATGACCTCATAGCGTGCAGCAGCCAGATCTTGTCAAGCAGACACTTGCATTGCCATGATGGTGTAGTCACTGACAGGAACAAGTAACCAAAACAGCTTCAATTAAGACAGCATACTCTTGCACTTGTAACTCAAACTTAAGACATGTCTGTGTAATACTTTTTGGCAGGCAGAGTCTTTAATGTTGTAACAATTTGTGTGATCAATACTCTGGCTTAAATTTTAATTAAATTGAGCATGATATCATGAATTTGACTGGGAAAAGTTTCTCAAACCATCTAATCAAACAAATATTACCCATTTTATGTAAGAAGAGCACAAAGTATTAGTAATTTTTAAAATATACTTCTAGCTGGGCAGAGGTGATGCATGTCTTTAATGCCAACACTTGGAAGGCAGAGGCAAGTGGATCTCTGTGAATTTGAGGCCAACTTGGTGTACAGAGTGAGTTCCAGGACAGCCAGAGTTACAACAGAGAAACCCATCTCAAAAAAAAAAAACCCCAAAATATACATCCACATACTCACTTATATGTGGATATTAACTGTTAAGCAAATGACAAAGGTGCTGTGATCCACAGACCCAGAGAGACTATGCAACAAGGAGGACTCCAATGAGTACACAGGTATCTCTCTGGTAAAAGGAAAGTAGAAACAATGCAGGTCAGATGTGGAAGGATGGGAAGAAGAAGGGACCAGGATGGGGAAGAGGGATTGAAGGAGAAAAGATATGGTGAGATGAAACAGAACTGGAGAACATGAGGGGAGAATTAGGAGACTTAGAACAGTGGAAACTCAATGGAATCAACAAAGGAGACCTAGAAAAGACCTCTAGTAATGGGGGATACGGATTTTAAACAAGCCATCTTCTGTAACCAGACAATGCTTCCAGTGGTGGGACTGGGGTACCATTATAACCACAAAAACTTCAACCTATGGCCTATCTTCTCTGCAGCATCTTCTTGGAAAATGGAAGGGCAGAAGCCCATGCTAATGGAGGGAAACCACGAACAGTAGTCCAGGGCAGTCCAGGAACAAAAGATTGGATAGCCATGAGAGGACTTCTAATGTTATTCTGCTCTCCTCATAGATCAGTGCCTAGCCCAATCAGAGAGACTTCCTCTGGCACCTGATGGGAGCAGATGCAGAGGCCCAGGACCAAATAAAGTGCAGAGCTCAGAGAACCACAAAGAAGAAGCAGAGGAGTGATTATGGGGACTAGAGGGGTCAAGGACATCAGAAGAACAAACCCTATGCCAACTGACCAGCACACTTAAGGGCTCACAGAGATTGAAATGGCAGACATGGAACCTGCTGGGTCCCCCAGATATGACTTGAGATTGCCTGACTTGGTTCTCTTGCAGAACTCATACAGACTGGAGTGGAGGGGGGTGTCTCTGAACCTTTGGCCTGCCATTGGGTCCCTTCTCCCTCTGCTGAACTGCCTAGTCTACCCTTGTAGTAGGCAATACTGCCTAACTCTGTTTCACTTTGTGCCATGTTAGAGCAATAACCCTGGCAGGACTGCTTTTATTTGGGGAGAGATGGAGGTGGGTGTGAGATAATGGAGGAGTAGATCGGGGAGTAGGAAAGATTGGGGGAAGCTGGGAAAAGTGGAGGGTGGGGAGGAAGCGTATTGAGATGTACTATATGAGAGAAGAAAAAATTTTAAATGTGAAACTTAAAAAAAAAGAAAAAATAGCATGTTTTGAGCTGAATGAAAACAAGATGACAACATCATAAAATTTGTACAACTTAGCTGACAGTATTTAACAGGAAATGTACATCACCAAATGCTTTATTTCTTATTCTATGGAATATCCTTTATTAAACCATAAAACTAGAAATGTAAGCAACATGACTTCTATCTGTCTTGTCCTCTCCTGATATCTAGCAAACAAAAGTCTGGCTGTGTAATTCTCAATTTTAAGTGTGGTGCCATTGCTTTTTCTTTTTCTCTTTTTAATAATAATTTTATTATTAATATGAGTTTCATACAATGTATCTCAATAATACCCTCTTCCCATTCCTCCCTTTTCTAACCTTCCATCTCTGTGCCCTCAAAAGTAAATAATAAAAGATAAGAAAAGAAAATTAAGTTCAACTAGTATGGCAGGACCATGGATCATGAGTATCTCCACAGTTCCTGGAGGCAGCAGGCTAGTCTGATGATGGATATATCTCTAGCCTGTACTAGCCTGAGATTAAGCAGGACAACCCAAATTTGGACTTTCTGCCCCAGCTCAGAGGCCCCAGTGCCTCCAGCAGGCATACAGACATCACCCAGGCACTTGGACACTAAACAGGCACCCTGATATCCTGTAGGCACCAGAGCATCCAACAGTCCTCCAGACATCCTTCAGACAGGCACCAGGACATTCCAGAGGCACCAGGACCTCCCACAGGCCTCTGGACAGCTAGCAGGCACCAGGACATCCTAGTGACACCAGGGCATCCCACAGGCTCAAGGGTATCTTGCACATACCCAGGCATCGTGCGGTCACTGGGCTCACCCATGGATACCCAGACAACACACATAAAACCATAGCATCACACAGGCACCCAGATACCACACATGTACCCAGACATCTCTCAAGTACCCAGACATCCTGCAGGTGACAGGACCGCCTATAGGCACGAGTGTATCTTACAAGTGCTGGGACCTCCTGCAAGCACAAGTATGTTCTGCCAGCACCAGGACATTCACAGGCACCAGGACATCCCATAGATGCTCAGACTTCCCAAAGGCACCAGGACCTCCTGAGGGCACCAATCAGATCAATGATCTGAGCTTCAACTTTGAGAAGCAGAAGGAAAAATAGACAAGTTAATTCTTATTTAGCAGAAAGAATGATAACAGAAAAACATAATTTTAACTCAGGAAAATCATTGATTAAAGCCATAAGGCAATAAAGATCAATGAAATTGATAAAGCATTGGTCCCACTGAATAAGACCAAAAAATATGACACAGATTATCACTGTTGAGGAGAGAGGAGACAGAATTTCAGATGTTGAGATGGTAACAGGAACTACCATATACCATCATGTTAATGGTATCATGTGTATAAAGGTTTGTGGAGTAGGGACTTTTGAAATCTTGTAGTGAAACCAAAAAATACAGTGTCTTTGGAAAATACCCTGGCAGTTTCTATGATTACTCTGACTCAGAAATCTCACTACGAGGCATTTATCTAAGATAAATGACAATATATGACTGAACAAAGATGGATGCAACCATTTAGGGATGCTTTAGTGAAAAAGAGCTTACAATCAAGAACTCTCCAAACTGGCATGAAATGGTACAAGAATAAACAGATCACTGGAGGATGCCACAGAATACTCCCATAAAATAAGAAGATATCTGATGGTGTGACATGAAATGAATTTTGCTGTGTTAACTATTCCCTAGTATTATAACCTATATGATTCTATTTATAGGACACAGAAAAGACCATACTGTAGTGACAAAAAGATCAATTGTTATGGGATGCCCTGGAGTGTAGAAGGGGTAATAGACTGACTTCCAAGAGACAAGGAGGGATGTTAGGAAGTGAAATAATTGTTCAGTGTTTTGTGTTGTGGTGATAATTGCATTACTACTCTAAATTATCAAAAGTTTCTTAAATAAACATGTGCTATTGATTATTTTAGTACATAGATAGTGTGTGCACTATAACTCAATAATGTAGCCTTCTAAAATGACCAGAACAGATATAGTTCTTTAAAAGAATTACTCATTTGCAAGCAAAAGAAGTAAAAATATTTTGAAAAAAATAGGATGAAGATGATAAAACATATAAATAATGTTAAAATCGCTTCCTTAAAATTATATTGCTAAAATTTTAATTAAAAGACAAGGAATATTAATTGTCATACTGAAAAGCCCTTTTCCACAAGATTGGAGTAAACAAAATCCATGCAATATTAAATGCATTGTGGTTCCATATGGAGTTTAACATCATTCTTTTCTATATCCATAAAAAGTAGTATTTTCATTTTTTAGAAGAATTGCACTGAAACTTGGTGTCTTGATATGTATTTTTAATGCCAACACTCAGGAGGCAGAAGCATATAGATCTCTAGAGTTCAAGTTTGGCCTGATCTCTATGATGAGTTCTAGGTCAGCCAGGGTTGTAAATCGGACCTTGTCTCAAAACAAAAATTGCATTGAATATGTGAATTACTCTTGGTAACACAGGCATTTTAATAGAATTACCTTTTCATCTGTAAACACAGGCTATCTTTCTCCTTAATCATGAAATTTTAGTTTCCTTCACCAATGCTTTTATATTTTGTACTATAAACTTTTATAATTTCTAAGTATTGTGTTCTGTGGGTTTTGCAAATGGAGCAGTTTCCTAAATTTTCTTTTTTAATAGTGTGTAGTTTGTGTATACAAATGCTACTATTTTTTATATTTATTTTGTTTTCAGAAAAATTCTCAATTTACTAGTTCTAACTAAAGATGTTGTTGTTATTTGTTTGTATTTGTTTGTTTGTTTGTTTCTTTTTCACTTGTTTGGAGGATTTCTATATGTAAGAACATAGCACTCAGGTGGTGGTACATGACTTTATCCCAGGCAGGTGGATCTCTATAAGTTTGAGGCCAGCCTGGTCTATAGAGTGAGTTCCAGGACAGCCAGAGTTACAACAGAAAAAGCCTGTCTTGAGAAAGAAGAGAAGGAGGAAGAAGAGGAGGAAGAGGAGGAGGAGGAGGAAGAGGAAGAGGGGGAGGAGACATTATCAACAAGCAGAGATAAATTCTTAAATTGAAACAGTAGTAGAAAGCTATATTGAAACACATAATGCAGCATAAAATAGACACAAATACCTATGGGACAAAACAAAAATGTTAGAAACAAATCAGTGCATCTAAGGAGACCCAGAACACATCACAGTAAAGTAGCCTCAGCAATGCATGATGCTGTGGAAGCTGGGAGTCCACCACGAGATAAACAGAACAGGATACAAATTGACTTTACAAACAAAACCAACACAAAATTAATTAAAACCTAGCCTAGAACTGGTAAGCTAGTTCAGTGAGCAAATGTACCTGTGACCAAGTCCGATGACCTGATCTTCATCCCTGGACCCATATAGATAAAGGAGGGAACCTATTCCTGAAAGTTATCCTGTAATTTCCATATACACACCATGACATGCACACAGAAACAAATATAGATGTACAAAACAAACAAATAAATGTAAACAAACAAGCATAAACAAAACTAATCTTAAGAATTAAAACCATAAAACTATTGAAGAAAAGTGTAGTGAAAACCTTCCAGCTCTCTCCTGGGAAACAATGTCTGGACATGGCAAAAAAGTCACAAATGACTAAAGCAAATACAAAAGTCATCACGATTGCACATGACTAAAGAGCTTCTACAAAGCAAAGAAAACTTAAGTAGCATGGAAAGTCAACCTGTGAAATGACAGAAAATGTTTTCAAATCATGAGTTTGGTAAATGCTTAAAATTTAAAATATGTGTAGAACTAAAAATTAATACATTCATAAAACAACCAGAAATCAGACAGTTAAAAAGTCCATGGAAAATATGAATAGACTTCCTCAAAAGGAAACACACAGCTATCTACAAAGTACATTAAAAGGCTCTGGACATCAGGAGGCATCAGGGAATCACAAGTAAAACCCACAATATTTCATAGAACATCAATTAGGATGGCTACCACTAAAAAGACAAACATTAATGAAGACTGGAAAGATTGTGCAGAAAAAGGACTCTTACACACTGTGCTCATCAGCCCATTGATGATGAGAATGCAATACACATACATATACATAGTATTATGTTATTCAACCCCAAAATGACAGAATAAAGTCCTGTCATTTATGACAACATGGACAATTAGGAAGGACTATTATGCTAAATTAAAGGAAAAACAGTCTGATAGAGAAAGAAAAAAATATACACAAATCTCTCTTAGATGTCTAGTGTAAAAAACAATATCTAATGCAGAATGAAAGAGAAAGAGAATAGTTACCAGGGTCAGTGTCTAAGGAAAATGATGAGATGGTCTATGAGTTTTCAGGAATGCATGTATCGATATTCAAAATATATAAGTCAATAGTCAGCAACCATTTCTTGAACAAAATTGAGTCTTGTCAATAAGATAAAACATAGGTTTAAAAATAGGGATTTGGGTCAGGGCATCAAAGCTTATATACTCCAAGTGATATCCAAGCCAGTAGAGATGCACGAGAAATTTGAGCAGACACCAGGGAAGACAACAAGGAAACGCTGATTCTCTACCGAACTATCAAATCTATCCAACACATGCGGATCAGTCCATCTAATAGCAGCAGAACATATTTTATTCTCAAGTGCACTTGAAACATTCTCTCAGGAGAGATGAAGTACCAACCCCGCCTTAAGCATCGTCTCTCAAGACAAAGGGAAGGATATCAACTCTGCCTTCAGTAGACATCCACCTGAGACAACAGGATTTCTTGTCCTCCTTACTGTCTAAGTACAAGCAAGCACTCAGCTGTTAGGAAGCACTCACGGTCTTTGTCACATATCTAGTCAATTGCTCCTAGAACCCTGTGTCTTACAGTAGCCTCAAATTTTTTCTTTGGGGTGAAAAGTACTAACAAAAATTACTGTTAAAAACATGTCAAGGGATTTAGAACTGAATTCACTGAAATCCCTGCAGATCTCAAGACCCTAAGTCACAAAGGGGAAGACACAAATGGAACTTATTCACAACTTGGGAAATGTCCTATACTATCCATGTCCTTTCAGGCTCCTCACAAAAGGACACATTTTATCTATCCCACCCACCAAGTAAATCTACTCATATACACCAAGAAAGTAGTCATTTAAAATTAATTAGTTAATTAATTTACTAAAACACAAGAGAACAGTAGCTTTGAAATCAATCTTTCCAGAGTATTGCACCCTTTTTTATATTCATGGAAACCAGCTCTAGTCATTTTTCAGCTTTGCTTATTTCTGGTGAAAGGATAGTGAATTTCATGCCTTTGAAGACCACAAATTGTCTAATTTCCACAGAATGTAGCAAAGACCACATCTGCTCCAGGATCATGAAAACTTGTAGGCAGTGAAGATAAGGGGAATTAACTAGGATATCCTAAAACAAAGATCAAGACTAGTAAAATGAGCAAAGGGAAGGTTTTTAAATATGTCTGGATGTCCATCTTATCAGGCTGAAAATTAATTGCCAAAACCCTCAGAATGAGAGGAAGAGGGGTAGAAAGAGATTTCGAAAGCCTTCAGCTTACCCATAAGGTTTATTTCATTCTGGGTGATAATCAAAACTTCCATCACTTCAACCAACGTTAACTCATGTGTCCTATAAGGAGCACCCCTCAAGTCCTTCCCAAGCAGGAAGAAAATCCTGGGTTTTCACATACAAAGACCAATAAGGGCCATTACAGCCTACACCAGGGGAAGAACAAGGCAGGCTCCCCACCTGCAGAACACTTGGTTCTGTTCCCACATCTCATTGCTCTTTAGACCCTCCCACTCCAGAGCCATCTATCTAGTCCCACTATCCAGCCCTCTACTCCAGAGGACAGGCCCCAGTGTCATTAAAGATCAAGCCAGCATAAGAACCTGGTAGGCACCCTACCTGCAGACACATGGTTCTGTTCCCATACCCTAATCCTCTGTACCTTCTGAATCCTCCAGACCTGCTGTCCAGCCTGCTACCTCAAAGGACAGTCCCTATCAGCATTACAGCTCAAGTCAGCAGAAAAACAATCTAAAAGAACAGCACAGGCCAGGACAGACAGCCATAAGACTGGTAACCAATTCCCAGCTCCCAACTCAGACAGAGAACCCCTGCTCTACAAAAGGCTACAAAGATCAGAAGGTGAGGGGGGAGGTATCACTCATCCAATGAAGATAAACCCAGAAATTCAGTGACTAAACCTACAGTCATCACAAACCAGACTCAAAATGCCAGTTTAAGGACACAATCAACAACAACCAGAGCATTATGTCTTCACCAAAGCCCAACTACCCTACTACAACAAGCCCTGAACACATTGATACATCTGAAGCACAAACACAAAAAGACCTCAAATCTAACATCATAAAGATAGTAGAGTCCCTTAAAGAGGAAATGAATGGATCCCTCAAGGAAATCAATGAAAGAGTAAACAAAGAATGGGAGGAATTGAGTAAATTCATTAAATAAACCCAGGAAAACGCAAACAATTAGAAGAAATGAATAAGACCCTTAAAGAAAGCCTCCTCCCAAAAAAAGCAAGCAAACAATTAAAGGAATAGAACAAAACTGTTCAAGACCTAAGAATGGAGACAGAAGCCATAAAGAAACACAAACCAAGGCAATTTTGGAAAAGAAAAATTTAGAGAAGTGATCAGGAACTACAGAGGCAAGCTACAGTGTCAGAATATAAGAGATGGAAGACAGAATTTCAGGGGTTTAAAACAATATGCAAGAAATAGATACAGTAGTAAAAGAAAATGTTAAATCAAAAAAAATTCCTGACACAAAACATTCAGGAAATCTGGGACACTATGAAAAGACCAAGCCTAAGAATAACAGGGACAGAGGAAGGAGAGAAACCCCACCTCCAAGGTCCTGAAAATATCTTCACCAAAATCATGGAAGAAAATTCCTCAAACCTAAGGAGATCCCTGTAAGGGTACAAGAAGCATAAAGAACACCAAATAGACAGGACCAGAAAAGAAAGTCCCCTCACCACTAAACATGCAGAACAAAGAAAGAATACTAAAAGCTGCAAGAGTAAAACAAGTAACTTACAAAGGCAAACCTATTAGAATTACATGTTGTGTAGTAGACGATGTGATGATGCAGAGCAAGGGGAAGGCTCCTTCGTTGCTCGTGGGAATGCAATCCTGTACAGCCACTATGGAAATCAATGTGACAGTTCCTCAGAAAACTGAGAATCAACTTACATCAAGACCCAGCTATACCACTCCTGAGCATATACCCAAAGTATGCTCCATCCTAACACAAAGACACTTGTTCAACTATGTTCATTGAAGCTTTATTCATAATAGCCAGAAATTGGAAACTACCTACATGCCCCTCAACTGATGAATGAATAACAAAATTGTGGCACATTTTCACAATGGAATACTACTCAGCTATTTAAAAAATTGGCTTCATGAATTTTGCAGGGACATGGATGAAACTAGAAAAAAAAAACCTTCCTGAGTGCGGTAACTCAGTCCCAGAAATACTAACATGATGTGTTCTCACTTATATGTGTATATTAACTGTTAAGCCATGCAGAAAGGTACTACAATCCACATGCCCAGAGCAACTATACAACAAGGATGGACCCATTGGGGACATGAGGATCTCCTTGGTTAAATGGAAATAGAACAATTGGTGCAGGTGGACTGGAGAAAGATGGGATTAGGTACCAGGAGGTGGTTAAGGATGGATAGAGATAGTATATGGAGAGACTGCTGGAATTGGGGGACCTTTAGGGGGAATGGGGAGACCTAGGGCAGTGGAAACTCACTGGAATCTAGGAGGGAGACCCTGTTGAGGACCTCTAGCAATGGGAGATGGGGAGCCTGAACAGGCTATCTCCTGTAACCAGGCAAGGCTTCCAGTGTAGGGGCTGGGAAACCATCACAGCCACAAAATCTTTGACCAATAACCTATGCTCTCTACAGTAACCACTGGGACAAAGGAAGGTCAGAGCTCCGTGCCAAGGGAGGGAATCCATACCTGATACTGCAGGGCAGATCAGGAACTAAAGAGTGGCTATCCAGGAGATGGCTTAATGGTAACCTGCTCTACTCACAGATAGGTGCCTAACCCAGTCTTCATCAGAGAGGCTTTCTCAAGCAGCTGATGAAGTCCAGGGCCAAACACTGTGCAGAGCTCCGGGAACCTTGCGGATAAGAGGAAGGAGGGATTGTGGGAACCAGAGGATCGAGGACACCAGGAAAACAAACCACACAGAATCAACTCTTAAGGGCTCATAGAGACTAAACAGGCAGACAGGGAATCTGCATGGTTCCCTAAATATATCTTATGGTAGTCTGGCTTGGTGTTCTTGCAAAACTACTACAGGCTAGAGTAGAGAAGTCTCTGACCCTTTTTACCTGCCCTTGGAACCTTTTCCTCCAGTTGGTTTGCCTAGCCCACTTTGATGTAGGGATTACTACCCAGCCTTGTTTCATCTTATTATGCACTAAGTGGTAACCCTGGGAGGACTGCTCTTTTTGGGGGAAAAGCGGAGATAGGCAGTAGGGGATAGATCTGGGGGAGATGGAGGGAGATGGGAGGAAGGGAAGGAGCGGGAAAGGTGGTCAGAATGTACTATATGAAAGAAGAAAAATAAATAGATAAATAATAAATAAATAGAAGCCAACAACAACAAAAATGCCAATAAGCTCAAAGTTCATCTTCCAAGCATTCCAGCATAAATCACGGAAGGCAACCAAGTTGATGCTGAACTGTGATTCGAATTGGAAACTATCTCTATAGCACCAGGAGATATCAAACAAGAGAGAACCTACACCAGAGAAGGTTGAAAGAGTAAAGCCTTGTGGGAAAATTCCGAGATGGATTTTGCATATTGGATGTTAAGATAAACAAAAGAGGGTAGGAGGAGGGAGAATGGTAGCCACGGCATTCATAAAATTGCCACATTTAGAGAGATTTGGGAATTCTGAAAGGCTAGACCGCTATTGAAGGAAAAGTGTGTGTGTGTGTGTGTGTGTGTGTGTGTGTGTGTGTGTGTGTGTATGTGTGTGTGTCATAAACAGGGAACCCAAGAACTGGAGCAAATTGGTGGCATAATACGCACAAGAAGCTCATTATCCGTTAACAATAATATTTGAATATAAACCACTTTTTGCAATGCAAAATAATAAAATCATGTTTGTGTTATGGAGAAACCACCTCAAACACTCCTCGTGGCTGTTTGTGGAGATAACTTAAATGTAGTAAGCGGTCCCCTCTGGATGCGCTAGCTTGAAATACAAGGCACCCCACTTTTTCTCTCTGGCCTTAATGGACAGAGTAGGGACAAGGTCAGATAGCTCGAATCTGCCCAGTTCTGGGAAACTGTCTAACTAACCCATCCCTATTGCTTCCTCATTCCACGTTTCTACCCCTATAGTTTACACAGGAAGCCCTAGAGCAATCTCACAGTACTTCCTTATTGCTCTGAGGCCATTGACACTAGGATTTCTTAACTCACTGAATAGGCCAGTCCACCTGTCAGGTCGAATTACCACAGATACCTGCTTACGCATTCCCCGTTCTTCTCCCCACTTCAAAAATTGTATAAATACTGATACCATGTGTTCAATAAATCGAAGGCTTGATCAGATATCAATCAGACTTGCCTTTCATTTCTCATGCCTCCTTGTCCCCCCAATCCTCGCTCCCTCTCCTAGGATTGTTTGTTGCAGAACCCCGCAGGCCCGGGACACTTAATGACAAAATTCATTTAAAAATTTGAATATAGCCTTGGCCCCATTATTGTGAAATATCCACCTTTGGCTCAATATGCATATTTACCTTTAAGAAATAATTACTACCTGTTCTTCACAGTGTTTGTTAACTGAACTATTGAATGGTATCATATATAAGGGTCAAAGGCTGGGTTTGCTCTGCACAATATGCTACTATCCTCTTCTGGGATAGGATAGAATCACTTAGATGCTCCTTCCTGCAGCAAAGAGATATCAAGGACCTGCAGCCTAGCATGGGCATTGTTTCAAGTCAGTAGAACCGCAAGGGGAACTGAAGCTCTCATCCATATTTCCAAAACAGACACAAAAGTAGAAAGAAAAGCTACTGTGAAAAATCACTGGATATAGAGTATAGGGGGCAATACTAGGGCAATAACCCTGTTTTCAGAGCTATCAATTTGTGATTATTGCCAAATACCAAATTCTATATGAAATGACAGAGTCACTGAATCCACATGACAAAGTTGTGCTTGAGTATATGGAACATTGCTTTAAGAGGTCATGCATATTCCTATGTCAAGAACAGTGATACATTGTGTATAAATGAAGATCACATGTACAGAAGTTCCAAGCTAATAATTACTCGTGAGATGATTTTCAGGTATTGAAGAAATTGGTTTCTATTATTTAAAAGTAAAAAATGTTAAGTCACACATTATTTTCAGTTTACATTAAATTCCTTGAATAAAGAAATTCCCCAACATATCTGAAGCGCTCTTCAATGTCAGATGCTGCTTCCAGCTGCAGAAAATGGGTCCTTTATGCCCTAAACAACTTAGAATGTTCACATCTGTAGAAACACTAGCTCTATGTGGAGTCTACCACTCAAGACATGGGTGTTTCTGTACACCACTGGACTTCATCATAGACAGCATTGTTAAGTACTTAATGATTGGTTTTTCATGTAGGGCCCAACCTCCAGTCTGTATTATTCAAACCAGTCTGGCGTAGTTCATCTTCCACAGATACTCCAGATCACATTCACCTCATTATCATTATAGTGCCAGATGAATGCATGGCACATCTGCTCATGAAGTGGTTTATTATCTGTTCAGATGAGGTCTAGGATGAATAGAAAAATAACTATGGAGGAAACAAATGTAGTGTTTATACCAGCTGTGAAATTCAATCCCAGCTAAGTTATCTCTCAAAAATCCTTTGGTATCTCCCATCTCCCTTTCACTGAATGGAGAACTATTAATTAATGAGTTGATTCCATTTATCATGAAGGAAAAAAAATGCAAAGCAGACAGAAAGCAAATCCAAATAAATTCACAGAAACCTGAAATAGGACAAAGGCTTAATGAAGACCTTATATTGTTCATTCAATTTCCAGATCATCCTTCCAAAAGAAAATCTGAAGGTCTGTAAATATTTTATCAACAATATAATACCAGCATTTCTAATGCAAAACAAAATTATATAAATAAATCTGCTGATTGTAAATACATCAACAGCTTACAGCCTCACACAGGCAGTTTACATCAGTCTTTTCTATCACTCTTAAGACTTGTGATCTATTTCAGAGCCAGCACCAGTCCCACAGCAGCCTGGGGGAGCCTATATCAATATCTGTAGTGTGCTATGCCATTCTTCACATTTTCTACAGACCAGCCATAGAGGTTAATGTCACTAAGAAAATATGTATTCGTGGTTCATGCCTGCAATTGTGACTACCCCTATTAAAATGAAGAAAATCTTTGAAAATGCTAAAGTCCATTGTTCAATGAGGGGCAAAAGAGCATAGGGTTCATTGTCTAGACCAACACTGGCAGATGAGACTCTTATGTACAGAGAAGTTTACAACTAGAGTAGGAAATATTTTAAGAACACAAATAAATACAATTGTATGCATGTAAAATCCCATCACTTAATAAAAACTGGCCTATGACTTTTCCTCCATCCATCTCTTTTGGTTTTGTATATATATGCAAGTAATAAAAACTCTTGTTCATATACCACCTACTATAGATAACTAATACTATGAATATATTTAGAGATATATAATCATTTTTGCCAACTAAAATATCCCATTGTGCAGAAAACTTAGTTCGGAACTTTTCATCCAGTGTGCTATGAGCAGACTTGGAATACACCTCCAGATATTTATCTATTCAGGTTTCTAAGTGTCCAGGAGGAGACAGGAACTTCCTATAATTCACGTTCATTAGAATAGTGTTCTGACTTCCTCCTCATTGACAAAAATTATGAAGCACAAATATTTACTTCTACAATTTTTAGATATCTATGGTATTCTGAATTATTTTTCATTAATGGAAACAAATTATTTTGAACCTAGTAAGCACATATATATTTGTCCCAGCAGTGGGATACAAAACTAAGTTCTAGATGAGTAAGCTCTTAAGGCCACAAGAAAAATGTATGAGCACTACCACTCCATGCATGCCTCCACTCCTGCATTGAAAGTTGAGATATAAGGAGATGTAGGGAAACTGTGGGCACATTCTCATCGTCAGCCCTTCAAATTCACTTGGCCTTACTTGAGATAACAATTAGGACTGAAGTGACCTATTTAATTGAATTAACTACTATTTATATATCATATGGCAACTGTTGTCATATCAAACCAGTGGAGATTGGGTTCCCTAATGTTCATTGAATTACTCCATCTATAACAGAGGCCTCATTCCAGATTTCCGGATTTCCATAGCTGCTTGTGTCCCTGTTTCACCATATTTGAGGGAGGAATTAAAACACACACACAGGAAATCAACATATTCTAATGAAGTTAGCTGGGAATAGGTTTAAAAGATGAAACTAAGGCAGCACTCCTCCAGAAGCTGAGAGCATCACCTGCTCTGTGATAAAGGGAAGTGAGATTCTGGAACAAAACCAGAAAATTTTCAGAGCCTTCTTTGACGGAAATCCCATACTTTATTGAGAGTAGCATCACTCTTCAGGACACAGGCAGCATGTGCCACCAAGATGCCATTAGGGGATTCATAGCAAAAACTGCTTGTTGACATGAATGGAACCTGACCTTGATGAAGGAGAACAATTTGGCAAGTTTGTATTCAGTGAGCCATGTTATGCAGCTGCCGGAAACACATGAGCAATTCCAAGTTACTACTGAAACATCTTTGGGGAAAAATGGCCATACTTATTTTGCTTGGTGACCAGTCCAATTCCCAAAAAGTGGTGCCTTCAACAGTCCAGCAATGGCCACTGTCCAGCCTAGTTCTTTAGTGGTGATTATTATTGTTCCATATATTCAGACTCTGGAGCAGTTGACAAGAAGCAGAGAATTAGCTGACCAAATTATATCTTGATGTGTAAATTATGCAAAAAGCTTATAAATAAGCTATGAGTTTACAATGATTTGGGATGACTAAAGTAAAGGTTTATTTATCATTGGTTAAATCACATAGAAGCTGCTTTTGAAGGAATCCAATCATGTGTATCCTATCTGAAAAAATTTAAAGCTTGTTCTATAATAATGTCAAGAGTATTCATTTTAAAAATGAATCTAACATAAGGAAAATATGTAAAATACTCTCTTGTACCATCTGTCACTTTATCATCTATATTTTACCAGTTCATTATTACATAAATCAATACAATATTGAGAAAGAGCCTAACTTTCTCCATAAGTATACTTTTGAGGCCAGTTAATTTAACAAGACTGGTTTAAATTCTACCATGTAGCCCACTACCAAAAAGAGATGAACAAGTAAATAGTGTCTACCCAGAGTAATAAGAAAGCTGAGAAGAGCAAGGCACAGTGGTCTTTAATCCATATTTTGGTGGAGTGACAGCTAACCTGATTTGACAATACAGGAAAAAGATGGTAAGAACAGAAAACAGAACACGAAAAGGCCAGCAAGTCAGAGATCCTGTACATCCAGGGACACTAACACACCCTGGCCAGGCTAGAAGAAGATGTTTAAATGGTTTACTGTCTAAGAAAATGGTAGAGAAATAAGCACTCCAAAAACCCCGCAGTGACTGAAGAGCTTGGACATTATTCTGAAATCAGCTGAGAGAGTTGCCAGAAAATACAGGAGGCCCAGCTAAATTCAGATGTTCAGTGAATGATTTTTAGTGTAAGTAGATTTTAAATACTCCCTGAGACATATTTAGACTTAAACATCAAAATAATTATTGATCTGAAATCTAAATTTATGTTGGTACTCTTGAATTTTATTGGCTGAATCTGGTTGTCATTGACCTGAAAATAGAAAGCAATCTAACCAGAAGAGTGACATGATACGACCTGAGCACCTGGAAGCTACTACTGTTTGTGATAAAGGGCACAAATTCATCCTCGTAGGCATTCTTTTAGACATTAGTTTTTGGTAGCCACCTTCGATACTAGACTAAGTTTTAGGTAATAAAGAAATGTCATGATTTGAAATAAAATTAAAGGCATCCTTTCTACTTTTTCCATTCTAATCCTTTTGATTCTTTTTGTTGTTGTTTTCGAGACAAGGTTTCTCTGTTGTAACTCTGGCTGTCCTGAAACTCACATTCTGTACATCAAGCTGGCCTTGAACTCACAGAGATCTGATAGCCTCTGTGTCCCAAGCGCTGGGATTAAAGGCTTGTGCCACCATCACCTGGCTCTGTTTTGATTCTCAATAGGACACTTAACCTTTAAGTTTCCAGTGCCCAAGTGTAGCAAATAGAAAAGCCACAATTTTTTTTTTTTGCAAATTTTAATGATGCAATGAATTAAAGTCTGTAACATGCAAAAAAAACTGGGCCTAGCATGGAGTAAGTGCCTTAAGAGCACTCAAAACATCAGCCCACACTAAAAAAAAAAAAATTTAATTAATTAAATTAAATAAATAAATTGTGGCTTTTTTCTATAAAATTATTTAATTCAAATAAAGAATTAGAAAAGCAAGACTCTATAGCATTATTATAGACAAATTTATTTCTCATGATTACAGGTAGCTTTAAGAATATGTACAGCATACACAATGATGATTTTTAACTTATTCCTTGACAAAATAGCCATGAGTCACATATTTAAAACCTCACTTTCATATTTTAAAGATGAGGAAAGTATATCTCAGAAGGGAATTAACCTGTCTAGGGGCAGTGAGCCATAAAGACACACCTGGGAAACTTCATCTCTGTTCACTGATCCCCAAAATAGGGCTTTCTCAAATATAACCATGGCTACTGTGTCACATAGATTTAGCATACAAAGGCTAAAAGGCCACGAACTTCCTATTATTCTCATAATTGCATGGTCTAGTCTTACTGCTAAGTTTCCCATCTCCAAGCCTTTATAGTTCCTATTTCCCCACTCATCTCTCAAAGTTTATTTTTCTCTGTCAGGAAGGGAGAGTACACTGAACAGGAGCAGACTTTTTCAGCTGGGCTACATGCCAAGAGAGGTGGACCCCTCCCCAAGAGAAGAAAATCAGAAGATGCTTTCAAGTATGTGCCAGTGGGTACACACATCTATAAATCTCTTCACATGGTAGGACCCTGGAGTCCAACGCCACTCCTTTAGCATTGGATTTGTTCTTCACTCACCAAGACTAGGCACTCCTTCCTCTTCTTCTCTCCATCTCTCCTCCCCCTCTCCCTGCCCCCCCCCTCTCCCTTTGAACCTCCTGACAAAGTAAGGAGTGAATCTACATCATCAAGCAATTCAGAGCTACACAAATGTTACAAGTACTCACCCAAAATATTCACTCTTGAACTACTGCAGATCACCTCAATGACATATTAAGAAAACATTGCTCCAAAGAAATCTGTCCTGAGATCTAGAGGAGCAAGATGTGAGGAGCTGAAGCCTCTACCATCTGGTATAGAGGACACAACATATCCCCAGGTAGCTGTGCCAATGGCCAAAGATGAACCTTTTACTTTTCTACTTTTTCTATGGCATGTTGTCTTTTTCTTTTTCTTTTTTCTTTAATATTCTCTCCCTCCCTCTCCCTCTCCCTCTCCCTCTCCCTCTCCCTCTCCCTCTCCCTCTCCCTCTCCCTCTCCCTCTCCCTCTCCCCCCCCCTCTCTCTCTGCATGAAGTGATGATTTATGTGCTTGCCAAAAAACACAATGACCTGATAAAGCATATACACAGACCTACCACTATTTGGTTTCACCTGTTTATATCCCAGACTTTACAAGCCAAGGCGGCTCTCATAATGATTTTGATAAAGGTGATTCATACCTGGATAACTGCAGAGAGCATTTAAAATACAAAATCCATTTAGTACTGATTAGCCTTAGATCGTTATTTGTGTAATCTGTCACAATGGCAGATATTAGAAAGAACATTTTTCTCTTTCCATTGGTACAGTTTATCAATCACCCTTGCTCCTGACAAGCCCTTAGGAGGAGAACATTTATCAGAGTGTATTAGAAGATGCTAAAAATAAAAACCTGAAACTAGTATTTATACAGAGAATACAGGCTGATTGCAGAGACCAGAGAAAAGACTGTTTAGTCTCCAAGTGACTTCCAGCAACCAAGAAACCAAGCTCCCAGGGATGCATTGGTACAGCTTGAAATTAGAGAAGAATATTTCTGTGGGGTTCTCAAAATGTGTATGTGTGGAGGTGACAGAGTTACACAATGTAGTGATTAATACCTGGCTTCCAACACGCAACCTGAAATGTATTGATAATTTGGTGTTTTTGAAATTTGCAAATGTCATGGAATTCAGATTACACTGTAGTCGAACAATTGTCTGAGGAATGATAATATTCAGTACTGCACATTATTGTGTGATTCGTCTTGAAAATGGGAAGTGAACAGCAGCTTTTAGTTAGAGCAGCAATCTATATGTTCTCCTTTCCAGTCACTTTCGCCCTGGTAGGTCTTTAATGTCTTCAAGACTTCTATTCCACTTTTGAGAAAATGGCTTCCAGGTGTGGGCCTCCTGGGGCATGTAGGGAAAGGTTATCAAAAGCTGCCAGCAAATTATTATGTAAGAAACTATCAAAAAAAAAAAAAGGATTACTAAATACATCCCCAAACTAACAAGACTCTTGCAAACATGTTATTATCCTATGTTAAATGTATAAAATAATTCAGTCTTTAAATGTATGCCTGTAAAATACTTTGATCACATTCACCTCCTACCCATTCTTCTTTCTTGTCCTCTAAACATTTTGTTGGTGGTGGTGAAAGTAGATAATGAAAACAAAGGTAGAGAGTAGTGGGAGAACATGGAAACGC
Organism: Cricetomys ansorgei; assembly: GCA_026225945.1. Classification (NCBI taxonomy): domain Eukaryota; kingdom Metazoa; phylum Chordata; class Mammalia; order Rodentia; family Nesomyidae; genus Cricetomys; species Cricetomys ansorgei. Next base: position 19,200,075 of record JAMJFZ010000242.1, read on the forward strand.
AGACACATGTGGGATCTGATGAATGGCATCATTGTATCATTGCTGGCTACTTATGCAGATGTTTTCATAGTTAACATAAGACACTAATAGAGGAAAATGAAGGAAGTGGACTTGAGAACTCAGTGTTCTCTTTGCAGTCTGTCTATAAATAAAAAATTGTTCTTATTTTCATGTGTATGCGTGATGTGGGTTTGCATGTGTATGTTTAAATGGAGGCACATGGAGGGGTTACTGATGCAAATGTTTGTGTGCACATGGAGGCAATCATCCTGGATTGCTCTTTATTCAAGGAGGTAGAATGTCTCAGTTCAACCCAGAGCTCACAGACATGACTAATCTGCTCTGGGAATCTACTGTCTCCATCTTCTGAAGCTGGAATTATAGCCAGCTGCTTTGCCCACTGAGAATTTACTTAGGTTCTGGGGATCTTAACTCCAGTCCACATGCTATATGCTAAGTACTTTAATTACTGATCCATCTCCCCAAGTCCCTAAAACTATTCTAAACTGATTTTTTATTCAATTTATGCAATACTATGCTCTGTTCTTCTTAATTGCTGTCTTCCATGCCCTGTGCCTGACTTAGAAGCCTGTAGGTAAATGGGAAAATAACAGGAAAAATATGAGAGAGAGAAGGAGGGAGCAACATACAGAGAAAGAAATGCAAAGAGACAGAAAGACGGGGGGGAGGGGGAGTGATTGTTTTCTATTTATGCAGACTTGCACACGCTAGTGCAGAGGACGGGAAGATCAAGAGACTGAGTCAATGTCATCTAAAGTGGATGCTTTTGCTGTGGAAAAAATATAAGATACAGGAAGACAAGGTACAAAGATGGGAGTAAAAGAAAGAAATGTCTGTAGCCAAAGAATGAGAGCAGCAGCAACTCTCTGTGAAGATTTAGAAATATCTGTCATAGAAAGTCCACATCCATTATTTCATATATCCTCACAAGAGTGTCTGGACAGACTTGAATATTTCCATTTCATAACTGAGAAGACTTGGACACAGTAAGGTTAAGTGCTTTCTTTGCCTGAAGACTCCTTGTGTCCTTGAGAGAGTATTTCAGCAAATTATAGTGAAGGTGAATTTGACCAAAGTCTTTATCACACTTATGGATGACATAAAAAACTCCCTTGTCTAGCACCTATGAATTTATTAATTAGTTAGTGTAGAAAAGGACAGATTGTGTTGATCAAATAACAATGGGCAGGATATATAAATCTTCCCAGCCAACAGGGATTGATAACACAACATGCGCTCTTGAAGTTTAGAAATTTGTGAACAACGTGTAAAAATGTGAATATAGTTACATAACAAGACAGTCTACATACCCAGATTTATGACCAAATCTTTACCAAAAATTATAAGCTTATTTTAGTATTAAATTCAAATTCAAGCATTAGTAAACCATACAGAGTGTCCCTTATGCAGCAAAATGCTTGAGACCAAAAATGTTTCAGATTTGGGATAATTTGAAAGTTTTGGGAGATTTGCACATACTTCACTGGCTGAACATTCTAAATATGAAATAGTCTAAAATCTGAAAAGCCTTAAATAATAACATTTGGGGACTTCAGATTTTTGGATGAAGTTTTCTCATCTTGTGCTCTCATCCTCCTAGCCTCTTATTTGCAGGCTGTGGAGGCTCTCACAGGTGGGACTCATCTTCTCGGGGTGGGAAGGGTGATCATTAGGGTAATATAAGAGTGAAAGGAAAATTTGATTATGAATACTGGTTCCCCAACCCTCTACACACCACTGTCTCATCCTACATTTCTCTGTGCATCTGTGGACAGCACAGCTTCGGTCAAGGTCATAGACAGATTGGGTCAAGATAAGCTAGGAGCAGGGGAATGGGTAGTATACAATATGATGCAATATTTGAAAGCTTGGAGCCAAGTAAAGTTTTGCAGCTAAATAATACATTATTTTTGGACAGAGGTATGAAACTTAAAATAGTACAGCCATGTATTACTTGTTAAGAGAAACACATCTGAGAAAGGTGTCAGTAAGAGACTTGGTTGCACAAACATGGAATGTCCTTACAAAAACATATATGTAAGAGTTTACTACACATCCAAGATATGTGGTCTAGCTTATTGCTCCATATTATGAGCTTTAGAGCTTGTTAATAGGCTAAATACTAAGTTTACTATTCACAACAGTGACTACTTATATCTAAATAAATATACGTATTCAAAAGGCAAAGCTAGAAGACTAGGTGATGGAAGTTTGTCAGCTGCATTAAAATCTCATGGATTCATTGTTGTGTATGTGTCTTTACAAGGTGCATTACTGTAGTTCCTACTTTACAAGACACCATGGAGAACTGGTGTTATATTTTGACTATTAAAATGTCCCCCAGAGTTTGTGTATTAAAGGCTTATGTGGCAGTTAATCTTGATTGTTAGCTTGATTGGCTCTAGATAAAAGGCTTGTCTCTGAGGTCATTTACAGAAAAGATTTACCAAAGAGGAAGATCCTCCCCCAGAGTGGCCAGTACCATCCATTAGTGCCCAGGGTATAAAGAGGTCTGAGAGAAAAGTATTACTGATTGCCTCACTGCTTCATTTCTTGATGGTGAGTATGCCTACCCATCACTGATGCCTTTGCTGATGTAAGAGCACAGATTCTTCAGCCGTTTTATGTGGATGAAAGACCAGCAGTTCTCCAACACTTCCACAGCAGACTAGACAGCTAGGCACCAGCCATGTGAACTAAGCAGCTACCAAGTTCTCAGCCTCTCCAGTAAATGACTGGACTGTTGGACTATGCAGTGCTTATCACAGAATCTAATCTAATTAATCTACTTTCATCATATATATTCATTATTTTGCTTCAATTCCTCTAGAAAACTATAGCTGAAACAGTTAGGTTTCCAGGTGATGGGTTTTGAGAGATAATTGGATCATGAGAGCTCTGTTTACCAATGGCTTAATCAACTGATAATTATATAGTTGAATGGCCTCTCAGGGGTGGAGCCTTCTTACGTCAGCCCCTCAGTACTCTAGTCTCTCTGATTCCTGGCCTAAGTTGAGCAGCTGGGTTATACTGTACTAGCACCTTGATTTTTTGCTTTACTACAGACACACAGTTATGTGTTCAAGTGATGATGCATTGAAATGTATGAAATCACAAGCCAAAATAAGCCTTTCTTACTTTTAAGTTGTTTGTGTTAGGTATTTTGTCACACCATTGAAAGACAGATTAACACCAAAACCTAAATAAAACACCACAGAGCTGTCACACTGTAAGTCTTCCTAATGCTACCTTCCCACAGAAGTTCCCTGCATTGCCTGTTTCTCTAACTTCCAGTTTTATCATTGGTATTGATTGCATATATGATATTCATCTCATCTCTGATAAAGTATGCCTTCCACATTAATCAGTCAAAACCCATCTGTGAGTATTTTGAAGACATTTTTATTCTAATTTCACAAAAGAAAATCTCTTCTCCAGAATCATCTGTGAGATCTGTCTGAATGTAAATGACAAGCTGTAGTGGTGGGCCCAGTCAGCAAAGAGCAAAGATGGTTGGCTTTTATTTTAAGCAGAAGAGACAGGTGTATTCATGGGAAACAGAAATCTCATGTATGGAGGAAAATACATTGCAACAGAAGAGATCTTGCAGTAGACTTGCATCTACTGTAAAAGAAACTCAGAGTGTGTGCTTCTTCGTAAAGTCCTCAAAAATGAAACAGCATGAACCAACCAATGTTTTTAATAGGTGTGTGTGTGTGTGTGTGTGTGTGTGTGTGTGTGTGTGTGTGTGACGTGTATATATTCCAATTCAAGTTTTTGACAAATGAAAAAAAAACAAAAACAGTTTTAACACAGATCACAAGAAATTGCAATGTATTGCAACCAGAAAGAAGAGTTGAGATTTGCCCATTTGCTGGGAAAGGTGCAGGGGAACAGCAGCCAGCTTTGGAGCTTCAGGAGTCAGCCTACTGTTTAGCAAGGTGACAGTAGGTTTTTACCTTGATCTTCCGGGGAATTGTCTCCTGAATGCCCTTTGCTACTGCTTGGCCTTGTCATGCTTGTCGCTACCAGGGTCTCCCTGTCTCTCTTGTGGTATGAAAGTTCTCTGGAGGTCTCTAACCCCTCACTGGGCAGTGTTGCTGGCACACATAACAATGGTAATGATTTTCCCTCAAGTAATGTCATCTGGGCAAGGCAGTGCCACTCAGTTGAACTGGTGATTCTATTGAAACTCCAGAAAGAAAAACTGAAAAACATGTATAGCTAAAAACAGGTGTTTTACACATATAGTTACAAGGTTAAATTAGGATGTTTTGCCTTAGAATCAGCTACTTAGAATCAGTAACTTAAGAAGAAAACACATTTTGCTAGGGACTTGTTTGGTCAGGGTTAAGAAAGGTAGGGCAAGGAAAGCTTAATTGCTAGGGCCCGTGAGTCTCACCTATGAAAAACAGACCCATGATCAAGTAATAACAAATGAGTTTCAGTGCCCATTATTAGGCTTGAACTTCCTTGACCACAATAAAATTGACTCTTTCCTGGACTCTATTATCAAAAATTTACTGATGAGTTTGGGGTATGCCTTGGGGATATTGAGCTATACAGTAGACTTTCCTTTTACCTAAGAAAATAAAAAAGACCCCTGACTTAAAGTTTTCTAGTTATAATAGACTTGTTTCACTGTGTTAACTAATAAGAATTGTATATGTTAGCATGCTATGATGTGTATAGGGAACAAGTGTTCCCTAGCAACTGAGAGCTACATTAGAAGCTGGCTGTGAAATTAGTCAGCTTGCTAAAACTCTGTTAATTTATAATGGAAAAACTATTGCTTCTAGGATATAGATGTACTGGAAAATATATATGGAAAACTAAGTGTTCAGATGTGGGTTTTAAGATAACTTGTTTTTAAAAAATATGGAACTTGTAATCACTGAAATGCAAAACCTGTAATCATTATGTGAAGTTTATGATTAAGATGTGATTATAATGCGATCTTTTCCCATGAGGGGCTTTGTCTAAAATACATATATAAGATACATGGGAAAATAGACAGACAGAGGAGTACTAAGGGTAGGAAATGGGGTAGTAGACGGAAGGAACAGAAGAAAGGGAACAGTGGTGGGAGTGGAAGTAGGAGTAGAGGAAGGGACAGTAGGAATAAAGAGAGAAGTTTGTCCCATCCATAAGAGATGTGGTTTTATTCTTATTATTTTGCTGACTCTGCCTCTCCCTCCCAGGTCACTGAAACCCTGGCCAGGGCAGGACCCATGGCACCCAATGCTTTTTTTTTTCCTCTGTTGCTAAGCACAGTTTCTTTCACTTATTTTCTGTTCTCCTTGGCATAAGCCCAGCAGACGTAGAAACCAGTTTCCCCTGCTAGAAGCTGGTATGGAAGCTGATCTGTGTACTCTGGGCTGCACATCACTGGGAAGTTTGTCTACTTCTAACAGGTGTTGCAAAAGACAGCCCAGATCCACCGTCCTTTCCTGATGTTTTTTCTGTGTTCTTTCTGAGGTCTGGTTCCTGCACTACACAGTAAAAAATCTAAATATCTGAGTTAGACAGCGATTTTTCCAAGCTAATTCTTCACTACTGTTTGTCGTTTATGTTTCAGAATGGATCCTGTACAGATTTTACACAAAGAGGAGCAAGAAGAACCCTTCCCCCAAATTATTAACCATTATCTTACAATTAAAAATTGTAAATTTTGCTTTACACACAAAAATCATTTTTTTTCACAGTCAAAATTGTTCTGCTGAAATAATGAGGAGGGGACACAATGAAACGTATGCTTACTCTGTGTCAGAAGACATTGAAATTGTTCTGAACTACCTTTGCAGGTAGCTATGATACCCACAGAACACACTGCATATGCCAAGAACAAACAGACACACAGACACAAGCATGCACCCACACACAAGTCGGGAACTACAGCACTTTGTTCAAACACACATTTTCTGTTCTGAGCCTCCTTTTCAGCTCTTGGTTACAGAGTAGATTCAAAAATTGCAATGTACAATATCCTTGGAAGATAAACAGAAGAAAACATTTTCTACAGTGGCTCTGCTTACTGTCCAAAAGCATTTTCGTGGATATAAAATGGATTTTTGGGGGGAAAAATAACAAACTGGAAACAGTGAGTGCCTTTTTCATGTCACTGATCATCTGCATATGCTCAGCAGACTCTGAGAAAGATAGCCATTCTGGTTATCTTAAGGAAGAGGGATCCTCTATAAAGGCAGGTGTGGACTGCAGCGGTGGAGAGGGTGATCCCTATCTGAGCCAGCTTGAGCCAGCTTTGCTGGATCTCTTTAGGATTCCACCGCTTCTCTCTCAGGGTAGTTCTGCTTCTCTCTCCATGAATCTGCCGTTTTCTTCCTCCTCTGGCTTTCCGCATTGATGGTAAATTCTGTGTGGATTTGTCTCCTGCATATTCTCCCAAACATCAGAAGTTAGCATGAGACCAGTATTTACCAACCATTCTGGGGTTCCAGCTGCTTCCATACTGAGCTCATCTCGCAGCACTGAGTATAATCCTGGCATTTAAAGATACACATTTTCAGTAAAGCATAGTTCCTCAATACATGTCAACTAACTACTGCATCTATTACTTCACCGAAGCAAACAAACAGACAAAAAGCTGTCATCTCCAAAATTTAGAAAAATAATCATACCCTATCCAGTTTACTGAAATGCAGTGCACTATACCCTAAACTGACACATTTTGGGAACCAGCCTCCAAATGCATGACTTCATGCACATGTTCTACATGTTCTTAACACTTTGGTTGGTCCTTGGTACTTGTTTAGCACCTCTTTATCATCCATATTATTGCTCTGCCACACAGTTGCCTAATGCCAAACTCTAGAGAAGGATCTGATTGGCTTACCTCATTTTTAATTTCAGAAAATAGATCATCTGATGAACAGCATCTAGATTTCTTGTCTATACAAAGAGACGTCATTCCAGTCTAACTTCCCAGAGGAGGCTACGGCACAGAGGCAATGGTAACCAGTGTCATTTTCTATAAAATCCTACATAAAAGGCATGTATCAGACATCCAAATTATTTCACTCCTTTGGAGTACTGAGTATAGCACCAACAAAGAAGCCATGAATCCACCTTTAATGCAGGTGGATGGATGCTCATTTCACAAAGAAGTAGCTCAAAGGCATGTTGAATAGGTGTCATTATTAGTCCCCTAAGCATAATCAAAAGCATCCCAGCAAAACAATAAATGGTCCTCATCTTTAAATGCAAATTCATTTATGATACCACTCCTTAATTAGAAAGCCAACAGGTAAAGTTAGAGGAGACTCACTACACACTACACAAGGAGCTTGCCCACAAGCCTTTACTTTTATTTTCAGAATTTTCAAAGGATACTCAAGCGTTTATTAGAGATCACCTCGAATGCAAAATGTAACCTGATGGCTGTGCAAACAGATGTGGAGTAAATGCTTTGAGAAACTGGAACTGTGAGATAGGCCTGTGGGCTGAAAAGAATTTGTGAAAGCAGGAACAATTGAGCCACAATTTTGAAACAGGAAAATTCACACTTGAAAACGCAAGGGGAAGGTCTCAGGATAAGGAACTATTGAGACAGTTAATACCCCAGATCTGAGTGAGTAAAAGATAACTGAATGAGGAGAGATGCATTTGAATTGAAAGAATATGAAAATCTTAAATTCAGGAAAGGCATGGCATTTGTGATTTATTCAGTAAGTCAAGGGACGTCCGTAGTAGGGGCAGCAGCAGTTTGTGCTCTGTCTGGAAGGGATTAAGAAGAAAAAAAAAAACTGGAAAAAGAACTGGAAAGAACAGAGTCTAGAGGTCAAAAACTAGTTAAGACCTCTTGCATTTTAATTCTGAGGAGTTTTATCCAAAGATAGATATTTAATAAAATATTGCTTTGAAAACAGGAGTGTCACCTAAATGCCTCCCAGTAGTGGTAATTTATAACAAGTGCCTACTCATCTTTGCAGTAGACCAATGCATAAGCTTTTATGATGATCAGGGACTTCACTGTATCAATAAGTATCTCTGATATTCTAAGTTTAAAAAGGAATTTGCAAAAATCCTACATTAGTTTTATTTCAAAAACAACAAATAACACTTCTAATATAGACTGTAGAATTTGAGGATATGATGTTAAAATAAATGACATCAAAATTCTGATTCAACCACTTATTAAACACATAGTACAATGAAAATGATAATAGTTTATGCACACAGAAATTGCATGAGAAAAATTATATAGAACACTGACACTCATGCTGGCTGATAATAGCTGTTCTATAAATACTAGCAAATATTCTTCCACTGATACAGATAATGGATACTATATATATAGGACATTATATTGGATTATATAAGATATAGATATAGGATATTAATGGATTAAAAATAAATAAAATATATTGCATAAGCATAACAAAAATCAAGAAAAGAGATAAGTGATAGTCATGGCAATAAAATGTTCAATTAACATTGAACACTTTTGTTTGATTTTAATTTATTTATGAGAAAGCACACATTAGTCTTATAACTAAGAAAATTTAAACACTTTCTTTGAAGAAACTACAGGATATGAAACGGAACATCATCAAGAGAGAAACACGATAGACAAGAGAAATATCTTTAAAGTTGGCTTGAGCGAAAGTACTCACCCACTGAATGAAAACAAGAGCCAGAAATGAATGGAAGATATTAAAGATGATTCTCAGGACCTTACTTAGTAAAAGCACAACTCGAATTCCTAAAAGATAGGTTAAAGGGAGAGTTAGAAAGCAAAAGCGTGAACATTTTGTATTTTATGTATTGGTGATGGCATGTTATATAGTCATTCATTCCCTTACAGTGAATGAAATTCTTCTAGTAAAACTTGCATTTTAAACGATGAGAAGCCTAGAAGGGGACGGTGTTCCTATGGCTAGTTAATTTAATAATATCATGTTATATTATATATAAATATTTTAAGAAACTTTAATCTGATTTCCCAAGACCATATTTTGAAAGTACTTCTGTGTTCATTGAATCAACGCAATATTAGCATCCCCATGCTTAAAAGAAGACTCTGCCAATTAGCCAGATGTTTCCAAATGTTCACTTACTTGTCGTAATGTGTGCATCTGGCTCCAGAAACATCAAACTGATTGATGGAGCTTTTTCTACTTTTCATCCACATGTTGAGGATCTGATAAACACATCTACCTTGCCTTCAATATCTTTACTCCTTCAATGCATATAATCAGATGAATGAGCACTAACTTTTAACAGTAAACAATGAGGGGATGGTTATAAGTAAATGCAAATGCTACTTTAGACTGTTAATTATAATCATATCTGATACACAAAAAATGCATTTCCTAGTAGAAACAAATAAGGAGTTCAATTACCATTCATACTATACTTTTATCAAACTATCCATTATACTTTATTTATGTCTCCATTCAGATTTTGAATTTTTTTTGTTCATTGTCTCAATATGTATGTAATAGTAACAGTTTCAGTAGCACTTTGGGGCTCTAGCTAACTGGATCTTAAAATCATTCACAATAGCAGAGCACCATGGATAAGCTAGCATTGCTTTAAAGGTTTGTGTCAAGTAACTATTTGTTGAAAAGGAGTCAGTGCTCAATGCTCATAAGATAATAATTTTTTATCCTCCTTAAAATATTTATATTTACTAAGCTACATAAGACAATTTTCTTTCAAGTGTATAATGTCCATTAAGCAAATTCCCTTCACCCCTTGATCTTCCTCTTTTTTGCCCTGCACATTATCCCCTTATTCCCCTGACCGTTTCATTTCTACTTTCATGTCATCTTTATAATATGATTTTATATATCTAATCAGTCTGCAGCCCAACCCACATACTAAAGGCAGTCTACATTGCATCTTTCTGAATTAGACATAAATTCATTTAGTATGATGATCTCTGTACCATTTTCCTGCAGAAGGCATGACTTCATTCTTGAGGACTTCCCTCTGATAAGGATGAGGTAGACTCTAAATGTAGAGTCTATTTTCATTTTTCTGATACCAGCAAATATTTCCTCATATATAGAGGCTCTCTCCACACTTGATTGTTTGCTTTGCTGTACAGGTGCTTCTTAATTTCACAAAATTACATGCATCTACTGCTGGTGCTATTTCCAAAGCAACGGGAGTCCTATTCAGAAACTGATTGCTTATATCAATATTTTGAAGTCTTTCCCATATTTTTTCTTCTATTCATTTTAGAATCTTTTTGCATCAAGGTCTTTAAACCATCTGGATTTGATTTTCATACAGGGTAAGAGATAATGATCTAGTTTTGTTCTACATGCAAATATTCAGTTTTCTCAGCACCGTTTGTTGACGATGCTGTCTTTTCTCCAATCTGTAGTTTGGGATCTTTGTCAAAAATCAGGTAGTTATAATTATGTGGGTTTATTTCTGGTTCTCTATTCTATTCCAATGATCTATTATGCCACACTGCTTTGATTGGTATAATTCTTTAGTTTAACTTGAAATCAATTATGGAAATACCCTTGGTAGTGTTCTCTTTGCACAGGATTGCTCCAGAGTCCTTTGTGCTTCAATATAAACTTTAACATTGCTTCCATATTTCTGTGAAATGTGGCATTGGGATTTGGATGAGGATTGCCTGAATCTGAGGATTTCTTTTTCTATGACAACCATTTGCAAAACATTAATTCTTTCTTCAGTTTATGGGTAAAGAAAGTTTCTCGATCTTCCAAATACCTTCTTGCATTTCTCTCTTTTTTGCTGTAAAGTTTTCATTGTAGAGGTCTTTCACTTCCTTAGGTTTATTCATAAAAACATTTTGAGGCAACTGTGGATGAGATTGATTGATTGTCCTTCTGATTCCTTTCCTAGTATGTTTGTCATTGCTATATAGGAAGGCTACTGATTTTTATGTTAGTTTGCACTCTCAAGTTGCTGAAATGTCTATAAGCCCTAAGAGATTTCTGGTGGAGTCCTTAGGGTCTCTTATGTATAGAATCAAACATTCAAATATTTGATTTCTTTCCTTTTGTTTGACCACTTTTATCTCCCTCCCATGTCTTATTCTTCATATGTCTTATTCATAACAGTGGCAAAATTACAGTTGTGAAGTAGCAATAAAAATAATTTTATGGTTGGATGTCACCACTACATGATGAACTGTATTAAAGGGTCACAGCATTAAAGTTGAGAACCACTACTTTAAAGGTTATATCTATTCCCAAGTCTCATCTCCCCTTCTCTGTATTCTATCTTCCATGTCTTGAAAAAAAGCCTCTGCTATCTCACTCCACTGCTCTGCTGCTCTCCCTAAGTGCATGTGGCCAAATGACTATGTATTAAAGTCTCTGAAACTGAACCAAAATAAAATTCTCTTCCTTTACATTGTTTTCTCAGATATTATGGCCACAGCTATGTAAATTCATACAAAGGTAGAAGATTTAGAAATTACATAAAGATGTAAGCATCTGTGTTTGTGTGCATGACAAATACCAAGTTTGAGTTATACAAATTTATATTGGATAGGTAGGGACTTGTTGGAATTTGAAAGTTTTGATGAATAGAAAGATTTCAAAGAAATGATTCACTAATGAAGACAGAAGGGCATATTTCCCTGCACCTCCCTGTTCTGACTGTGATACATAATTTAAAAATTAGAAATTGAACGAGTATACAAAATACCAGCTTGAGGATGCCCTGATTTCTGATTCACTCATACACTGCACCATCCCTGACAAATCAAACAGTTAAAAGTCCACACAGAATCTCTGACTCAACCATACTTTCATATCGCTGTGAATATTGTCTCCCTGGTGTTCAGTCTATCAATTTTTACAATGAGAAATGAATTTCTATCTATTCAAAACATTGTTGCTCAACAGATGAATGAATTTTGATGTCCAATCAGATGAATCCTGCCATTAACTCCCTTAGATAGTTCATCTTGCATCAGACAACTATAGAGAGCATTGAATTAGCTGAGTTGAATTAGCATTGAATTAGCAATGGAGAGTCAGCTCCTGCCCCAGAGTTCTGACGTGGGGGGGGGGGAGGTACAGTAATTGGTTTGGATTCATGGAGACATTACTTGTAACAGTAAAGTCCATCTGTCAAAGCAGGAATATGTGTGGTAAATTTAAGACAAATCCTCTCCTGAAGAGCATTGTCTTCTGGTTTAGCTACAGCAGAAAAAAATCAAGGGCAGATACAGATACTTGGAATCAAGCTCTCCTCATATTTAACACAGTGAAGAAGGCACTATTAACAGCATGAAGATGCCCCACAGAGAAAAAGCAGGCATCTTGTGTGAGGAGACTGTGACATTGGGAGGCACTGAGCAGATGACAGCATTCAAACAGTCACTGTTTTTTGAAAGATACATGAATACAGAGATTAGAATGTGATGGTTTCCAGGTGTCTGTAGCTGCAGGTTAATCAGCATGTTTTATCCTCTAGAAACTACTAGATTGGAGAACATACAATTATCATTTCAATGAGAACAATTCCCCTCTGAACATGTGGGTCATCCTTCTCCAAAACAACCTTAGAAAGCAGAATATCCTGTCTCTGAATATTTCCTTAATTAAGGTTGACACAATCTCAAAAAATTTCTCAAGGGCAAGATAATATAGATTGATAAAGCAGTCATAGGAGGTATATGCAGTCACTGACAAGTGAACATAGCTGTGGGAATAAAAACTAGTGTTTAATTTTAGCATATATAAAACACTATGAAAGATGCTTTACATAAAGTACACAATTTAATCCTTAAAGCAACACCATAGTGAAAGAACTATCACTTTCTTCCTTTTTTGTAGAAGATAAAACAGGGTACAAGGAAAGTTTAAGAAATTTCCCTAAGGTCACTAAAACTATTGTTTCACAGTCTCAACTCGGTCATCTTGGAACTACATTTCTGAAAGTTCATTTATCTGTGTGGTTCTAGTTAGAGTTAATTACAAAAGATAGTAAGTGTAACAGGAGGAAAAGTACATCAGCCATTTTTCTTCCAGCACCTTTAGGTTGAGAGAGATGCAAAGAAGTAAACTTTGTCCTTCCTTTCATCTGAGTCCAAGTATTACTGCTGACTTGGGCCCAATAGCAACCCAGACCTACTGCTAGATGCTTCACTGAAATTCTAGTACAACTATACCAACAAAAATTGAGCAATGTTTCAATAACTTCTACATGAGCTGATCCCAATTCTACTATAATAGTTGTGTATACCTAGATTCTCACAGGCTCCAACTCATCCCCATACTCATGGCTCATCTGTGCTGGTCAGTTTTCTCTCATACTGCTATGAACATATTGCTCTTTGTATCTTGGTACTATTGAATAAAATATACCTACTCTAATATACACAATGATTCTATATTCCAATTTGTTACAAGCAGAATACAGAGTTATATAATTAGATAGAGCTAGGATATTGATGTGGACACACACACACATACACACACACACACAAACGCAAATATTCCAGAACAATTCACATATAAGTACCATGCAAGCTATACAGCTATCTAAGACTATGTTAGGGATTCCTTGCTTGAATTCTCCTATTTTGCCTAGGAAAAAAGATATGTAAGGTATTGTAGCACTTTCTCCCACGGATAACCTGTTTTCTGGTATTTTCAACAAACCCACAGATAAAAGCAAAATGTTGGTAAATAATGATTTAAAATAAAAATGCATATAGATAAGATGGCATTGGTAAGCCACATGTCAAATGCTTCTAAAATGACATATTTGGAAACGCTATGCTTCACAGAAACATTAGTATATATGACTCTCTTTTTATGATTCAAGCTTCTTTGACTCTGGAGCACTCTTAAAGATCACATGTCTATATAGCAAATGTCAGACTCATGATAATGTATAGAACAGTCTGCTAGATGTTACAAGAGTCTGTGAGCATTGCAGAGCTTAATGGGTGCTGGTAGGGGATCATTCACAGAAGGGCTATATTCCTTCCCATTCAAAAGCTTGTGATTGCCCAAGCTGATTTCTCAGATGGCAGATATTTTACATCTCTCCTTCTTCTTGGCTTTGAATCATAAGTTATCAACTCTGAGCTTTGGACTCATGTCCTACTAGATAATTATACTCCTCACACAAATTTTTGGTAATCTCCTTTATCCCTAAAAAATTTAAAGTCATAAACATTACTTTGAAAAGGGAGACAGCAAACTGTATTGTCTCTGCAGATATAGAGAGAGAGAGAGAGAGAGAGAGAGAGAGAGAGAGAGAGAGAGAGAGAGAGAGAGAGAGAGAGGAAGAGAGAGATATCCTGGAGGAAAACACAATGTAAGTAGAAACATTGGAGACAAAGCACAGCATAGATTTCAGTAAATATTTATGTCAGAAACTCTTACTACTCCTCTTAGGGATTGATTTGTTCTGTTAAGTAACTTTGGGCAGGTAGGCAGATTCAGAATAATCTAAATAGACAAATAATGGAGATAGAATTATTGGAACAACAATATAAAATCCATCTAAGGGACTTGGACTAGAGCAACTAATATGAATTTTGGTGTTCTGGGCTTTAAATGACACTAGTTTTTGTGTGTATAGAATGAGAACTTTTGTGTTCAAAAATTATGATTACACAACTAGTGAAGGCTGTGGTCATTTGCTAAGCACTAGATGAGGTGCTTGGATACATTTTTCAATGTAGTTCAATTAAAAAAAAACAAATCAAAAATGTAAAAACCAGTTTGACTCAAACATAACTATAATAATATTTCTATATCACTGTCGTAATCAGGATATAATCTCCTGGAAGACCAGACATTGCCATTTTAATTTTTACTGCATTACAGGTAGAGACTTTAAAAAATAAAAAAATAAAAAGAGAGAATCTCAGAGAAGTTTAATAGCTGTGAGAGCATGAAAGTCCAAGGAAAAGATTTGACTCAGACCCACTGTCTTAAGCTACAGATAGAACATCCTTTCTGTTCTGATTGTATCTAGAAATAGCCTTGATAGCTTTGTTCATCAAAGACTTGACCATCAGAGAGGTCATATTATTTGAAAAACAAATATTCAAGGTGTCATCAGCTTTAGTTAATATCGTATGCTCTATTTATAACTCCAATTTTCAATGCTGTAGAGACGATCTTTAGCTTGAGAGCAGCCTGAATGAGGATGGTCAGTCAATGCACTCCATAGTAATAAACACATTGAAGACGATCTGTGAAAACAACATCATGCACCCTCTGCCTTTCAAAACTCTCTCTTAATCTTCCAATACATTCTACTTTGGCTAACCATTCCATTTACATTAGCTGCACCAGTGAAAATCATGCTGACTATTATATTAGAATATACGTTAATAATTATGCAGATAGTCTCTCAGACAGATAATATAATTCTCATGAAGATTTAGGAGAAAACCATTATAAAATAAAATGTGGAGAAAATGAAAACCATTTCACTGCAATGTTGTAGCAGTGTGTTCTAACATTTAAATATTTGATCTGGGATTTGTTAAAATTACTTAGAAGGATCTGTATCCACAAAAATGTGGAAGAAGGGATATATCAGTGATGAAATCTAAACAAATTAGACATTGTAGAAACATATAGACCTGAGGAGGCAAAAGTCTTTGACATGAAATTTGCTACATTCAGCTCAGTAAACAATGAGATACTTGAGAACAAATATCGTTCCTTTGTCTGTGTTCTCAAACACAGGATAAATTTTTAACCATTAAAAAGTAAATAATCATCGTATTAGTTGCTCTTATGTGGCTGTGATAGGTACCATGACCAAAAGGGGGAAGAAAAAAAAAAACAAAACAGTTTCATTTAGGGGATACATAATCAATGAATAATACATTATTCATTGATAAAATTTACATTTCTTAACTCCTGGTGAGGTTGAATTCCTAAAATATTAAAATAAGTGGTTTTTGTTTATATATACAGTATCATTTTGCACAGTAATGAGTGTTGGTTTATTACCACCTTTAGAGATACATTGATGTTTCTTATTGCTCTTCTATGCAATCACCCATGCATCCATTCACGATCCATCCATTTACCTGTGAACATCAACAGCTCTTTGTTGAGTTCACCTTTAAATATGTTCTGTGCTGAGAAAGAGTCACATTCTGAGAACTACCAAGCATTACACCACAGATCTGAAATGGATGGACTGACATTCCTTGGGAAAACATGGACTTAATATCAACTATGCGTGCCTACTTCATTACTTCCAGAAATCAAAATTTGATTGCAAAAAGGCAACACATCACTTGATGACCACCACACCAATAATCAGGTAGAAGTGAATGCCACTGGCAATAAGTACCTTTCTGAGTCAGACTGAGGATTAGCTCTTTGATTGCTTCAGTTAATTCATTTTCTAACACACTCATCCTCAATTCAATGTCTCATTAAAGTAGATTCCTCTGTAACATGGAATTGGCAGGCCTTTCTTCTTGTACCTGCTGTAATTCTATGGCTAAATCACAGAAAGACCTTATTGTAAGGTGACACTTTCTCATCCATAAAATGATCCCACTGCAGGGACAGAAGGCACCTAAAATGTTCATAGGCTTAGGACCAGAGGGAGAAATGAATCGATTTTCTGGAAAGACAAAAAATATTCTACACAAAATAACAGCAGGCAACTGAGCCCACTGAGACATTGAGACATCCAGACAAGTTAGAGAAAAGGATTCCTATAATTCAGCAAAATTATCTTCCTGATTCTGTTAGACTTACTGAAGAGAACAAGCACTCCCTGCAGTATCCAAGAAGATAGTGGCTATAAACAAAGAGATGGGGCAGATTGAAATTGGACTCTGTGGACAGTCATGTAATGACACTTGGAGTTATTTTCAGTAAATTGGCAAACGCGTGAGTTCAATCAATCCTTAACAGGGGACTAAATCACATAAGGAGATATCTGTTTCTTGAGTTGCATTACCAACTCATGAGAGAGCTTTTTAATAGAACTTATCACTTTCAAGTCTTTGCTTCCGTGACAAAGCTTCCTTTTACTTTTTTTCCTCATTTAAGACTATGAATCTGGTTCACCCTGATTCTCCTGAGGCCTAAGCACTCCCTGGCAGAAAAAAAAAAACTGGGCATTGAATCCCTGGGATTCTACCAACTGGGCAACTAGGTAGTTCTGTGGAGTACAGAGTTAGGGATTCTCACAGTAAGCAGATCATCTGAGGTTTCTGTGGCTGCTAACAACTCAACCAGAACCATTTGACACTGATAGAAAGCTTATTTGGGTTGTGCATGGTATGTAAATGTGATTGGAGGGGCTTCTAGACAAAGTCCTATATTTTAAGCTTAATTCTAACCCTTACTAGGGATGTAAAGTCAAATTAGTTTCTTTGACTAGTGAATGCTTCCATTTTCCCATCTACAGAATATGTTTTATAACATTCTTCCTCTGGTTAGTAATAGGAACTGGGGGGAGAGAATGATATGTAACTCAGTCAACAGAGTTCCTTCCTAGCATGTACAAGGCCCTGGGTTCACTACCCAGCACCACATACATCCAGTCATGGTGGCACAGGTAAATTATCCCAACAATCAAAAGATGTAGGCAGGAAGAGTTTCAAGTTCAAAATCAACTTCAGCTACCTATAACTAGTTTGAGGCCAGCCTAGGCTACATGAGACCCTACCTCAAAACAAAGCAAAATGACCAGTGAGGGAGTCCTATAATATGCTTGTAAAAACACTGGTTAAATTAATGCCACGAGCATATGTCCATCTCCTTAATAAAACTAAAATCTTCCAGACGCACTGCATGTTCAACAGTGAGCAAGACAGAATGAATCAAGCCCCACTTTAAATCCCTCATTGTTTTTCCCTACTATTAACATAACCAGTTTTCAATCTTTGTCCTTAAAGGGAGAAAATTATTCCTTTATCAGTCAAGAGACTGCATGTTTATGGGGAATGACTAATATCTTGTGGACATTCTTTTCCCATAGATCTATTTTGACTCCCAGCAGTCAGTTTACTGTATATTTCACTCAACTTGATAGAGCACAAGAAGGTGAGTATCTTCAGATGATTTGTCAATATCAGCTGATGTTTTCCTGTCACAGATGAACAGCCTGTACCATGAATCAATAGTGTGTCAGCCATGCTGTCACAGGCCCCACTAATGTGTGTGTGGTGTGTTGACAGCTGATACATTACTGCGAATGCCTGCAAATGTTAACAAGCTTAGCTATTCACGGACCACTATCCTTTGCCGTTTTACAAAGTAGGGCATTTTTAACAGACAGCCAGGAGCATGACCATGGATGCTCTGTCCTCAGAACAGGAGACGACTCCACTGCATCCCATTCCAGCTGTAAGTTTCCATTGAACCAATTAGCAAAAATTCCACCTAGGCTTCACAGTTCTGATTACACAGATGGGCCCAAATGACACACTGATCTTTCTGTTCGCATTGGAGTTACACAGTGTCCTGAACCTGATCCCCTAAAATGAGCATTCAGTGAACTCCAGCAACTAGGGCCCTGCAAAGCGAGCCAAAGTGCTCCCAACTTAGAATTCTGGGTCAAAGAGATTGTTGCCTGTACATAGTGCGCCCAATCCTAAACTATCAGCACCATAAATCCATACTGAGGAGGCAGTGCCGAATGAGTCTGTCCACGGACATTTGAGGGCATTTCAACCATCTCTGTGGCAGAAGCAAAGTGCGATAATTTAGAATGTGGGTTTATAATTTAGACTAAATTTTTTCTAACCCCTTTCTGCACCTCTACATCATCTTGGGAAGATTGCTGTGTTCCATTTCTTTATTTTAACATAGAGATCTCTCTAATAGAACTTGGGTAGTGTGAGCACTAAATGAGATTATATATGTAAAACTTTAGCTCAAATCCTGGTACTAAATAGGTTCTCACATCTGCTGAGTGTTATTGGGAAAAAAATGGCCTGTCCCATTATAGGTCAGAATTGACCACAGTATCTTGGTGTGCAGAAAAGCAGACAGCCATTTACATGGCTCAACCTGACTATGTAAATGCCGTCTCCATTTCACTTTGCATATATATTAGAAAAGTTTTAAACTTTATTATTAAAAAGAAGTTGCAAATTTAAAAAAAGAAATCACACATCAGAATTAATGAGACCAAAAACAACTCAATGGATTCTATACAGTCCGAGTAGACCTTTAGAACGGAAGCTTTGGAGCTTCACATTGGATTTTAGACTCTCGATACTGAATGTATTTTTATGCACTCATCTACCAAAAACCAAATTCAAATTTTTGTTGTGCTTTAGGATAGCAATAACGAGAAGAGAAAACATTTTCAGATATTGTGTGTGATTGCTGATCTTAGTAGCAGTTCCTACCTGAATGACACTGAACACATAGTGATAACAATCTAGCCACTTTCATATTGTTTGATTCATTGGTTAATACAGACACACACAAAAGAAATCTGTGCAAACAATAAAGTCCAGTTTTACAAGTGTCTAGTCCTTCAATACCAAGCATCTATCAAAGTTATCAACATATTCTAGAAAGGTGAAATAAACATACTGTCTTTTTACTCTCTTAAAATCACTGTAGAGAGAGGGATTTTTTTCCAGCCAGGCATGGCAGTGCATGCCTTTAATCCTAGCACTCAGGAGTCAGAGGCAAGCAGATTTCTCTGAGTTCAAGGCTAGCTTGGGCTACACCTGGGGTCCAGGACAGTGAGAGCCCATCCCTATTGGGGGGGGGATATTTTTTCCACTATCAAGAGAGAGGATAAAAGCTTAGGAAATTTGCCCAAATCATGTACCCACCACTGCTCATATTTATCCAAGAGGGGTCTTTATTTCCAGTCCCCTGCCTTGCAGAAACCTGCATACAGAAATGCACACAAGAAAATAAAGCAAAATGACCTGCATCATGAGACCACAATCTAAATAAACATTTGCCCTGTGTATGCCTACTAATGTTGTTTAAGCCAGAGAAACAAGCCTCTGACTCACTTGGCTTGAATCCTTTAAGAAGGCCCTTCCCTAACATTTCAAACCTGCACTTTGGGTGTTTGCTGGTGGTATTACAGACAGGTAAAGCTTTGGAGAAATGGTTCAGCTTGAGCCACAGAACCACTCATATAAGAAAAAACAAATCCTTGAACTGATCAAATCCTTTCTCGGATAGCATGAAAGCAAAAGATTTTCAGCTTACCAAAGCATCCTTTCCCTAGAGTATGTCACTTCTTGCCTCTGTTTGGCTTCCAATTCCTTGCTCCTTGGTAGTTAGTAATCAATGCAGTTTGCAATACGGTCCCTGAAGATCAATGTGCAAAATGAAACAACTCATATCACTTCTCAATCCCCACAGCACTCTACCTACCGATTCTGCTGTCTTAATTAAATAACCAAAAGCTAGAGGGACTATAAGAGGTATGTAAAATTTCAAATTGTAATCTAGGTTAAAATGTTTATTTAAGTCATTATTTTGTAGCTGTTTTTTTGTTTCGTTTTGCTTTTTTGAGACAGTTTCTCTGTTGTAACTCTGGCTGTTCTGGAACTCACTCTGTACATCAGGATGGCCTCGAACTCACAGAGATCTGCCAGACTCTACCTCCCGAGTGCTGGCGTTGAAGGTGTGCACCATCACCGCCCAGCATTTTTTTAATAACTATTTTTTGTTGTTTTAAACATTATTTTGAATGCTTAGATTCATTTTTAATAGTCTAAATTGTTCCTACAATTTTGAAAATCAGAAAAATATAACCTTTTGGAAGAACATGAAATGCATCTTTGACTTACTACATTTACTATAATTTGCTTTCTAGATAAAAATATAATCAAACTATGGACACTTTGTAAAAACATATGTTTTTAACCCAGATTATTACTACGGATAAAACCAAATTATTTGTAAAAAATATTGATTATAACAGAATTGTTACCACTTTGGCTTAAATAAGTCAAGAAAAACTGGAAGAATGAATATGAACTGACTAGCCACTTACACATTTCTTCATTGCATTACTTATTTCCATTTCACTACTGTATTTGTAAAGCATGCAGATAGAGACAGTGATAATTAAATACAGCCTTCTTGATAATTTTCAGATTATCAGTTGTCCTAAAAACCAGTGCCATATATAAAAACCATGGTTTTGTGGTTATGAAGCTGAAGCTTGGACAAAAGAACATATTTTATCTAATCATTTTTAAAACTTGATATAATATTTAACCACTTAGAGCAGGGCATTCCAACCTCCATGTATATTTGAACAAGCCTTATAAGGGTAAAGGCAGGGCCTCAAACCTGACCAACATGAATGCAAACGTATCATGTTCTCCTAGCAGTAGGGTTATTAGAGTAGCAGATACCTGAGGGGAAGGAAGCTGTTTTGACTTCATATCTAGGGTCCCTGAACTGGAAGGACCACTCAGTGAGGGTTTAGTGACTCTTTATATAGGAGTGTCTGTGTGTTTTCACCCTCCCATATTATCACAGCTTTGATGTTTACAGTTTGACTTCAGACCCCCTGAGATTAAGAACTGGCCCCAGGTTATCCAACTCATAACTGGGCAAGGACTGAGGGCACAATAAGGAGTTCTAAGCCTAAATCCCCTGACAACAGGTTGGAAGCCTGTTATCAGTAAGGCAGGGGATCCAAACAAAAATCACGGGCTTTGATGCTAGAGTTGAAGATCTCAGTTGAACATGACATTTGCTTCTATTTAAGGGGAAAAAGAGTATGACTGTTGTTCAGAGTTCAGAGGGCAATGTGTGCTAACCTGTTATGAGTCGTTTGCTCCCAAGTAGCATTTAATTTTTAGGAAGAACTACACATGCTTCCCGAGAGATGTGTGCTGAACATGAGGTTTGCAAGTGGTCTTCCTGTTGGGACAAGGGGCTAATGGATCCCAAAAAGTCTAAAGTCAACACTTTCTGAAAACTAGCCAATATGAGTGTCTCCCCAACACAGGTTACCCCCAAATGCATGGCTAACGGGTTAACTACAACTGGGATCATTTACCTGATGTTTGAAAATCCATGGAGAGCCTTTGAAAAGCTTGATAAGCCAGAGAGTCAGAACAGAGCTGTTAGTGGAGGCTCTCAGCTCAGCGTCAGTATTAGCAACTTCAGTTACCCCTCTACCTTCCTGCCAGAGTGGGCAAGATTTCTGCATGGTAAATGTGGCAATCATCCCTGGCAAATTTCTGGTCTAACTTCTCCATCCAGGTTTAGGATATCAGGACCTAACCCTGTCTTGATCCAGCCACTAAAGAAAAATGACAAGGTCCTCATTGCAAAGGATTCTTATACATTTGCTTTGAATTTTGTAGCTAATCATGACTTAATTTAATTTCTATGCAGCCATTTCTCACAAACTAAGGGGGAATTCCTTGTTATCATAAGTATAAAATGAAGGCAATGATAAAATAATTAAATGTGTACTGCTGTGGGTGCTAACTAAAGAAATCCAGAGAGAATGGATTCGTTGTTGTTTTTTATATATAGGTTAGGAAAACCAGAGCTACAGAAAAGTGAGACGTGAAGGAGATCAGGCTCATGATCTGGCTGAACCCTTTGTTGTGTGGTAGTGGCCAAGGGGCTTTATCTCCCTCACCTCTGTGTAACAATGACACACCAACATCTCCTTCACTGAGTTATGGTAAGGACAAACTCGAGCTATGGAGTATCTACAAATACTAATATCCACATGGATGCTAATTTTCTTTCCTTTTCCTTTATTTTACCAATGATAAAGGTTTATAGAGCCCTGAGTGATTTCCCCGGTGAGTGTAGTGTGTCAGGACAAGAATCTGGATCCCTGACAGTTAGGGCCATCCCCACCCACCACTTCTCTCTATGTTCTTGTTCAGGACACATTTGGCTAAATGGTTCTTCCAGGCTCACACAGCTGGCCTCACAGGGAGCCTGTGTGAGCGATGTCAACCCCCTGACCCCAGGGTGATGAACTTACTGGTTTCACACAAGTATGCCTAGCTTTATTTTATATTTTTTAGACTAATTTTGACTCGATGTGTGCTTAGGTTCCCTTTCTGCAACAGGCACTCAGGACATCTGTGAAAAAATTATTATGTAGTGGGCTAAGCAACTATCTCCTTCCATCAAGAAATCTTTCCCAAAAATAAAGAAAACTTGTCATTCTTTTCATACTTATCTGGAGGCCCAACCAACACACTTGCTGGCATATCACACCACACACAATTACCTGCTTGTGTTGGTAATGTCAATGTCAGCACCATTGGAGTTTCAGAATGAAATATCATTTGCTGTTGGAGATTTCCAAAACACTGTAGTCAGCCAAGCACCCCACACACTCACTAGATGCCTCTAGCATACAGTCACTCAATGCCCAAACCATGACAGCTACAATTGCAGACATTGTAAATGTCCCTTAGGAAACACAGATGTTCCAGTTTAGAGCCACTGGCTGACATAACTTCAAAAGCCTCTTAGTGCTTGTTTTTTTCAGCCTGCCTCTCCACCTCAAAATGGCTCAGAGTGGCAGGTGGAAAAGGCTCATGGCTCTGACTGGACACAGGATGATGCCTGGCCTTTGCCTGCAGTAAACAGATTACTATGGTCTCTACAGTATAGAAATCCAAACAGAGGCTCTGATCAAAATAATCACGGAGCCTGTCAAAGCCAACTTCTTTCCTCTGTGTCTTTTCTAATTCTTAAACATGTTCCTCAGTATCGGAAGGCAGTACTGTGAGGACGGTGAGCTCAATGCTTTCACTTCACTTTCGTTGTTTGGATGAATTTAACATTAGGGAAGAAATCAGAAAGGAAACTAGAAAACCAAGCGAAAAGGAAGAGGGGCATAATTTTTTTTTAAAGAATAGACTTACGCAGACCTCACTTATATAAAAGGCCTACCTTTAAAACAAGTGTGAGAAACACTAAATTTATTGGCTCTGAATAAATAGTAAACTTTAACAGCATTTATCTCTGTAAAGGAATTACAACAGTCTTTACTACTTCACAAGTTTTGCTTTTCAGGGATTTTTTTT
This sequence comes from Cricetomys ansorgei, assembly GCA_026225945.1. Taxonomy (NCBI): domain Eukaryota; kingdom Metazoa; phylum Chordata; class Mammalia; order Rodentia; family Nesomyidae; genus Cricetomys; species Cricetomys ansorgei. The sequence goes on from JAMJFZ010000242.1 coordinate 19,224,064, forward strand.
TTAATTTTATTTTAACTGGTAGGCTCTACATTGGTTAGGAGGGAAAAAAAGAAACAAAATGTTTAGGAGGAGCTATATCAAAATGATAATACCTTTTGGCGCTTTCTGGTTTCTAATATTCTTTTTACAATATAAAATACTGATGATCTTCCTCAACTTGAGACTGGGCTATAACCTGATGGAAAACTATCTCCTTCCATCAAGGAATCTTTTCCCAAAATGAAGAAAATTTGTCATTCTTTTCACACTTATCTGGAGGCCCAACCAATAACTTGCTGGCATATCGCACCACACACAATTACCTGCTTATATTTGTAATGTCAGTGTCAGCACCATTGGCGTTTGAGAATGGATGTAAATATCCAGATCTGAGAATCATTTAATACGCCTATCCTCTTGAGTTCCACCATCAAGTAGGGCGCTACTGCTTTCCTTCACGGTCCCATGGCTGACCAGGAACTACAGCTCGGCTGGCACCAGCCCTGACACAGATCACAGTGAAAATCTAAGCTACACACATAATTTTCCATTATTGTAGACATGGAAGAATCCTGAGACACAATAGTGGAAGACTGTACCCTGTAATGTTAATAAACTATTATATCGAATTTTAGTTCTTGACTATCCAAGGCAGGAAGTAAAATATTTCTGGCTTTTCTGAAGCCCTCACCCTGTGCCCTCACTCACCACCCACCTGTCCCTCTGGGATGGTAGCTGCTGTCCCCATTTCTGGCATCATAGCCTAGTTTTGATATTTCGGACATAAAGCAAAGGGAGGAATAATGTGGATTCTTATTTGCATTTCCAGAATGACACTTTCATTGAGTTTTCTAGACAGTGCTAACAGGCTTTGATAGTAGCTATGGTTCCTGGTCCCCTCAGCAGCAGTGTAAGCCTGAGACTTCCCACTGCTCTACACTGTCAACACTTCGTACACTCAGTCTCTTGACTGCTAGCATTTTTAAAAAACTAATATTGCTGATAAAAATAGTCTTTCTTCACTTTACCTGTACAAAGGTAAAGGTATGTTGTGATCAGAAAACTAAAATTACAAAACCATTTACATTGCCATCAATGTACAATCTAGTATACTATTACACATGGGTAAGTGTGTATGAATATATTAATAGGTCATATTATTTGACATTTACTCATGGATATTTTAGCTAATTTATGTGCTGAAAATAAGTATGTTGCCTATATGAATAAATATATAGAGAAAATGGAAGCTATAGGATGAAATACCAACTGTAGTGATATCTGACTTTTATAATTATTGCCTTATTTTGCTTATATTTAGCTGTTAATTTTTTATATTGAGGGTATGTAACATCAGAGCATTTTCCCCCTAAGGTATTATGAACTTTTAAAAGATTTATTTTGTTTTTAATTATGTATATATGCAAGTCTACATATGGGTATATGCAAATAAATGTGTCAATGGAAACCGGAAGAGGACAGCAGATCCCCTGAACCTGGCCTTACTGGTCGCTGTGAGCCTCCTGGTGTGAGTGCTGGAAGCTGAACTCCTGAACTCTGAGAGAACAGTAAATGCTCCCAGCCGCTGAGTCATCTCTCCAGGCTGAGGATGTTTTTGCTTCCTTTTGTGTTTGTGTATGGAACTTCCAGGGTGTCTAAGGTCCTGACATCACACCACATAGAACATCCATTTTCCATGTACCCCTTCCTCTCAACCTCTTTTTGCCTTTTAGGTTACCACTGACGTCATCACAGATGCAGAATAATGTTCCTCTGGTTCTGTGCACGAGGGACATCACTGAGATCTATTATCTTCAGATCCAGATCCAACAGGACTCAGCAGGGGCAGGAAGTACTGGTCCTGAGAACCCATAATTCTATGAAACTAATCCAGGATGTTTGCTTTGAGATACCAGTCTCAGAAGGAAGTCGCTTTACCTCAGCCCTCTTGCCTGTTTTCTATCTCTTTAGGGATTCTCTGAGAAGTTCACAAGGATAATAATTACAGCAGAAACAGCAGTAGGATCAGAGAGGAAAAGATCCAGAAAAAGGAAAGTTCATGAAGTTATGTCAACGAAAGTGGGTCCAGGGAAAGCCCTAGTCTTGGGTCATCTACCAATGGAGGGTAGTTATTTGCTTTTTTGCCATTTTGCAGTTTTTTTCTATTTTAACTCTTTTCTGTATTTTCAGAGCTTTGCATGTGTGTTGATACTCCTCCCAGTCTACCCTCATGCTGACCAAATACTTTCAGGATTCTGTCAATCAAGGTCCTGTGGATTCATGGACAGGCAGGGAGGGGGTCTTTTTGTCTGTTCACTTTCATATCATGGGGCTAAAATGACAGTGTCTTTATTATCCATATGTCATGAATGAAAGATAATTTTCTCCTTTCAAACAAGAAAACACTCCTTACGTATTATGCCTTGGTTAACATTTATTTATTAATGAAAAAGTACACCAAAATACAGTTTATATTTCATTTTGCTAACTCTTAATCTGCTAAATTTCCACCATTTCCTCAAAGCACCGTAGATGTCAATTTGTAGGATACACGACAACTGTATGTGATACATGTGATACATGTATGTGACCCATGAGAAGTGACGTGATGGGGCACGTGATGTGATCACCTTCAAGCCTCAAACTTTTGCATCAGCTATCAGAAGCTTTAGGTGAAGAAGCATTCTCATAAAAAAAAAAGTGTTAAGGTGCAAGAAAATATTATGGAAATCATCCCACTGTGAGTGTAAGCCTGAGCCTTACAAAGGAACCCACAGGTCGCCAGCTCGTTAAAGCATGCTTCCAAGTAATTGCCATAATAATAGACAAAATATACACCTCCTGTATGCGGACTTGGTCATTGCTAATGTGTTTCTTTCTCTCCTCATACTCTCTCGTATTTGTTAATGCCAGAAATCTGGGAGCAGGAGATTAACCTTATTTATTTTATAACTTTCTAAAGTTTATTATTTCTATCTACCAAGGGCCACTCTTCCTACAGGCGAGCAGATGGAGTACAACCTTAGTCCAGTTTTGATTCTTCTAATTTTCAGCTAAGTTTCATGTTTCCCTGTTCTTGCCAATGTGTCACTTTCTGTCCACATTAAAGGTAAGACGGAAACTTGATATGGATTTGCATAATTAAAGATGGAGTGGATTTCCCAGGAAGATCTCAGGGTAGTACAAAAAATTAGCTGTCCAAGCTATACATATGTGGACACTAGTAGAGAAATAGACTGAACTTTAGGGTGTGAAGAATCAGGGCAGTGCATCCATTTTCAGTGGCTTTGAAACAACACACTTTAAAAAGATATAGGCTGTACCATCAGCTAATTCACTTCCTCTCCATCCTTACTTTCATATCAGAGGGATCTGGGACAAAGATGGTCTGAAATGGTGAATCTGTGGGAATCATCAAAGCTTCTACTGATCTGCCTCTAAACAGGAGAGTGGGCACATGTTAGGTGAAGATTTGTAGAGAAGTGGGGGGTGGCAAAAGTCCAAAACCATTCACAGGTATAATGGTGTAACCCTCCCAGTCCTCACTGCAGATGTGAAAACCAAGAAGACCTGTGTGCAGTAGTAGTAGGTAACACTTGCTGTAATATAGTGCTCCCCCTCCTCTCCATCCCTCTCTCTCTCCTCATGCAGGAAAATCAAATTGACTGAAAGGAGAGAAGCAGAAATCTCCAGATGGAAGTAGAGACTCCAGGAGGATGAACAGAAGAAAAGCTTAGTTTAGCTTGGCATGGTGGTGCATTCCTGTAATCCCAGCACTTCAGGAACTGAGACAGAAGGACCTTGAGTTCAAGGCCATCATGGGGTGAATAGCTAGATACTCTTTCTAAAACCAATTAGAATCAAAAATGAAAAGACAGCATGAAAGAAAGACTGAATGAAGGGGAGGGAGGGGGAGGAGAGAGATAGTAAGAAAAACAAAGCTTTATTTGTGTCATGAAGTACATGCAGGTGTGTGACTTAGGTCTCAGAGACACCAGATTAGATTTCTCCATATCCCATCATGGATGCATAGTGCGTAAGACTTTGATAACACATGTGAGGTCAGATCAGACATAGAGTAGCAGCATTTCATACCAACTAAAGATAAGATATCTCAATGGGCCAGAGAGAAGAGAAAATTCAAAGGGAAGGCTGAGTTTCACACCAGAATTTGATTTGGGTGTTCTCCTGACATGACTGCTAAGGACCTACAATAGTTCCAAAGATACACCCAGAGCTCTCTGGCATTCTAAGCATTTCAACAACATACCCTACTTGGCCTCTGCTTGCTGACATACTATAATTTGTGGACTCACATGACGAGAAAGGCTTATTTAAGGCTGAAGTTGTCTTGCCTAGAGAGCAACTTTTGCTAACCTCCTGTTGGGATAAACACCCATCATGAACTTTTTCAATGGCAGCTGCCACTGGAGCAGAGATTGATGGGAGCTCTCAATGTTATACAGACATGGGAAGAAACACTGCCTTTGGACTAAAATTAGAGGGGAGGAGAAGTATTCTCTGTGAAGGTGGTGATTTGGGCTATTTCTCTGCCCTTGTTCCATAGCTATGATCCTTCTGATCAAGTCCTGTTGAACTCAATTTGGCAGAGGGATGAGCTTCTGGACAGGGGCTGTGTGTAGACAGTGGCTTATAGCTACAGCACTGACATGAATGAGGAAACACTCCACCCAAAACTCTCCTAAAAGCATTAGCAAACTGTCTTTTCTCTGAAGCACACCACCTACTACCAGCCCACCTGCAGCCTCCTAGGCAAAACGAGAAAGTGGTGAAGTGTTCTTACCACCCCAGCTCAGGGTCCTTGAAGCCTGAGTTTGTGAGGAAACTAGATTCTGCATTAAACAGAATAAGGGCAGTAAAATCCTTGCTCCTATTCATCCTTTGATCCTGTAGTCAGAAAGTTTGCCTCCAGCTTTTCCTCTTGATTTCAATCTTTCCTTATCTATCCTACTGGAGCTTAGGCAGGGGGTGAGAGGCTTTCCTGTGGCTGAGTCTAATGAAACATAGGTACTTTTACCACTCTCTGGGGCTTTGGGTGTCATTCACTTCCTACCTTCCCAGCACAGGCTAAGTTTTTCAAGAGAAGCCCTATAGCATTCCACCTACCAACGCACAGAAGAATTCTCATACTTTCTCATACTTCTATTGCTTCTGTCTGTGTAAGCTCCTACTCTCCTGGTCTGCTGAGTACAGCATGCTGGAGCATTCCTGTCTTAGTAGAGACAACCGAAAAATGAGCCTATGAAGTCTAGGTGATTGCATCTACCTCTGGACGCCTATGCTTTGGAGTCCTTCTTTTCTGCTGCCTGGCTTTCAGTTCTTCATGCCACTATACACAGAGTCCAAGCAGGAGCATGGACTCACCAGTTATTTACAGGTGACCTTTGTAAAAGAAGTCCTAGCCCAAGTCCATAGATGGGGTTCCAAACCCAGGTCTTCCACACATGACACAGAGCAACTCCATCTTGGAGCCTCATATTTTCTCTCCTTGTACTTGGCCAGGGATAGGTCAGCAATTCCCAAGTGAGTATCTCAAAACTGCAAGCAGCTTTCATGAGCCAATTGTAGGAGACTCTGGGTTAACTAGTTTGAAAGTGTCTTTACTGCAAAGTCCATAGAGCGCACATTAAATACGATGACAAAGATTTTGAAATTACAAGGTGTGATGTGTGAAAGATAGTATATTTCTCAAATTGCAAACCATTCAGTTCTTTTCATTTTTGAGTGTGTGTTATAGGAGAAGAGGTTCTGCTGAACATATTGCACCATAGCAAAAGACCAAATTATTTTTAAAACTCTTATTTGAGGAAATACTTTTTCTCTACAATTTCTCCTTTTGATTAAAAGTCAGAATGGATATGTATAGGCAATTTCATAAATTACTAACAGGAGATAAATAAAAATATTCAGACATTTAGAGTGCTGAAACCCACTTTAAAAATGGTGCTCTGGGGGGTGGGGGTTGATAGGAATGAGACTGTAGAAATAATTATTGTATCTATTTGATGAGTTGGATACTCTAATAAATTATTTCCTTAGATTATCTAATTTAATTCTTACAAGAATCTTTTGATCTACTGTTTTAACTTTACAGATGGAGAAATCAGGGCCTGACCAATTTTCATAAATAATTATTTATATGAATAATAAATAATTAAATAGATAATCATTGTAAAACCATTTAATCAACAAGAAACAAAGGCAGGACTTTCACTTATTGTCCTGACAGCAATTTAATATAAAATATATTAAATCTCTGTATTAAATAACCAACTAATTAAACTTCCTTCTTTTTGTACCCCTACTTGGCAAGCTGCCACACCAAACTAGAAATAAACTAACTGCAACAGCAATTATCGTTCACAGAAAATGCTGAGTTAGCATGAAAAATGTTGAGTCATTAGTCCATTATATGTACTGAAAAATATATATATAACAACTAAATGTTACCAAATGATTTATTATGATTGGTGCTAAATTACAATGTATATGAAATGGATTCATTATGGAAACACATAAAAATAGTTACCTATTTTTATAATTATATTTTATAATCACACAAGAATCTGAAATATAGTTTCTGTTCTGCCTTTTAAAATATATCCACAGAATTACTTTTGTAGTTTTTGCCACACAAGTTTACAATACTGATACTGCACCTGTATCACCTACCATACTATAAGAATGAAACAGAATATGAAAGCAGTTAATAGAAAATTATTTCTTTCCATATCCATCAGTGATTTCAAAGAAAATAGTTTGTTTCCATTGGCAGTGAGGATGGACGGTAGCAATTAGCATTGCAGATTTTGCATACATAGATATAGGTCTGAATACACCCATGTGCTGCTCGGGCTACTGTTCCATCTGTAGGTGTTTGCTTTTTGAGTTGACCAATGATTACCAAAAAGTTGTGCAATTCTATTGGGACATTGGTAGTATTCTTTTTTTTAACCATGTTTCTCTCAGAAATCAAATATATAAGAAAGAAATACATCAGGCTAAGATCTACAGTGTTACAAAGCAAGGTAAAACAGTTACTAAGTTATCAGTCACAGCAGTTTATGCATTTTGTTATTCACAGACTGCAGACTCTTGTTGAATATCTGAGCTGCTGGAAATTGATGACATGTAGACATGCATTCATGTGAGTCCATAATTAATGATGTTTATACTGTAATAAGCACATTCATTTTAACACCATTCAGTAAACTGATTCCTTTAGGGCTTGAGCTAAATCTGCTATCACAATTATACACAAAAGAACCTGTAAACAAGTTGACATTACACTTATGTACAAGCAAACTCCACTGGGAAAGAGAGGAGGTAATTTCAACGGGTGTCACTTGGTATATATCAGTATTCAACAAACTGACCCATTGTCAAGAGCCTGAATGAGGTCAGCAAAAAAGGAACATGAACAAGGCCCCTGCCAGTCACCACTCAGTGTTAGTTCCAGCAAAATTCAGATGCCTCTATGTATGGTGACATCACATTCAAAGCATCAGAGACAGATGCAAAGAGAAGCATGATATCCCTGCCGAACATATCTGTAGATCTCCAGGTAGCCTATTCAACACAGCCCCAAAGCTAAGAAGCATCAAGGGTGATGTGCATATTATTTAAACAAGCACATTTAATTTGGGAAAAAAAATGTTTTGTTTATTGGGTTCTTCCTAGTGCTCTGCTGGTTGTGAAAGCTGTGGGGAACAAGAACTTTTTTTTTCACTTCCTCCCACCATTATATTCTTTTATGGACTTAGCTGAACACTATTACCAGCCTAAAAAGTGTCCCATTGGAAGGTGATCCCATTAATAAATGTCAGGGAAACTTCTAAAGTGAAGCTCCCGTAAGTCAGTGTCTCTGTATGTTGTAAATAGGATACCATACCAATAATTCACGAGTCCAATTCCTTACACAGGAGACAATAATGAGCAAGGTTGGAACCTCCACATCCCCACTCAGCATGCTTTCCAAAACGACATTATCATGCTAGTCTCTAAATTAAGTAGAACATGTTAAGAAAATTCTCCTGATTTAATCTCCTTAAATTTTTTTTAAATGAACAAATGGAAGAAAATTGCAAGGGAACTCAAAGACAGGATGACGTAAAACTTTCCTTCCATTCCAAAATGTTGGGAACAAGCAATTACTGAAAGAGTTCTCAAACCTCATTAGAATGTTCTATTTAAAAAAAATAAAAATACAAAAGTTTTTTTTTTCCTCAAGCCTTCAAGACCACACTTACAGAGCCCTTATGGAGATGATTCGCTCACTGGTGTGTCTGGGTGTCTGGTTACATTGGCACTCAGGATAGGACTCTGGGGAAGGAATCTTGCTCTATCAACTGAGCCCTGGCTTGGAAAGCAGGCTGTCTTTGAAGGGTCAGGCTTATGTGCTTACAAACTGATCCCAAGAAGCACCAGGGAAGGTTGCATAGGTTAACTTCAAACACTCCTGACATTCTCCCACAATCTGCAAAGCACTTGCCTCTCACTGAGAATATAGCCTAACTTTTTGCCCCAAATCTAGTCATTTGACTCTTCTGTCTATAAAATTTCAAAACAAGCAATGCTTTTCTTTTCTTTTTTTCATTTGATTCCGTGCTTCCTTCTCTGAGCAACTTTTTGGTACTTGTGTAAATAGGCTGACAGGATTATTGGCAGGAGACTAGAGAGTGTTTGGTCATTACTTTTATGTGCCCTGGAGATTTGGCACCTATTTACAGTGTGTATATTTTAAACTGATTGATGTAACTTCAAAATAATTAAACAGATAACTAGCTCCTGTCACAGTCATGCAGGCCACACAGACTCCATGAACGAGGAAACAACAATTTAATAAACAGGTGAGTGAAAGAGCACTGGACAATAGCCAGCGGGTCTGTAGTGTCATTTCTTTTACGTCTCTTCTTAAAATTCACCACCTTAACTTGGTGGCATTTTATTCCTTTTCTTTTCTTTTTGTCCTGTTTTTGTAGTGAACCATTTTGAAATACATAGGCTGAAATTCCAACCAATGGTTTGGCATTTCTTTAAATACATTTTTGTTTGTTTGATCCACAGAAGTTAAATCTAGGTATTTGTATCATATTCTCTGTATAATTAATAAATATATACATTCATAGTAGAAGATAATTCTGGAAAACAGAACTACAATAAACTATCTAGGAAACCAACAAAACATGTAATAATTAGTTTCCTAAACTCAAAATTTCAAAGTTTCAAGTTATGAGTTTATGTGTATACAAATGTATAGATATATAGCTATTTATATATATACATCTAGATAGGTGTACACACATATATACATATATACATGTAATTTATATACCAACACACAAAACACACACAGATACCCATGCTCCTTACACGCACTCCTGTATTTCATTGTCATTTATTTGCTTTATCTCCCTCCCCCTCCCCAGCTTGGAAGAGTAATCATGGGAAACCATGAGAAGCCAATACATTTGTATTTTTGATCTGACTTGAATAAAAAACTAATATTTGCTTAAAAAAGCAAAAGAAAGCGGAAGGATACATAGACATGTGCCTATATAAAGGCATATGCATAGCAACCCACCATTTTATTTCTTTGGAAATTTGCCATGGTGCCCTGTGCACAGCATGGCAGGCAGCCTCCAGTACAATCTTCCTAGTGTTGGAGTCAGCCTAGAGTGAGTGTCCCTCGGGGCTGGACAGGGTGTCATTGGGTGCACACTATGACTGTCCCCATTGAATTTGCAGTGCAAAGTAAAGCCCGTGGCAGAGAGAACAGAGAACTACCTTCTAAATTTGCCTTTCCTTTAACTCCTCTGGAAATTCGTGTCTGATAGTAATTGCAGTTTAAAATAACTCATTCCTTTTAGAAAGTATGCTGGGCTGAGATCATGCTGGCTACCCTTCATATATAGTAAAAGAAAAGGAGAAACAGATAAAAGTTCAGAATAAAAAGGAGAAGCAATTATATAATAAGGTGGTTAAATCCAGAGCCTCGGGATATTATAAGCCCAGGTGAAAATTTGTTTCTGCCACTGTTTATGGGCCTATATGTTGTATTCCCTTTATGAGCCTCATTGAACTTATCTTTATGGCCAAGGGGAGTGACAAGGGATACACATTAGATTATTAAAAGGTTCAATGAGATAAGGTATGTAAAATACCAAGAAGATTTTCTAGCATGAAAAGACAAATCTTTAATATGCATTATCTGTAACTTGATATTTAAATGATAATTCTCATATGCTGATCAAATAAATACATACAGGATAAATACAGAAAACGTACAGAAATAATATATTTGGGTGATATGAATTCAAGTTCTTTATCCAAAATTGAATTTTTTTTGTAGTTTATGTTGTTCAGTGCAGTGATGCTTTCATGCATGCATTCTACCAATATTTGATGAACATATACACAAGCAAATATATGATTGATTAATTTAAACTCTCCAGTCTTTTTTGCAAAATTGGGATAAAATGATCCAGTCTTTATCACTTTAGTACTATTCTGATTAAAGTATATATCAAGTTATTTAAGACCACAAAACTTTCTCAGAGAGTCGACATGTGCTTACTTGATGAGGCTCAGCACCCAGGGCCTATGCTGAAACCTGTAGTTGCTAAGAAAACAGGGAGTGAGAGCCAGCCCTGCCCAAGTCTGTGAAACAATGAAACATGTTTTTCAAGATCTAAGTGCCATCTTTAATGAGTTCAACCCACAGAAATAAAGTATACAATGAATAGTTAAAAGGATGGAATCTTTGATCCACTGTGAGAACTTTCTTCTCCTTCATGGTTTCCTATCTGAGACCTTGTAGTCTACCACTGATTCGGTCAGAAAGTATTCCAGAAGGGTCATGCAAAGCAAAAAGGCTCCAAAGCATTTCAGAATGAATGCACTTAGCTGTTAACATGTCTGACAACATCAACAAAGTATAATTGAGTGAAGCAGAATGACTAACCTAGAAATCAGGTACCTGGCTGTCGAGGACACCAACTGCCAGTTCCCTATCGTGGCCCTGGGAAAAGATGGCATGTTCCTTCTTCTGTACTCAGCTTTCACATCTGTACAAAGTGACAGTTGCATCAGATGTCATATAAAGCTCATATATATTTAAGTTGGTGATTGTTGCTCTGTTCTAGTGTGTGCCTTGACCAGGAAGGTTTGTTTAGACGTGGTGTAGAAAGGCAGCTTTAAAAAATATAAAGGATTATATAAATATAATTAAAAAAATTAAAGGATTCTTTAATTAAGTTTTTCATCTTAGACAGTACTAACATTTTGGAATGGACAATTCTGTGTTGTGAGGGTCTTTCCTGCATGCTGGAGGAGTCATGGCAACAGCTCTCCTCTCTGCTCATTGGATTTCAGCAACATCCTTAACTAACCCTAACAGTCAAAAATGTGTTCAGGTATTGACAAAGACCGCTGGGCCACAAAATCATCCCTTGACAAGAACTGCCTTAAATGCACATAGCCTGTACAAATCAAAAGAATTTCTAAAATTGTTTGTCTACACACAAAACAATAAACTATGGACCTCCTAGTCAAAATGGAGAAAACGGCTAATGGCCAACATTAGTTCTAATTTAGCTTCCCCAAAATGCATTCTTTTGGGCTTCAGTTCAACTCTTGCCTAGCATGCTGCAGGCTCTGGGTACAATCCTGACACAAGCTTCTTTTTCTTTCCTATTTGTCTGTTGATTCTTATGTAAGATTACACTCTTAACTGTATACACGATGACAAGGAGTTTGCTCTCCCCACACCCCACACATGTGTAATGTTTGATACCATATCAGGGAACCAATATTAATTAGTCAAGGTTCTCAATGACAATCTATTGTTCAGAATTTAAAAATCTATTTTTTTTTTAACCAAAGACTTTTTCTATAAACTCACACGAGCAATAACCACTGTCCTAACATGAATGTAAATTCAGTGCATGACCCCATGTACATGTATATACACACCCACAGCGTCTATGCACAGTGCAATTTTTAAACAACTTTTCACTATGTTGCAATCAATCAGTTCAGGTTCTGCTTCCATTGGTGATGGATAGAGCCAATACCAGCAAGAGGGGGTGGGTTCTGAAGTTTTGTTGGTGTTTAGCTTGTGAATTCAGGTAAATAGCTAAAGGTTCATTCTAAGAATAACCTAACAAGACAAAGATCACCAAAGTTCAGACTCACTAAATCTCTAGTTGGCCTCTAAGTGCTTTTACAAGGCTGATTAACGGGAAAATTACCCCTACCCTCCTCCAGGAAAAACCACATGATAATTGCTGGGTTAGGGAACATTTCGTTCTTTATCTTTTAAAAAATAGTTTCCCTAAATAAAGCATGGCTGACATTCTAGGACTTAAAATTCATTACCCAATTAACAATGCAATTTGTTCACAAACAAAAACTTTTTAAGAAAAGATTAGGAAGTTGGGGCAATAAAGCATCCTCCCAGTTGGGGAGCAGAGCAGGGAAAGCAACAGACTGAAACAAATAGAGTGTGTGTGTGTGTGTGTGTGTGTGTGTGTGTGTGTGTGTGTGTGTTAACCTAATAGTTTTAGTTGGCTGTTCAAGTCCATCAATTCTATCAGTTGTTCATTTCCTTTTGTATTTATTTAAATATTCACCAATGCTCATGACAAGTTAATTATTCTGTTTCTTGTTCCGTGTGTGCATTTGTCATCTATCCAATTATTCTTCTGTTATATGGTAGGGTAAACTAGGTGGATCACTGTAACCTTCCTGCCTCTGTGGTGTGTGTGTGTGTGTGAGAGAGAGAGAGAGAGAGAGAGAAGGAGAGAGAGAGAGGAAGAGGAAGAGAGAGAAATAGAGAAAGAGAGGGGAGGCAGACAGAGACAGACAGAAATAGAGACAGAAGACAAAGAAAGAGAGAGAGGGGAGAGAGACACACACACACACACAAAAAAAAAGACAAATCATGGTATAGACATCTCTTCTAGTAAACTGACTTGGAAAAATATAGCCCTTTACTTCCTTTGTGTCCTTGCGTTATCACCATTTTTAATTTCCTCAGTCCTTTCTCTTGTGCTTATTCTTATATACGGGCTTTTGTTTTACATTTTTGTTTAATATTATGCTTCAAGATCTCCATTATCCATAAGCCTCATATCCTGCTTGATCCAAACTGGACAAAGCAAGCAATGTAATGGTTCAGGACTGTATATATTAAACAGCTGAATTCACTCATTATTCCACATTTGCTTTAGTGGTATCTATATATTTCATCAATGGAACCACCTTTGGGGCAACATACATCCTACATTAAATTATCGATCATGATCTGACTCCTTTGACTCAAACTGAATAACAAAATGAAGAGCTAGCCTTGAAAAATAAAGGTCATTACTTTGATTCCTGTTGGGTATTATTAGAATACATCTCACTCAGAGATAGATGTTCCTCATCCACCCAGGATAAAGCTATAATAATACGGGCTTTCTGATGGGGGAGTATGGGCCCATCTGCCAAGGGATAAAGCTATAATGATACAGGCTTTCTGACTGGTGGGTGAAGGCCAATCTACCAAGGGATAAAGCTGTAATGAGATAGGCATTCCGACTTGGGGGAAAGGCACAAACACAGACCTCATGGGAAGAAGACTTTGGTTGAAAGGCAGATAAAATGATAAAGGGATTTTGGAAACATGCCATATCCTAATCCCAGAACATGCTTCCGTGGACCTAAGACAGTAAATGACACTGCTTTGACTTATATGTCGATCTCTCCTTAGTTCTTCAACAACAATTTCTTAAAGTAGGGTCTTGAGCCATCAAAATAAAAATGCTAGCTCAAAATGTAGATTCCTTGGTCTTGCTTCAAGTCCTATGAATCTGACTCTTTGAAGTCATTGTAAGGGAATCTCCTTTTCAGAAAGTGCCACAAATGAGTTTAGTGTGTGATGAATACAGAGCTTCACTAAAATGTTTGCAGCAGTGGTCACTATAGAAAGTTTCCCTGTCCAGTGTCTATAGCAAAATGATAAGAGTAGCCTTTTCAAAACAAACTCTGTGGTTGCATCACAAGGCTATGGTTATTAAATTTGAGGACTCTTCTTTCTTCAGGGATAGGGAACAATAACCATTTCATCTAGAACCAGAACGATGAGGCAAATATAAATCAAATTCATTCCATCATGTTTCATTTCCCCTAATTTTTGCAGATATTTATCATTGTACAGTCCCTTACCAATGACATCTAACTCCACTGTAGCTCCAAATGTGTGCTGTTCACTCTTATTCTTTCTCTAGTATGTTATTTTGACACCATAAAAGAAAATAAATAAATTGGAACAATGGGCCGTCAGAATTGCAAGATGCCAACAACACCAAGACATTAAAGAGAAAAATGGCCAATGCTAAAACCTATAACTCAGCATGCAAATTGGCAAAAACATTTATCTGCCACAGAGTCACTAGAGGGAAAATAATTCCCTTCATTTTTCCTTAGAAAATTGTTTTGTCAAGTAGAGATGACAAAGAATTCGTCCTAAAAGTTCACAGAAAATGTCTTACTAATTCTAGCAAAAATCAAACATAAGACCAATGTTACAAAAATTCCATGACAATGTATGTACTGGTAGAGAATGGCAACACCCAGCTCTTCTGGGTTCATCTACTCTACTAGACACCAAACTGGAAGATGGAAGTGATGGCAAAGGAAAGTTAATGAGAATCAACTTTTGACTTCCATTGTAGGAACTATAGTGGAATAATTTTGCAAAATACTGTATCTGCCATTTCCTTTCTTCCTTGGAGTATAATCTGCTTAGCAAAGAATAGGACATTCAGAGGTGTAGAGAGAGTCTAGAGTAGCATAAGCAGGGGTGGCTAAGGGAATGAATAATGAGCAGAAACCTGGCATCTGTGGGAAATGATGCTTTGGAATCAAACAAGGCCAATGGAGACATGGAAAGTTCCATGTGGGCCCTCTTTTGATCAAGTGTGGCTCCAAAATGAATGTGCTAGAATATTCCACTATGGAGGTGCACCTCCTCCCTTTTAAAAACAGCATGCATGTATTTCCAGAAAGATAGCTATGCTTACATACAAAAGAATTCAACACAGCATATGCTGGAAGTCACTTCACTGGGTCACTCATTACTATACATCAGTACATTTTCTTTTTCTGAGCAGTGAGAGGAAGAGGTAACTACAATAATTATGTTAACATTTTTGTTTTCCTTTCCCCCTGCTGTTTGCATATTGTTCCTTTCTTAATAGTGGGTAAGAGGACTTTATAATCATGTCCCTGACTGCAAAAGACAAATATCCATTTAGGGAATGACCTCCCCAAGTTTGTTGGATGTAGCCTTATAGGATCTCTCAGATGGCAGCCCAAACTGAGGCTCTATACATGTCAACTCTCATTCATTTCACCATCCAGTACTGTTCACTTCTTGATCCCGGTCAAAACCCACATTCAGGAACTGAACTGTATGTAATAGTGTTCTGTCCATAACTGAACTTAACGGCTCTGAAGCTAGGGATTCCAGAATGTTTAATTCCAGAATTTCATGGTTTACTTAGCCAAAGATCATGTCCAGTGTGTTGAAGGTTACAAGAAGCATGCTGGATAATGACACTCTGTAGGAGACCTAAGACTTTATGTCCTTGGTGTCTCTAAAAGTCTTCTACTGACCCAGGCTACATTCCTGAACATGTTAATACCCTCACAAATGAATGCCTTCATTTCTGTCTTCTCTTTTTAAGCATTTTACCATGGGGTAGATGCCACTCTACAAGTAGCCTCAGATGACAATGATATGTTGTTGTTTGCAACAGATTTCTACTACTAAACTTGTTCACTGCAGGGACAAAGAGTACCTGTGAAGAGAAAACGATCATAACAACAGACCCTGCAGGACGTTGCTATAATATTTTGGGAGCAGCATTTTATTTGAAGACTGTTGTGCTAACTGTGGATTGATGGCCATTCTAGTTCTCGAGTGCCTCTCTTTCTTGCTACCATTATGATTAGGGGTGAACTTAAAAAAAAAAAAAAAACCCAACTTTTTACTTTGGCCAATTTAGTCAAATCTCAGATTCTCGGACAGCCAATGATCATTTGGTCAACAATTCACATCCAGCATCTTCTTGACCCATAAAGATCCATGATGCTTCACAGTATCTTTTATAGTTACTATGATGGTTATTTTGATGAGCCATCAAGAAACATTTAAAGAATGAAGATGAGTTAGTAAGCTTTACACACAAAGCTATCTATCAATTATCTGCTAAAATACTAATACATGAAAGAACACTTTTCTAAATGATAATTTTCCTGGCAACACAATACCCCAAGAAAACTTTCTTTTACATTTAAATAAAAATCAAAACTTCATTTGAAGCATCAGGACAAGAAAACATTTCCTTATCCTATTAATCACCTGTGTAGTCAAGAATTACCAAAAAAAAAAAAAAAAAAAAAAAAAAAAAACCAGAAAAACAACTACATACTTATGGACACCAATAAATCAATGAGGATATTGTTAAATAATAAATGTACCTAAATGAATGCTTTCAGAAAGAAGAATACGGTCTTTAGATTTCTCTCCCATAGACATTATCTGGTGCATTTAACCTTTGCTAACCATACACACATGCACACAAATATACACACACAACAACAACAGAAAAAATAGGAATGCTTGGCACACAATAGTGACAAATCATTTTTAAGTTACCACTGAGATATGTGAGGAATGCTGAAACTTAAAAGTTGTCTTTGGACTTTCATTTAGCACAAGTGAACAAAAGAACTATTGGTAGATTAATAGAAGACAGAGTCACTTTGGATAGACAGTGTTGACAATTTCTTTTGGACTGTATCTATATAGGTCAGTAATATGATTCTTTTTATAAAAAAAAAAAAGTTTAAAAAGTCAAATTCATAACTTCTGTGTTCCAGACGCCCACTTGGATCATTTACAGACATTATAAAAATGGTACAACTAAACCATAGTATGGACACAGCCAAAACCTAGGATCCCAAAAGGCATCCAAGCCTAGCTACAAGCAAGCAACAATGTACAGGTGTAGTTTAAAATTTGTAAGAGAAATTAAGAAGCCTGTGGGTGTACAAATCCTCTAAAACAGGCAAACAGAAAGGCAGATGCATCCTCAATTACTGGGTGTTGTGCATAGTTCACAACTCCTACGGATGCACAGGACTTGCCGGAATTATGTAAAAGGCCTCATCAATAAAATGTGGGCAAGTTAGAACTGTGAGTCGGCTAGAGAATAGTGAGCTTTCAAAATAAGACTAGAGAAGGCTGAATGCAGGGCATCACAAAGCAACGTTTGTGAATATGACTGCTTGCTTGTTTGTTAAACAACAGCGTTTGACTAGCTCATCTCCGGAGCTCCTAATGTAGGGAAAGAGCACTGCAGTTCAAAGGAGCCTGAGGGTATTAATTTCAAAATAAGTAAATTTGTTGATGACTGGGGACTAATCAGCATTAGAAAGTATTGCCAAGGGCGGCTGGGAAATCTGCCCAAGTTCGTTTTAAGGAAGAGGCAGAGGGTCCTTTGTCTGAAGTGCTCTTGTGAAGGCAGCTGGCAGCGGGGTGTCAGCCCTTTGCTGCCCAGGCCCTGGTCATGTGCATCCATTGTGCGTATATACAGACGTATGTTGTGCTTGTGTCACACAAATGTTCATGCATACAGAGTCAATAGAAACTGGCACATAGAGATTTAAGTGAAAATCATACAAATCTGCAATTCTCCCCTCAACCCATTAAAAAAAAAAAAGGAAAGAAAAAAACAAACTTAAAAATCTTAACATATGCCATTGGGCCAGATCTCTTTCTACTGCCCTTCCTTGGCCAAAGGAAGGAAGCAGAAAATGAGAGGAAAAACAGAAACAAAAGCTTGGTTTGGGATAGATGACTCCCAAAACCTGTGAGCTATTCATACATAGCTGGTTTTCATTGTATGTAAGATTCTTAGCACAAGGGACCAAGTTAATAAAAGACAAAGGAGGTCACAAGAGCTTGCTTCTGGTTCCACATCCGGAAAGAAATCTACCCTGTGGATTTACACGTTAAGGTGAGCTAGGTAAAGTAGGCAGTAGTACATCAATGGACTATTGTGTTCTAACAAATGTGGACCATTAGTTGTTATTTTTCCTTTAACATATGTGTTCCTTTTGGGAGGTTTACTTCAAAGTGATGACGCTTTCCTTGTCTTCTCCTACCCCCAACCCTTCCCTATAGATGATACTTCCGTAAAAGTTCAGACTGCCAAGGATGTTTTCTCTCAGGGAAGCGATCTGGAATTTTTATCTTCAGGAAATCCTGGATGCATTTCTCCAGCTCTTCCTCGATGGAGAGCTTTTCCTTAGCAGCTTTCTTTTTGCTGCTCATATTCGACTCCCTGGAGCCCGACGTCAGAGTCCGGAGCAGGTCACTTTTCCGCCTCATCTCTGACTGCTGGATCAGCTGCACCGGGCCCTTCTTAATGGGCCGATCCAGAGTCTGGATGTTGCTCTGGCGTGTCACAGGCCCACAGATCACTGTCTCCTGGGGAGAGCTGGCCTCTGACTGGCTGTCGCAGCTGGAAGTGGAGAGGTCATTGCAGGAGGTGCCACTCTCCCCTTTGTCTCCCTTGCCATTCTTGCAGCAGCAATCACAATGAGAGGAGGCCCACCTGGAAGGCTCACCTGCAGGGCAAACACAGAACCACAAAATGAATGCCAGCAACTCAGGATAATGCCACGGCAGAACACACTAGTAATCAGAAAAGACAGGTGATTCACAACAGCAACACCCAGAAGCTAAGTCATCTGAGGGAAGCCCATTACTAATAGCAGACCGTGTATCTGGAATAATATGGTATAACTCTTAAGCCCACCAGCACAACAGCCAAGAGGCCTAGGCAGAAATACCATGGTAACCCATTTATCAGCCCTGTTATCAGCCCTGGCACCTGACAGACCCAACTTTTTAAGACTTCAATTCTATCGGCAGTAACACAAAGATAATAATATTATTACCTGGAGTCTTAGGGATGATTTAGATGAGAAAAACACAACAAAGTGAGTGGCATACAGTAATCTCAGATAATGGTTGTCAGTTTTACCATAGGTAACATTTAAACCCTCATCCAAAGCTCCACCTGGTAGCAGTCAAGGGCTCAGGAGGAGTCTGTGAGAGAGGGAAACCAAGACCAGCTCTGGCCAGCCCTAGCATCGCATTGGTCTTCAATCATCCTATAAGCACAACAGCTCCACTTATCTTTTGCACACATGGAAACACAAAGACCCAAAGAGTTTCACAAATATGCCATAGTTTCAATAGTTTGTTAGTGGGAGAGTTGGGATTTGAATACAGATCTCCCAAGTGTTATAACCAAGTCAAGTAACTGCTTCCTAAAAGAATTTGCCTGTCTAAAATTTTTGCTTCTGAAGTTCCTTACATCTCTCCTAAAAATGTTTGCTTCTCCCATAGGTATGTCTATATTTTTAAGTACCTTAACTATTACACATAACTAGCTTCTGTATCCCTGCAGCTACTAAACCACCATCTTCCTAACATAGACATGGTGAAGTGTTCACTGTTGCAGGTCTAATGAATCACCCAAGGTACAGCAAAGAAATTCAATAACAGACAGCATATTAGTAATAATTAGTAATAACTAAGCACCCGGATCTAGCCATGCCTGAAGATAATTTTGTCTGCAGGCTTCTCAGTCATATGATCCACTAAATTCCTCTCTTTTATTTATACCATTGTGAGACCTTCTGTCCCTATGCCCTAAGTCTTGACTCTTAAAATTAAGTTCAGCAATTTGGAGGCAGAGCAATTTTTTAGATACACAGTTGGTGACTCCATGAATGTTGAAAAATCCACAATCATGGCACAAAAGAACTCTTTAAAACATAAATTATGGCCCCTAGCCTTCCAGTTTCTGAATAGCCCCAGGCTTCCTGGAGTCATACTAGGTACTGAGCGTATAGTACTGGCTGGGCATTTCAATTCACCCACTTCACTGATGCCATAAAGATATGAAAGAAGAGCAATATCCTTGTGATATTAATATAATAGAAAGATGATGCAATATTTTATATAATTTTTGAAAAGCCATTCAGTTTTGATTTTACTATGCCTTATCTTATAAACAAGTTATTATTATCAAACAATGAGTTTGTTGACTTTTCTAATGTGGTCAAATAGAAGTGAAACTATTAAAAAAAGTCACCTCGTAGCTTCATATGTAATGTCTATATTTTACAAGTATAAATGATTTTTCACACCTGGCCGCTAGTCATAGTTTTTCCAAAGGAAGTAAAAATACTTTTCTGTAAATCAGGGCCCCAGAATACCTATACTTTTACCCATTCATTCAAGTCTCTTTCTAACACATGACTGAGTAATCATTGTACTTACATAGCCATTAAATTAAACGTAACAATCCAATTAGCCAAAAGGAATCATAATAGCCGTAATGCCATAGCAATTCTCAGTTATTACAAATAAATATCTTCTGTGCAACAGAGAAGCTGTTCAACATGTACCAGCTGGTGCCTGGAAATATCTGCAGTGAAAAAGGCCTCATTCTGGCAGGGGATATTGAGGGGACTATTTCTCCTCTCTAGTCAGCAGACTCTGCCTCTACTGCCTGACAAAAGTGTTACTTTTGTACTAATACAACTCAGTGCGGAATGGCTCCAATGAACTGGACTAAAGAAAAGTAATTGCATCAGACCAGAGTTTATCTAACTTGATCCATTGGTGAATGTTTAAAAATTAAATTTAGCATTGAGAGAAGAAGAAATGGGAAGGAATGGAAAAGGAAGGATGGGAAATACAGAAAAGAGGGGCAGAAAGCGTATATATACATATTTTCGGGAACATACTTGTCTATTACCTTAAAACAATGTGACAAAATACTTTAGCCATAAGCCCTTCTGAGCCATTAGAAATGTATGTTTCTGCCAAGGAGTTCTCTTCCCTAAGGAAGTCCCTCTAGTCACCAGAATCCAAAGTAAGCTTGAGTCTTCTTAAAATCCCTTTCAATAGCATCTAAACCCATATGTGATGGGTCCCTATGTATGCATGTGCAACCTTGCACTCAGGGACCTGAGTACAAACCAGGGATCTGGCACTACTGCAGCTTGTCCTCCCAAAGCTGCTGGGAAGATAATGCATTTAAGAGTTATCTTGGATTCTTTAGCTTCCAGGCAAAGAGAAGTATTACTTTCCACTCATTCTGGGAATTATCTCTCGTGCAGGAAATTGAACAACTTAATATTAGTGTAGCTTGTCACAGAACTACACATTTTAATATTTCATAAGAACATTTGAATGTCTTACCAATTTGGGCAAGATAATTCATAAAATGGCTTCTGAAGTCTATATATTATTTTGAAATCAAGGAAGATGGGATTAATACTGTTCAGATAGGGCCAGTAAGAATTTTGAGCACCTTAAGAGGTCTTGAAAGATCTATACAAGGTATTCTATGATGTTCCTGATTTTAGAGAGCAGCAATATCACAGATACCCTGGTGCTTCAGGTTTAAACACCTTTGCTTCTAATCTGTAAGGTTTCAATACTGGTTGGAGTATTTCCATTTAGCAAGAAAACAGGTTACAATAGATTGGCCAGATGTGGGGAGAAAGTCATTTCTTTCAAAGGAAAATCTAACTTACTGATACTAAAAAGAGAAGAAAATCCATGGTCTTTTGGAAGTTTATTAATTAGTTGTTAGACTTAATGTTTGATAATACCATTTGTTTTTGAATAAGCCATTTCTGAATTTGAGGACTTCTGTGACAATTTTGGTGTCTGGAACATAATATATCTTTGATAAGTATTTGAAGATGAACAAATGTCCTAAAAATGTACTTTCAGATATTTCAAGTTCAAAAGATCCTGGGCTCCATCATCAAGAACTCCACAACTACAGGTCTTTAGATAAACTGTTTGAGATCTCTGACAGTTATCTGCAAAATACGTAAACTAATAGTTTTTGTTTACAGATGTTTGAAGAAAGTTGAATGAAATTATGGATATAAAGGATGTCAGTTGGTAGAACAAAATTTGTATTCCATTCATTCAAATATATCGACTCTACTGCAAGCCAGACCCTGATCTGCATAAACAATTCAACTAGGAATTTGAATGATATGATGATGATTCTTCTAAAAAAAAAAAAAGTACTGTACAATCAATAGTTACTATGGCCCAAGTATCTCATTAGGAAGGACATTGTAGCCATAGCTGGACATAGTAAGGAAATGTTTACTGCATATCTGGTAATGCCCGACTTGGCACTGGAATGGAGAATAACCACAAGCACAGAGAGTATCTGGCAGGTTCCGTATGACCAGAGATATTTCTGGAACGAAGGAGTCTTCCAATGCAGTGCTTAAAAGTTAACAAATATATGAGTCCTCTAGTATATAAATTTACTACTTAAATCCAGGACATGAAGAAATCTGTATTTTAAATTAAATGCAAGGAAAGCAGGAAAATCAGCATTCAAAATATCTACATCCAAATCTTTGGATATGTTACATCTTGGCAAAATTAAGGACCAGTCAGGCAGATGGTGCGACTGAGGTGCCCTGGCTTCCACAGAGCTTTCAATACAGTGGTTCTTACTGGTTAGAAGTAAGAGAGGAAAGACTACAAAATATGCCTTCACCATGAAAACTTCAAGGCCAGCTGAGTGAGTCATGACTTAGCAAACTCACAAAGTGCTTATACATTTTTAAAGGAGGCATCTCTGTAATCCACTCACACTTCAAATTCTCCACCTGCTAATGGCTGTGAGTACAATGTACTATACAATACAGCAGCTGGGAGGGCTGGTTCTCCATGACTTCTGCATCGATGATGTCGGAACCTGCCAGTCCGGGAGAGAGGTGACCAGATGTAATTTATCAAGGCTGCTAAAAGACACTCTTGGTTTCACAGTTGAAAATTCAATAATGGCAAATTGATGTTTTTCTAATTCTGCTAACCTGTGAAAATATATTGAATGGTAGAGATTAGGAGTAGGGGAGGCTGTGCAAGCTTCTGGGCAAAAGTCCTTAAGCTTGACAAGCATCAATTCTTGCTTCTGGCAGATTTTTTCACTCAAGGCAGTGGTTCTCAACATGTGGGGCACCACCACTCATTTGGGGATCAAATGACCCTTTCACAAGTGTCACCTAAGACCATCTGCATATCAGGTATTTACATTACAATTCCTAACAGTAGCAAAATTACAGTTACTAAGTAGCAACAAAAATAATTTTATTGCTGGAGGTCACCACAACATGAGGAACTGTAGAAGGATCGCAGAACTAAAAAGGTTGAGAACCACTGACTCAAGGTCATTAGCTGTTGGGTGGGCCCAGCCAGGATGCCTGTTAAAGAGATAGTGTATATGAGCAAGAAAGATAATTGAGCCATTCAAGCATCACTCAGGAAAGCAGTTACTCCAATAAAAGGTGATTAAACAGACGTCCATCAGAAGGATAAAAGTGACACTGAAGAGGTGATGAGAGTGATTGGGAGGTTACAACTACTGTGCTTAAGTCTACAGAGATATATAGAAGAATATGCAAATACTAAAGCCTAAAAGGCTTAGAAGAGACATCTGGTGGAGGAGAGTCCAGGTGCCTGAGAAAAGGCTGATGCAGTGCTGGTCTAGGTACCTGAAGTACTCTACCTGTGAGGATCATGAAAGACAAAGAACAACTAGATCCAATGGCCCTGGAGCAAAGCAAAGCAGAAGTAGCTTGAAGCAAGGCAGGAGTCCTTCCCAGCTGCATGTCACACCTTCCTCTGGCATCCCCCTACTGACAAAAATCTAACAGGAAGACAACTGAGTAAATTGTTTAGTCAGTGTGGCAATCCTGAATCCAAGTCCAGGAATCACAAAATATAGCCCAGAAGGGTAGATTTGGAGCAGAAACAGAACCTTTATAACCTTGGATGCTCTGAGGGATGAAAAATGGAAAGAAAGGCACAGTTGGAATGTATTTCACAGAAGAGTTAGTACATGGCAATGAAAGAAAGCCATCATCTCACTTCAGTTCCTGCCCTCTGCCCTTCTTTATACTTCAGGGTTTTCAATTTGTTTTCCCCTTGCCAGCAACAAACACTCTCCTACTCTACAGCTGCTTAACTCACCCATATCATCACAAACTCAGCAGAATACAACTTCAGGAAACGCACTCACCTATCTATCCCTAGGCACAATTTAAGCTCATGCTAATCTCTTGTCTTTGACTTTCATAACTTCTCTCTCTCTCTCTCCCCCTCTCTTTTTCTCTCTCTCCCTTTCCCTCCCCCTTTATTTCTCTCTGTGTACATGTGTGTGTGTGTGTGTACAGTGTGTGTACAGTGGATATGTGTATATTCTCTCAGGTTTATTGATTTAAGGGGTGTTTTCTACATGAGGCTATGGGCTGTATTGATGTACTTCTGAATGCTACACCAAACTCATACACACAGGCCAGATTGTAAGGGTGTATACTAGTAGATTCTCAGTAAATTTCTATGTATAGGACAAACGAACTGAACAGAAAACTGATGGTTTACATATAAGGTATAGTTTAGAGGTGTGTGTATGTGTGTGTGTGTGTGTGTGTGTGTGTGTGTGTGTGTGTGTGTGTGTGAGAGAGAGAGAGAGAGAGAGAGAGAGAGACAGAGAGAGACAGATAGAGAGTCTCTGAAAAAATAAAGTTCTTTATGAATAACTAAATAAAAATCTCTGACTTTCGAAGGTCATTAGAAGAGGTACTATCAGGAACCCTCTGATGTAACCATGATTGAATTAGGGTGGCTTGATGGAGATCAAATTGCATGGCGTATCCAGTGTTCAAAGTACCTGATTTTGTCTATGAATATGTGTGTATGCCTGTCATCATGCATAAAGAATTGTTAATGTGAAGGATCCTGTGGTATTATAGAACTTACATAAAAACAACTTTCCTACCTACTCCTTCTATAGTTTGTACTGACATAACTTTCCTATTTGCTGATGTTGATATACACCTTCCCATCTCAGGTTTTGAACCTGTTCGGTTTTAGAGCAATGCAGTGACTTGAGCATGACTGGAAATCCTAAATTTTGACTGCCTGGTCTAGTGCCTTGTTCCTTTGAGAGGTTTGGGATACACACGATGATTCCACTTTTCAAGGACTGTTCTCTTTTTGATTGCTCTCTCCTTCACTTTATTTCACCTTAGCCTTGGATTTTTCCCCCTTTCTTTTAGCTAAGGTCTTACTCCAACCCCCGAAGTCCTTATTACTCACCAAAGTTCCATGACCCATACTAACACCTTTCCTACATGCCTCCATTCACCCTAGAGATTTGCCTTTGTATTTTCTTGAACGTTTTGTAAATTGGGACACATTTCTCATGACCCACCCAATGGCTTCATTGGATCTAGGCCAAAAAGGAAGGTGACATGGACCTGATGTGAATAAAGCTCCCTAAGGTTGTGACCACAGCAAGTGATTCAGGTTTGGCAAGGTGGATCTGAGCCCTCACTGGGACTGTTCTGCTATCACATATGGGTCATAAATGCTGTATTCTGTGGGAGGTTGCCAAACTGAGGAAATGTGAGTCCAATAGCCATCTTCCACACCAGCTGGGAAAGACATTCATGAAGCAGTGAGCCAAGGGAGACAGGAAAAGCTGAGAAATAGAAACATCCCAACATTTAGCAGAGTCTCAATTTGGCTCCAGGGATGGATTGATAATTTTATAGGCCTGAAAATTCTTTTTTTGCTTAATGTAGTAAGAGTTAATTTTTTTTGAAACTTATAACAAGAGTCTTGAATACTATATCAAACTCATATAAGCACACTAAACATCTATTAACCTTATCCATTTCATCATCTAAGTGCACACACACAAACCCAGCACTGATGATTCAGAAGTAAAGAACTACTATTCTTGCAAAGCTGTCTTGAGAATGACTTGTTTCTTTTCTGGAGTGATATCTTATTTATCACATTATCCCTAACCAATCTAACATTTGAAGCAATGAACTAAATCTATTATCACCATCTGTTTTTCAAAGGAACTGCAGTTGTGGACAAGGTCACAGCTAGCCCTCCAAGTCAGGAAATTTAACATAATAATAAAATAATAATAATAATAATAATAATAATAATAATAATAATAATAATAATAATAAATACGTGTGGCTGAGGATCCCATATGTGTCCGTTATTATGCTCTGCCATTTCTATAATTTAATTTTCATGATAATCCATTAAGTGGTGCTATTTTCCTTTGATTTTCATGGGAAAAGAATGCAGCTGAAAATAAAAATTAACTCAATCCAAAGTTACAAGCTTGAGAAGTGACAAGAGTTCAAACCAAGATCTTCAAAATCTATCTATCTATAGATATATATAGATATAGATATAGATATAGATATAGATATAGATATAGATATAGATATAGATATATAGATATATAGATATATACAGCCTCTGCATGTGTATTTGTGTATTTTGTTTGTTTTGTTTTGGTTTGGTTTTGGTGAATATATGTAACAGTCTCTCTCTCTCTTTATTTCTGTACCTATCTATCTGTCTGTTTGTCTGTCTCCCTCTCTGTCTTTCTCTCTCTCTGCACCCCCCCTCTCTCACACACACACACACATTCAGCAAGAGATATTTGGAAGTTTCAACAGGCTGAAAGTTTTAAAATGTTGACTCTTTAGCATGATCATCCTAGTGACTCCACTTTCAATAATACCTCTAAAACATAATTGACTTAGAACAACTTGAAAGAAATCTCCATTTCCTTAGGTCTTTCACTCTTATATTTGTGTAAGAAATTTAAGATCCCCCCTTCCAGATTACTGGAAATATAGGCAATATATAGGAATATATACTATATATATGTGTGTATACATATATATAATATATATATATATATTTATATAATATAGGAAATATAGACTAACTTAAGAATAAAGTGTCCTGGTCCTTTTGCTGAGATGTGGGATAGTTCACATTCTTCTTCATGTATTCTCTTACTTATTACTGAGGCTGCTCTGGTCACAATGAATAGTGTTTGAAGTGTGCACTGAATTAGTTCATGAAAAGCCTTTGTGATATAAAAAAGATATGATATTTGCTAATACTGCTTGATAAATATTAAAAACTAAGCAGTACATGGTACAATCCTGAAAGAATTGACATAAGACAGTAATACAATCTGTTTTGGGCAAATGAAGTCCTAAATTTCTGTTGGCTCTCGTAGTTCAAAATGAGTCAGCTTATGCTAGAACAATTATTCAAGAGCTAGAGAACCCATGGATCTTCTGAGCAACACAAAGGAAATAGAAGAACTGTCTCAAAACATGTGTGAGTCATACATCACTCTGAAAAAAGCTGGTATTAAGAAGAAAACATTGAGAGAAGGAGAAGCTCTCATGAGAAGTCTAACAAGGAGGAAATTCAGAGCCCAGACAGCCTCAGCAATAGCTTAGAGCCAGAATTCCAGTAAGATGGGCAGGGACATAAAGAGCACTGAGGGAATCTGTCCAGGGCCTGGATAGGGACTTGAAGGCAACAGGGTCTGAGGACAGTTCTGTGTGGGAACCTGCTTGGAACTATACTAGGGATTCCACTGGGATGATGTACCATGCACATAAGAAAGTAGGTAAATCAAATCCAAAAGGAGATGATTTTTTAGACAAATAGTCTATCATCTGGGATTAGAAAAAAAAAGATAGGAGGAAAAAAGCTCTCCAAAAGAAACTGTTGTTCCTAACAGTGAAGACAAAATGTGCATGACAACAGAATAATTTGGAAAAGGGGATTACTGCAGTCAGAGCACATACTTAATGGAGAAAGGTTGGGGGGGGATAGAGAGAGGGGAGAAAGGAGAGAGATAAGAGAGAAGAGAAAGGAGAGGAGAAGAGAGGAGAAAAGAAGAGAGGAGAAGAGAAGAGAAGAGAAGAGAAGAGAAGAGAAGAGAAGAGAAGAGAAGAGAAGAGAAGAGAAGAGAAGAGAAGGGAAGAGAAGAGGAGGGGAGGGGAGGGGAGGGGGAAGGAGAGGAAAGGGGGAAGGAGAGGAGAGGGGACAGAGGAGAGAGGGGAAAGGGGAGAGGATAGGAGAGAAAAGAAGAGAAGAGGAGAGGAGAGAAGAGGAGAGGAGAGGAGAGGAGAGGAGAGGAGAGGAGAGGAGAGGAGAGGAGAGGAGAGGAGAGGAGAGGAGAGGAGAGGAGAGGAGAGGAGAGGAGAGGAGAGGAAGGAGAGGAAAATCACCAGAAAGCACATGTGATGATAACACTGGCCTACACTGATACAATTCCTGGCCGGTGGAGGTGCTGAGCTCCATGCTGCCCTGCATTCTGTAGCACCTCACTGAATTCTCCAGCCTGGAGAGAGGAGGAGACTACAATTCCTTTCTACCTCAGGGTAAGTAGGCAGCTAGCTAAGACCTGCACTCCCCATGTAACAACAGGCTGCCAATCTGTCTGAACTTTTCTGTAAAGAACATCAAAAGGCCTCTTTTGAAATGCATGTATTCTTGACAGAGGAATAATTCTCAGAAATCTAGGGTGAATACGTTTATTACAGTTCTCAGGATCTATAGAGATCGGAGCTTGGAAATACACATTAATGGGTAATGACGAGTAATTGTTATTTATTTAAAAAATGTTCACTGAATTATTGAACTATGGGCACCTATCACGTGCCCATTATGATGCTAAATGATGTGCAACCATTTTTATTTTACTCTGACACATTGCAGGGAGTGAGTTTTCACCTTAGCATTTGGCACTTCTCAGCTCCCTGTGGAGTCGCCCTCTGCACTGCAGGCTGAGTGGTGACTGACTCCAACCATAAGTTTTACCTGGAAAATTTCTCTTCAGTCAAGGCAATTGACTTTCCAGGTGCTACTCAGTGTCCCCTGAGGACAAAATCTTCTCACTCTTCTGAAATAAATGTGCATACTTACTGATGAGGGAACTGGATTTGATAAAACTTGACTAATTGGTCCGTGAGTCCCAATGCCAGGAAAAGACAAGCTTAAGATTGCTTTTTAGCTTCAAGACCCCTGCCTATTTCCTCACCCCATTGTGCTGCTCCAGTGAAACCCTGCCTTTTTGACAGGAGCTTATCTGGCAGACTCCTTTCCCCATAAATGATAAATTTAAAAGAAGCCGATAAACAGAGGCATAGAAAACCAAGCTGCCCTTTCACTTTTCACCAAATGGGAAGAACACCTCATTTTCACCAGGCTGTCTTCAGATGATAACAGAAGAGAAAGCCTTGCAGAATTTAGCAGCTCTGCCTTAACCTGTATCTTTGCTAATTGGATGGTAATTAATTGCCATTCTTTTAATTAGGATTTCAAAATGGGATAAAAGCAGAGCTAGGCAACAGTTTCTATATACAGCCAGAACCTATATTAATAAACTGTCATAATAATAGAGAACATTAAATGGAGTGTTTACTACCTGCCGTGTGTTGTCTTATGCAGTTTCCTCGTGGCGGCTCATTTGAGATTTGCAACATCCCTAGGAAGGATACTTGGCTGTCTTTCACTTTTTTCAGAAAGGCAAACTAAGGCACAGAAGAGTAAGCAGATAGCCCAATGCCTTTACAAGATGGAACTGACATGCAGAATCAGGCAGTATGGACCAAGGATCTCCATAGAGAGACAAGTAGTCATGCCAATTGTCCTGTTTCTTAGGCTTTGCTTGCTTTCTGTGTATTTTTGAGTGTACATGAAGACTGGAGATATTTTATTAGACAAGGCATCCCTCTGGTACTGAGGGCTCACTGCTGATTACGGTAGGCTAGTCAGAAGCTGTAGGAATCTGCTGTGGGAATCAGATGTGGGAATCAGCTGTGGGAATCAGTCTCCCCGAGTGCTGGGGTTACAAGATTGCCACCACACCTAGGTTTTTGCATTGGTGCTGGGGATTTGTGCTGGCTAGTTTAATGCCAACTCGACACAGGCTAGAATCATTTGGGTAGATGGAACCTCAATCAAGAAAAAATGCCCCCACCAGGTAGGCTGTGGCCAAACCTGTGCGACATTTTCTTGATCTATGATTGATGTGGGAGGGCCCAACTTAATGTAAAAAATGTAAACTGTCCCTGGGCTGGTGGTTCTGGGTGGTATAAGAAAGCAGGCTGAGCAAGCCAGTAAATAGTATTCTGCCATGAACTTTGCAACAGTTCCTACCACTAGGTTCCTGCCTTAAGTTCCTGCCTTGAATTCCCTAAGTGACAGAGTGTGATCTTAAGAGGTGTAAGCTGAAATAAACCCTTTTTTCCTTAGGTTGCTTTTGGTCATGACCTTTATCATAGTAACAAAAACCCTTACTAACACATGATTGAACTTGGTTCCTCATGCTTGCTCAGTTGGTACTTAGTAAGTTGTCCTCCCAGTCCCCAGATACTGAGCTTTAAACTAAAGAAACCAGTATAGTCCTCAGCACTTGTTGATGACTCATAGGTAGTATCTTCATATGAAAATGTGAGAAATAGAAATTGCTTGCTGAAGGAGGAGAGGAGCTGAGTGGTAAGACTCATCCACAGAGCAAAGAAAACACAGAGGATATACTCAATGACTATCGAAAAGAAAATTCTATAAAACAATTGGTTAATTTGCATTTCAAGGATAGAAAAATGAACTCCAATGTCAGAAGAAGTATTTAAACAGAAATTCACTGAAGATAACCATCCATACAGTCCCTTGTTTCTTCTACCTTCCAATATTCAGAGCACTCAAAACCCATTTTCATATTACCTAACCACTACTACTTAGCACTCCATTTAGCACTTTTATCATGGGATGTCTATAATGGCATTGTTATCATTTGCATATACTGATATTTAGAGAAACATGAGTATGCACACAGACTGGCTTATAAAGTAATTTTCCTCTCTTGGCTCTCTACAACAATAACTGCCATATTTGACCTCGAGTGACTCCAAGGGCAAGGAAATTTTCTGAAAGGGTTGATATGTTGTGCATTGTTCTGTCAGTTCATTGTTAACTCTTTAAAAATGAGTTGCCTGTTACTGTCAAATCTCATAACTGCAAAGAAATGCATACATAAAGTGAGAAGATTGCCCATTTACCTATGATTTGAGAAATGTAATCTAGCATTACTTCCATGGTTAATTCACTTAAACTAGTCTTTCAAGTTGGTTTGACAGGCATGTCCTATGAGCAAAGGAATGCAGCTAAAATAAACCAGCACTGATCATTCCTAGACCAGAGAGGATATAAAGTAAATAATCTGACCCAGATAGAATCATGGGAAAGTTAGATTGAGAGATATTTGAGTCCTTTTGCATTATTTGGTTTTCATCAATGTTTCTCTCCGACGATTAGATTGATAGCCTTTTGATTTCTTTCTCCATTTTGTCCATTTCTTAAGTACTCCTGCCTTGATGATTCAACATTTAGTAACAGACTTTATTGTTAACATTTGAGCAATGAATGGGAAAGATTTTTTAAAAAAAGAATCAAAACAATAATTCTAAAGAAAGTTGTCCTCGTGGCTGGACGTTTAATCCTATTCCCTTCCACTTTGGTCAGTCAGAGAATTTTTTTTTTCTCATCACATCCTGTTGATCCTAAAACAATAAGAATAATTGAAAGAAGGGGTTTAATTTTAGTTTAAAACTTCAAAGTTTGGGCTAAAGAGATGTCTCAGCAATTAGGAGTGCTTGCCGCTTTTTTAAAGAAGGTGAGTATGGGTCACCTTCCAGGATCCTCACAACTGCCTGTAACACCAGCTTCTGGGAATGCCCTCCTGCGGCTTCTACTGGCACCTGCATGCACATGGGATGCATATATGCATAAATAAAAATAAATATTTCTGCCAGAGTTAGGCAAGATTTTGAACAGACCGCTGAATTCGTAGTTATTGAAACATTCGATTTGGATATATTGATAACGACGGCCCAAAGCAAAGGGGATCTGAGACTGTTATGAAGAGAAAAGGAACAAAGAGAGTAAGAAGGGCAACAGAGACTAAAGGACACTTGGTGGTACAGGTCTGCCAGCCCAACACTCGGAAGGCCGACGCAAGAGAATCATTACAAGTTAAACGCCAGCAAGAGAGAGCACAATAAGCTAACACTGACCTACATTTGTAGAGCTCCTGGCCTACAGGAGATACTGAGCTCTGTAGTGACCTTGCCTATGTAAATACTAGTACCAGAACAAAGACAGCAAATCTGAGACAGCAAAGCAAACAAATAAGGAGGTAGCAATAAAAGAGAAAAATCAGAGAAATCCACTCAGAATAAGAAAATGGAAGATTGCTGTATTGGTTACTTTTCTGAAAGCTGGGACAAAATACCTGACACAAACAACTTAGGAGAAGAATTTATTTAGCTCACAATTTCATGGCAGAAAAAGCATAGCAGAATTTACCATGACAAAACCAGTTTCTATCTTCGGCAGCAGGAGGGCGAAGCAGCCTGCTCATATCTCAACAGTGTACCAGGAGGCAGAGACCTCTAGCCTCTGGCTATAATCTTCTAACCAAGGCCCTACAACTTACTACCTTATTTCTTCAAGGTAGATCCCATCTCACACAGGTCCCATAATCTTCCAGAAGAGTGCTACCACCTGAAGACTGAATGTCCAAACTTTCTGGCCTATGAGGTACTGCTCACAGTCACACATGGGTAATAAAAACTGTCAGGTTCCAAGAAGAATTTGAAACATGTGATAGGATCCAAAGTGGAATTCTAGGAAAATAAAGTGAGATTCTGGAGACTACAGTACAGAGTACTGCTATTAGACATGTCATTAAGAGTAGGGAAGTTACAGCAGTCTTCTGGATGGAAGTAGAATTTGGTCCTCGATAGGGTTAAACAATAAAAAGATGGTAAGTAGAAAAGACCAATAAATACTGTGTGAGATACTGAAAATGGTGTTCAATAGTGGGGATTTGAGAAAACACAACCTTTGGAGATCTGAAAGAAGTTCATAGGCAGCCAATGAATGAAGATGGCTTGGCAAAGGTGAGGCAGGTAGAGCTAGGGGAGACAGATCTTATGACCTGGGTGAGAGGGAAATGACAGCACCAGTTATTGCTTCTGAAAATGGAGAGCAGCTGCCTGGTTCCAGAGCTGCTGAGAAGGTATAGTTAGAGTTCTGGATGAGAGGACAAAGAGATGAAGGATGCTGGAGTAGCTCCTCCATCCTGCAGCTAGGACCTGCTACTCTTGTTCACTGAAGCAGGCACCATGGAAGAAGAAGAGGCTGGGAAACGGTGGGAGATGAAGATAATCAGTTCAATTTGCAAATCTGGGGACTGGTAGAACATCCAA
Source organism: Cricetomys ansorgei (assembly GCA_026225945.1). NCBI lineage: Eukaryota > Metazoa > Chordata > Mammalia > Rodentia > Nesomyidae > Cricetomys > Cricetomys ansorgei. The sequence continues at coordinate 19,257,364 of JAMJFZ010000242.1, forward strand.
GGTATAAATACTGTACCACAACCCTATAAACATGACTTCAAACTGTTCCTTCTGATACTTCTGGAATTCCTAAGGCTCTCTTTCTGTGGTGTGCATGTGTCCACACGTGAATAATACAGCATGGTGCAAAAGAGAAGACCCCAGAAAATTGAATACAGGATACTTTGGGAGTTTTATGTAAACATGTTCAACTCTACCCTTAGGCTAATCTTGTTTTTCATTAGATCATAAATATTAAGCTGCTAAAATGTAAGAGAGCTTAGTTGCAAATCTTCCTCATTTGACTTTAATACATATTTTAAAGGGTCCCTACTTAACCAAGAGATGGAAAATCGTTCATATAACACTCAATAGATTACAAAACTCTATCTATCCATTGTTATTTAATTCTCACATTCATTTACTCAATTTATGATTGATTATTTTCTTTCAGATGCTCTATTAGCAGTAGAGGCACAGTTGACCATGGGGCATTCATGCTGTAGTAAAAATGTTAAATTATAAAATTTCAAGTAGTAACGAAGCCTGTGGGGAAAATAGATCATACGCTGCAGTGATCTGGGGTGAGGGAATGTGGTCAATGGTCACAGTGGTCAGTCAGATTCATCTCCAGAAAAAGTAGCAGTAGAGACATGATCAAATTCCCAAAGGAATCAACCTATAAAGATCACGTGGAAACCAAAGGAATAGCATATGTAAAGGTCCTGAGGTCCAAGCCTCCTAAAGGAAGGGAATGATGCCCTGGGTGACTTGAAGTGCTTGAGAGAAGGAAATGGTAGAAGATAGGATCAAAGTGGAAGGCAGGAGTGAAATCATGTAAAGTGTCAGAAGCTGCAGTCAATGGGCATGTTTTAAACTAGGGCAAAAGAAGGGTGGCCTGGCCAGGGGAATTGTACGATTCAGCTTTGGTTATTGACAGCTTCCTCTGGGTCTTCATGAGAAAATGGATTCCAGGCAAGCAAGGATGGAAGCAGCAAGGCCAATAAGGAAGCCATCAAAGATGTCCAGGCAAGAGAAGGAGGTGGTTTCTAGAAATGAAAGTCGAAAGCAAGGACCATCTAATGTAGATTTCCTCTCTTCTCTTTACATAAGAGGAAAATGAGGATTATGGATTGGCCATTCTAATTATATATTTATTTTGTGATTCTGGGAATGAAACCTAGAACATTCACATGGTAGGCAAATGCTGTACCGCTGAGCTACAACGCCAGCCTTTAAGATGTGTTTTTAGCAGACGACATCCCACAGTCTCCGGTTCCTGCATACAGAGCACTTACTTGTTTTGTCCTGCAGCTGATCTGCACCTGCTGGGGTTGTTTGATTGACTTCATAAAGTAGAGCCTGGAGTTTAGTTCTACAATCAGGAATCATTATATTGTTTGTAAACAATGACAGCCTATGATAAATATGCATTCTGGTTAATTACTGCTTTCCCATGTGCCATCTTCACTTTCTCATTTCCATCATCCTGTCACATCGCTGTACCTGACTGGTGTTCCCTTAACAGGGGAGGAGATAACAGCTGCAAACGCATTGACATGCAGGCAGACAGCCCTGTACCCTGATGAGATCTTTGGAACAGGAGGCAAACCTGAAGCTTAAACACTATGAAACCACACAGCTTTTCAGTACACGCGGCTTTGTTTCACTTCCTTGATGTGTACATAAAATTTTCATTCAAAGAAGAGCATCGCTAACAGATGTCTATTACAGCCTTGCCCCTGAAGCAGAATTAGCAGGCCAACAATAAAGTAAGTCTCATTAGGGTCTATTTGTTTCCTCTCTTCCTCACTGTCCTCCTCTCCTCTCCTTCCCTCTTCCCCACTCCTCTCCTGAAATCCTCTCTTTTTCTGTCTCTCTTTCTCTTCCTCCACCACACACACACACACACACACACACACACACACACACAAGGGGGAGAGGGGGGAGGGAGAGGGAGAAGGAGGTAGAGGGAGGGAGGGAGGGAGGGAGGGAGGGAGAGAGAGAGAGAAGGGGGCTAGGAAATATTCTGGGATGGAGTCTCCTTAATCATGAAAAAGCAGCTCCTATACCAGAATTCTTGGAACAGCAAAAATCTTCATGTGGCTTATTAAACACTATTGGTTCCCATATGGTGCACTACAGGTGTTGTGTAACACAAGCAGCAGTACATAAGGAAAGCGGTTTGCCATGGGCTGTGAGTTCAAGCAAATGCCAAAATTCATTACACTTCTGCTCCTGATCATTTGGATGATGAGCTACTGGAGTTCAGTTCGCTCACCTTTGTAGGCGAATAAAAATATTTGTAGCTACTACTGCATCTTCTTATTGTCAATGCACTGGGTTATGCTATATTTCTATTTTCTCTTTTGCACTGAAGAGAATGAATTTTAACAAATGATAGGGATTCCCCTACCTGATGATAAATCTTCATTATCAACTTGATCCGACTTAGAATCACCTATTAGTCACATATCTGGGAATATCTGTGAGGATATTTTTAGGGATGGTTACATGGAGAGAGAACAGCCACCCTGAATGTTGGTGAGTCCTAGTCTATAAATGAAAAAAAAAAAAAAGAGAAAACTTAAATTACCCCAGTATCCATCCTCATCTATGCCCTCCCTGCGGACATCTCCTGCTCCTGATGCCACACCTTCTTCACCAAGATGCACTTTGTATCCCCTCAGATGTAAGAAAACAAAAGGTTCTTTGGTTAAATTGCTTTTGTTGAGTATTTTGTCATGAGAAAGGTAACTAACACAGGCTACCCAAGCCTCTGGGAACCCAGATGATGCCTCTGAGAGCTTCAGATGCAGGTCATAGTGCTGCAAATTTTGCTGTTTGTCCTGCATAGTTTCAGTCTTTTTTGGTAAACTTCCTTGCTACAACTTTGTCCCTCTCTTTTAGAATGGGAGTCTTCACACTGTGCTATTGTATAGTGACGATACACAATTTTCCCCCCAAGAGTCTGAGAGTTAACAGATTGCCTTGAGTCTCAGAAGAGATTTTTAAACTGTGGGACTTTAAACAATGTTAAAACGGTTATGATTTTAGGAACCATTATAGATGGCCTAATGCATTTTATATTTTGAAAATCCTATAAATCTATAAAGACAGACTACAGAATGCTAATAGCTTAAAATGATATATTGGGGTGTCAGGTTGAAAAGGGATGGATTTTTAATAGTTAGTCTTCACTGTCAAATTGATTGGATTGAAAATCCCTGAGAGACATTTATCTGGCCATGTCTGAGGGTATTTCTAGAGAGCTTTCATTGAGGAGGAAAGACCCATTCTGAATGCTCTCAGTGAGGGTGGCACCATTCCATAAACTTGGGTCTTGGGCTGAATTAAAGTAGGAAAAATGAGAAAACAAACAGAACACCACCATTTCTCTATTTGCTTCCTAACCTCAAATGCAGTGCAATATGTTGGGGAAGTTTATTTCTAGTTATGTTTAAAATAATTGCTTTGAGCCGGGCAGTGGTGGTACACACCTTTAATCCCAGCACTTGGGAGGCAGAGGCAGGCAGATCTCTGTGAGTTCCAGACCAGCCCAGTCTACAGAGTGAGTATAGGACAGCCAGAGTTACAACAGAGAAAACACATCTCAAAAAACAAAAACAAAATAAATATAATAATAATAATAATAATAATAATAATAATAGTAGTTTTGTCCATTATTGGGGGAAAGTCTGCCTAAGCTTTAGCAGTTTGTATTATCTGCAGGTGTTGACTTATGTAAATCTGTGATTAAGATGGTTGCTTTTTCACGATCTACACCTGGCTCTCTGGCAGAGCCATCTTGGAAGAGTAAAGTTGCTTTTGAGGAATTCTTATAGGCCCTCTCCCACAGCCTCTGGTAACAAGGAGAGAACACTTCCCTTAGGCCTTGAGTTCCCCCATTGTAAAGTTGACACAGCTTGGCTGCTAAAAGATTGTGGGATGAGACTAAGCTACAGGCTTCTTTCATCATGTAAATAGGCCTTTGGATGAGGGGGTAGAATTTTTGTATTAACAGAACACCCAAGGAGCTTCCATATCAATAAAAAAATACCTTAGATTAGACAATTGGGGTTCCATTGTCCAGAATGGTGCTTGGCATGACAGGTGGTTCCCCTGCTGAAGTCTCCCAGGGTTTGCAACTATGAAAATGTCTCCTTGTCTTCTCTCTTGCTGAGCTTACATGGTAGCATATTGTTACAGTGACCAGGTGCCAAAGCAAGACAGAAGTAACCAATAAACCATCACATCAGTGGATCTGTAGTTGTCTTAGTGTACTCCAACTGTAAGGTTGTAATCCTTCTGTCCACTCCACATGGAGAAGGATGAGGGGCTTAGATTTCTGGGTGCAGTGAAGGTTTCAAGCAATGGCACTTAGGTTGCACAGTGTATAGTTCTACTGTGCCAGCCACGGTCTGGTACCAGCAAGCTATACAACTTCATCGAAATTCCTAAGATCTCTGTATTTTTGGCCTACTTTATGTCAAATTATAATAATATTGAAAACGTTTTTGCAAAGATAATAACATGACAGCATATATACTGGAGGTGGGATTTGTATTGGTGGTATTATCATAATGGCCAGCCTTTGCTTTAGTCTCATTGGCACTGGATTATTCTTTCAAACAGAACAGAGAAGGTTTTGGATTAACAAGTCATTCTTTTCTTAATCATGTTGCCCTCCATTGTCTGTATTATTTCTAATGCTCATCATTTCATTCAAATTGCTCTTTGTGTCTACAATGGCCCCTTTCTTCAGCTTGCATAACTTGGCCTTAAAGTATCGGCTTAGTTATTTCCTTCATGTTATCTCTACCTTGCATATGCCAGCCAAGCACTGTAGTCCTGAACATGTCTCCAGCCCTTGGTTTTCAATGACAGGGTCATGCTATGTACAGAATGGCCTTGAACGCTTTCTCTTCTGGCTTCTGCTCCTGAGTAATCTGATTCCAGACACTTGCTACGAGGCTTATATCCAGTCAGGTATCGCTTGATTCCCACAATGCTCAATTTCAAAATCCCAGAATTTAAGTCGCTTTCCTTTCTCCTCCATCCTGCCATCTACTTGAGGAAGATCTCTCTTGTACAATCAGCATTGCATGTGTAAATGGTCCCTACATTAAACTGGAAGCCCTTTATCAGTAGGGGTTATGCTTAATTCCTCTTCTATCTTCACAGCAGAGCTACACATTTGACTTGTAGGAACCACTTCACTCAAGTCTTTTGTGAGAGCAAATAGATAAAATATATTTTAATTGATTACTCTACTGATCTCAGATTCATTGTATACTAAATGCACATCATACAAATGATAATTGTTTTTCAGTCATACCTTTGTATTTTTATTAAGTATAGCTTAATTTTTGTTCTCAGCTGCCTCAGTTGAAACTTCACCATCCATTAAATGGTATGATGATCCTTCATTAGGGAATGCTTCCCTCACCTTTCAGGGTCTCTACTAAGTCTCTAAAAAAGGGAAGTCTGTGCAATGTAATGTGTGACACCACTAGGGGAAAGAAAATTTCAAAGTGTCAGTCTTTTCGAGTATTTTGTAGTCTTTACAAAGAGTTTGTTGCCCTGTTTGTTTTTGTACTTAGCAGGAAAATAAAGAGCTTGTGGCATAGTTTCAAGACAGTGTTTTCCACATGCAATTATTACATGTCAATCAAAAATAAACATAAAACAGAGAATGAATGTCAAAACAAATTAAGAAACTTAGATCTTTCCAAGTATAAATTTATTAGTCAAAAATACATTCACCAGCTAAATGAAGCCATTGAATCAAGCACTAGAAAACAAATAGCAAGCCCAATACCATACAATTTACTTTCCTCAAACAAATGAAAAATAGAAGTTTAATATTCAAGTTGCCTTGTAATATGTAACTAATGCATTTACTCTGGGATGAGTCCCCCCCCCACCTCTGTGTGTGTGTGTGTGTGTGTGTGTGTGTGTGTGTGTGTAGGAAGAATACAGAGAAACAAAAAATACAGAAAGCAGATGTAAATATTTAGAAAGCTTTAAAATCATAGTTGATTTCAGTTTTTAAAAAGTAGATATTAATTTTGTGTATTTTATAAATTAAAATATTAGTGTTAAGGGTACAAAAATAGCATACTATGTTCACACCACTTTTCAAAACTCCAGCAAAGTTATACCTGTCATGATGTACTGTTAGAAGAATTTACAAAGAATTTCAGATGATTATATGTCTTTTCAATTCTCTAGTAGTTTACATTCACTCACAGGTGATACTTTTCAGTACCACCACTAGACCCTGAAACCAGGAGCAATGCCAAAACCCATTCAATGCTTTTTTTCCCTATATATATAAAAGTACACATGATAAAGTCCAATTTAAAATTGGACATAGTAAGAGATTAACAAAATCCTATAGTAAAGTACTGTATAGGATCCATTGTTAAGGAAAAATAAAGTTACTTTGAACACAGAGACTGTTTTAATGAAACAGTTGATCCAATAACCGTGATGACCACAGAGGACTCACAAACAGGCAGCAGATACAGTATGGATGGACTGGAAAAGAAAATGATTCACATCTCAGGTGGAATGGAACAGGGTGGTTGTAAGATTTTATCATCCTTCTCAGGACTGCAATCCAATTTAAATATTATTATTTATTTCTGAGACACCCTCTTTCATAATACATGGCTTCTGCTTGGCTGCAGGTGAGTGAATGTACTGAACATAAAAATGTAGGTAAGGCAGGATCACTTAAAGAAACTGTACTTAAAATTTAACTTCTAAAATTATAAGCTTGTTTTTACTATTACAAAACTCAAATGTGCTACCCCTTGTTATGTAGTGCTTGCATATTATACAAGTAAGGAACATTCCATATGGCAAATTATTGTGCATCTATAAATGGGAGGAATCACATACTTTAGAAGAAAGAGGCCACGTGGAAAGAAAATTTGAGCAAAACACCTCTACTGATGTCTCTTCAGTGTTCCTCTGCTCAAAGGAAGGAAGAAATGTCTGCTCTCACCCAAAGGACAAGCCAGGCATGGAGCTACAAAAGACATCAGGGAGTCATGACCTCCCATGCCCTCCTGACATCAGAGTATTTATCAAATACTTCAGCATCCAAGTTACCTGATTAGCTCCAAGAAACCAAAAGCTCCTTACCTCTATTGTCTATTCCATAGCTCTGGTGCCAAGAAGACTGTCTGCATGTGTAGACTCAAACCCAACTATTTCTTTGAAGGAATCAATGCATTGTACTGGCTTTGGCCACTGTGTCTTGTCTATCACCCTATTCTGATTCAGGAAAGATTAAGATGAATAGCTTTTTCCTGGCTTAAATTGGTCCAATATAGGCATTAGATATTAAATGTGCTTTCTTCTTTCTTGGGATAAAAAGTACAATAAGAATAGTATCTTTTACCTGATATCCTTAGGGTGTACACTGTTCAGACTGATGAATATCAGAAAATAGCTGAGAAAAATTTTGTTTACACTTTTCAAGTTCTCATGGGAAATATGTTCAAAAGTTTCACTTGCTTGCTTTATAAGGTATTTCTGAAAACAGATTGGTATTGACCACCAAATACATTTCCAATGAAGGAACAGAGCTCCAGGTGGATGCTGGGATTACTGGTCACATCTGTTCAGAAATGACTATAGAATTTGAAGAGAACACAAGGACCTCACTTGGATTCAGATGCTCAGTGAACAAAACCCTTGAACATGCTTGGTGCAGGTTCTGCATTGCCTTAGGTATTTGAAAAGACAAGGAAGCAATCACAAGCAAACCGTTGAATGGCAGTGTTGACAGAACATGGGGACCTCAGAGTATGATGTTACAGTGTTGGGCTGCTCTCTACACTTCAGGTGTCTAGGAATTTTAGGTCCATTAATTTTGGCTTTCTCATTTACTAGATGCCATGAGCCACTCTCTACCGAGACTATGAAGTTCAGGCTTAGTGTTTCTTTTACTTTAAAAATAGTTAAAAACTAAACTAAACAAAGACAAAGCATATTCTTGCTTTTAGCAAAGAAACTTCTCATGAGGTAAAAAGACACCCTATAACAATGGGCTGGGGATGAGGATAACACAATAAAAAGTTCCCCTTCCAAAACTGAGCTACTTGGAAGGCAGCTATGAATATATAATCTCACATCTTTCACAAGAATATATATATATATATATATATATATATATACACCTTATGATGTCCTATGTTATCACATATCCAGTCTAAAACCAAATCAGTACACATCTGTTAGGGGGTATGAAACTAGGATGCTAGGATGATGACAGCTAGGATGACATCATTCATCCATGCTGACTCTCACTCCTAACACACAGGAGCATGTACACACACACACACACACACACACACACACAAACACTGGCTGGTTGAGAACTCTACCACAATAAAAATCAGGGCACTCAAACCAATTATTTAGTGTTGAATAGCTTATCATTAGAGTTTATTCAGCTATAATGTCACATCAATATTTACTCTATGAGATACAGGCTTCTTCAATTAGCCAAATGAAAAGACGAAGATTCACATTAATTAAGGCCTTCTGCTGAAGTTTTAAAATAAAGGTGAACTCAAACTGGGAGCTTCCAATAGTAAATGTCACCATTACTTCTTTTAGGGCACCTTGTCTTCCAAACTATGTTACCCTAAACCACACAAATCATAAAGCCACATTGGAGAACTAAGAAGGCACTGACAATATGGGAGAAATGGCTTCTCCTCAGCATCAAGAAGAGTAGAATACTAGAGGAATGTACTAATATTCTTCAGATAACTTAGATGGGAAGAACACTCAGCTGTTCAGTACACTCAGGCCGGCTAAGTGACCTCAGCAGGGAACACTAGGAGATCAAAGAGTGCCTAGACATGATCACGAAAGCACACTGGTACTACAAAACCAGAGTACAATGAAACAGAGGAAATATTGCCCTTTCCAATCTGCCTAGGATCAGTTTTTATTACAGATTGTCACTCCAGCAACCCACAGAGGTGATACAGAAAGATCTACCTTTTAGGAAGAATGGTCTAGAAAGACCAAACATTCAGATATATTTCTCACTTCCTCCCCAATTGCTTTTTATTGCTGACTGTCTATGAAGCAGTAGACTTGGTGATTTATCCAACCAGTTCCTCCATCTCAGATGTGTGCAGTGTGATACACCACAGGAGGCTGTGAGTATACGGGGTCTTCTGAGGGATGCAAAGTGACTTTCCATTGATGTACGTATGTGAAGAAACTCCAGGCTATTCTTTGTACAGCTGTCCTGCTATCTCTTTTCCTCATTGAGATTTTGTACTTTTCCTTCATTTTGATCCAAATTTGGTAGTTAATTTGGCAAGTAAGTGAAGCAAGTAACTTCAGCTGGTCATTTCCAAATGTTCAAAGTGCATATATGAAAGTAACTCATAATTTTAAGTCTAAGTATTCCACATTCCCCATACAAAGCCCTCTATCTCTTTCTCTCCTTTTCCTGATTCCATCCTCTTTATATGCACATCTTCTCCCTTCCTCTGCAAGGAACAAAGGCCATTTTGTGTCTCTGGGAAAATTGTCATCTTGGAATCAATTCTGCATTTAGGTTTCACCACTTCCGTATTCAAAGAATAATTGCATTCCTTAATAATAGATTAAACTTTACATAGTGTATTCAAACCTAGATTTGCCTAAGCATTAGCTACATGTTCAGTCTCAGGACTGTGCTAGATCCAGAGTACCTCAACACCAGAGTGCTTGTTAGGAGATGGAAGGAATATTTTAATGGGAAGGATGGGTGCACTTTTCTCTCACATTCTCACCTATGGAGAAACATTTAGATCTAGCCAGAGTATTAGATGAGACAAGAGAATGTCCTATTGGTAGTACAAGAGAAGAGACTAAGAGACGTTAATATACTCTGATTTAAGCAACCATAGTTTTGAGATTTCATAGGTGCAGATTCTATAACATGAGACCAATTGACAGTGGATGTGTATGGAGGAAAGCCCATAGGGCCCTACCCATAGATGAATAACTATAGGCAATTAATGGCTGCTGTGGAGTGAGAATCAGTCTTCTCTGAGGATGAACCCCCTAATAGAATATCCAGTCCCTAGTGGACAGGCTTACATTTGAGCAACACTAAATGGACTGATTGGGTTTTACATATATCAACAATAATTAAAGAAGAGGTCATGAATATGAGGGGGTGGGTGAGAGGAGTCACAGAAGTTTTGGGGAAAGGGAGAGGGAGAAGTAGAAATGATGTGAATACAGTACAAATGTAAGAAATTACCCAAAAACTTCAGTTTTAAATAAAAAAGACTACATTATTTTGGGAGTCACTTGACCTACCCTGACCTGACTTGAATGGAGGTTTCTCATGCCTGGAACTATGGTATTTGTTAAATAGTATATTGCTATTGCCTTTTATTGCCTCTCAGAGGTTGAAGGTAAGTCACTTTGGCTGAAGATGTTGTGCATTTTGGACAAAGGACTTAGAAGACATGAGCTGGATCAAACTGAAAGTCTCCTTCTTGTATCCTAGATTTCATAGTACAACATGCTCTGCCACCCGCCAAAGAAGGGAATCAGTCAATAACCATATACAGCTATAGCACCTATAGACAGCAGTGGCTAGTCTGACAGGATATCCTTAAAGGCATAGTCATGAAACTCATATTTGGGTGGTTAGCAACAACTGTCTAGTTGGACTTAAAACCCACTCAAAAAGAGAGAAATCACACCTGGTATGAGAAACTTAGCCAGTCTCCTGGGGATCATGTGGTCATGGATCTTAAAGGAGAACCACAGCTTTATAAGAGCAATATAATTTGGAACTCTATTCTAAAACTTATTCTTATACCCACAGACAAGTGTAGCTCTTATCTCCCATCAAAGATGTTTTATTTGCAGCAAACAGACCATTTTAGGAAACCACAACTGGTCATAATGCAGAAAACAACTGATCTCAAGGAGCCCATCCCCAACTGATATATCTACAACACAATTCCTGCACCCAAGACTCAAGGAATATCAAGAAGAGGGGGCAGAAAGACTGTAAGAGCCAGAGGACTAGGAAGTTGGCTGTGAGATTGTACCCTCTAGAAGTGACAGGGAAGCTATACTCATGACATCTCAACACACAGGCTCCCTAAACAAGACCTAAACAATGATAATACCAACAGATATGCTAATGAGGAAGTGGGAAGTCTCATAGAGTACCACCCCTAGACAAAGTACTATAGGCAACTATGACTGCTAAAGGAGAGAGAATTAGTATCTCCCAGGGATGAGCTTACTAATTGGTTATCCAAACACACACAAGCAACACCAAACTGACTTAGCGGGTGTACTTATATATTTATGTATAAATATGTGTAACAATAATAAAGAAAAATAAGCCACTAATTTAGGAGAAAGTGGGGAGATATGGGAGAGGGAAGTATGGAAGTATTTGGAAGGAGGAAAGTGAAGGTATAAGTGATGGGATTATATTTTAATTAAAATTTAAAATGTTCAACAGCAAAAGAAGAAAAACACCTTTCATGTGAATTGTGACTTATATAACTATACTTAGGCGCTTTTGCTTCTAATTATTATATTATACTATATATTCAATGTGTGAGGATGGTGTAGTTAGGAGCAAAAGCTTTTGCTCCTAACTACACCATCTTCACGCACTGAAAATTCACATTGCTAAGGGGGATGTCTGAGGTTCTTCTTACAGTTAATGAGTAGGTATACTCAGAAGAAGTGTCGCAGAATACCTGCTTCTGAGTCAGGGTGTCAAAGATGAAACCCAGTTCTGAACTGCCTCAGGAACTGTAACACATTCATGTTCTAAGTACAGATTTCTCAAACTCTCTTTGAAACTTTGCTTAGAGTCTCAATAAATCACACTGAAAGACTTAATTATGAAACCCCAGAGCTGGCCATGAGGATAATAAAGTGCTCGGCTTTCTGTTTCAATAGAAATGTTAATATTTTAGCAGCACCTAACTGCCTGTGTTCTATTTCACAATCCATGATTAAAGTTTGATTTTAATAGATCTTCTAAAAAATGTGAGACTTGTATTTCAACCCTTGTTATTGGTTTGTCCTTTGTAATGTATGATTAATGCCCCCTTAGCAGTCATCACCTTTTTGCAGAATTAAAAGTATTAAACTGAGTCATATAGGGCAACTGGTCCACGTCCATCGCAGAAACAATGAAATTCAGTTGGCTTCTCCTGTGTTTTTCTTTGCAACTATCCTTTGTGTAGGTCTGAGAATAAAAGCAATTTAGATATACTACTTCTATGTTTTTACTTTCTTTTAATCAGGAATCATGACCAGATATTTTTTAAACTTGAGGAGTAAGGAAGTAAGTTAAGTTGCTCTGAAATGCTATAAAAGTTCTGCAATTCAGAAAAGAAAATGAAAATGTTAAAAGAGATTTTAAAATTTTTCTCAAGGGAATATTTTAATAGCTTTATTAAATTATAAGTGAAACACATACTTAATACCTAAAATTTAATGAGTTGGTCGCATGCATGTGTCTGTGATACTACAAGAAATGAACTTACCCACCACCTACAAAGTTTCATTGTATCATTTTGTTGTTTCTGGCTCATTTTGTAATAAGAACAAACTTAAAACTACTACTATTAACCATGGACACTGTGTTATACAGCAGATTTCTAGAACCTCTAGAACTTTCTAGAATTTCAGATTTCTAGAACATTCAACATGGAAACATAGACTTATTGAGTATCAGTTCTTCATTTGCACCTGTCTCCATTCCCTAGAAACCATCATTCTTTTCCTGTGTCAAGGAGTATGTTTTTTTATATACATTCTTGAAGTAACATCACGTAGTAGTTGTTCTCTCATTGGTTTATTTCACATAGCAAAATGTTCTTCAGTTTCACAGACTATGTACCAAAAGGCAGAATTCCCCAATTCTGGTGAGTGTGTGTGTGTGTGTGTGTGTGTGTGTGTGTGTGTGTGATTTTCTTTATTAATATCCCAATATACATTTTGATTGTTTCCATATGTTGGCTATTATGAATAATGTTATAATGAATATGAGAGTAGGAAGAACTCTTTGGGTTCTGATTTCAATTGCTTTGGATATATATTCAGAAATGAAATTAATGAACCATACAACAGTTCTATTTCACTTTAAGGAAATGCCACACTTTACTATAAAGATTGCACCATTTTATATTTGTTCCAATAGTTATTCTGAGCAGTTTTCTCCAAGATTAAAACCTTCCATCCTGAGAAGTTCATTATTACAAGGATGTTTATAGTGAGATTAAACAACAAAATTTTCTAAGGGTAGGTGAATCATTCAATCCTGCAGGGAAGCTCCTGAAATAAAGGAAGTAAACAACTCAATGGCTTCAGGAAGTCCCTGAAACTGACCAGTTTTACTAGTTCCCTCCATGGCTCAAGCATATTTAAACAGTGAGAGGTACTCTCAGACATGCTGAGCTGCCTGAAAGAAACACAGACCAACCAACCTGACTGGAAGAAGCAGAAGCCAGTATAGTTCCTGCAAGAGGCTAAGATGAACTCTGTTATCTGGAAATGACACTCTCTAGTCTTTGAATAACAGAAAATGAGGAATCAAGTTAGAACTGACCTAGGACTAAGCCTCGTAGTATAGGAAAGTGTGATGCAAGCTGTTAAAGGGAAAAAAAGCAATCAATAGCCCTACCTTCGGTAAAGACTGTCAATCATACATCAGTCTAGCAAGTTGTACTCAAGGGTTCAATAACAGCACTTTTATCTTGGAGCAACCAAGAACAATTTCCTACTCAACAGATGGGAAATCATGCCTAGTACTTGAAACTTAGTCAACTACCCAAGAGTAGGGAAGTAATGGATCTTAGAAGAGAACCTACAACTGCTATTTTCCTAAACCAATATAATTTGTTACTATATTCTAAATATCTATACCTGCCACAGATAAGTGTAGTTATCACACATCAAAGAAGCTTCTTTTTGTAACAGATGGAGACCATTACAGAGATCCACAAATGGTCAAAATGAAGAGAATATGTGGCCATAGGGTGCCCAACCTGAATCGGTTAATCTTAAGAGTACTTTACACCTATGACTCAAGAAAAATATTGGAAGAGTAGGTAGGAAGATAGCAAGAGCCAGGAGTCTACTGCAAAAGAGTGTCTTTTATATATGAAATATATAATATATAAATATATATAATATGTATACTTTATATATATTATATATCTATATATAATATAGATATAAAATATCAACAATATAGTTGCCTAAACAAGACCTGAATAACCATGCCAATTGACATGCCAATAGGAATGGAGAAAATTTCACAAGGCCACACCCCTAGATGAAGAGCTATAGACAGTCAGTTCCTGCTCAGAGAGGAAAATCAATTTTCCCCAGGGACCTACTCCCTAACAGATTGTCTAATCTCAAATGGTCAGCTCTAAACACATTTGTGGACAAGCAACCATAAATAGACTCAGTAAAGTTGCTTGTGAGTGTGTGTGTGTGTGTGTGTGTGTGTGTGTGTGTGTGTGTGTGTGTAACAATGAGAATTGAAGAAGTTACAAGCTTGAGAGAGTGAGGTGAGCATTGGGAGTGTTGGAAGGGGTGGAAATGATGTAAGTACAGTAGTCAAGTATGTACTTCTCAAAAAAAATTAAAATTTAAAATAAAAAGATATTCAATCAATGAACACCTTTTCTTTTCATTGACTTTTTCAATATTTTATAGTTTTGAGTATACAAAGCTTTCATTGCCTTGATAAGTTTATTCTTATATCTTGAATAAAAGATAACCTCTAGTAACTCAGAGAGATGTTCTTTAACTAGACTTGTTAAACGTACATGTATAGGTGGACGTCTATCATAAAATAATTAGAAAACTAAGCTAAAAACAGTGAAAAGACTTACAAACACCTGCAGTTCCATCACAGAAGTAACTATTTTTTGCTCATTTTGTGTGAATGCTTCCAGATGTTATATCAGCTTTCTATAACTGCAAAGATAAGTCTCTGACTTCAACACCTTCATGGAGGTTCACCGGTTTTACCAAAGTTCATCTTATTTCAAATCGAGATGAGTTGCTTAGTGTTTATTGGGACCTAATGTGATGCAATAAAAGCCATTAGATAGAAGTGGTTTCTCATTTTTCCTAAGAGTAGAGGCATTAAGAAAAGGAGATTTGATTAAGAGAATATGGAGGCAAATCAAAATCTTTAATCCAGGGCTTAGCCTTTAGAATCATGATTTAATCTATAACAAGCAGACTCCTTAGTGCTGTCATTTAAAAAATATGCTTGCTCTTGTCTCTGATGCTGCTTTAATGCAACTCCTGATAAGAATCCTCTCCCCACAATACCTGAGCTAGTCCAAGCATATTTTAAAGTGGCAGGTCTAATTTCCAACTCCAGCCTCAATGTTATGAATATAAATCTTCAGCTAGAGAAGTAAACACCCTGTGGAGTTCTGGTCAGTGATTCATTCTTCTCAATACTCGGTTCAGAAGCCCATGGAGAAATCTGGAGAGAGCTGACCATTATCTTCAAGAGGGAGTGTGATCATGTACACATGTAGTTAAGGCTCAACACTAGTTTCAGTATAGAAAAAGAGAATTTAAATTTACAACTGAACATTATTTTAATCATATATTAGAAGCAGATACTTAAATGATCTTCATACTTGCTTCTCAAAAGCTGCAATGATAATTATTAGACGAATAGTCATTTGGGAATAAAGGAGTCAATTTACAGGGAGAGGATAATAGTACACACAAATAAACAAGGGTAGTGAGGCTTAGATACTAAAAGCAGTATGTTGAAGTAGAAATGTCTTGTGATAATATTGAATTTTTATCATCTGGAGTGATTGATTTAGAGCAGTCTAGACTTACAATCCCTTAATACTCACCTGTCCGTACTAGAAACCTGGACTCCACTGTAAATAGACACTGCTGTGACTAACATACAAACTGAAGAAGAGAGGTCCAGAAACACAAGGCCTGAGTCAAAATGGAAAATAGGACAAACTCAGAAGGCAAATACCATGGTTTTAGATAGGATAGTGAAAGAATACAAGGGACAGCTCCATGGAATTATAAAACCACTGCTCAAGTCCAGCTCATTTTAGAACAGTAGTTCTCAATCTGTGAGTCACTACCAACAGAAAACACATATTTCCAATGGTCTTAGGAACTGAGAAACCACTCAGTAGCAAAATTACAGTTTGAAGTAGCAAAAAAACAAAAAACAAAAAAAACCAAACAATTTTATGGTTGGGGGGTCATCACAGCATGAGGTACAGGGTATATTATATTGCACTAAGGGGTCGCAGCATGAAGAAGGTTGAGAACCACTGCTCTAGAAGTTTAATACATAAAATGTTTAGCTCGAATTTCATACAAAGGTATAGTAATAAGGAGATTAAATAACAGAATAACAATTTCCATATGAAGATATTACAAGGGAAGAGAATTGGAAAGACAGCTCTCCCACCATGAATTCATGCCAAAATAATATACACAGAAAAAGATTAAAACATCAGTACACTGTTTCGAAATTATTTCCTATACACTAACATTGACATAAAACAGAAACCGACACACTGAAATTAGAAAGATGAAGACTTTAGGTGACAGTATTTTAAAAAGCTAAAGAGAGACCAAGATGGTAGACAGGGCCAGACATGGTTTCTGCTGCTGCCCCTACTTCAGCTGCCTCTTGCTCCTTACACACTCATGGGCCAGGAAAAGCTATTCTGGTCCAGCAGGAAAAACTGTAAGAATTAAAGGTGGTTGAAGAGACACAGTAGCAACAGACTAGAAAATTAACTGTCTGTGTACAGGGAGAGGAAAGACGGTGAAATGGAGTCGGGCACGCAGTGGAGAGTCATGGAGCCAGAGACCCAGAAGCAAAGACGGATGTAGGAATGCAGTCTTGGAGGACAAGGGAGCATGTCTTTGACAACCAGAGCCACCTGGAGGCTCTGGACACTGCTGGGTTCACCTTTCCCTGTTGTCCTCTGCTAGACTGCTAAGCTGCTAGGCTGCTAGGCTGGTACCTCCACTATGAGACTACCACTGCCAGCTAGGCAACAGCTCATGCAAGTCAGAGAGAGACACACACAGAACCGAGGTCATGGAGGACAAAGAAGCATGTGGTGACCACGTAGGGCCGGCTCTCGGGCCACAGGTAGGATCAAGCCATAACCAGACCTGTATTGCCAGAGCATAAAGCCTCCACTACTGCTGCCCCATTGGAGGGAAAAGACTGGGGGCGGAGGGGACATCACTACCCTCAGCCTGCTAGCAGGACAGCCTGCCCAGGGCAGGGTGGTATGCAGCAGTCTGTGGCTCTTCAGCAGGTCCTGTCCCTGGACACACTGCCCAGCAGCAGGACCACCCTGATTCTGACCAACAACAAGATGTCTGATCTGAAGAATGTTTCATATTCTGCACTGAGTCTCCTCAAAAGGCTTCTGTGATTAGTGCTGCTGCCAGAAACCATGTTGATGTGCCTGATCTGTGCTGCTGGAGGAAACCTCGAGGCTGTCCATGATCTATGCTGCCACCAGCACCTATGGGCAGGCAAGCTTTTGCAATCAATGACTGCACATTCATAACTGAGAATGGGAGACATTGAAGGCTTCTGTGCAACAATCCCCCCAAAGAAAAAGATAGTCTATTGAAGAAGCTATTGAAGCTATGAAGCTATTGAAGAGAGTCTTTGAAAATTATGATGAAGACACTGATTGATGTGTAGCTCTTCACAGTTGATGGCTTCTGGAAGGGGAGAGGGGGTTAGGGAAGGAGTCAGTTTTCTTAAACAGGAATCTGACTAAGCGTCAGTGAATATATGGCAACACAAATTAGACTTGTTTTGGTTTTGATTTGTGTGTGTGTGCGTGTGTGTGTGTGTGTGTGTGTGTGTTTGTTTTTTAAGAAGGGCACAGGGGTGGGAGGGTAGACCTGGGAGGATTGGGAAGTGGGTATGATTGGGATACATTGTATTCTCAAACAATTAATAAAATGTTATGTTAAAAGGTATTATAATCAAAAGAATAAATAATGTAAGAAATGAAGACTAAACTATCAGAAAAACAGACATATATAAACAGTTGAAAATGTCTTAGATGGAAAAGACAGAAGGAATCATTTTTTTTTTTTTTACAATGAAAAAGAATATGAAGCTAATTTTGTTTTCAGTTCTAACTCTTGTCACATATTTTCATTTTTGGTGGAAGAGTACATAATAATATATTTAATAGTGAAAGTATAAAATCTAATGTGAACTTCCACAGCTTCCATTCTGATTGTTAATTCTAACTGTGAAGAAGTTCATTGAATTGTATTATCTTTGGGTCTGGTTAATTTCAGTGGGAGTTTTTTTTTTTTTTCTAATTTGCAATTTTCATGACAACGTTTAAAAATGAAATTTAAATTATAAAACAAAGGGATTCTAAATAAAATGACAAGTACTGAAAATATTTTTTTAATTATAAAAGTGAATAAAGTCAATAAAAGTTCCAGACAATAGGAGTTCCTAAGGAAGAAAACTAAAGATTGCAAACTGGTGCAGCCACTATGGAAATCAGCATGGAACACTCCCTAAAAGCTCAAAGGAGGTTTACAGTATGGTATGGTTATCCCCCTCTGTAGCATAAGCCCAAAGGAATCTACATCCTACTCCATGGGGACTTGTTCAGCCATATTCATGGCTGCTGTACCCTCAATAGCTACGAAGCAGAAACAACTTCAACTTACAAGTGGATAATGAAAATGTGCTATATGGACACAATTGGATACTATTCAGCTGCAAAGGAAACAAAGGGAAATGCCACATGTTCTCCCTTATTTCTCTTATTTGTGACTCCTACCCACACATCTCATGATGTTAGGATAATTTAGAATAATTGCATAAATCAGGAAAGTAAAAAGGGACTGTGGTTTTGGGCTTTTGAGTAAAAGATAGTAGGACACAGATGACAAAAAGAGGGAACTGAGAAAATGGCAGAGATAAATTTTTCTGTGAAGGGAGGATGATACTGAGAGAGAGGAAAGGAGAAGGAATAAAGAATACAAAGATTGAAAAGAGCATAAGGAAGATATTATTTTTTGCTAGCTTTAAAAAATAAATATAAACATAAAAGTATATATATATATATATATATATATATATATATATATATATATATATATATATATACACCCCATAAAATTACACTATTTGGGATAATAATGGACACCTAAGAAACAGACAATCTAACAAAAGCCCCAGTGCCAAGCATGGGTGCCTTCTTTCAAGTCACTGGTCATAGGAGTCCAAGAAGACCCCAAACAATATAAGCACCTTATACAATATACAAACAATATAAGCATTTCTCTTAGCACCTTCCAGAAAATGAAAGTAAGAACCCATTGCTGAAGTTATCTTTGGACACAGGACTTGGAGGAATAAAGCTGGAAGTGACCTGGATTTCTTCTCCCTGAGAACTAGCTCTCATAATATCCAAGGGAGCTAGGCAAGCTCTCAAGGGAGAAAAGCAATCAAAGGTCCTGCCTAGCTGTAAAGCGTACAGACTACAACAATGACTGACCATCACAACAAGGTAAGTCAAAGGGCAAACTAGTGGCACCTATTTCTTGAGGTTAACTAACAACTTCATAACTGAATTTGAGGCCTTTCAGCAGGAGAGAATCCATGCCTAGTCTTCATTACAGAACTCTAAAATCATAATTGTACAAAACAACCTACCAGAGGATCCCCACCCACAGCTGATACATCTTCATTGCTATCTCTATGCCTAAGGCTCAGGGAATTAGAAGGGTACCCTACTATTATTTCAAACATTAAAATAATAATGTGAACAAAAATTAAGACAAGTTCTAAAAGAATACCATAATAGAAGGCACAGTCAAATCACTATCAATAAATGTGAATGGAGTAAATAATACAATCAAAATAGCAGAAATTTGAAACTCAAAATAAAGCCAGAAATAGCTAAATGTTTTGTATAGTATATCATTTCCGAAACATTAATACAAATAGTAAAAATCATATAAACATCAAAGGTCAGATAGTAAATAAACATGACCGAGGGTACAACATTATTATTATTTAAAGAAAATTAAATAAATAGAATAATAAAAGATGCCCTTTCACACTAACTAGGATGGCGAGGTTATCAGAAAAGGCAGAGATGTCAAGTGTAGCAGCTCACACCTGCAGTCCTAGCACCCAGAACGTCGAGGCAGTAGGAGCCTAAGTTCTAGTCCAGCTGTATAGTGAGCCTTGTCTCAAAAATACAAACAAAAATGGCATGATGGTGATGATAGAGATAAATTAATGCCCTCATATGCTGGAGGTGAAATATAAAGTGTTATTGCTTTCTTAGAAATCTGGCAGTTTCTCAAAACAGGGTTACCAGAACACACTCTTGCTATCCCTAGTTAGATAGCAAAGAAAACTGAAAATGTACGTCATCTTAAGTGTCACAGAGATGTCCGTAGCATCATCCCACACAGATCAAAGTATAGAAACAACTGAAATATCCATCAAATAACAAACAACTAAACAAAAAATGGCCACACAATGGAATGTTATCTACTATCTGAAAATGAAGAATGTATTGATACATGCTCCAACATGGATAAACTTTAGACATTGTGTAAGTGGAAAGAAACTAGTTCCTAAAGGCCATAAATGATATGATTTTATTTATATAAAATGTCCAAAATAAGCAAATTTGTGTAAATGAAATTAATGATTTCCTGCAGCTTAGAAGTTAACTGAAGTATGCAAGGGGCTTGGAGAAACTTAGGGTTGACATAGGGTTTTTATCTGCGGGGGTTACATGTTCTAAAGTCAACAGCAATGGCTACAGAACCATGTAAATACAACTTCAAATGTCTTTGTACACTTCAAGCTAGTGACTTAGATGATATGTGAAATATGTCTCAATAAAGAGATAAAATGATGTAACAAATTAAAATGGCAGAGAAATGATGCAACTGTTTTACAATTTAGAGTGAACTAATCAATATGGGTATCAAACATTAATGGCTGCTAATGACTCAAAGATAACAAACAGATGTTCCTCTAACAAAGCAGCACAAGAATTGACTCTGAGTCAGATCCAGTCTTTGAGCCCAGCTGTCGCTATAAGGAAAATATCAGGGAGACTGAAGCATTCTTAATTGTACTGTGCATTTGCAATCAGCTTCATCCCTTCTGTGAGGAACACAGTTTAGATAGTGTACATTTCTATTTTCCCTATTTATTTCTTCTTTGGAATAAGGATTGGACCTAGGGGTCCATGCATTCACTTTATTGTTGAGCATGCCCAGCCCAGCTGGCCTTTGGAATGAGAGACATAGGAGGAGCTTCTAGAGTGCCTAGTGCTATTCTTTTTCTTGAGTTCATTGTGAGTAGGTTATTAGGATTCTTGCCCTGAAACAAGTCATCCATCAGGTATATTGCTTTGTATAGTTTTTCACATCTGCTATTGTTGTTTTTTAAAACATATTTTAGTTTAAATAAACACTTGAGAAATACCATGAAGAAAGAAATTTCAATTTCAACAAGATGAGATTAAAGCCAGGGAGAAAAGATAAGAAGCATGTACAAAGCTCAGAGAATAATGAGATACTTATGAAACTGTCTAAAAGGCAAATTAGTAGGGTTTGGTGAACAACTGGATGAGTTATGCGAGAAAGACATGGAAAAGGATGACTTATAGGATTTTTTTTGGCTCAGTTGAACACAAAATAAAGAACACAGGGAAAGGACCACCATTTCTTTCCCTGGACAAACTTTATAAATTTTCCCTGCATAGTAGACATTCTATCCTTGTCTTGTAGAATGCATTTGTGCATGGGCTCTAATGGCAGACTTTTTCGTGTCTCTAGGAGCAGCAGGTGACCAGGCCTGATTCATCAATGCATCCATGCAATGCCCAGTGGCTGGTGCAGGGATGAGCACAAGACTCCTGCTAGAGCAGCAGGGGCAGAGGAGCTTAGTCCAGCTCTAACTACATGCACGGGGAGGTACAACACTGTATAAAAGAGTGACTGTTGCTGCTACCATGAAGTGAGAATGTTTTCAACCCAACAGAAGACAGATCAGAGATGAAGACACAGAATCCACAAATAGTGGTAGCACCAATTTAGTTCCTGGATGTAGCCAAGCCTGAAGACAGACTATTCCTCGACTTCTTCAGCTGTGAACCAGTTATTTAAGTTACTTTTTTTTAAGGAAAGACTGAAAAGGATACTTACTGCTTACAGACAACTAGAATATAGAGGGTGGTATAGTCCAGCTCTGCCAACAGAAATAGGGTGTGAGCCACAAATATAATTGAAAATGTTGCAGGAGTCATTCTGGGAAAGTAGGAAATGGGTTAAATTGTTATAAATCAAGTTTAATTAAAACTTAGATGCATAGAGCCTGGAGAGGTAGCTTGGTAGAGAGGAGTGCTTGCAGCACAAATATGAGGACCAGAGATCAGATCCTAGCACCACAGAAAAACAAACCTAGAAAGGACATAGCTCTATGAGCTAATAATACCAGCACTGTAAAGGGAGGGGACAGCAAGATTGTCAGAGCTTCCTGGCCACCAGCCTAGCTCCAAGTTCAGTGAGAAGCCCTATCTTGAGAAAATAAGGTGGAGAGTGCAAAAGCAGGCCATGCGACACATTGCTTTGGCTTCCATGTGTGCTGACACCACAGAGAGAGGGGGAGAAAATCATCTCAACATGTGTAAATATATTACTACGATTACAAGAATACCTCACATTCATTCTTTTTAAATGAACTCTTTGAAAGGACTATGCATCTTAAACTTGGCCCATTTGGACTCATAAGGTTTGAAGGGTTCAACAGCCACTTGGAATTAGTATCTATTATATTGAGCAAGAAAGACTGAGCCAATCCAGATCCAGTCTGGTTGATCCTCACATTTGGTACATTTCTCTATTCATGTCTACCTGATGCTGACTGTGCTTTGTATCACTCCAGTGTCATCAGGCCTTATGTCCATATTTCACGTTATAGAAAAATAGTAATGATAATGCATAATGACGAAAACTAGGTTTTGATGTAGAATTAAAAGAGAACCATAAGAAAAATTTTCACATACTGGACTTTTACCACAACCCAGTGCTGAAATTTGTCAGGGAATAGTTGTTCATTCTTATGTTTGTCTATCTAGCCTTAACTTCTGCCTTTCTGAGAAAAATGAACAATTTCTTAACTTATGTGTCTAATACTGTTCTAAGAATCTGGCACACATCAACTCATTCACCTCCTCAAAAACAACTCTACTGAGCTAAGTGTCTTGGCCATCCTTTTCACAAATAGATTAAGTAGTGGTGTTTGAACTAAGTGTGTCTGGACCCTGAGTCCAAACTAGTCACCACTCCACCATGCCTGCCCTCCTATCTTCTTGAAGGCAGCCATATGCCTACTGTGACACAGACCAAATGACACAACAACTGTGTTGCCGGCCAACTGGCAGATGGTGCAAGACGTGCAAGAGTCCTTGGGAACCAGATGCTCCTTCTGGGTAGTTAGCTATTAAATCCATTTGCTGCCACACTGTGATCGGCCTGCCCAAAGTACAAAGATCATCTCAACTCACAGGATATGAGCTCCATCAAAACACATGGGAAGTAAAGAGTCAGTGCTTGGATATCTTCCACCTCCTGGTCATATCGCCACAGGTCACCTAGATAAATCTCAGAAGGGGTTCACAAGTAGCTGAACCTAGAAATCATAAACATACTCCTAAGAATACAGTTGTTCTTTGCTTACTTGTTGTGTAGATGGCTAGTAATGGTGTATCAGTGAATGATTGAAAGATAGACTCACAGCCACTAAGATGGCAGCAGCATGCTGGAGAACTGAGCATAGGACAGAGGAGGCAGCATACTGCCTTAGGGAACACTCTTAGGGAACAGAGTCAGGATAAAACTGCTCAGCTACGTCCATACTCACATACTGCTTAGCATGTGGGGACACTCAATGTAAAAGGAACAAACAAGATAGAATCATTTCTACTGATACTGGCAAAAGTGTTAGGAAAATCAAATTCTCAAATATCAGTAAGAGCAGTATAAATAAGAAAATTGGCAACCCTTAATAAAAATTTTAACACATGGATCCTTTGCCCTAGCTGCCTTATTTCTGCTACTAATAAGGGCATATGAAAAAGTTATTTACTGCAGAATTTTTGTGATATTTAGAAATGATAATAGGGTCTAGTATGGTAATGTGTGCCTTTAATCCCAGCACTCAGGAAGTAGAGCCAGGTGGATCTCTATGAGTTCAAGGCCAGCCTGGTATACAAAGCAAGTTCCAGCCCAGTCAGAGATACACAGTGAGATCCTGTATCAAAGACAGACAGATAGATAGATAGATAGGTAGATAGATAGATAGATAGATACATACATACATACATACATACATACATACACACACAGATACATACATACATACATAGATATAGAGATAGATAAGATGTTCATTGAAAGTGGACTACCAATTATAGTACTTTCTCATAAGAGAACTTAAAATATACTAGAAAAGTATTAGATGAAAGTTCTATACAGATAGACATGAACTAACATTCATGATAATTTGGCATGGTAAAAGGCAAGTGCTAGAATAACATGGTAGATTAGAATGATAAGCAAATAGCTAGCTAGCTAGACACACTGACAAACAGATAGGAAATTGACTTTGAATGACTATAACCATTTCCACAAATTAATTAATTCTAATATTACAAATATACATGAAGGCAATATTAATTATTGTTATATTTTCTTAATGTATAAAGAAATGAAGAAAAGAGGTGGAGTACTTCAAGCTCATATTGGCTGGATAGAGTGAAGACAATATGAGTAAAAGTTTTTCATTCATACAGCTCTATATTGTTTTGTTTTCTTCAGTGAAACATCATGTTTTATGAAACAAAACTACTATAAATATTTTTAAGTGTGTGAAACTAATAACCCTCAAATTCTTTGCTGTTACCTCTGGCCACCTCTCCAGCTAACCCACTACCTGACCATGACATTTCTCAGGTTTCTTCTATACAAGCTTCCCACTCCCACTCTGAAATAAGGAACTCTGTTGCTCTAATTTCCCCAGAGAGGTGTTCTACCTCCTAATGGCCTTCACCACTACAAAAATATGTGCTAATATTTAGACTAAAGGCCCCCTTGTTCAGTTGCATCCCATGACTGTATAGCTGTGTTTATACTATATTAGACACACGGAACAAAGTGTTTATGTGACCCATGAAATACTAATCACTGCTACAATCCAACTGTGTGAGGTCACATTTCATATTAGACTGGTAGTCTAATTATTTCAACTAGAATGAAGGAGTAGGCTTTGGATAGTTGTTTCAAAACACCACCAGGTTTTTCCAGCTGCAATTAATTCTTCCCTCCTACCATATCATAATGGTCTAATGTATATTACATAGAAACTGATTTAAAAAATGGGTGAGTAAGATGAAGCCTGGGACCAGTGAGGTTTAATCTCCCTCATTCTGACCTCTTAAAGAACTACAATCCACAACAACCACGGTATTCCAGGAGTTTCACACCCCTTCTTATTTAAGGTCAGACTGAGTATTGTATTCTGATGCTTATGAATATTAGGATATCCCACTGTGGAACACAATTAATTCAGCTATTAATTCTTTCATCATATCTAAGCACATGCTTAGTGTCCTCTGATAGTGAAGAAGGGAAAATCCCTTCTTAACTAGGGAATACACTTCGGATTTTAAAGTAAAAGTCAAAATCACCCAGAAAGGGTCACCAGAAAGACAAATATTTGACTATATGCTTATTTGTTAAATTTAGTCATGTGTAAACCTGACACATTTCATAATCTCCGAGCTAAGCTGACACAGGTGAGCAATCTTTATCTCAACAGACTGGCTCAGTGGATAGCTTTGTTTCGTTGGTGAGTGCAATTAGCGTTCAGTGTGCTGGAAAAGTGGGAACCAATGTTCAGGTTAGCAGAGCTGAGGGTTCTGTCTCTGGTAAAGTTGCTCTGAGGCAAGAACCACTTTCTTAGTTCCCTCTGGCCAGCAGACTCAGTTAGTGATAATGGGACACAGAGGGCACCTGCTCCTGCTGACAGGCTCTTAAAGGACAGAAGCCATTATCTGAAAACCCTGATGTGAGTGCCTAATGACATTGTGGTTTTTCTGAGAAAAAAAAAAAAAGGTATGACACATTATTTACAGAGGGAGAGGCAAAGCTTTGAAGACTACAAGTATCACCATCACTGGAGACATGTTAGCCCTATGGATCCTATAAGAAGAAACAGAAAGCTATGATAAGCAGCCACAGGGGCAGCATATGGCAGCTTGCTTGGGAAGTTAGGAGAGTGGAGGCAACTTCTATACTTACATATTTAAAAATACATACATAGCTTTTTTTTTTCTTCAGTGCTGTGAGGTATATGCAGGATCACTGACCTATATTCCCAGCCCTTTTAAATTTTTGTTTTGAAACAGGTTGGTCCGGAACCTGGATCAACCTGCCTCAGCCTCCTGAGTCGCCTAGATCAAGGCAGGAGCCACTACACCTTACCTATTTTTAAACATCAGTAAGTGATGCTGATGAGAGCAGACAGCCAGTGGCCTAAGAACTTAACTTGGAACATTTTATTTAGCTGACACGGTTTTAAAATAAAGCTGAGCTCATTCTTGTTTAAAATAATGCTTTTTAGGGGGACTGTGAGACAGCTCAGCTGCTAAAGGTGAGGTCACCAAGATTGATGAGCTGAGCTCAGTGACCAAACTTCATGTGGTAGAAGGAGAAAAACAAAAACAAACAAACAACAACAAAGACTCTCACAATTTGTCCTCTAACCTCCATCTGCACATGCATACTCCATAAATAACTAAATAGATGTAATATTTTTTTTAATTCAAGATGCTTTCATTATTAAAAGTTTTTAATTAAATGTTGAGTATTACTGATAATTACTTTTCTCTTGTCACACCTTCCAGCACTATGAATGCTATCCAGTGAGGATAAAGTTGCCAGGTCAGTACCAGCTTGATTACTCCATTTTCTGTGACTCAAGTATGCAGCACCTCAGCAATAGGGTCTTACCATCAAGTTCGAGAGGATCACCAAGAGCAATGGCAATAGCCTGTAACTGTTCCAGGTCTATGGGACCTCACTATCCAATAGCTCCAAAAGAGGAAAACCCAACCCTGGCATTGAGCTTTTTATTTGTCAGCCTCTGGTGTCTAGTAGGAACTTTGTTACTCTGTTATAAGGTAACTCTATCTTATCTCTCCTCTCTTCTCTTCATTTCCTCTCTATCTCTATCTCTATCTCTATCTCTATCTCTATCTCTATCTCTATCTCTGTGTGTGTGTGTAAGTTTTCACAGTAGTAGGTTTTCATATTTCTTATATGAAATATAATACTCCTTCCTTTATCTTCTACTACCTGATACCAGTTTAATACTTCCTGTTCTATTATTCTCCTGGAACCCTTGACACCTGTGTTCTATATCCTATGCCTTGAATGTCCCTCCCCCATAACCCTTTAGTAATTTCCTGACCTTTAGTAATTTCATTCTAAATGAAACACACATATCTGAAGATAACATCCACAGAGAAAAGAGAAATTGTGACCTTCAACTTTCTGGGTCTAAGTTAACTCACTCAGAATGATTACTTCCAGCTCCATCCATTTACCTGGGATGTCATAATTTTATTTTTCTTAATAGCTGATTAATACTCAATTGTGTAAATATACCACATTTTTATTATCCATTCATTAGTTGATGGACAGCAGTGAACATAGTTGAGATAATGTCTCCAGAATAGGATTAGGAGACCTTTGGTTATAGCTAGATCATGTGGTACATCTATTTTCAGATTTTTTTTGGAACCTCTACACTGATTTCCATATCAATTTGCATTCCCACCAAAAGTGGGTAAGTGTTCCATTTCCCCCACAACCATGCCACAATTCGCCATCACTGTGTTTTTTATCTTAGCATTCTATCCGGGTAAGATAAAGTTTCACAGTAGGTTTAATGTGTATTTCCATAATGACCAAAGATGTAAACTCTTCAAGCTATAAAAATGACTGGCCTGGCAAGACACGACAACTGGTATAATAGTGGTACAAACATCATGGAAGTAAACAACCATTTTCTGATTGGATGTAGGTCTCTCTCCACAGAACAAAACATACATCTTCTACCATTATTAGACCAAGTCTGTATGTCTAGACAGGTCATAGGCCATTGGGGAGAACTTATGATACTAGAATACTATGCTACTAAATGGACACAATTAGGGGTTAAACCAAGCCCTACTGACTTATCATTATACCTATGAAATAATGCATCTCTCAAACCTCATCTGAAAAGCTTCTATTTTCAGTAGATGTGATTAATACAGAGACCCACAATTATCCATGGTGCACAGAATAAGAGACTTCAGAATGCTCATCCCTAAGGGGAACATAAATGGGAATCACCCCCACCCTCTGCCAAGGCTCAAGAAAATTTGAGGGAAAGGGCACAGAAAAAGTGTAAATGCCAGAGGTAGTAGACAACTACAGGAAAGAATCTTATTTTTCCTTTCTTTTTTGTTCTTTCTTTTTTATTTTTTATACATTTTGAACATATTCTTTCCTGTCCCTGCAACTCCTCCCAGTTCTTCCCACTTTCCTACCTACCAGGTTCCTACCAGGTTCTTTCTCTCACAGAAAAAAGGACTCAAAAATCAAAGCAAACAAACAAAAAACAAAATAAGAAAAGAACACACACACACATGCATGCGTGCATGCAGATGCACACAGGCATACACAAAATCTATTTTGTGTTGGCTACCTACTCCTGAACATGGGACCTGCCCTGGAGTGTGATTGATATACCTAGTGTCACTCTTTTGGATAAAACTGATTTTTCCTCTCCTAGAAGTTATCAGTTACAAATAGCTTCTTGGTTAAGAGTGGGGCTTTGTGCCTACCTCCCTTCTCAGTGCTGGGATGTTTACTGACTTGAACCTGTATGGATCATGTGCATGTTGTCACAGTGTTTATGAGTTCATATGAACATCAGCAGTGTTGTATCAAGAAGATGCTGATTCCTTGGAGTCTCTCACTACTTCTGGCTCTTTCAGGCTTTCTGCCTCCTGTTCTGTAGAGACCTCTGAACCTTGACGTTTCCACTTAGGACTGAGTGTGCCATAAGCTCTTGCTCTCTGTTCATTGTCTAGTTGTAGGTCTCTGTGATGAACTTGCCTTCTGTCAGACATAGAAAATATCTTCTTGACATAGCAGTGCAAACACATAAAAATTCACATTGTTTATGAAAGCATGCACAAACCTTATGAAAACCTAAGCAGGAACAAATCTCAACATGGAAAAGGGAGTTGGACACACAATCCCATCTTTAACTATGGAGTGATTGGCAATTGATAGTTGCTGAGAAAGGAAGGGTCAGTTTTCTCTAAGATTGTGGTCCCTGATAACTCAAACACTGTCTAATGGACTACTACACATTCAAGAATAATTGGGCAGCACCAATTGGTGCTGAGGGCTTTAAAAAAATGGGTGGATAGAAAAGGAGGGCTCTGAGAAGAGTCTGGGGCATACATATCATCAAAACACAATGAAAGAAATTTGTAACTCTCAAAGGACAAATTAAAAAAAAATAGTGAAAAATTAAGTACTACACCTAGCTCCTGGGAGGCTAGCATAGAAGGACTGTTGTAAATTTGAGATCAGCCTAGACTATAGAGTAAGATTAATCAAACATCGGAAACTGAAAAGCAAGGGGCTGACATTACTCTAAAATCTGGAGAGTTCCAACTTTTCTTAAAAAAGCATCAGAAAATCTAGTTTATTAGAGACTTGTCTTAAGGATGATAACAGCTATGCCCTAGGAGGTCCTCTTGCTGCAGTCTGCACTGCTACCTGTTGTCTTTTGTATCACCGGTAAAGACAAGCTGCATTTCTTCACTCTGCTCTGTCAATTTTAGTAGCAGAGAAATTTCCTCTCTACCTAGGAACTTAACTGAAATGAGAACATTGAAGGCTCCAAAGGAACCCAGTGATCAGAGTGAGTCCTAATCTGCTGTGCTAAGTTTTGGGATGCACCTTCTCTCCATGGTGAGTGTGTGATGTTTTCTGAGGCACACAGGGAGCTGTGGAAACTCCTTTCAATGTCAGACTGGCTTCGATGCAACTTTGACACTTCTACTCAGTGTTGTTTGGCCTTGAGCAAATTGTTTACTTACTCCACACATCTACTTTTCCATGAGTAAAATGGTGATAATTATGCCAACAGCATCTATTTCTTTTGTTGACTGGAGCTATTAAAAATATATATGCCTATGTAACTGTTAGCTGTCACAAAATAATATACAAAGTGGTATGAATAAAAGCTACAAAAACTCAAGATCTTTAGACTAAAGGAAATGATAAAATCAGAGGAGAGCATGTTTTGGTTTTATCAGTGCTCTGGGTTTCTCTTCCAAAATATTCAGTGTGTGTGTGTGTGTGTGTGTGTGCATTTACATTTTAGCTGTGCATTTATATTAGGCATTGGCTATGTATACCCCCCACAGTGTCACAAGCTGAAGACTTGTGTCTACATGGTGGTGATATTCTGGGAGGTACTTGCAACTAGAAGTTAGGCCAGTGCGTGTGTGTCTTTAAGGAAATTGTCTTTCTCTGGCCCCTTTTTATCTGTCTCTTCTGCTTTTTAGCTGCTACCTTCCTCTATGATGGCTCTCCTTTGCCATGGCCTCTAGCAATGGAGCCAGCAGGCATGGGTGTGCATGTCTGAAATCATCAGCCAAGATATAAATTTTTTTCTCAGGTGTTTTGTCAAATTGACATAAAACTGGCAAACACCGATTATATAATATGGGCCTCAGTTTATTCTTTGCCCCCAATGTACAAGTCTCCTCTAGTCCATCATACACTAAATGATATCTGAAAGGTTCACTTCCACATGTATCATTTTATTAAGTCTTGATATGCTGTGTTTCCTACGCAAAGGTTAGTAAAAAGATTAGGTGATCCAGTTTTCAATTCTACTGGATACTAATTAGAACTCTGAGTGATACACTCCTCAAAATCTGTTTCTTTATCTATGAAATAGGTATGAACAGGGATAGAGAATAGGTCAGTGGTTAAAAACACTGGCTGCTCGTGTAGATCACCAGGTTACAGTTCCCAGCACCCACATGGTGCCTCACAACAGTCTGTAACTCCAGATCCAGGGGATCTGTCACCTTTTTCTGGCTTCCATAGCTTTGCACACATGTGGTAAACATATATACATTCAGGCAAAAACATCCATATATATACAATAAAAAAATAAACATTTTAAAGGTATTAAAGGGAGGCTTACTTAGCATGAGTCTATAAAACACTTGTCAATGTTTCCAGCACATAAAAGGAGCCAAACACTTGCTGACTACATTTACATTTCTAGAGACTGATTTGAAAAGCATTTGATTCAGACTGAAAAGAAAAATACACACATACAAAAATGGTAGTTCTATAGCTTTTAAATGAAACCCAGAGTAAGTCCAAACACTGATAAAATGACATTAAGTGACCTAAATGTACGTATTACAAAATAGTATTTGAAAGGTACATTTGAATAATAAGAAAGAATGAAAAACCAAATCACCTCTTTCACTTTTGCTCAATTACAGGAAACACATGGCTCTTTTACTATATTAAAAAATGGGCAACTTAAAATGATCAGCATATTGAAAAAGGCATTATATAGAAAATGTAGCTGCAATTCCTAAGACATATGGTGTGGTGTTAACATTTTTCATAACTCTACAAATAATGGTGTGCAATACTCTTCAAAATGTTTCTATGCACAGCCAATTTTTCTTGAATTCATTCAAGGAAGATCACTTCAGGTTTTTTGAGCACACATATTAAGTAGCCATTTAGCACATAACTGTATTAGAATAAAAATAGCCAGCTCTGATCTTTGTCTTACCACTAGACCTTCTAGTGAAATGCTCTTCAAGTGTGATCCTGGAGCCACCTGCATCAGAATCATCACACATTTAGAAATGTAGACTTCTTCACTCCCTCTCAGACTCAGGAACTCTTGGACCTGGCAATCTGTATATACAGATAGGTAGGGCAATTTGTGGACACCCCTAAATCTGAAGCCCTCATCCAAGTTAATAAACTAAATACATTTCCATTTATAAATAGTTCACTAATGAATCCTCAACTGTATACCAGAATATTAATGGATTCCAAATGGCATAAATCTTACGAAGTCATTCATAGACCTTGTTTTATTCGTGAATGAATGAAAACAGGGATCTTCTTCTCTACAATGATAGGGATAATTTCATTCTACCATTATCCTCTTAAGAAACACAACAAATTAGTCACTTAAAATATAAAAAAAAAAATTCAATAATTTTCTTTGTTGGATATTGTTAACACAAGCATGCTACTCAGCTTTGACAGATACTTTACTTATATATGCAATATTTTCTAATTGCTCAATTCATAATTAGAAGTATACAATCAAATCAAATAAAAATATTATTAAACTAAATATCAAGAGTCCTCGATATGGGATCCATGATCCCCTCTGGCACTTTCTTCTTGGGAAAATATTTAGTCTTCCTGGAAACTATGAAACTCCTCAAATGAAAACGAATACAAACACAAAAACAAAATGAAAAACGTGAGATGCTCATGTTCTTCAGATTCGAAACCTGTAGCTATTAGTATGTTCTCAAGGAAATCAGTGCCACAAAAACAGCTACAAACCACTATGAAATGAAAAACTAAGAGAGAAATATGCAATAAACAAATAACATTATGTTGTTGTCACTGGTTAAAACTGAGCAACTTGGTTTAGTTAGAGAGAAGGGGAGCTAGACCAGTCTCCTCATACTTTCCCCAGGGGAAAGATTTCTCATCTGCCACATGGAAAACTCTTGGGAAACCATTTCCCACTGAAACGTGAATGGCAGATGATAGCTTAAGATATTATCTAACTCAGCGCTAAGTCTTTTCCCCAAAACACACCTTTCCCACTGCTAGAGGATCAGGACTGGTACATGGGATGAAATAACTCTTCATCTCTGACTTATTTCAGTCTCTCAGGGATTAATGATAGGAACTAAGAGGCCCAAAGAGGTGAAATAACTTACATCCATAGATCCGGCGCACCCTCCCTCGCACTGCTTGGCTTCAACAACCCCTCCCTCGTTGTTCGGTCCCTGGGTATTTTCTGCTGTCTTAGCTTGACAGTAATTCTCATGCTAGATTTCTCACTTTTATTTTAAAAGACAGTGCTAATTATATCAAAGGAATAAAACAAATTAGCAAACAGAAGATAATAATATTTACAAAGTTACAACAGAAAATGAGGCCTCTGCTGCTGCTGACTTCATTTGTGAAGAAAAAGGACCATGCAGGAGTGAGCCTAGGGACCTTCCCGCCTGAGACACGAGACAGACTCAGCTGAACTTACATGTTTTATGTAAGTTCTGCTATTCTCCCATGATAACCATTGCATTCATCCTATAGACTCATGAATTCATTATACTCCAAGTGTCTGCCTGCTCACTTCTCAGAGCACTTCTCCTTTCTGTTCACCACTTCTTTTCAAATAGGTGTTTTCCCTTTTTGATTTGACATGTAGTGTTTATGAGGTCTGTCTCCCTTTGCTCCTTTCTGATGAATGCACCTACTCTGCTGCTGCCGTTACCAGAACCGGCTTCTCAACATGAAATGAAGACCAACCATTCCCCAGTAACCCTCCAGGTCCTCAGTGCAAGATTACAGACTGAGAACCCACTGAGTTCTCGACCTCTCCTGTGGGCAGAGTACCTTTTGTTAGACAACCTAGCCCTAATCATAAAAAATTCATCAACTTGTATGAACTGTCACCCACACTCTTAAAATATATCCAAAAGTGAACTGAGGGATTCTGGCTCCCCCAAACAGAAGCAGGCTCTGAAGCCCTACTACAGCCTGAAGCCACCTCAGCCACCAGATTGTAGGGGTGATGGATCCACAGATGTACTTTGAGGCCATGCCTACACGTGAAGCTTTTGCCTCACTTGCAGCAGGCTAGTAAAGTAACCAATGAATGACTAAGAAGCAGACATGAGCAGGTAAAGGAACGGCCATAGCCCAGGCAAGGAGCTACTTCTTGCCAGAGAGAGTGCTCCTGTGAGGACCAGCAAGGAGGTACAAGCAAAATGCAAGCTGTTGTGTTGACAGCTGTAGGGCTTCTCACTTATAAGTTTGTGCTAGTGGATGCTGTGCACTATTCCTCTGTCAGGAGTAGGTAAAGTGACTCATGTGGGCAGCATAGACAAGTCCCATAAAACGCTATGGAAGAATTGTCACCCACAGTTCAGGCCCAGGAGGGACTTCTCACTTGTACATATAAACTGATATTAGAGAAGGTATTTGCTCTAGGAAAAACGGGTCTGGTATGGGTCACAGAGGCGGGGCCACTCTCCAGTGTGTACTGGCTGTGGCTGGGCAAGAGGGAAGGGTGATTCAAGCTGTGGCCAAGGTGTTTGGAGTGCCATTGAGCTAATGCTGGGTGGCATTGTGCCTAGGGCTCAGTGAAGTCCTCAACAGGCAGTGTTAGCAGGATGGGAGTCAGCTGGCATGCTGGCTAGTGACCACTCCTTGAGGGACTTCATCCTCCATCTCTTTGTGTGGTCCTCTTCAATATTCCCTTTTCTTCATTATCATTCTGACTCCTGAGACAGGGAAAATGATCAGCACTGAAGAAGCAGGATGTTCCTCTTAGTGTGTTCCTCATAAGTGAAAGAGGATATGACCACCTGAAAGCAATGGATCAATGGGGCTTCATAAAGCCCTGAATCTTAGCCTAGAGTGAAAGTACAATAGGACAGGACTCAACAGTCTTGACACCATGGTAATGAGGACAGTTATGGTCCCAGCCACCAAAAACTATAGATATTGAATCTTGCTATGATATTTCAAAATGACCTTTAAATGCCCTTCTTTGGTGGTGTTGGCCACCACCAAAATATCTACACCCAGACTACATAATATGATGAGAAAATGCCACAACATAGTAGCAGAAGGAAAAACTTCCTGCCTTCTATTTATGAACTGATGAAACAATTATGGCCAGTTGGTACAGTCCTGTACCTCCAGATACAGAGGAGGCTGAGCAGGTTAGAAGGCCCAAGGCTTGCCAGGGCAACTTAGCAAGATCCAGTCTCAAAACCGGAGAGGGGATCCAGCTCAATGACAGAGCATTCAAGAAGCCCTGGGTTTAATCTTTAACATTAGAAATGACAACAGCAACAAATATGACAACAGCCAGAAATGGTGGAGCACTCCAGTAATTCTAGAACTTGGGAGGTAGAGACAGCCAGATTAGGAGTGCAAGGTACCTGGAGAGTTTGAGGCCAATCATGGCTACATGAGCTAGATTTCCTAGAAAGAAGCTATATATGCAAAGATGGTGAGACTTTGTTGGCACAGAACCTAATTACAATTTATCCTGGCCTATCTTTATCACCCTAACATCCTATAACTGACAGATAAAAATCTTCTATAAGTACAGACAGACCCTTTGTTTCTACAAACCAAGCATGAATGTTGCCAGCTAGCACCAAAGCTTATACCACTTTGGTATAACTTACTTACCCCAATGTATTTGAAAACTCTCTTGATTTACAGTTTTCTTTGTTCTGTTATTATAAAATTTCATGACATTGCTACCTCATTAGAATATGAAATTTGAGGAGACCTAAATTTGTGTTCCCTGGCCATGGTCACTTGACTCTAAAATAACCACACTCTTCATTTCATTGGAGGGGAAAACATTGTTCACAACCATGTCTTAGTTCCCTGACATGTTGTATGTTCCTCTACAAGGCTGTACCCCTCCTTGACTTGTTCATCTTCAGACTCATTATTTTAGTTTTCTTCATTTGTTGCTCAAGGAAAACTTACCTGCTATATATCTCCACCATCTCCAACTCCCAGATTTAAAGAAATAGCTTCTTTCTGACTCAGACATGCCGTTCCCTTGGAAACTATTAATGAAGATAACCTCCCCCAGACAGGGATGGGTATATGAAAGTCCTTGTCACTCCCAACCCCATTTCTCTATGCTGCATGATGGGACAGAGAAAAATACATGACTCAAGCCAGATCAAATTCTTCCCAGGATTGTTAAAGTTGAGCTTTCAAAGCAAAGTCTGCATCTGGGTCACTTAAACAAAACAGTGTGAGTTCACTACCTGAGGCCACACTCCCTGGTGCTCAGGTTAGCATCTCCTACAGCTGGAGAGAATGAAAATGGCTACACACAGAAGTGAGATGTAGTATCTGTTCTATAAGCTATACCAGTATCCTTTCAGTAAAACCTGTCTATTTGCTTAAGCTTGTTCAAAATGGATTTTTGATACCAAACATTTTGACAAACACTCTCATAAGGCCTTGTCCCAAATTGGTGTTCAATAAAGATTTACTGAAAAGACTTTTCTTCCAAGTCATTATTTGTCTTTTCTTCATCTTTGCTTCCTAAGATTTCTTAACTTCTTTCTTGCCTAGCCCCTGACACTACTTTTCTGTTTTCTTCTCTGAAAATAGTGTTTTTACTGACACATGCCAGAGATGCTTTTATTCAGCCCATCAGTCTCGAGCAGAGAAGTAAGCAGTTAGAATGTACTATGCTAAGACAGTTCAGAAAAAAAGAAATTAAATCTTACTCTTCTCATTCTATGTTGGCTAAAAATCAAAGTTATGGGGAAGAGGAAAGTACTTTTTTTTCAGCTTTACAATATGCCTAAACCATTACTTAGGAAAAAGCATTTGGTGTTCTCAGTGGTCACGTGTTTCCTTCATGCTATTGACTCTTTCTAACACAATGTTCTACCACATTCATGTTACTGGTGTGTTTAATCTGAATTCCACAAGCATCCTGGAAGACTGAACTCTTTGGACTTCAGTCACTAATTGTCATCATCATCATCATCATCATCATCATCATCATCATCATTCCCTATATTGTATTCCAATAATGGAATAGTAGTGTTTTAAAACAATATTGTATATAAAGAATATGTAAAGGATGGATTATCTTGGTGATTAGAGATAAGGTAATCCTTATAGACTGACAGTTTGATTTAAGTCATTCACTTAGGCAAACATGGTTCCTGGAACGCCCTGCCAAAGCTGCACAAAAATTAAAGGTCTCATGATGGATGGGGGAGCAGGATCTAATTGGTGTTTTAATAAATGTGTTCTGACTTGGAAATCTACCTAGATTTATTAACAGAAAATGTCTCTGTCTAAATCAAATTACCAAGTTATGGTATAAAAACAATGACAAATGTCTTGTAATTGGCTCATATGCAAGTACTGGCATCAGGAAGACAAACAGGATATCGGTGTCCAGAACTGTTTCCAATATGCTGAGTTATACACTAGCAACATTAAAGGAAGGATGACCACTGATTTACCCCTTTGCAGAAGATGCTGAGTCAGAATAGGCAACAGTATAAAGTCTGTCTTGGGAAGATGTACCTGGAATATAGATCTTTTGGGAATGACTCTTCTAGGAGATGTTAGATTTGTGAAATCCCACGCCTTGTGTCACCTTTGTTTGAGCTATACTTTACCTCCGTGATTATAATCTAAGACAATGGTTCAAATCAGAATCATCTGCAAAGTACCCAGACTGTACTCCTTATCAACTAAATTATGGTCTTTGGACATGATACTAGGGATCAGCATTCTTAAAACCACACATACACACAGGTAATTTGAACATACAAATAAATGTATTACCAGTTATCTAAGAAGTATCGGTTCTCTGAGTTTTTCTAGTAATTGTCAAGATTAGATTCAAGAGAGCATATAATTATATCTGAGTTAGGAAGTGAAAGGAGGTGTTATTTCTGGGCCTGGATTGCCCCGCAACGAATCCAAAATGATTAAGGGTTCTAGAGCATAATGTAACAGCATACACTCCTGGATCTCCAACAAAGTAGGGGTGCAGAATGGTAAGAAAGTGGTCACAAAAACACAAACATGGATGCTGAGTAAACTCCACTGGGGCTAGCTATGATGTTAGCCCCAGTGTGTATGTATGTATATATATATATGGCCTACAGATAGGTGATCAAGCTACTCAACTGCCCTTACTGAAACTATAAATTTCTCCTATAAGTAGTTAGGAGGTAACTTCTAGCTATATTCCACAAACCTTATACTCCCAAGCTGGTCAGTTGAGTTGTTATTCCATTTCCTAGAATCTAAAGCTACTCTACCACCAAGCATACTCAGCTACCAGCTCCCACTTCAAGACCACTAACCTCATTATAACTTACATAGAAGTTCACCAGGAAGATGGGGCAGAGTGCAAAAGACACACAGTGGAAAGGAGCTTGGCACACAAGCAGGTAAAAAGGACAGCCAAAGTATTCAGAGGATACTTCCAAGAGAGAATGGTAAAGCTTAGGGTAGAAAAAAAAACAGTAGCCAGTGTAAAATAAGCCTTGAGGACTAACGCCTTTAGATTTGTTCTAAGTAAACTGGAAAGCTATTAGAAGGTCTTGCTTTACTGATTTAGTAAGATGCTTAAGCATGAATACCAATTTACACATGTGCACATCCTGGTACAAAAATACCCTCATCAGTAGCTGTAATATGAAACCAGCAGATGACATGTATTTCTAGATAAAATAACTATGCTTCACTGGCCACAATGATGCTCCTCAAAGAAACATTGTACTAGATTAGGATTGAGAGTAGTAAGTGTTGAAAACTCTTAACTTTGAGAGCCACTTATATCCTTCCACTACTTGCTCAGAAATCTTTTGTAATAAGAGTCATGGACTTCTGGTTCTGGAACACAGCTTTTCACACCTTGTTTTTTCCTTGCTCTCAATGTCTCACCAGTTCCTTAGTAATCCCTATCACTTCCCAGAACACATTCCCTCTGGGAATATGCCAGTCTGTGGTTTCTCATTCTCAGCCCCACAAACGCGCCCTGAGACAACTGCTTGCTGTAGAGGCTGTCTGTGCATTGTATGATGTCTCATAGTATCCCGGGTATCTATTAATTCCTGTAACACCCCTTAGCTGCTACAGCAACTAAAGTATGTTAAGACATTTTCAACCATCACTCCTAGAAGGACAGTGAAACAGGATGGAATGTCCCGGTAGATACCACTGATGTAGACAAAGGAAGCACGACCTCCCGCTTCCATGACTGTCACATCCTCCATCATGTCGGGTTGCTCCCACACTTTCACACCACAGACCACCCTACACAAAGTAGCCTGAAATAATGTTATTTCTTTGCTTAAAAAATAGCTTTCTCCATTCCCACAATATGTCTTTACTTGAGCTGACATGGTTTTATGTGAACAAATTTCTTTGCTTTTTTTACTTTATTGCCCACCACAACCCTTCTAGATCAATGCATTCTAGCCTTCCTCCTGTTCCCCCAACACACTGTATCCATTCCAACCTCGGGGATATGCATTTAGTACTGTCTTTCATAAAATCTATTCTCTTCCATTTGTCAAGTCAGGTGACTAAATGTCACAGTTTTAGGTGAATGATTCGTTGCTTGCTTATTATTATTTTTTTTTTAAATCTCTCTGCTACTCAAATGACTAAAGAGAAAAGTCAAGCAAATTGGTCTTTATTCTGTAAGTGTTCACTAGACACTTGAAAGCCCATTGGATGAGGTTACTTGTTTCTTCATATATCTCACATATACATTTATACTGATTGTTGCAATTTGCTGTTTCCACTTAGCAGTGGTTTTGTTCCCATATCACAGTAGATGGCCCTGTGCCTTTTTTACTTTTTCATTTTAAATGGCAACAGAATCTTCTATAAAATGCCATAGTCCATGTAACAAATCCTCTATTGTTCACTATTGGATTATTTATTATCACCTATAATATACATTCTTTTATCTTCTATTCTGTAGAAAAAGGAGACAGGACAAATTGCATTCCAACGCCGTTCAACAGTATCGTGCTGTTCATCAACCAGTCATGCAAATCAAGCTCACAGGGCTGTATTAGGTGGAGATACAGTCAACATGGATCTGTACCAAGCAATAAGAATAGCTAGCACTTGCTATAAATGTTCAGTACAGCGTGTTTTAACTCCCCCCCCTCCCCCGAAACAGAGAGGCACAAAAACTTCCACTTGTGGATCAGTTTGAAATTGCAAAAATTTGGCTGTTCTAACGTCCAAGCTGCCTAAGTAAGTGGCAAGATGAGTACATGGCACACCACTACAACACACGATCAGACAAAGACATTTAGATGGAAGCCAACAGCTCAAACAGTCTGGCCCTGGCTTCTCTTTCATAAACATTAGACCACAGCCTTGATGTTTATCAGCTCAGCAGTGTTAATGGCATGCTCAGGTTTTACATGGTAAGCAGCCCAGAGTTTAGCAAGGCAATTTGTTTCTGGTTTCACAGTCTCTGCTTTGTCACTCCAAAGGAGAGGTTTTAGGTGGCATTTAAGAGTCAGAGACCTCCTGAGTAGATGAGCAGCATTGACTGAAATTCTACCAAGGACCTGTTCCGGATATTTTATTAAAGTTCTGCCATATGTGTAGACAAAATTTTTACAGTCAGAGTTTGTATAGCCAGCTACCATCCCAGGCCCCACCTCGCTTTAAGTGTTAAACAACAACAACAATAACAACAAAACAGGTGAGATAACCCGATTCCTACTGAAGTTGTTTACTTATTTTAAAGATAGCTATCACACCTCAGTGCCTGTGCCTAAGCTAGGTATGTAGCTGTGCACATGCCCAGAGCTGCAGTCTTGGAGTTGTGGGGACCCTCTCTCCCTGTTCTCTGCTGAACTCTCTCTCACCTACACCTCTGATAAGAAAATTCCTTTAGCACAGGCTCAGATTTCAAATCCCCTGGCATTCACAGCCAGTCCAGAAAGCCAGGTGGAATAGCAACAACAGGCCATTCTGTCTTGTTTCAAGCTCCAAGTACACACAAAATAACTCTCCCTGCCCCTGTATGCAACACATAGCAATGCTGATATAAGTCAATTTGTGCAAATAGATGTAGGGCTGCCTCCCCAGACCAGCAGATGCACACACAGCGCAACTGTCAGTATAGATTTGGGCTCATGAAACAGCCTCTTCATGAAATCATAAATCACCCCTTTACAGGAAAAAAATGAGCTTGGAAAACTCATTTGATTAAAGTCCCAGATACCTTCCTTCTTGAGACAGGGTGGGGAGTAGACTTTTGAGAACCCAAGGAAACAGCCACATCAAACCAAAGTAAAGGGTGAAGTAACTCCATGTGGATTCTAAGCAAGATTTCCCAATTTAAAATAAACAGTTAAGGCATGCCTATGTTTACCCTGTACCCCCTACCCCCATCACCAGAGCTGGGGGAAAAGTCCTGAGAAACTAGAATAACAAAGCACGGCTTACAACCCCTAGGGTGGAGAGAAAAGGAGCAGAGGGGTGCTAGGGGTGCTGGAATAGAACGAAGCCAGAGTAGATTACACTAATCTGTTTTCCTCGCCCGCATTTCTTTCATGGGTTTTGAGATGACTTATATCAAGTGTGAAATTCCCATTCAGAGGGCAATCTAAACCGTTGCCCCGAACATCCATGAAGGGTTATCTCTGAGTGCTAGGCATCCATTACTGCTGCATTTCTTCCCCCATTCACAGGGTCTCCAACAATGCCACCAGGATACACAGCTGCTAAAAGCAGTGGTTTATTTTTTCCCTTTGGTTTTAACAGGTTTCAAGTAAAGGTTGGAGCAACACATATACATCCATATATGTTGCATCTAGGTCTTAAAACAAATGAAGTAAAGACACTTTTACTTCCTAAGAACACCCAAAATATATATATATATATATATATATATATATATATATATATATATATATATATATATATATATATATATATATACAGGGGTCTCAGTCCTTTAAGAGAACAACAGTTTAGGGTCTTGAAACTTTGATTTCCTTTGGTCTGAGGCATGCACTAGCATACATATGTATTGCTATATAATAGAATTAACCCCTATCCGGAAAACATTGTTCATCAGTGACTTTCATTACCCACTGTCAATATTTTCATAGCTAGTAACAGAAGTTTCCTATTTTACAAAAGCACTTCAAAAACAAGTTTTCAGCACTGATTCTCTTCATAACCATGGGAAGTGGAAAGCTTCAAGGTAATTGACCTCATTTTTCAAAGAAGTGCTTTCCAAAAGCAAGACAGCCAAAAGCTGGTTAGTGATCAGGTTTCTTCTCACAACACATCAAAGATCAAAGCCAGTTGTGGGTCTGTTTTCTATGAATATGTTTTATCTAATAAGTGGCATAAATATATGCACTGCTGTCTGAAACAGTATAAGGAATTGTTAGCCTATAAAGTTGGCAGATTTTAAGGAGGGTCTCTCTTTAGGAATAACTCAACACAATCCCTTTGCTGCCCTCTGTACCACAATGATGTCATCCTCAGGTTCTTTTGATGGAAACATGGTAGCAGCCTTAGATCAAGAGGTAGTCTAGTTTAAAATCATCTGTAAGGGAATTTGTGTCTCTGTCAGCAGAGTATATCGTACTGGAACTGGATCATATTTCAGTCTATGAAGAAATGACTATTGCCATAGAAATACAAAACTCTTGTTCATCAGGCTTAAGTCACACATTCACTCTTGTGGTTAGAGAACATGTAATCTTAACCAGAATTCATTTCCAGCAAGTTTGAATGGAGATGGTGTCTCAGGAGAAAATTGAGGTGTAAGTAGATCTAATCAGCAAATGTGACCGATGTTCACTGTACTGTGTCAAATAAAACTTTATCAAAGAAAACTGGCACTGTATGTTATACAAGACATTTTATACTGATTCATATATTTATGGAAAGAAATATCATATGACTTTTTTTTACTGAAAGACCTAGAAATTCCATAATTAAAAAGGCATTGGTCCTGCTTGAGGCAAGCCTGTAAAGTGAAGATTTGGGCTGGATGACTTTCAACATTCCCATCGTTACTGGGTCCAGCTTGCCCACTGTAAAAGTAGCACGAACTGTTTGTAGAGATATACCAACATGCACTCAACATGTACTCTGCAGGTTCAAAAATTTCACCAGTTACCATGACAACCTGTTTGGGTTCTGAGAATATGTGACATTTTTCATATTATCAATCAGAAGCTAGGTTTATTTTACAATAATATAGAATGCCAACCCCCATGGAGTAGACTATATGGGAGAAATAACAAGAGCGACATTGAAGAAATTACATTTCATAATGCTTCTACTGACACTTTGAAAGTCAGTAGCAGAGCTAAGTTTTTTCTAAATATTGACTTCTCGAACTTTAGATAGATTGCTTTAAGACCCACTGATATGAAATGTTTTTCGAGTATGTATATCCACTGTGAA
The DNA here is from genome assembly GCA_026225945.1 of Cricetomys ansorgei. Taxonomy (NCBI): domain Eukaryota; kingdom Metazoa; phylum Chordata; class Mammalia; order Rodentia; family Nesomyidae; genus Cricetomys; species Cricetomys ansorgei. The sequence goes on from JAMJFZ010000242.1 coordinate 19,300,840, forward strand.
CACTTACTTTGAATTTTGAAAATAAAATGGGTCTGAAATATCATGGAGGCCAGTCCACTCATTTCTGCTCACAGATGCAATAAGATCCAAGGAGAAAAAGAAGAGTGCAAGATTTGCGCAGGCATAGTGACAAACTTCAACTGGAACTCAGATGCTCAAGTGTAAAACAAGATTCTTTCTATAGTACTAGCCAACTAAACCACCAGTGTCCTAACATTACCATGGCCTCCCCTGTCTTCACACAGTATTTCCTTTGTGTTTGTGTCCTAGACTCCTCTTGTTATAAGGATACCAGTCATATGGATTAGGATCCATACAAAGGACTTCATTATAACTTAATCATTGTTGTGAAGACACTTGCTTCAAGAATATTGCAAGTTAGCAGAATATAACTTCTTTTTTATGCTAATAGTTGTGATTAACACTTTAAGAAAAAATCTCCAACATGCTATTTTCCCCAACAGTATTTTACTGCCTAATCCGCAATCCCTCATCCCACGGCAGCATGAGCTGAGAATTTAGGGATTTGACACATCAGATCAACCAGGATAAAGACCAAATATCACAGAACTGAAGAACAAGCCCAGAATGAACAGCAGAATAAGTTCAGCTTTGGAGCACACATATGATTATTACTGCGAATTGGCAGCATTTGAAAACACAGTGTTTCACTCAGTCTATTCCATAAAGGGACTAAAACAAAATTTTTCTGGTCACAGTCCTCCAGAATTATCTCACTTAAATGTGCGGCTATGTGTAGGATATTGCCAAAGTCAAATGAAGTAGCAAATCAGAATTAATCCTCAACTATCTTTATAAATAAAATTCATAGGTCATATTCTGAAAGGTAAACTAATTTAACCAAACAACTTACCGTGTTCTGGATTTTAGGTCTTGGGAGGGACTAATCAAGCCTACTTTGGGCCAGACTCCTTTTGATTGGCCAAGGGATGTACAGCCGCAGTAAGTGATATCATATTTCTCAGGCATCCCTTTGCAGCCTCAGATCCAGCTACTCCAACTGCACTTAACTGAGACATAAGCTATAGAGCTTTCCTCAAGAAGCCTCAGAGCACAGAGATGTCTTTTCCTGGCACAGGCTAGTGTTCCTTGCCATCACCTGACCCACAGTGTCTCTGCTTGCCTGAAATGTCACTTTACTGTAAAAATCTCCTCCATGTCTCACACTGGCATCAGATGCCTTGCCTATGAAATCATACAACACTGCCCCACTTCCCTACTTAAACTATTGATATGACTTCTAAAAATTATTTGTTTTTGATATTATAATATAATTACTTCTTCCCAACCCTCCCATACATCCCAACCCCTTGCTTTCTTTCAAACTCATGACCTCTTCTTTCCTGAATTGTTATTTTCTACATATAAGTTCCTTAGCACACAAACACCATCTGCTCAGTCTGTATATGTTCTTTGTAATGTATGTTTTCAGGGTTGAGGGCTTGGTGTTGGATGACCAAGTGGTGAGCTCTTCCCTGGAGAAGACGTCCCCCCTTTCAAAGCATTCCTTAGTGGCCTGTAGTTCTTTTTGTAGGGTTGAGGCCTCTTGGGGTTTCCTCCACCTATGTCAGCATGTCTAGTCTTGTTGTTTCCTGTTTAGACAAGAAATGGCCTGTTTTAACTGTTGTCTTCTCCTTGATAGTGTGAGAATCTTGACAAAGACAAAGACAAACTTGTTTATGGTTGCACTGCCAAAACCTAACACCATGCCTGGGTCTCAGTGAATTTTTTGTTGAATGAATGAAGAATAGCAGAGATGATACCAAAGACTCGGTTTACAGAAGCTGTTTGTTGATATATCACAAATAGAAATCCCACCTTATAGCATATTTTGGAAGTTTTTTATGACACATAGCACAGCAGGATTTAGTGGTATACCATCCATGCACATATTTGTACAAGACATGAAGCCAAACTTAAGTTAGCTGGTTCAATACATTTTTCTCCTTTTATAAAAAGATCTGAGGCCTAGAGAGTTCTAAAAACCAATACAAAATGATAATAATAAGACAAGTGTACCAGGACATAGAACTTGTGACTTATATTCAACCATCTGGCAGTGGTCATTAAGCACTAACAAATACACCTGGCACCAGGGATATAAGAAAAATAAGGTCTCGGTCCTCTTGACACAAGTATTCTCATGAGAGAAGATGGGTTAAAAAAATGGATCATAAAAATGTATATAAGGGCTTATATATACAATGGTCAGGTAAACTCTCTCTCTGAGGTGGCAGATCTTGAGTTAAAGTTCAAGAAAATTATACTTTTGTGAAGCTCTGAGGGAGCGATAGAAATCATAAAATGGAGGAAAATTAAAGAAGTGGAATACAAGAGTGGGGGTGTGAACGGCTGACATGTAGGGGGAGGAGAGGACAATCGTAAAGATAAATTAGAACCATAGGCAGGGCCACAGATGGCACACACAGCTGGCCAGAGTAAAAAGTGTGTAAATAATCCTATGTGTCATGAGAGATCCAAGGGACCTTTCTGCATCCAAGTTTATTCTCTGCAAAGCAGTATACCTTAGTTACCCTACCTTACCATGGTTAAACTGATATGTGAACCAGGGTAGAAAATTAAAGGAATGATGGAACAAAGGAGCCAGTTACCGATTTCTGCTTTTCCAAAAGGGGGAAAAAGGAGTTTTATAGTTATACATAAATATGAAGGCATAAAGTTCATTCCTTGAGCAATCTGACTTGCTGGGGTCTCATGAAGTCATCAATTATACTTTCCAAAGTGGTGCTTTAGTGAAGATCTTTCTTCGGGACTTTACAGAATCCATGCTTACTTACAAAGATTATCCACAAACTACACCATCTGCTCCTGGATTTGAGTGTAGTCGAAGCTAGATAGCATGCAAAAGGGTAGTGGTGAGAAAACACACTGAGATTGCCCAAAGCTCCACACTTTCACCTTATATTAATATCAAGTCAATGAGCTCAGACCGGTGATTCTCAGCCTTCCTAATGCTGCGACCCTTTAATACAGCTCCTCATGTTGTGGTGATCCTTCACCATAAAATTATTTTCATTACTACTTCATGACTGTAATTTTGCTACTGTTATGAGTCATAATGTAAATATCTGATATGCAAAGGGCCTTAGGTAATCCCTGTGAAAGGGTTGTTTGACCACCAAAGGGGTTGTGACCCACAGGTTGAAAACTGCTGACTTAGATGACAGATGACTAAAGAAACAGTGAACTTTTTCTGACTTATCTATTTTAGTATTTCCAAATCTTGTTGGAAGTACAGAAAAGCTAAAACAAAAAGGATTAGGAGTCACAGGAGGAAGGACTGTGCAATGTTCCTAACACTCACACATTTGGGGGTTTAACTCTGCTGTGCTTCAAGCCACCTGTCAAAATCATGAACTTTACAGCACTATGTCCAGGACCTTCCCAGCTTTACCCAACACCTTCCTCTGCCTTTTCACCTAACTTTGGTGCCATTTAAATTAAATTCTGTCTTCAGATATCAGATAAAAAAACATCTTTGGCCCACATATAGGCAAGTGGATTCAGAATAATTTTATCTTAAAAGTCCAAAGAATCATCAAGTTTGGAAATTATCAGTGATACTTATTTTTCTCCTTAGAGTTTGATTGGAAGATTTCCAGAAGGTTAAGGGAAATACTATAGAAATATCTATCAGTTGGAACATTAGTTCTTGGTGGAACTTACCCCTGTCTGAAGCCCCTTCACTTTTCTACTTGAAATAGCTTGAGCTCTGCATCTTCCAGAAGGCCACACCAGCCCCAACATTGGCTACCACTGAATGATGAGATGGCAAAGCCTCGTACCCCAAAAAGATGTATGAGGTACTCTGAATTGACTTAAACCAAAACTCATTCATCTAGACAACAGGATATAAGCCAGGACAAATCTTGTCTTTCGATGGTTTGGAGAAAAATGGTCACCTGTAAACAAGGATTTCAAGGATGAAGCCACAAAGTTGATTTTTAAGTTCTCCTTTAATTCAGATAATCAAGAACCACCTGGCCTTTAAGGACTATGTTACAGAGTGTGGCACACTGTAACAAACTAAAGTCTTTTGGTGACAATAAATTTGAGACAAAAGTAGAGAAGTAAATTACTACTATCTCCTGAAGAGAAAACATTAGTCATTCCTCTTAGCCACTATTTACAGCTAGAGTAGCCCTGCCTAAATAAAACACTCTGCACTTGGTGTGACTTTCTTTCCACCCTTAAAAAAAAATGTTTCAATTCTTTAAGAACCTCATACAATGTTCTTTGATCATATTAATTCCAAGTTTTTCTTAACTTCTCCCAGATCTACTTTAATTTCCCTACCCCAAATTTTATTAAACAAACAAACAAAAAACCCAACAACATCAACTCCAATATATGCTGCCCTTATATTGTCCTGGGCTTCCTCTTCTTATGCTGAAAACGTTTTGAGAATTCTTAAGGTTTTTCCTAGTTGTCTCTAAATAACTCCCATTGCAGGTGGCACATCATTTTGTAATGTTAGGTTTTCTGTGTTTATTTACAGCATCACTAGAAACACCAAGTTTTGGGTTTCATCAGAATTCAGCAGCAACATCAATAATTCTTCCTTCTGTCAGCAAATATTCTTAATAAATATAGTCAAGCTGAGCCTTCTTTTTCACTCCATTGGAAACTCATAATTAACTAGGATTTCCAGTGGAGCTTAGTGCTACCAATGGTTTCCAAGTGGTTGTTCAGTGGGATAAGATTCAAAGCTTGGTCAGAGAGCCCTATTGTCCTTGGTCTTTTCAGTCATCCTATTAGAGATCCCTGCTGGTTCTTTCTGGCATCCCAATAAATTGTATGAGAAAAAGAATTATTTGTCAACAAAAGCCCAGTCATGCTGGTATCTTCAGGAAAACAACTTCCTGCAGATGTGACGCTTACTAGGATGCTTGGCCCTAGAGCTTCACTTTTAGAATTATCTGGTGAGCTGTGGAAAATGGAGAATCTAAGTCCACATTCTAGGAGGGTGAGATTTTTCTTGTGTTACAGACTGATGAAACCAAGGCAGGGCATAAGAGGAGAATCTTCAAGAACAACAAAGGCTTATTTTGCAGAAATAGTTTCTGGCAGGTCTCCATCCCTACTAAGGACAGAACAAGAAGAGTGAGATGTATGTTATGACTGCAAGGATCAAGACACCCAGGAAAGCAATTTTGTAAACATCAAATATCAAAGGGTTCTAGAAATTCTTTTCCACTCACAACATCCTCATTGGCCTGAATTCCAATCTGGCAAAACTGGGTCTGTAGAAAACTATGCGTCAGTGTCCTGATTTTACCACTAATTTTCATCCTCCACTTCACATAGGAAATAACCAAACCAAGTGGGTTTTACTTAACATAAACCACTAGTTTTAAAGCTGAACTCAAATTCTGGCTTAAGTATTTGTTGTCTATGATCATGGGCAAGTTACTCAACTCCATTCCCCTGTTAAGAAAAAATAATAATGTGTAAAGTATTAAAAAGCATTACTCCAAGTATGTGTCTAAATATTAATTTGGCATTATTGTTACTACCAGTGTTTATTTAACTGTGTGTAGGGTATAGAAAAACATCTCTGACTTAATTCCTTGGTGATAGAATGAAACTTTGGATGAAAGTTTGGATTCCTTGGAAGTACTCTACATACAGGCCAATTCTGCATCTCCTGAATTTGAGAGTTGTCCAGCAGTGTTCAGCTGTGTAAATGGGCATCAGAGACCATGAAGAAACCCCTAAATTAGTCTCCAGCTTTAATTCCCCAAAAATAACGACTATCAAATAACCTGGCACCTGTCTACCACAATGAGATTCATAATAGAATGCTCCCAATATACCATGGTGCCAAATTCCTTGCTCTGGCTTCCAAACAAAGATAAAACCTACTGGTTTTGCCTACTCAATTTTCCTCTATAATTATATAGTGCTGCTTTTGACTTTCCAAAGCATTCTGACACTTGCCAACTCAGATGTATCACAGTCTTAGTAGCCATGTGACAGAGATTGGAAAAAGATGCCATCCACAAATTATAATCCACAGGTATTCCCTATCACCAGAATAATTAAAAGTGAGGTCATACCCAGATTTCCCAACTAGTGTGTACATATATCCATAGAGGACATATATCCATGTCTATGCATCTTTGCGTGGTATTCTCTTCCTTGGCCAAATTCCCCTTTTCTTCTTAGGACTCATGTCATTAGAATATGGCTTCATTTTAATTTGACCACATCTGCACAGTCTTTATTTCCTCATAAGGTCATATTTACCATAGGGTAGAATAGCAACATACTGTGGCAGATACAGTTTAATCTGTAACACATGGTATCAAGAACTTCTCAAACATTGTTAATTTAAGATCTTGAGTAGTTTCCAACCTAGATTATTCCATTGTGTCTAATGGCCTTTAAAAGCCCAGAAACAGTAGAAACAGAGATGGGATAGCCAACTGACAAGGACGGCAGGAATTTGTAGGATGAATTAATGAGTAAATGAAATCTAAGAACTCTCAAAGCTAGAAAAGGTAAGGAAGAGATTGCTTCCTGGAACAGCACTACTGATACCTTAGCTTTACCTCCTTAAGAATTACATTGGCATTGGTCTGACTCCAAGGTTTATAATCTGTTTTATCATTAAGCCATTATCTCCTGTTACCCATTTGTTATTAGTTAAGCGGCTTCTTCACACACAGAGCAGAAAGTCAGGTCCTGCCTGTGGCACAAAATTCACACTTCCATTCTTCACATCTTTGTACAAGAAAAATAGTCATTATTCACCTGGCCACCTAAGGGGTGGTGGTGAAAGAGAGGCCACAGAATCATCTTTCCGTGCATATGTCATTATGAAATAGCCAATGGTTCTGTAGACACTTATTCTAAAGCTGATGGGCAGTTAGCAATGCCAGTATTCAGTTGGCATAGAGGAAATGACAACATTAAACCTACAGGTGCCAGAGGATCCTAGCTAGTGTGCCAACTTGACCCGCTCTTCCATAAATGGTAGACCAAAAAATCTATCTCTCGCCTCCTTTCTTTGGGCTTTTTCTGCATGACTGTAAGATTGTCCAGGAAAGATATTAAGCTTCATGATGGTACACACTTCTTATGATATATATTAGCTGTATTAGTTTAAGTAATTTACTTCACCTACCCCAGATTTTTCCAACACCTTTGATATTTACATCAAAAGCTGAATGGCAATGATTTTGTCTTATGAAGCACTGGAGGTTTCTAATTCTTAGAAAGATGGTCTGCATAGGAACTTGCCTTTTTTCTTTAATTCTATATTTATTTTAAATAGGAAAAATAACAACTTTACATACCTATGGGGTACAATGTATACATGCAGAATAGTTAGATCAGGCTAATTACTATGTTCATAACCTCATCTCACTTCGTTATTTTGTGGTGGGAATACAGAAGGGAATGGGTTAATGGATTTCAAATCCTTTAAGAAAAAAACAAAATCCAAAACTTGCTAACAATTAAAATGATTCTTATTAATTTTATTTCAAAAAGGAACTGGGGACACAGAATCAGAACAGCAAAATCAGAGGGGATTTATCTGTACCAGAGAATACTCTGAAATGCTAATGGAAAGTCAGGACACTAGAAGTATCAGAATCTATTATTTAGTAGTATCCACAAGTCAGTCAATGAATGGACTAAATGGAAATATTAATTGTATCACATCCTTGCATGGTTCTAGGGACTGGCCTAACTGTGGTGGAGAGAAAATTAAGAAAAGACAGACACACACAGCAAAACTGGGATCAGATGGACTGGGTTCTTTGATAGAGAAGCCATAGCAATCTGGATGCTCAAAGTGTTTATTTATATAGTTTAACAGGGATCCAGGGCTATTTCATATGGCTGAAAAGGGAAGCAAGGTGTGTGATACAAATATCTAGTCAAGGAAGCTGGTCATTATACACACCTGAACAAGGAGACGGGTCTAATTAATCTCTGTAGCAACAGTCTCTACAGAGGAACACTCTCTGTCTATAAACACCTGAGGAGAGAAAATTAACTAAGGTGGGCATTTTCTGTACATACTGTAAGCATTTATGCGTGGACCAAGAGGAAGGCTTTGCCATTTCTCTGAGCCTCACCCTTGGAAGGCTTTGTCATTCATGTGGGGCTGAGAAACTGAGGTGCTGACATGGCAAAGCCCATGCCAACAACACACTTTCCCTCAAGACTTCATTCACTCCCTACAAATGGGTACATTGGTTGTTGGATGGCTGACAGATGAGTGAATTAATGTATCAATAAGTAGGTAGGTAGGTGAATGGAAGGATCCAAACAGCCTCTCTGCTTTTAAAGGCATGGAACTTTTCACATCTGAGGACCACTATAGTTATTCCCTCTGCCTAAAATTGCCCCTTTGTGGTTTTTATATCAGTGACTGTTTTTTTCATCCCCTCTGGGGTCTCTGCTCTTATGTCTCCTTTCTAGAAAAGTCTATTCTGAATGCTTGACTTAGAGTTGCAACCTAATTACTATTGTTAGCTTTTCTATTTTGTTCAATACTAGTATCAATCTCAAGGCCTTGCACATGGCAGGCAAGCACAATGTAATTACTATCTTATTTGTTTTCTTCATATGAATATATATTTTCTTGTTGCTTGTTGGGTTTTATTTGTTTGTCTACTTTTCTTAGATTATACTGAGCCATACAAGTAGCAACTTTATCTGCCAGAATGACAGTACAGAATGACTCCTAAGCCTCCTTGTATAAGGAACACTCAGTATCCTCTTATAATTTATTATGGATCTATTCAACAAATGTTATGGCCAGGATGAACATTTTACAGATTCTGATATTATTCCTAAAGGTTTAAATGGTAAGACTCAACCACCCAATCAGTGGTTCTCAACCTTCCTAATGCTGTGACCCTTTAATATAGTTCTTCTTGTTGTGTTGACTCCAGTTATAAAATTATTTGTATTGCTACTTCATGACTGTAATTTTGTTATGATTATGATTCATAATGTAAATATCAGACATGCAGATGGTCACACCCCTGGTGAAAGTTGTTTGACTCTCAGAGGGGTCACAACCTACAGGTTGAAAAGTGCTGGGTAAGAGGATTCCTGAGGCTGTACCCTTAGCAAGAGATTCTGACAGAAGTTCTATTCACACTAGTGAGCTTTCTACCCTCTTGGATCCCTTTCTTGTCACAAACTAGTACAGATATTACCTCTGCCCAATTCAGGTATGTGTGTGAACATCATTGAAAGAATCTTCCAAATGCACCCCCCTTCCCTGCAAAGTCTATCCCCTCTCTAGCAGTCATCTTGCCCACAAGAACTCTATCCTGATTGAGTCAACCCAAACCATCCCAACCTTTCACAGAAGAGAAACTCATATGGTTACAAGTAATGAGTTAATTTGTATTGTTCACAGAAAACAATGTATTTTGAAAATACAAATACTAAAAAAGACACTGAGAGCACTTCTGTGTCTACATTATACACAAGACCAGGCTAATGGGGAAAATGAAAAAGAAAAGTATAAGTCAGAGGAAAATCTGAAACAATTGATGATTTTAATTCTAAATTATGGAATCTCAAAATAAGAGACTGTACCATCATAAGCTACCTCTTTTCTCTATCTGGGTAGATGGATATTAGATTCTTTCTCATGTTGGAAATCCTGAACTGAAGTTAGGAAACACTGAAGTTAGGAAAAACTATTAGGAGACACTGAATTGACATGCTCCCAGAAGGATGGAGGCTGGGAGGATGGAATGAGTATCATTTTCTTATGTTCATAAGAAGTTCAGTTTATTTTCACTCAATTTTTTTCCTGCTGATTTGCCAAACATGCTAGCATAGTCTACAAATGAATGCATTTGGTAGATTGTGCTAGTAGAATATACTTAGTAAACTGTACTCATATACCAATAAGAAATATTTTAACATTGCAATAAGATTGCTAAAATGAAGAAGATGTTTGTATATTTTCATTATCTATTTAAATGGTTGTGCTTCAGAAATACATTTGTGATTGATCTAGCTGCTGAAAATAAATAAATCAAAACCACATTGTTCATGGAAAAGTAATGCTATTACAAAATGAAGAGGAAGAACAAATTACCAAAGCCAGAGAAGCCTCATTACTGCCTTTTTAAAAGAGAGCAATGTGGTTCCTCACTAAGATATTGATGAAAAAATTCTAGAACAGAAGAGCCTCATTGTTAAGGGTGGGGTATTTTTTATTTGGAGAATGAAAGAGATAGAAATGATGCAGATAACTTGAGAGTAAACTATCATTTCATGTAAATTTCTTTCATGTTAGAGAGCCCAGGTAAAACAATACATATAGGCTTTGAATGTCCGAAAGGCTCAATGTGAAGCTCTCATATCATTGTCTATAGATTCCTCACAGTATCAAGAATGATGCTTCATAAACAGTCTTCCTAATACCAGCTATGTCCAGAGAGCACCAATCAGCACTCTGCTCCTCTAATTAGTAAAGATGCTTCCACCTTCCTCTTGCCCTTATAGACCAGCTTTGGAGATGGTGAACATAAGAGCCAATGGAGAATCTTACTTTTATTCTACAGGAATAAAAGTATTAAAACATATTAGATGTAAATGCAAGGGACTGCTGAAAGAAAACAACAAAAATGAAGTTGTATACATGTGCAGAAATATCCTAAATTTTTGAGGAAATAAAATATTCTGAAAAAGAATTACAAATGTATAGCCAATATGGAAAAATCTGTGCTAGCCTCCCTCTGCAATGAATTTAAATAGATATGGTGCTCTCTCTCTCTCTGTATGTGCATGTGATATTAAAAATATTTATAATAGGACCTTATTTGTATAACTATTTGCAGTCTTTTTATAGAAGGCAGCATTTTCACATCTAGCCGAGCTTCAAAGCTTGTGAATATTTTTTAAAAACAACTAGAGGCTATAAGATAACTAATATTTTTCAAGTTCATGCTGGGAGTCTTAATGGGGAATTAGCAACTAAGGAAAACTCTCACTTTCTCTTAACAATCTTCCTTGTGCTATAACTATGTAAATTAGCATGTGCTCATAGTCATATTGGCCTAAAATATACCAGACCAAGTGTGAACAAAAGAGACTGAGGAAAACAAGATTTAATAAGAACAGTCAAATATATATAATTACAACTTCAAGCAGTTCTTCTCACTAATATCTGAGATGTCACTAGTATCCAACCAGTAAATATGAAGACTGGTAAGGAAGACATCACTGCATATTCTTAAAAAATAAACTAGCAGAATGTCCTAGCACTATTGAGAAATCCAAAGCTGAGTTAAATATCACTGATACTTTCACTATGGCGTTTCTATTTCAAGTAATACAACAAATTTACCATCTTCTTCCTTATGTTTGTGAATTAAATATGCAAAACAAACTTAAGATTTTAGTGCTTTGATACTTTTAATGTCTGAGATGTGTGATGTGTGTGTGTATATGTGTGTGCCCACATTCACAGATACACACACAAACACCTGCTTGAATGCATGTGTCTGTATTGACATTGGAATATTGATCATCAGGAACCCTAGCTTGAGCCTGTTTGAAAAAGAGCAGTGCTTGGAATTTTTGAATAGCTCTTCTCTACCTTAAGTGTGATCAGAAGTGTGATCACATGAGGTTAAGAAGTGACTGGGGTGTTTCTATTGTGCCAGTCACTTTGTACAAACTTACAAAGCTCTAGTGTTTATCTCATTAGATCAAGCCTCTGACTTTCAGCAAAGAAAAATATCAGTGTAGTTTTAATGTAGTCCATTAGTAGTTGTCTCAATCTCTGAACCGAGAGCCAGGTAATCATCTGAGGTTCATTTAACTACCTAAACACAGATGTCCCTGGATGCATGCTATGTAGTTTAACTGGTAACATTAAGTAATAATTAAGGCATCAAAATGAGTCAGTAGACTAAGGTCACGTGTTTTCCAATTTGTAGCTGACTACAGATAATTGTCTTAGGTCTGCATGATCCAGGTGTGAAGGCCAGAAAAGTAAGGAGAGAATCTGTGTAGGGATTTCTTAGACAAAGCTAGAACCACGTGGCTACTTCCTTACTTTAATGAATGAGTATCGGGGTACTTCAAAAACTACGTAAGATAGATACATATATCCCTGGAGTTTTGGAGCAAAGGAGACTGAAGTCTGACTCCTTGGTTTTCTTTTTTCTCCCCCCATTTGTGTACCCCTACCCCTCTACTGCTCATTCTCCATATCCCTGAAATTCAAAGGAGAGTTAGTATACTTTTTCTGCAGGCAGTCATAGAGAGAATATTTTAGGTATACTAGTCCATATAGTTTTCTTCCCACCATGATTTAAAATCCACCACTCATCATATATAAGCTCACACATGTGGCTGTGCTTTGGTGAAACTTAGCTCATAAAAACAGACATGTATCAACACTAATGCTAAGGAAAAGGATGACAGACAGATGACTTTGAAAGCAAGGCCCTAACAGAAGCTGCTTTATTGATGTTTGGCCACAACTGTTAGGCAAATATGTTTGATGGTTTCTCATGGTCTAGATTAGTGCCATGTTGGGAAGACTCAGTTGGAACTGCTTGAATTCTGCCCAAGAGGATGATCTGGGAGGAGGGTGGAAATCAAACAGAGAGATTATCACTGAGGGGATTCACAAAACAAAAGGCCAAAGACAGGGAATATGAGCATTGGATAAAGTGTGAGGTTGAAGGCATAAGAAAGGTCATTGTATCTTCAGCCATTGCTGAAGGGAAGTCTAAAAATGTGAGACCTGTTTGCCCTTAAAGGGTCCACAGGACATCAACTACATGGGAAGTCCTAAGGAGATCCTCAGAGAACTCTTCAAACAATGTAAGAAGACTTCATTCAATGAATAAATTTTAAAGAAAATATTTTTTTAAAACTTGATGTGTTGGCTGGATTATAAAAAATTACTTGTTTAATATATGAGTCACAGAAATGTTGCCTTTTCATCATATACACAAAAAGAAATAGATTCTAAAATAAATGTCTGGGTTACTGGACAACTCATTCTGTAATTTCTGCTTTGTTTCTATGGTCATTCTCTAACTTTAGTTCCTAGGCTCATTTGAGGGATTTCTTAAAATGCAGGTTGCTGGACTAAGCCCTGAGTTCTGATTCGGTTAGAATGGGGTGGGACCTGAACGTGCACTTCTAATGTAGTCTCAGGTGACACTGGCGATTCTCTAGAATCATACTGTAAGAGCCACTGCTTCAAACTAAACCTGGTCTCCAGTTGTGGCTTGTCAACCCAACAAGATTAGGACTGTCTAGTGTTGATTGTCTATATCAGTACTGTGGCATTGTCCACGTGGGTTATTGGTCAGTGTAGTCTCAGAAAGTGATTACTGCTATGAGGTTCTGGTACTATGTACCCCTTCTCATAAAATGGACATTTTTTTTTTCCTTGAATACACCAGACTTCCCAGCCTTGCCTTTGCTCATTTACTACCTGTCAATACCAAGTATTTCATGTAGTGTCACCATCTATCCAGTGCAAAAAGGGATATTGAAGGGGGCTTACTGACATATTGTCTGACATTGTCATGATCTGTGAGTGGCAGAAAATAGACACCCAGTGAGTAGGCAGATTTCCATCTGGCAAGAAGATAGCTGTAATGAGCACCAATGGAAAATGACGGATAGCAATAGAAACTAGAAAGTCTATGGGAAAATTAGCTTTCCTCATCCCACATCTTCATGACAGGGGAAACTGCCAATCATGATCTCTAGAGAGGAAAGCTTATCTGAGTTCCCAGCCATGTGCAATGCCATGTTAGCCTAAGTCTAAAAAAAAAAAAAAAAAAGAAGAAGAAGAAGGAAAAGTAAAAAGCAGAAGAAAAAACAGCATGGAAAAAAATAGAATCAGTCTGTTAGAGAGCTTTAAACAAATGTGGAACTGAGAAACAAGCTGTCACAAATTGGCACAGAGAATGCAGAAAATCAATGTGAAATGAAAGCTGCCTCTCCTAACAAAATAAAGCAGGCAATTAACTCTTCCCATTCTTGCAGTAGCTCACACGTCATTTAAACCCTGGAACACAGGTTGCCAGAGAATGGGCCAACACTTTAAATACACAGCCTGCTCTCCCATAACTTGGATAAGTGGGTGAGAAATAAGAAAGTAGCTGGCAGGGAAGAACTAATTTGGCTCTCTTAAAATAGATATTTTTATATATGTGTATATAAACATATACACATTGACGTATGTACATTTTATATGTAATATACAGTACTTATATACATAAATATATATATACTGAGACTGAATATAATTGTGGTTTTGTTTAAGTTAAGAATGACATAGGAATAAGAAGGCATCTTTCATGTCTTGATAATATTTATATAGAGAAAATACAAATTTGCCATCAATTAACAAAATGGAACATAGCAATGTAAACTTCCTCTATCCTTAAGATTTTTCAATTCTGCCTGTGCTCTGAATGATAGACAGTAGCAAGTTCAGGCTTGAAATCTAAAACCATGACAAGAATCCTGAACTATCCTTATGAAGAGACTAAACTATCGATGTATGTTACTCATTAATGCCAGAAGAACGGTGCTTTGAATCAGTGTGTAAAATGGATGCAACAAAGATAACCTCCAATTCTGCCAACAGAATTGGGAGATGTCAGTTGTTGTAAAATTGCTATAGATTGTGAAGAGATAAAATACAATTATATTAAGAGTACCAATTTGTTTGTAAAAAGAAAAAAGTTTTTGAAAGTTTATTAGTATGCTAACATGTGAATACAGTGATAGTCTGGACAACTTCTGCGGTAACAAAGAACTTCAAAATGTCAGTGACACGATGTATATGTTGTTGGGCACCAGGGTCCTCTGTTAATCATAATTACCCAAGAGCTCATACCAAGGGAGGCTTCACAGGGACATATTTCCAGGCACAGAAAGTAGAAGATAGGAATCACAATAAATAAAACGTTTGTTTATAAACTTTCTCTCCATGAAACACACAAGTCACTTCTCACAGTGTCACTGACCAGAATAAAGACCAAAAAGCTCTTGAATACCCTTAAAGTGAGCTGAAGAATTAAATCGTGTTATACACCAGGAGTTAAGAGGGAGATGGAGAATCACGGATGAAGACTACCACTATAGCCACTATCACCCACATCCACTGCCTGGACCACTGCAAAACATTCTTTACTAGTGTTCCTGTCTGTAGGTGTCAGGCTGTTGTGTGGGCTCCCCAAGAGAGATACGGTGGCAAATTCATAGATGTAAACTCTACCAGACCTCAGCAGAGGGAGCTACCATCATGGCTATTGCCATACTCAACAGTGGAACTCTGAGCATCTGAACTCAGGTGTTTTTATTGATTCAGAACTCCTCAGGTGCAGATCATAAGCAATCAAACACCACCACAGAATCCAACACCTGCAGACAATACAAAATGACAAGGCCTATGCATCCCTTTTTCCAACTGTGCACAAAAGCAATAATTTTAAACACACCTAAAAATAAACATCCACAACACCTGTCCGTAGAGATGTCGTTAATCTGTGCACACAAAGTTCAAGGACACACACACACACACACACACACACACACACACACACACACACACACCTTCCTTACTCTAGTAATCCTATAGATGTCATACTTCCACATGCTTCAGTGTGAGTACAGCTTTCATGCCAGCCTCTTACCCGGTTTCCTACTCACCACTATGAGAGCATCCTTTACCCACTGCTGAACCCTCTCAGCGCACCCTCCTCCTCTCAGATGAGCATTACTCTTTGCATTTCTTTTGCTCCTTGAACTGCCCTGTCCATACTTCCTTCTCTTCCTGCAGGCCTCCACTGTCCCTCCTCACAGATCTCTTGCACAACTTTTTGTTCCTTTCTAGGAATCAGCATCCATTTAATTATACTTTATAATTATTCATTAGTTTGTTTTATATCTGTGTCCCTTTATAACTTCACAAATAGAAGGAACAATGTTGATTTTCCCACCATCTATAATTCACATGGATTAGTAAATCTAGCACAATTCTACTGCTAGTATCTGGTAAGGATCAACAAATTGGTGAAACTGTGCATGGCAGAAAGCCACTAATCTGGGATTTGCAGTGCAAATCCAAACATTAGAATCAAACATAACCCTGTGTCATTTTTTTTCTACTTCGTAACTTTAAAAAGAATTTATAATCATCATCATTCAGCAAATGGCCCTCCAAATCTGGAACTGGCAGGTCAGGTTACAATGAGAAACTGGAAGTGAAGAGGAATGGGGAGACTCACTCAATATCCCACTGCTGGCTGGAAGCAATGGCAGAAGGTGAACTAAAAACTTCTGACTGTTCATGTGCTTCTCTTTCCTCATGGTTCCTGTCTCTCAATTTAAGAAGGTCAGCCTTAGAAGTATTCATGTGGGGGTAGTGCTAATGAAAGGAAAATTATTAATACAACACCTGGGCCAGATTCTGCATAGATATGCCAAGTGTGACCTTCAGTCTTGAATTCATTTCAAAAACTCTGCCCAAAGGAATTGGTGTGGTAAAAGAAAAGCTTCATCGAGTGTTTGGCTTCATAAATATATCCTTGCCAGTATCTCTAAGAACCTTGAAGTCTCTGTCATCACTGTATGGAAAGGCACATCTCTCAGTAGCCCCTATAAAATGCCTGCAGTGCTCAGTGGGTGCTATATTAACAAATTAAGCTGTATCACATTTAGTCAAGAAACAAGCTTTGAGTATCTCTCCATCTTAAGGACAGAGTGTTGCATAAGACACCAGGATAGCTCAGAATAAATGCAGGAGCTCTGTGACTATGGTGGCTACATAGAGGAAGCCTGGATTAACTCTCAGGAGAAAGATGGAGGAGGAAATTATCAATAATTAGGGGTCTAGAGGCTACCCATAAAGACACCAAGCATCATGGATGCAAAGGAAAACCACAGGAGGTCAAAAAGTGAAAAGATGGTGAGGACAGAGAAATGATATAAACACCATACCTGTGTCCTAGGTCACGGAGAAGCTCCATCTCAGTGAAACAAAACCATCCACACCATGCTTCTTAAGAGTGAGCTCTCAACAGTCCAGCTTATGAATTTTTACTATATAAAGGAGCTGTGCCCTGAAAGCCAAAGCTCTCACACTTCGAATAGCTGTGGATATATGATCCTCAACATTCTGCCTCTGTCCCTGGATTCCAGTTCCTACCTTTCCTTTCCTTTGAAAATATCACTATTTCCAGTTCCTGCCACAAGGGGCCCCCAGTGTACACCTCTCCTTGTTCTCATAGAGGAATTTAAGATCGGTATCTGGTAGAACAGAGTTAGAAACAAGAAACAGCACTTGGCCTGGCAGAACGCCATGTCATGCATAAAGAAGGGTAATACCACAGAGTGAGACCAACTTGAATTCCCCTCACATTCTTCTAAGAGAACTGCACAAAATATTAAGGGTGTAGCCATTAGCTTCAGAGGGAAATGATAGGACTTCTTATTCTTGACAACAGAATTTTAAAAGTAAGAGATGGGGAAATGAATATCTCCAAGGGGGCACAATAGACACAGTGACTGTTCAGATATATTCTATCCACTGAAATCCCAGCAACTGTGTGTCAGGATGCCCGGACACACATGCTGACGTCAGAGGACAACTTGCAGTAGTTGGATTTGGTTTTCTCCTTCCACTAATTGTGTTCTGGAGATCAATTCAAGTCATCAAGCACCCCTGCAAGTGTGTTTCCTTGCCTTTCCATCTCACTGACCCCCAATCCATATTCTTATGGTTCTTCTAACTGTTCTTACATGATCCTTTTCATCTTTGACCATCATTTGTTTTTAACAATGTGCTCAGAGCAGACGATCCTCTACTCTTGGATCCATTTTATCTGCTATTACAATAGGCAGCATCAGAGGGGACTTGACTGATGGGAGGGGAGGAAGAGGATGATGCTACCCTCAGATATTGCCTTCCTGCAACTCTCAGGAAGGCTCTCCATGACCACCCCTGCAGAGCTCCCTCATAATCCATTCCTCCTCACATTATCTTCTTATATTTTCTCTATGGCATTTACTACCTAACATAGGCTGTTTCTCTCACACATGTGCAAACACCTATATTCAAGCATATTTAATTTATTTTATTACAATGCATGCCTCATGAAAAGGATGTTATTTTTTCACTGATAAAGTCTCTGTCTTGAATATTATGTCTAAAGTGATTCTGATGTTCAAGTTATTATTTAGTAAGTAAGTATACCCCATATTTCTGACTCTCAAAATGGTTGAGAAAAACTGAAATGTTAACTAGGCCACAGCATAGTGTATAAAATATCTCAATTCTATCCCAAATCACAAAAGTTGAAAATTTGTACAGAGACATAAGATTTTATAAATTGCTTGTTTGGGGCTGAAGTTAACTTTTTCTCCTGCACTGATGAGATAGATAACCTGTGAAATCTACCATTCAAATAATCCTAAACTGAGGATAAAATCCTAAATAGGGATCAAATCTAAGACAATATTCAATAATAAAGGCGGAGCATAGATCTGCAGTAAAGGGAAAGCAAAGGTGCAAGAGTACCTTTTTTTTTTTTTTTAAATCTTGTTCTAAAATTGAAATCTGGTTGATTTCTTCTGGTTAATAGTAAACCATGTGATTCCAGTAGCATTGAATAGAAAGACTACCAACCCTGACTCTGCTGCTCCCCAGTGGGCATCCTTAGGTAGATTACTAAACACCTCCTGCAGAACTGACCAGCTCAAAGGAAGAGTGGGGCGAGAGTTCAATAAATCCTAAATTATAGAGCTGTTGCTTAAGTACATACCTCCAAAGGCTGCACTACAGTGCTGTGTCTCCCAGGTAATGAAGTTCTCGCTGGCCTGCGTGTTAATTGGTAAACAAGTGCATTCTGAAGATAGCACCTACAATGTTGTTCGTGGGATTGGAGAAATTGTCACATCCATGACCTTCTTAATCCGCAGTTCTCATTGAGAAACCCCTTGCCTATACTGGTGCTGATAGGGTTCTCCAACATTCATAGGTGAACTCCTATCCAAATAAATAGTGAAGGGCTTTATTATTTCTTTATGATTTTTCTGTATAAAAAGTAATTACCGATGTTCCATAAAACCAAATGATTTTTTTCCCTTAGAATGATTTCCCCTTGTGGAGGATGTAATTCAGACATTTCTAGAAAACTAGAACTTGAACTTAGAGTGCATTATTAAATATGTAACCAATTATCATCTTCCAATGAACCTATTCCTCCATCTGTAAAGTGGAGATGTCAAAAAGATCACTCTCAAGAAGCTGCTGATACTTGAAGTGCTTTGCCATTGGTCAAGGGTCCTTCAGATGTAAGTTATTTTCAGTTTGGTGTCTCTGGAGTTCTATTTTTGTTTTAAGAATAAGATCTATTTCACTCTTGGGTCCCCCAATAATTTTCCAAGGAGTTTCATGAGCACCAACTCTTCAAAACTGACATAGTATGAATTCTCCAGATGAGGAATGGTTGACTTTTTATATTATTTTTCCAGAATATAGTTTCAAAAGCAAATGAGCATAAGTCAACTTTTATTCCTCCATCCATCCTCATGTGTTAACTGAGTAACTTACCTCATAGAAGTATGACATAGTGCTAAGAAATCCAGGAAATAAAAGAAGATGCAGATAATGTTTCCCATGATAGCAGGCACACATATTCAGTCACTTAGTACGAGTACATTAAGCATTTGCAATGGACTACACAGTTATGGGTGCAAACAAGAGTATAAATCAGGAAAATGCAAAATTGACAGGGAAAGTAAGGGGGAAAAACCATAAATGGGACCATAACACTACATATAGCATTGATCACACAGTGGTCAGTGACTGTCTTAGAACAAGAAGAAATACACTCCTCAAGTGAACAGTCAGTGTATTTTTACAGTAACAGAAAATATCCTAAAATATATTCTTTCTGCCCCTGACCTCGTTGAGGTATCTGAGTTTTGCTGGGTTGGGTTACTGTCTATCTAGGATGCTTTAACGACAGAACTGGTACCTTGAGAGGTACCCAGGCTAGATACACAATTCACTATGGAGAGCCCTTTCCAATCAACCAAGAGGGAAAGTCAATAGCTTTTCAGCTCTGCAGCAGAGAGGAGATTAAAAAGTATTTGCTTTGCTCTTAGCCAACTTTTCCTGTCTATCCAATAGATGCATCCATTTCATCGTATTCTGTATATATACATTTCCAGGCACAGAATCACGCAGCGACAGCAGGGTGGTACAGAGACTTTATGAAAACAACATTTCAAAGCCCAGTGTTTGCCAGATAGCTCAGCCTCACTTCCCACCACCAACACTTCTCATTATTATTAGTATGCATTAATAATACAAAGTAATGTGTTTAGTTATGGCATTTCTGTAATACATATATTTTTACTACATTTTAAACCCTCCACCAATATTTTTAAGAGAGAAGAAGAAAGTATGTAAAACTTTTACAAGAGACACATGATGCCCTTTGAGATAGAGGTTAATACTGGTGTTCTCCATGCCCACACAGGAAGTGGCAATACTGACTTCTGAGGAGCCACTTGCCACAGGTAATCTGTCCACCTCTACTCAACATACACGCACACACACGCACACACACGCACACACACACACACACACACACTCATGATTTCAGCAGGAGCAACAGTTTTTAGTCAAGAACCAATTTCATTCTCTTGAGGTTGCTAGAAAAGTAACACATGAACTTGGGAACTTACGGTGGCTACATTTTATATTTTGAGGAAAAAATATTCTGTAGTGACAAAATGGCATGAAGCAGATGTCTAGGGAAAACACTGAAATTTAATATGGAAAAAATGCTAATTGGTCTGTTCCACCCATTGCTAGTAAAAGAGGAGTAACACTCAAAATAGAACAGAAAGCTGAACTTAGAAGTGAAAGCGGATATAAGGGAAACAGAGCCCAAACTGCTCTGTGTTTGACCCCATATATGTTACTGGAGGATATTTAAAACTAAGTATGAAAAATAAATAACAAGATATATATGTATATAGATAGATAGATAGATATAGATATAGGTCCCAGTTCCTGATTGTTATCTTTATTATCAATGATTTGTAGATATTCAAAATAATTCTATCAGTAAAGCCATCAGTATCTACAAAGAGATTCAAGCATTTTTATGAATTTGAAACGCTATAGCTTCAATCAAGAGTTCCCTTCAGTAAAAGCTATAATGAAGGCATATAGTTTTAAGTTTGTACATTATTATCTGACAGTAAACCACGAAGGAAATTGCAGTATATGAGATTGCTGATTATTTGTTCCTAGCTTCAGACACTAAAATGTAAACTTGTGTGCAACACTCACCTGAATATCAGATTCCCAACAGTAAATGGGAAACAGAATGGGCTTCTATGTATCCAAAACAAGTAACACAGAATATATGCATTTTGCTTCATGAAAGGGGCATCTTATAATACTACCAACTCCACCTGTCACATTTTGCATACTCAGTTACTGACATCTATCCTAAAACTTTAAGGAGTAACCAAGTAACCATAATTAAAATCAACAGTCAGAAACCAGAAGTAGGATCCTAAAAATAGGCCACAATCACCAAAAAAGACTCTTGGATTTGGTAGCATTTAATCCACAATGTCCACAAAAATCATCAAACATTCATAAAATGTATCCCAGGCCAGAAAAAAAAAAGTAAAACTGTGTTCTATATTTTTTGTACTAAAATTGTAGCAAATCAGGTAATACAGTTTGGAGGGAATTTTACCTGGAGGTGCATCTGTTTTGAAAACAACACTGTTAGGTATTCGGATATTTTGGGGTCCGGATAGTACTGCTGTTTTAGCAGATGGATGTGGAGTCAGTACAGAGGATGTCGAGTGTGGACTGAGCTATCTCCTTCCCAGCCCTCCTCCTTTGCCTCCAGTTTGTCCTCCTCACCAGCTTTTCATACCTCACAAGAATGACTGGCATCTGTTTCTCTATTACAGGGAAATGATGGATAAACAGTTTTGCGAAGATCAGAATGCATTCCGAGCTGAGTCTCTTGCACTTACCAATCTGCATGGGATTGCATGAGAGAAGGGAAGGAAACATGCTAGCTCCATCACACACCCTCTGCGCTTCAGTGGATTCTCCTCCTCATGAAAACCAAACTCGGCTTTCCACAGAAAAAAAAGTGACATCGATTTGACTGAACAAAAATCTGATTTTAGTGATGGAAGTTAACATTCTTTGTTACTATTCATTCACAGCTACCCCATTTACTAATTGGATTCACGTGACCATATATGTGTGTAACTTGTTACATTTTATTTTTATTCTTTGAAAAATTCATATACTATACAATGTATCTTAATAATATCCACCCCCCCATTATCTCCCTCCAATTGCTCATTCCCACTCCCAGGACCCTCCAGAATGTATCCCTCTCAACTTCACGTCCTCTTATTATTATTTTTTTTTGATAACCTACTGGATCTGATCAATGCCTTGAGCAAGGGGCCAGCAGCCACAGCCCCAACAAAAAATGACCCTCCTCAGCAGCCAACAGCTACCATTAGCTTCTCAGCTCGGGGGAGCCTCAGAGCCAGGTCCTCTCCATGCTAGGATTTTGTACAGGTGATCACAGGTCCTTCAAGTTTATGTATGCAGTAGTCCTGCTGTTTCATGATACAGAATTTCATAGCTCTCTCCCTCAACCTTAGGCCCTACATTCTTAATTACCACCCCCAAGACTTAGGTACAGGACAGTTGATATAGAGGACCCATCTATAGCTGAATACTCGCACTCACATATTCTCAGCAGTTTGTCTTGCTACGATTCTCTTAATTTAATTAACCCTCTATAAAGACTCTCATGATCACTTAGCAGTACAACCTCATATTTTTTAATGAACGGCTTTTTCACATAGACACAGTATCAGTTTATGATCAAGTATTTCAAAGGTGATGCTAGACCTCCAACTTGGGTAGTCATGAAGACAGATGACACAACTGGAACCAAAACAAGGTAAGCAGGATAAGCTATCAGGACAATGCATTTTAAAATTCCCAGCGCCTGTCTGTCCCTCTGCTCTGTAACACAATGTGCCCACCACCTTTGCTCTGTAGACACTGACCCCAGAGTCTCCTGGGCTACCGTAAGAAAAAAAAATCTACTGAGAAAATGTTACAGTTTTAGGAAAACAACCTTTTCAGCTGCTGTAATCATTCTAATTACTTTAGAATGTTTCCTTTTTTCCCCCCCTTCGCTCTCTAGGGCCTTTTTGCCTTCAAATCTGCTACAGAAACAAAGCAATTTAACACAGTAAAAAGCTTATTAACACATGATGCAGTTCAGTGGCATGAAAAGCTGCTGGGGCTGGAAATAAGGAGTCCATTCCCTACCCCAGGAAGGCAGAACTGAGTGCTTCAAGCCAAAGAAGCTAAGCCTGGGAGTGAACAACTCAACAAAATGTGAAAAGAGGGGTCTGGATGTGAGTTCTGCCTGCAGAGAACCCTCAGCTCTCTGGGTTGAAAAGACAGCAGTCGAATTTCTCATCTTGACCTAAGTCTGCTTTGTGGTTAAGGAGGCAGTTTTTAAATCCTCATCCATCACTGAAGAGAGTCCTCAGATTCTCTTCTATCATGGTTTTCTTTGGTTTCGTTGTTCTTGATTTTGTTTACTTTGTATTTCAGACACCAGAAAAGCTGACATGGCTGTTTGTCTGCAGCAAGGGAATGTGGATTCCGCTGCTTAGCCACAAAGGGAGCAGTGAGGACAGGTGAGAGATGTGCAGTGCCAAAGTCATCTTCTCAGAGGATAAGAAAAGCAACCCTTGCCTTCTTCTAGAGGTCGCTGTGTGTTCCAAGCAGGAAAGGAATCCTGCAGAAGACAGCATGAGAGATGTGCACAAGTGGCATAAAGCAGGGTAAGGATTCAGTGGCGGCTTACTGCTACGGCCCTGTGCTCCTGATGTAAGTGATTGCATATTGAATAACTGCACAGATATCCAGAAAGAAATTAAGCAGATTCTGAAGCACAAGATCAACCATCAATGGTTCATAATACACCCACGGATGCTTTGAGTATACAGTTTCCCCTCAAGAGCAAATATCCATTCATTCATTTTCAATTCTTCCTATGCACCCATTCAAATGATGCTCTCTAATTTCATGTATGATGTGCATGGAATGACTGGAGGGAAGAGCACTCTAGCTGCCATATATTTTCCTTTTCTTCAATGGCATCATTGTCTTTTCCAATTAGCTCCCAAAACAGTCAGCTTCATGGTGACGTCTTCACACATGCAATTCAAATCCTGTGCTTTTGAAGACTCACTTCATCATTACACTCTCTTGACTCCTCCCTCCATGCACTGGTCTCCCTGCTATCCCCACTTAACTCTCCTTCCATTTTTAGATCATATGACATATGAGTCCACATATGGATCCTTACATGAGAGATAATGTTCACTATTTGCCTGAGTCTGGCTTATTTCACTTAACACAATGATTTCCATCTGCATCCATTTTTATGCAAATGACATAATTTCATTTTTCTTTATGGTCAAATAAAATTCTATTGTGCATATACTACATTTTCCTTACCCATTCATCTGGATGGCTAATTGGGCTACATCCATATCTGGGTTATGGTGAATATACTGAGATAAATATAGACATCTATCTATGCACACTGGCAGATTCTTTCAGGCCTTTTCTAACTGGTTACTTTGGTGTTTTAGAGGAACATCCATATTGATTTGAAGGCCAATGGGCTTCTTAAAATATCTGCTATATGATGGCTATGGTATTATCTGCTGCATATGCGGCTCTAATTCGAGTAAATTCCCAACTTTCTTGTAACTCAGATTGAAGTGAAAAAGGCCACAATCTGCTCAATAATTATTCACTTAATACTTGTATATGGAGCCACAACATGAGCGCTGAGAAAGAGGAGTCTAACTGTGATATCAGAGAAAAGGGGAATGGGATCCATCCAGGAGCTTCTTCATGTTGCTGATGACTGGCTGGGGTTCTAAAGAATTCTAGATCATTGTGGATGACATTGCAGACCATACATGCAGCTACTTATATACTTTAAATTGATGCATTTCAAGAATGCATCATTTATATATATGTGAAAAAATGGGGAAAATTAAATATACAGAATATTTTCAAAATCTAAGTAATAGAGATGTTTGGTCAATTGGTTGATTTTCTAACTTTCATGGTGTTTGTTTTTAATACAACTTTATTAGTACATTTCTCCAGACAATGATGAGGGTTTAAGAGGGCAATATACTGATTCATCTCAGCCAAATTTCTATATTATTTTAATATCTCATATTTTTTATGTTCCTGTGACTCAGACTGGCCTTGAACTTTCTATGTAATTGAGGCTGGCCTTGAACTCCTGATCTTCTTCCCTCCATATTTCAAGTGTTGGGAATAGACATGTGATACCATGTCTGTCTAAAGTTCTCAATATCAGACTTTAACCAAAGAGGATAGAGCATAGATCATCTAATTAGGTGTACTTTTAGTATATATTTATGTGAAAACCTAGTTAAAAGGAAATGATGAATAATCTCACTCTGTAAATTTGAAACACAGCTATACAAAAGCTATTTGATAATATTGACATGATCTTTGAAAGTAAAATAACAGCTACAGTTAAGAATGCAGCATACTCCAAATACTCTTACTGAATTCCTTGTTCCTGATCTACCATGATGATGTCTATAAAGACAATTTCTATACACCTCCTTAGCATTATACATCATTCTCTCACAGCCTAAGTAGTTTCAAAGCTTATTTGTACTTATTGTACCCTTCATCTTGTCAAAAATTCCAAACACATCCCAATGAAATCTTTCCTCTTTCAGATCATGAAGGATCTCTACTAATCTTCCCATCTTCAAAGTCCATCCCAATGTGCACACTATATACATCTTTCTGATATTTGCTTTGACAACAATAGAAACACCTAGAGATTTTTAAAGACAGCTATAGAAATGGGAGATCCAAATAAGGAGGAGAAAAGGAAGAGGAGGGTAGTAGTGAAATGCAGTTATCTGCCTCCAACATCTTATGCTGCTACCGGATTCTGAATTAAATGTATTAAAGACAAGAAGTTCTTTGACAATCCCTAACATCAGTGTTCTAGTGTCCATCTCTCTTTCCATAGTGATGAATGAATATTTTCTCTGAAGCCAAGGCATTTAAGAGAAAGATCACAATTAATACAGCAAAATCCCTTTTCATGGATGCTTGCCTCTTTTCCTAAGACAAGCATTCGCAGAAGATCAATGTGTTGTACAAAGTCATTTAGGACAAAGCAATCATCTGTCTGTGTGCAGTGAGGCATAGAAAACAGACCAAAGACTACATTGGTTCAGCTCAATCTGTGCCTGATAAGCTAGCTGTTTTCTTGAATAATCTAAAATCCAAGTCTGCCTTGACTACAGGTAAACCTAACAAAGCTAATCTCCTAATTGGTGGAACATGAGCAATGATTTCTACTGAGTCAAACCAACTGACTCAAATTATACAAGAAAACAATAACAGCATAAAATAATAGTTAAAAATATGAATCCAAAAACCCTACAGATTACCTTTACTATACACACATGAGACTAAGTAATTGGTTTGAATATGGCAAGATTTCAGTTAAGAGCATGCAATGGTACCAGTATGGTGTCTTTAGAAAAACTGAAGACTAAAAAGATTTACATACTTTAAATCATTTATCAATGATCTGACAAAGTCAGGAACTAGATTTGTTTATTTTTTTACTGGACAATAGATGATTTATTCATATACCTGTCGGTCTTGTTTCACTCCCATGTTGGGAATTCCTTACCTCTGTTTTCTTCCATTATTTGCACTATAGATTTCCCCTATACCTCTACACATACCTCCCATCCCAGCCACATGGCTAGCAGTGTTCCTTCATTCCTTCACCTGGAAAAAGAGAAAACAAAGAGGGAAGTCCATACCCTTAAGACATGCATGGAAACATCTTTAACACCACAAGCCACCCATGGAAACTTGTATAAATGGTGGACATTGAAGGCTTTTGATTTTGTTTGGTTGGTTTTGTTTTGTTTGGGGTGTAGGTCCTGGGATACCACCCAAGGTGTCACATATTCTAAGGATGTTTTCTAACCACTAATCTGAACCACAAGCCCAGATGCTTTTATCTTTTATCATATTAATGCCTCCCTCCAACAAAGTGAAGTTATATATGTACTACATGTAAGATGATACATACTTCTCCCTAGTTGGGAGAGAGGACGTCGCAGAAAAAGAAAGTCTATATAAGATGAGAAACAACAGAAATGATTACACTTATAATTGTACAACACAATAGCAGCACAGAAGGAGAGCATAGGGCATAGGTGTTTTGCTGTCATTATTCCCTTTCTTAGATGCCTGTTCATTCCTAGTCTGGGAGCACAGTGAACCTGTGATGAAACTTGTACTACGACAGCCTGCAGAAAACTCATCCTCAGAATGTGCTTCTTGGTAGTACAAATGCATTGAATGATACTGACGTAAACTTCTAAGAGGACAAAGTTTAGGGAGGACTTCCCCTCGCTTTTCTCCAGTCTTCAGAATCTTAACTGTGTAGAGAAGTTTAAGTGAGTTTGGAGGAATAATGAATTAAATGAAGAATAATCTTGTCATTTGGGGGGGGGATGGTTCTGCTACCAGAGAAGTAAGTTATTTGTTGATTTCCTTACTAATTTATTTATTCATGTTTTCAAGGTTTTGTGTAACCTTGAGCTCCCTATAAAGTTTCACTCCTGGTTCTGCCGTAACCTTACTTGTTCTGGCGGTACAGGTGTGCATTATGGCACTTGGCTCTGCATTTTCTTTCCTGTGCAATGTAAATGCCATTAGTAAATATCACATACTGTTCATAATTTCTGTTTTGTTTTGAAGATCGGTGACCTTAGCCAGCTTCCATGCTTAGAACAAATAAGAACTAGCTGAACAATTACTTGTAAACTTACTATGTAAATTCACGCTGTACTAGTCTTCATTATTCTCACATATGGACACCTAGGCATTTACTCCTGTATGTTGCACCTAGGTCCACCATAAGCACTTAATTTGGAGAACTTTGTGTTATAGCAATCAAAGAACCTCAAGGTTATTTTTTTTAAGTTTAGAATGTGCTGTCTCTCTTGAGCAGAGAATATTTTCATAAACAATGGCCAACTTTAAAAATCTAATTATATTCTTTTATTACACAGAATAGCTTCTTCAATATGAAATTTGGGTGCTAGATTCTTTCCTGGAATCCAGAAAGTCACATTCCACTAGAGGAGTCAGGGTTGGAATGTGTCCTCCAATCCTCGTGTTTTAGAAATTGATCCCTCAACACAACAGTGCTCTCAAGAGGAACCTTCAAGACTCAGTTGTATGGGCTCTGCCTTTACAAATGACATTAATGAGGCTGGAGAGACAGCTCAGCCATTGAGAATGCATACTGTTCTTCCAGAGGACTTGAGTTCAGCTCCTAGTACACACTTCAGGCTGGTTACAAACACCTGAAACTCCAGATCCAGGGGATCCAATACCTCTTCTGGCCATGTATACACAATATGGCAGACACTCACATACACATGTGAAGAAAAACAATAATAATCTTTTATTTTTAAAATTAAAAAATTTAATACTGTTACTGAAAGGGAAGCCTTCATAGTGCAAGAACGGATTCTGTAGCAAAGGATGGAATAAGCCTAAAATCTTCATTCCAGTGTCTGAAACCCATCTAACTTGTGCCAGGGAATGATGATGCAAAGGAGAACACTGGCAGACACTGGCATCCCCTCAGCCTCCAGAACTGTGAGAAATTAGTTTATTTCTTTCATAAACTACTCGTTGTGGTATTATGCTGCTGTAGCACTAGACAGACAAAGACGGGAAGAGGTTTTATCAAATTATTTTCACAGCAAAGCCCATCTTTTACTAGACAATATTACCAGACCAACTACTAAGATCTCAATGATTTACCCACTTCACTACATATGTATTGCATGGTATATGTGTTTTTTGATAAAGACTGTGTCCTCTGTACATACTATATGAAACAAATGCCCTTGGAAATATATATCTGAAATGAGTTAGCTATGAACCAGCAGGAGGCTAAGCACGGCAAGAGGTTATATATGCGGAAAAATAAAACATAAATGAATCAGAATGAGGAAAGGTTAGCTAAGAAAAAGGCTTCGACGTGACAATCCTAGCAAGTATTCCTAGAGTTTCACCTCTTCATTTCAGAAATAAACACCGAAACAAATATCCATGTTACACAAGACAGGACATATAGTTACAATGGTTAGTAAAAGAAGGACTTTTCTTTTTCTTACTCAACAGCAAATTTTACTGGTAAAGCCTTTCAGGTACTAGGATCCCATCCATCTGACATTCGCAACATTACCTGGGATACTGTCTTCTTTTCAGAGTCAACACATTCCTGTCTACCTGTGCCAAAACTCACCATAAAGGAAAAAGAAGGAAGTCCAGGTCGAACCCTTTCCATTTAAATGGATGACATTAAAAAAAAAAAAAACTCATGCTTATACTTTGTTGAGAAGTCCTAGGTCACATTCCCACACTTACCTGCAGAAAGCTTCATGGCTTCTCAACTGTATGACAGAAGGCTCCCAGGACTCAGCTAAATTTTTATTATAGTTGAAAGGGGTGGAAATATATGAATAGCAATCTGTTTAAAGACTCAGAAGGTGAAGGATAGCTGGAGGTATGAGCTTTCTAGCATTTCTGCTAGCCAAGGGTTATGGCCATGTTTCTCTATATCTCCTGAAACAGGTAGGATATGGAGCCATGAACAGGGAGGAAATGAGTTCTTAGCTACTAGATTAAGAAGCTCTGAATGAAGGCTTCTGCAAAACAATAGCTAGCCTGCTTTCATATTGTCCTTTCTTCAGGGACAAGCAAGCAGTAGAATGTGCCATGTAACTGACTAACGCAACAAATGTGGGTTTGGTGTGGAATGATGTACAAGGCAGTTTGGACTGAGAATCAGCAGCAGTCCCTAAGCGAATAACCCTGAGAATATGACTTCATCATGTTTTGTCCGTTGGTTAGTTGGTTGGTTTTCTGTTCTTCTTGAGTAGAAAGTAAGAACGCAGAGTCCAGGAAATTTGTCTCCCTAAACCACAGTGGGAAGCACAGCACAACAAAGACCATGGAAATCAGGGAAGAAAGGCTTACAGGGATAGCAATCACATTTGCTGAGCAAAATGTACCACTATCCAGGGAGCCATTGCTCAGTAAAGCTCTGCTTTTCCTTCTACCACAAGCTTCACCTCCACTAGGAAGAAGCAAAAAACTAAAATACCCGTGTGAAATCTCATTCTAGGAAAAAAAATAATTTCTAAAGAAATCTGAGTTATTTTTCCTTCCCTTTCCCATTTAACTAGCAATATAACCCTTAGGAGACAATGCTTTATCATTGTGAATGTTCCCACCATTTCAAATACTAACCTCACTCTCCCTCGCAACTTCTCCCTGAAAAGGCAAGGAATTGCTCTTCTGAGCATTTCTCGTCATCCCTACATCTCAGGAAACACAAAAGGATGCATCAGGCATAGCTCATTGACATCCATTTCAAGCAATGAGTGGTACATATCCTCATCTGTGGTGGTTCCAATTTCAGTCATTCCTTACTGGAAATTTAGTACTTTGTTTTCTGAAATATTTATCATTTGAAGAATAAATGATCCCCTGAAAATACCCACAATCTAATACATGAAACTGTGAATGCATTGCCATGCACAACACAAAAGGACTTTGTTGACACGGATACGTAATGGATTTGAATTTATCCATGTGACCCCTAGATGTAACCATGACGATTTATTTAAGGAGACAACAGAGTTAGCAAGGTGAGCTATGTGGACCAAAACAGAAATTAAACTGATGCAGCTAGGAACCAAAGCTTCTAGATGAATCAAGAAACCGGAGGAAGCAAGGAAATGGTTCTCTTTTAGAGCCTCTGTGAGAAATCGGCTTTGATTTTAGCTCCTTAAAACTCATTTCAGATTTGTTGCTGCAAGAACTGAAGGAGAATAAACTTGTATTGCTTAAAACCACTAAGTTCATAGTTAATGTACTACAGTAGTAACAGGAAACACATATATCCTCTCAACTGTCAATGTGAGAACATGGACTAACTAAACCTATCTTACCAATTAACAAATAGAAACCAACAGGAAGGCTTGATATATCATTTTTAAATGCCTAAATGTATTCCAATTATTTTTAAATGCCTAAATGTATTCCACAGCTATATTTTCTATTGATATTTACACACTTTGATTACAAACTATCAACGTTGTCAAGATTAAACTAGTTGCTGGGATGTGGACTGAGTGCTCTTAAACAATTAGTGTGGGGAGGTGTTGATGCATGCCTTTAATTCCAGCACTAGGGAGGCAGAGGCAGGTGGAACTCTATGAATTCTGTGAGTTTGAGGCCAGCCTGGTCTTAAAAAAAAATATTAGCAACAGAGTGCATGCAGGGACTGACAATGAATCTTAATCAGTACAGAAGCAGCTACCGGTGCTAGTTTTTGTCAGCCTGGCACACACCTAGCCATCTTTAGGAAAAAATACTCTTATTTGAGAAATTGTTTCTAACAGATTAGCTTGTATGCAATTCTGTATGGCATCCTCTAAACCCATCTTGCTGTGGGTAGTGCCACCCCTGGGTGAGGGGTTGTAAGTTGTATATGAAACAGACTGAACAACCCATGGAGAACAAGTTGGTAAGCAGCATTCTTCCATGGTCTCTGCCTCTAGGCTCCTGCCTTGAGTTCCTGCCCTGACGTCTCTTCATGTTGGACTATAATCACTAAGACGAAATAAACTCTTCCCTAGGTTGCTTTTGGTCACGGTGTTTATCAAAGCAATTGAAAAGCAAACTAGAACATTACCAAACTCACCAGGTGATTATTTCTGGATGTTGAGATCAGAGAATGACCTATCTTTCCTTCAATTCTGCAGGAATCTTTTTCTCTTTTTATAATGAATATTCATCATTTAACGATCTGAAAATCAATGACTTTTTTCCATCTGAGGGGAAAAAAAGGTTTCATTTGCCTATGGAGATAACTGAGCCTGTTATTTTCAAGGTGTTCTGAATATGCATCTTGTGTCTTATACTACCATCCTTAAGTTCTATCACTACCCAAAACCTCACTAGTCTAATTCAGCGAAGCACCAGAGCAAACCTTAGAATCTAACGTACAGGCCTCTGACTTCTCCTCAGCCCAGTTAACGCTTCCTGTTTTGTTTTGGTTTTTTTTTTTTTTGGGGGGGGGCGTATTACTATTTTGGTTAATGACACTATCCAGCTGCCTAAGCCAGAATGCTAGGGTTGTTTTTAACTTCTTTGCACCCCACATTACATCATTCACCAAAGTCTTTCATTCTGTGTCCTCATTTTCACTCAGATCTATGTCTGGTCTTCAGTTGCATTTACTGGTGAATTGAGACAAGGTTTGATCATTTCTTCTCCAGTCTATTTTAATCCTTTCCTAAGTTGGCTCTGTAGAGAATTTACCCAGTTCAACTCCTCAAAGACAAAAATGACCTCTCACCTCCCCACAGCTTTTCTCAGACTCTTCATCATGGGCCGAGAGCCTGTCAGTTGCTTGGCTCAGTATTTCATGATCTAGTTCGTCTATATCTGCTTTCTTTTTCATACTGCATTCTGGCTGTGCATCTTGGATTCAATTAATATCATGCAGAGCCCCTCTCACTTCTAAGTCTTTACCCATACGGTTTCCCCCTGCCCTGCTTGGCTACTTTGTATATCTGATACCTCTTCACCTTAATAACAGGGTTTGGGATAGTGCCTTCTCTGTAAGACTGAGCTGAAGTAGGCTTCTTCCCTCAATCCGTTCTAGCATATATGTGCAGCTCTAAATGTAGCATTCATCACCATGTTATAACTAACTGCTTGTAAAATACATAGCCCTACCCCTAGCCAAGCAGTGAACTCCCCAGGAAAGTCTGTTTTGATGTTGTGGTGGTTAACATTGTGTGTCATTTTGGTTGGATCTGGAATCCCCTAAGAGACTCTCACCACCATGCCTTTCCCACCTTCAAACCATAAGCCAAAATAGAGCCTGCTTTCCTTTCTTAATGCCCTTTTTTCAGGCATTTTGTCACCTCAAGAAAACATACCTAATATATCTGTGTCTTGTATTTTTGTGTTTCCAGCACATAGTTCTGGCACAGACAGACATTTAATAAATCACTGCTAAATAAATTAAGAAAGCAATGACTACTTAACTTTCATCAGAGGCTTACTCTACAATATGGATAATGTGTATTCTGCAACCTGTTCATTCCCCAAATCTCAATTCAATGGGAAATACTATTAATCACATTTTATAGATAAGAAAACTAGAGAAGTGCAAAATACATTTCCCAAATTTACCCATTTAGAAACTGCATATTAATGTAGCTCACTTACTACAATGAATGAATGAATGAATGAATGAGAAATTCACTAACTCTTCTGGTTGGTGCTCAACATATAAAGCTATGTGGCAATCCTTGTCCATGATACTGATATGACAAATCCCCTATCCCTATGACAAATCTATCCCTTATTGGGTGGATAATGGAGTAGGGAAGTGAGAAGAGGTGTTATCAAAAGAGCTCAAGGTGACAGCTAGTGGGAAGAGAGGCAGGGGACAGCTTTGGGTTGTTAAAAAGAGTGCTAATTATTCATTAGTAGGAAGCTGTAGCTCTTGCCTAGCTGTTAGCCCATATGCAGCACACCAGCAGAAAGGAAATGTTTTTAATCAAATATTTCTTAGCTCTAAATTAAGAACTATCTCTGCTCGGTGACACAGAATTCGCAATTTTCGGTTGCTATGCTTAGTGTCTAGGAATAAGGAACATGCAGTAACCTTCACAGGTGGAGGTATGGGAAGTAGTTACTCATTCTACCAGAGAGACAGAAAACTGGGAAGATCATCTCTGGGGGAATGTCTTCTGGTAATTTAGTGTGTAACTCTCAAATCTCAAAATAGTCTTAAACCACATATGCCTCACAGCCACAGTAAAAATAACCGAAGGATAATGTCCATTATCTCATACAGAAAATCCTTGTTGCAAAATGAGGTTTGAGGGTGTGAGGAAAGAGGTACCCTCATAGACTGCCCTCTACCAAAATGAGCTTGGACCTAGAGCAGGTCACCAATCCAAGAACACTGTGAGACAGGGTAGGAGGATGGATGATGGAACCAGGGATGATAGGAGCATGCCCATCATGGAGAAACCAAAATGAGGCAGGGCTTTCTGCTTTTATGTAGCAAAACACCAAAAGGACCATAACAGAAGACCTAGACATGTGTTGACATGGAGAGCAAAGGGTAGACAGGACTAGGGTGACCAAAACCAGACACACAACTTCAATAGAATATTAGCACTGTTTCTCAAGTGATAGCCTCAAGAGTAAATGGAATAATCTCACTTTTTTTATTATTAGAACTGGATGGAGAGTACGTAGAGTAATGGAATCTCCTTAGCTGTTAAATAGCAATTGTATCCTTTACAGATATTTGTTTTTGGTGTATAATAGAGGTGAGGTATATACATAAAGGAGCTTTTATAGGTGAGCAGTCAGCTCACCTCCATCTTTATTGTTGTGTAAATGCAACATATGTCCCCGTAAATAACAACTGTGCAATATTTGTTCTCTAAATAGATGCCTAAGGATTCATAGCAGACTCCCTCTTTTCTAAGTAGTCCCATAGGTTAGAGTATTCCAAGTTTCATATTTATGTAAAAGGCAACTATGGCTATAGCCAGAGGAGAATTATTCTAATAGGACTCTTGGTTACCACTAAGTCAAGATTCCTAGCTTATGTAGCTATACCCAAAATTGTGATAAAAAATAAAAATAAGCCTAGGTTAGAAACTCAGAATCATACATAACTAAGGGGATCATAGAACATTCACTTGGCCAGTCTGGGGAAATTCCCTTCAAGCAACTCTCTGCTATAGGATACACAACTTGAATGTGGTCAGTTATTTTTTTTTAAAAAAAGGAGGACATCAAATTGGAAGTGGGTGGGTATGTGGGAGGTACTTCTGGGAGAAGTTAGAGAGAGGCATGGGAGTGGGTACAATCAATATATAATATGCATGTACAATTTTCTCAAATACTCAATAAATATATTCTATATTTATTTATATATAATGCGTTGTAATGTTTTCTAAGACCAGGTTGATGATGAGGTCCTAGTTCATTGGAACAGCATATAGTTACCATGGAAAGACTTTGTTCAATCTCCATTACTAATTGATAATAAAGAAACAAAAGGCTAGGCTGATACATCGTATAGAAAGAGGCAATATAAAAGCAGAAGCATGATGCTGGAGAGATGGCTCCTCGGTTAAGTACTTGCTGTATAAGCATGAAATCCTAGGTTTGAAGCAGCCAAACCCATGTAAAAATCTAGTCGTGGTAATACACAGAGTACTCCCAGCTCTGGCAAGTCAGAGGTAGGAAAATCCCAGGAGCATGCTGGCAAGCCAGTTTACCTAAATCAGTGAGTTACCGTCAAGTGAGAGACTGTCTCAAAGAGTAAGGTGGAGAGTAAATAAGCAGGGCACCACAGGCACATGAACATATGGGCACAAGCACATGCATGGTCATATGTGCACATGTGCACACACGTGCCTTCACCCCAATCCCCACACACAAAGGAAACAGCATTAAGTGGACATGAGGAAGTGCAATGCTTATACCTCTCTCTGTGTCTTTCCCTGTCCTGTGTCAATACAGGACCTGAGCTTCAACCCGGTCCTTTACTAGATTAAATTCTGCATCCCCCAATGAGAATCACAAGGTATGCTTGGTGACCCAAGCTTCCCATTGGCTTTCTATGAGCCCTTGGAGAGACCATTTAACTTCTCTGTATTCCGAGCTTCTTGTCTGTAAGAGGATGAAGAAAATCAGGTCACTACTAGTACCTGCCTCTGTGGCTACTGTTCTTCCAAAGGTACCCTAAGTAAATTCTGCCACCACTAAATAAATAAGTGAACCACTCAGTGGGTCATCTGCTTGCAGTAAGACAATTTTGTAAGCCAACATCCCTGTCTCAGTCCGAAAGGTATCGTGTCCATTTACTCTTTTGTGTGAATAGAGCTAGGGAAAAACATGTAAGTCAGATCACAGTCCTGATGCTAGTGATCTCAGATTTCTCTGTAAGGGCTTATACCTACCTGTACTCTCAGCTGTCTTGGTATTCACTTCTAGTGGTCCTCAGCTTCTTCAAATGACTGTGATCCTTTTATTTTACTCCTGTTCTGCTACACTTTTTGCAAGTAACCCAATAAACTGACACACACACTAAAGCAGAGAGTCTAGATCCCTCCAAACTGTCTTTCTATTTTTAGCCTCCCTATATGTTACCCACTTAATACTTTCCCTCCACTGATACTATTCTACAACCTAACAACTTCAGCCCCATTGAGAAAGCATATCCCTAACATATTGGCTATGCTTCTTCACAATTTGTATTTAAATCATATAGCAATTATATCATCTGTGGGCCACCTATAATCATCTCATATGCATCTACCTATGGGATGCATTCAACACCCAGGAAATGCTATGCTAGAACCTCAATGACAAATAATTCTTGTGGTCAAGATTAGATTTACATCGAATAAAAATACCTAATATTCTTTATGTACTTGCTATTTCCTTATAACAATGTGTATTTCAGAGTTGTCAGGGGAGTGATGGGAAAGATAAAAAAAATGAAAGAAAAGATAAACAAATTTATAGGACATTAATCTGAAACTAACAGAATGGAAAGGTCCCTGAATTATGAGTAGAGGCTCATTCTGGAGGCTTTCTGCATGCCCATGAAGTAATCACATAATAATAGCTGAAGTAATAATCAAAATGACCACCGCATATTAAGTGCTGACTATACACTGGGGTTCAGAGAGCTACTTTGCCTCTTCTCATTTGTATTCCCGTCTGCAGCAGTGGCTACCATCTCATGCAGAGGACCTATGAGACCTTTCTCATGCCTGCCCTTATTTCATCTTTAAAAACAAACAGCAAAGGGAAAAGTAGCCAAAGCAAACTCCACGCAACTGTGTCTTCCAGGCTTCAGCGCAAAACCCCATTTCATGCTTCAGAGCCTGGACAATGATGCTGAGTTCAGGTTGCCAAGTAGGGAGCGAGCCAGGTCCCACATGAGCCCCCACCTCCCACCACAGGCTGACTGAGGCTAAATTAGCCTGCGGGGCAGCACAGCCACTATATGCAGGTGCAGAGCTACTGTCTGGCTCCTTTTCTGTCTAGGATAAAACAAACAGAGAGGGGATAAGATGAGTTCTTTACCTGACAGAATGTTTCAAGGGATTCCCTTTATTTATCAGAATGAAGCAGACCCCCATTTCCAGTTAGACAGAGTTTGACATCTTCTTTGGCAAACTACACTGATTTAGGGCCTCTGCCAATACACAGGGTTCAAGCCATGGCTTTGCCAATCACTAAAATTTATTATTTTTAGTATATACTTTAACCTCTCTGAGCCTCAAATACTTCCTCTGTAACAGAAGGGCAAGCATCCCTACATCTTGAGACCACAGGATAATCGTTATTGGAATAAATGTAAGACTTGGCACCATGCCTAGGACACACGAGTGTTAGGTCCATATCTGTCCTATGACTAATTACAAGGCTTAGTTACTTGGACAATCACTTCCTATCATGCAGTATGCATGAGTCAGAAGCCCAGGCATGGTGGAATTTAGCTGGTTCTCTTCTTGGTCTCACAAGACCAAAATTAAAGGGTTGGCTGGACTGGGCTGTTCTTCAAAGACTCTGAGATATAATGTTTCAAAGCTGATCCAGAGAGAGGGGAATTTCTTATCCTTGTAGCTGCCTACTAGGGTTATGCTCTCTGCTCCTTTGGGTGACACTAATTTATTTTCTACTCATCCTCACTATCTTGAAACCAACAATGCCAAGCTGAGTCAAGCTGAGTCCTTGCCTTTCTAATCTCTAACATACTGCCTTTACTTTTACCTTTTGCTTTTGCTTTTATTTTTATTTTTATTTTTTTCTGAGACAGGGTTTCTCTGTTGTAACTCTGGCTGTCCTGGAACTCACTCTGTAGACCAGTCTGGCCTTGAACTCACAGAGATCCGCCTCAGCCTGAGATTAATGGCAGCACCACCACCCAGCTTCCCTTTTGCTTTTAATAGCTCCTGTTATTACATCGAGTCCACCTGCATGATCCAGTCTTCTCTTGCTATTTTCAAGTCAACTGATGGATACATTTAATATAAGGTGGTTATTTATAAGTATTAGCACTGGGTACAAAGGCTATAGAAAACAAGATTTTTGTCTGTCACATACAAACAAAGCAAACCTATTATTATTCACAGACCAGTGCTACAAAAATATATATTATTCATTGTAACTCCCCAGTATGCATAGGGATGTGAAGATATTAATAATGTCTTATTTGTTTCTTTAAACCAGTTCCTAAGTACAGTAGGGCACATTGTTACCTGACTCTGCAGACAATAAAACATATTTAGTATTTCAACATTTGAAAACTATGTCAGGGTATAGTGAAAGATAAAGATTACTTCATTGATGGGATTTTTGACAAGAAATGCTATGAACTGTGACCCATTGAGACCACACATGGTTACTCGGGGTCTCAATTTTTCTGAGACTGAGATATATAGCAGTGTTCATTGAAGAAAGCTGTGTCTCTCCCATGTGGATCTTGACTTTATCTAATAAAAATTCCCTATAAAATATAAGCAAAAAGCAAAGGGACTCATGATCCTCCTGCCTCCTTCTCCTCAGCATGTCTTCCCAGTGTGCACCATAAACAACTGATAAATGGACCTTGCAAAATGTTTTCACGTGGCAAAGGAAACACTCGATCTAGTGAAGAGGAAGGAATGGGAGAAAAATCTTTTCCAGCTATAAATCTGAGAGAGGATTAATCTTTAGGACATATAAAGGAATAAAAAACAATAGTATAAAATATAAAATAACACCCAGTCAAAAAATGAGCTACAGATATGGACAGAGAATTCTCAAAAATATTAATGACTAATAAATACTTTTTTAAAAAAGTGATCAATGTCAACAGCTATCAGGGAACTACAAATTAGAACTACTTTAAGATTCCAATGTTACCCCAGTCAGAATGGTTATCAAAAAATCAAAGGACAGCAACTGTTGACAAGGATACAGGAAGCGAGAAACACCTATTCACTGTCAGTGGGAGTGCAGACTCATGCAGGCACTCTGAAAACCAGTGTGGAAATTTCTCAAAAAGCCAAGACTATAACTACCATATGACCTAGCTATTCCACTCCTGGGCACATACCCAGAGGACTTACTCTATATCTTACTACAAAGCCATGTTCATTGCTGGCCTGTTCACAATATAGAATGTGGAATCAGCTGATGAATGGATGATAAATATGTAGTACACAAACACAACGGAATGTTATCCAGCTGTAAGCAAAAA
Organism: Cricetomys ansorgei; assembly: GCA_026225945.1. Lineage (NCBI taxonomy): Eukaryota > Metazoa > Chordata > Mammalia > Rodentia > Nesomyidae > Cricetomys > Cricetomys ansorgei. The sequence continues at coordinate 19,340,436 of JAMJFZ010000242.1, forward strand.
TGAAATCAGCAGGAAAACAGGTAATAAAACTAGAAGAAAGCTATAGTGAGTGGAGTAAGACAGGCACAGAAAAACAAAGGCTGCACGTTCTTCCATGTAGACCCTTTAAATTTCTAATTTTGTGAGTTCAGTTTAGCATTCCTGTAGAATCTGGAAATCTAAATAAAGGCCTTTGGGAGGAGCACACCTTATGGGAGGGAGATAGTAGAATGTAATTTATATCAAAGTAGAAAGAAAGAATACTGGGACTAGACAGGTATACGTAGGGAGGAGTCAGCGGATTTTAAAGATGAGAGGGCAGAAGGGAAGGGTTAACTAAAACAAGGGGACGTTGAAAAATCATATGGAAACCTACTATCTTGTAATCAAGCTAAAGAAATACTTTTTAAAAGTTTGAAAAGAGATATTCTGCAAGTCTAGGAAAAACCTGTTGCCAGAAATCATGGATTACTAAGCAAAATACTAATGTGGGGTGGTATATTACTTTATGAGTTGTTGATCATGGAAGTTCCATAATATTCCTAAACAATGAAGGTTCTCGATGTTTCTTTCAGTTGCCCATTGAAACTAGAAGATAGTACCCTATTGCTAAAGACACCACACATCATGTATTCATGGTAGAGAGAAATCAAGCTGGAATTGAGCTGAAAGCATCCTCCTTCATGGCTAGCTTTCATAGCTTTCTTTCTGTCTTTCTTCTCTCTCTCTCTGCCTCTTTCTTTCTTTCTTTCTTTCTTTTTTTATTTTGAGACAAGGTTTCTCTGTTGTAACTCTGGCTGTCCTGGTACTTACCCTGTAGATCACGCTGGCCTTAAACTCACAGCAATCCACCTGTGTCTGCCTCCCGAGTGCTGGGATTAAAGGTGTGCACCACCACCATCCAACTGTTTTTGTACTTCTAAAACATATGATGGGATTGATAGGGATGGGCAGGGAATGAAAAAGGGGAGAGCAAGTAGTAATCGAAATACATTATATATCTTGATGTATGAAATTTTCAAATAAAATTAATCGATAAAGAAATATATTATATACATATATAATAAAATTTGTAAAAATAACTTATAAAGCAGGGGAACCACACTTAGTCACCCCCCAAGCAAAAACAACAATAAAATAAAAGGAGATCTTTTGATACTTAATGCTAAAGAAACAAAGGAAATATCTCATAACCTCTTCCTATGTTATGTAATCCTCAAGACCTCATGTAGTTACTTCTTTGTAGCTACCCATCTTTGCATGACTGCTTCCCTCTTAGGACACCAGCCTTTCTCCACAAGCCCTACACTAATCCTTCACTAAAATCCAGTGTTTATCTGTCTAAAATCCAAGTGATTAATATGACAAGCACTCTAGACTCCAAGAAAGAGAATTGAAATTAGCTACCCTCCTCTTATATAATAAGCTATGATCAGAGAATCAAGAACACACATGATGGATACAAACATAAGAGTGTATACACGTATAGGGTGGAGAGTAATTCTTGGGAAAGGCCAGCCGCTGTGTGGGCATTGCCAAAGGGTTTTCTCAGCATCCTTCTCAAAATAACTAGAGCTCCCAGAACCCACCCTCTTAGTGTACATGGTAAAAGCTCCAGATCCTTGTAGTGAGGAGTTGACTGGTTCTAATCACACCCATGCACCAGAGTGACTCACTAGGCCAGACATTTGTGCTGACTGTTCTTAGAGGTAGATGGCACCTTTGTAGTCAAATCCTATGTCCACTCCTCAGTCGCCTAAGGATTAACTCTTCTTGTTCCAAGTGCAAACCCCACAGTTATAGCCAAAAGACCTCTACCAAGTATCTTAAGAAGGGTGTCACAAGCCCAGGAGCATGCTGAAGCATCATAGTTTCCTCACAAGTTGGAGTTAGCAGTGGGCTGAGGTAGGTCATTATGCCAGGTGTTGGAATTTCTAAATCACAACCCTGGAAAATTCACTGGAATGTATGGAAACTTCTCAGAAGCACAGGTTCCATTTCAGTGTAGAGATTTGCTTAAGGGCTTTCTAGTACAAAAACAAGTGTTTACTATATTCAATATCCCTTTTTGTATTTGCAGCTCTTTAAGAGTCTGGGGGTGAATTTTCTACACGTAAGTGATTTCTGGCTTGCAACTCTTTAACAGGCTGCTGGAGAGTATAGGTGTTAACAGTTTCAGTCATGCACCAGCTGTAAGTGAGGAAAACTTCAACAATAATGGCTAATTTCACAAAGCATTCATTAGTATCAGTATTCTTCCAACCTGTGCAAAATAACTACATGGGTTTTTGTGTATACTCCAAGTACGTAAAACATGTATACAGACAAGTGAACAAATAGAAAGCACTCAAAAGTGTGTGTGTGTGTGTGTGTGTGTGTGTGTATGAAATTTCCAAGAAAATCCCTTGGTTCCTTATCAAGAATAAACTTTGCAACCTTGCATATCTTTTCAGAATAATATTCATGTTTCTTTCTTTTTTTCTTGATCAGAAATCTGAAATGGTTTCGACTGAGTAACTGTAGATATGCTCATATTAATAAATAAATAGTAGTCCTCCACTTATTCCATGTACCCCCATCTGTCAGTGGGCTCTCCACTAATTGTAACTTGTACAAACAAATCATTTATTTATATCCTCGAAAGCCTGGCGTCCTGTGTAATTGCTAATCACACACCCCAGCAAAACACGGATTTTTCAAAAAAATAATAATAACAGGCTAAAATAACCTGAAGCTAATAATAGTATTGATTCTTGTTGACTTTTTTTATTGAAGATCCATGCAATTATATTACTTGACTTTCAAATGGAATAGGAAACAAATAGGAAATGTTCATCCTACGTGATCTAAATTAATATACATTTGTATTTTTCTAAAACAATCTGAGAACAACAATAACATAAGTCTCCCTGTTGAGCTAATGAGAATTAGTAGTGAAATAAATAATAATAGGTAAATAAGTTATATAGCTTTGAACTTAAGATAGGTTATAAGACCTGTTTTTACAAGTGAGTTCTCTACCTCTAATCCTCACCATCTGGTGCCAAATAAATCAGGGGCTATGGCAAATCAAAGAATCTTCTAGGGAAACCTCTAAAAAACTTTAATAGAAGGATTATCTCACAAGGAACATGGAACATGAGAAGAGCTGTCAGGATAGTTATTAAAATCACAATTAGAAACACTTCTAGGGTTGATCAGCTTGCTGCTGGGTTTGCAGAAATGACAACTTTATCATCAGAGAAATAACTGAAGGAGATTTTTAAAAACACAGAATGGGGCTTTGCTCTGTTCTAATTTAACTGGGTCTCACTTTGAAAGCAATCACTGGTGACACCTATTCCAAGGGTCCTGAGTAATATTCAATTTGTATACATTGAACTACTGCGCAAACTGTTTCAAATAATAAAGGAAAAGCAAAAGGCTTAGACTTGTCTAGCTATAACTGCGGAGCTTGTCATAGCTAGTGGGCACTGCCCAACAGATGAAATATTCATCTGTTTATCTCCAGCCTTTAACTTGGAACAATTCCTTTCCCAAAATAATTATAAAGCAATTACTTGCCAGTTTTCACTTTATTGGTTACTACTTTACTCAAAGAATAGCAATTGCTACATAATTACTGTACATGGTTATCTGAACAGTCTTAACTGTGCCTACTGACAATAAATTATAGTCATCATGGCTCTAATTATGTATTCTACAGAGCATAAATATGTAATGAGTGTGTAGTTACACATTAATAAGCCCTGCTCTACTTTCCAGAGCAGAGTATGGTAAAACCCCATTGGATTATTTCCATGTGGTAACCTGTGGAGGCATGCATATTGTTCCCACTGGCTTTTTGGAAGGCAATAGACTACAACCAACATGTATTCAGAATGCATTGCTCAGAAGTTTTCAATCTCATCCAGTCACGCCCATCAAGACAGAGAGAAAATCAAAAGTGAAAAGTTAAAATTGCTTTGCTAATCCTCCTTTCTAATCTGTCCTTTAGATGAAAATCTACCAGCTCTGACTTAGATTCAAGAATTGCAGGTGCCAAAGCTTGGCAGTGCCACTTCAGACTTACCTTCATGCAGTCACTTCTTACAAGAAGACTGGATTCAAAAGCAGGGAAGGGTCCTCTACCTGGTTTTGAACCATGGCTTCATTGCTTGAATTTTAGGATGTAATTTTGATACTAAAAATGACCATACGGAATCAAATATCTGAGAATTAGAAATTTAAAGTTGCAATTTGCCTTTACCAAACCTTAAAACATATATCCTTAAATCTGGAAGCAAATTTCACAAAAATCTGAATTATACAAAATTAATTATGCCATCACCCTTCCAAATAAAGCATATCAAACTGAATTATAGTTGGACTACTCCGCAAAATCCGAGAACAATAAGTGGTGCTGTCTTTGAAGTGCACAGAGTTGCAAAGAATGTTTGGCAAGAAAGGGCTTCAAAGAGGCCAAAGTCAGAAGACGAGGCCAAGGAAGCAGCTCTCCAGCAGTTACTGATGATCTCTGAGAGGTGTCACACTGGGAATATAGATCCTGACATGCACAGATGACAGGAGAATTCAATGAAAGAAGACAGCTCAGCAACGTGCCCTCCTGCCCTGGTACACACACCCTTTCCAGAGGCAATCAGCCTCTGAAAACTTGTCCTTTCCAGTTTGACTCTGATGTTCCTGGAGCAGAGATCACTGTAACTTACTAAGCATCAGTGTATAGCAGACAGCCTGCCACAAATGAGGACGTAGAAGCAGGCCAAAGGGAGATGTGGCCACTTCTACTAGCATTCTCACACAAAGAGATACTGATAGGGTATGTCAGACAAAATATTACTGATATCTTCAATTATTCACCTTGAAGACTGGCCTTGCCCTACCTGCCAATCACTTGACATGTATCACATTTTCTTTGACTGTGACAACTCTGTGTGATGGAGACAATTATTCTAGCTTAACAGATAAGGAAGGTGAGGTTGTATTTGGTGAATTTTCTTGCCCTTAGTTGTCAGGTATTGCATGTGAGCTTATATTTGAACTCTCGTATTTATGCTCTTTCACCTGGGATGCTCACATGTAACACCTGAGCTTACTTTGCCTGGGTATTGATATCCAGCTACTTTGAAGCATCATTTTAGTCAATCCTATTAATCAATCTTTTAAAATAGTGGCATTTTGATTGTAATTCCCAACCCACAGATGAGGAAACTGAGTCTCAAAAGGGTGATCTCTCTTGCCCAAGATGGTAGGGTAAACCTTAGAGCTGGCCCATTCCAGCCAGAGCCAACAGCAAAGCCTCTACCCTAGTGACCATCTGTACCATCATATTAGATATTGAAAAGAAAATGTGATTTCTTGTTTGAAGGAAGTTCACTATCTAGCAGATGAGCCATGTTTGTTCAATGGGAATCAGATCTTCCCACAGGCATTCACTGCTGATTTATATCCAAATAGTAAACAAAATACTTTCCTCCTCTTGTCTCCATCATCTTTTTACTCTTTTTGTCATGGCTGGGCTAAGGGATCCATTTGAACATGTCCCTTGTCTGTTATCTTTGCCTACTGGGGCCTGAGGTCCTTAGAAAATGAAAGAATTATTCCTTTTGCATTGCAGTGTTTAGGAGGAAAAGCTCAATTGTTTTGGAGATACCAGTGGACAAATACATAAATGAATGAATGAATGAATGAATGAACCTACCTATACAAATTTCTACACTGGAAAAGACTTTAGAGAAAATTAATTCTAAGGTCATTATTTTACAGAATTATTTTCTTGGATCTTAATGACTTGCTCAGAAACAACTGTAAGAAAAATGCCCCCCTCCCCAGTAATACCAGCCTCACAACAAAGCAAAATATAAAATGTGCCTCTCTTGAGACTAAACTTTACAAAGTTTGATTCTTTACAAGGTTTTGGCTATACAGGTTACATACTTGAGAATATGCCCTAATTTAGCAAGTGTTTCGTATCCATAATGAGATTTCTAAATGTTATCTGTTTTTAGTACATAAGGATATCCTGAGCAAAAATATTTAATATAATTGTGGCACTTGTTATCCGTCCTTCCTCCTTTTATACCCAATAGGATTACACAGCCTGAGGGGGTAGTCAGCAATGAAGGGGTTCTATATATGCATTTGTGCAATTTTCATGCATTTCTTTTAAAAATATATGATTCCTGTCACAGCAGTGAGGAACTCCTGAAAGCATGGAAAGACCTGAAATGGGCTCAACATATCAAAATGCTAATCTTCCAACTTTACCATTCAAATCAGGACCAGGACCATTTGATATTGATAGAGATGTTATTATTAATTAGGGCTGGCATATCCCAAGTATCCCAGAACAATCACTGTATTTATCTAAGTACATTTAAAGAAGAGTATTAAACATGTTTTGATGAAAGTAGTAGACAAGGTTTATAAAACAAAAGGGTGGGAAGAACTTTCTTAACATAACATGTGCCAAAGAGCTAAACTGCGGAGGATTTCCTACGCAGGACTTTGACAATCTGATACAAATCATTATTCTTTCCTACTAGACAACATGCATATGGCCAAGTTCTTACACAAAATTTCAGAGACGTCCACAAATTCCTTTAGGTCAATACACAGAATCCTAGACTCTATCATAAGAGTACCTGTTTAAAACCCTGTTGTAGAGCAGGGTTTGTCAACTTTGACATGATTAACATTTTAGGACAAATTATTTTTTGTTGTGGAAAGATGTCTTCCCCACTGTGGCAAGCCCAGCAGCATACTCAACCTTGCTCAATATACATTAATAGCACACATCCCTGGTCACACATATACAGACACATTCCCTGACAATATCACCCCCGTTTGAGTTTACTGTTCCAGAGGAAGATGCATGAAAATCTCACATAAGGAGGAAAACACAGATATATCTATTATCATAAAACACAGAGCAAGCTGGAAGTTGATGAATAACAAGTGCTAGAGAGTATAAAATCTTCAGTGTTCCCTTTTCACTCTATGCTCTTAATTCCTGACAGACATGACTGTTCTCTTCACAAAAACAGGCTAATGAGGACCTACTTAAGACAATCTGGTTCTATTGAAGAGTTTCTGCCTCTTCGAGCCACCCTCTGACAGGTGTTGAGAGGAAACGATTCTGGAGAAAGCACTGTGAGGTGTCTGTAAATGAGAATCACGTGTAACCTAAACTGTGAGAAACACTCTGGGAAGGTGTTCCATTTATAATCAGTCCTGCAGAGCTGGGGCATCTCAGACACCTGGACTGTCGTTTTCAATCCAATGAGTATTTATTGTGCATGACTGCCTCAGCCCCTGCTCATTTTTAAAATGTAGAAGTGGTCACTCTTTGAAACCCAGCCTTAATTTCCTATGTACAATGTGGTTGGCAAGCAGACAGCAACCCAAAGTGTCTGCAGATGAACACTTGGTAAATTGCAGAGGATGGGCGTACATTTGTTCTGTCCCCAAAGTTTCATCTTGACATCCAAATTTTCAAGGTGATAGAATTAAGATGCAAGGCCTTTGGAAAGTGGAGTTCTCAGGAACAAAATTAACAGCCTTAAAAAAATGAGACCCAATGGGGCTCATTAGTTACTTCTACTATCTAAGGTTATAACCAGAATATCATCTTTAAATAAGAAACCAGCTCCTTACATGGATGCTGAATCTATGCAGGACACGTTTGTCTTGGACTTTGAGCCTCTAGAACTATGAGGAACCACTTTGGGTGGTTTATGGACCTTGCAGGCCATGATATTTTGTTAGGACAGCTCAAAAGTGGGAATGGACAGTATATCAGTCCCAAACGCATACATTTCCAAAACTTTTCAAAGGTTAACATTTTCACAAGTACCGATTAAAATTGGATATACATTTTCTGTTGTGCTATGTTGAGAGAACAAAGTTACTAAATGCAAGTACACTAAGTCACAGTTTTGGGTAAACTTTTGGTTGCATTGTTTTTATCTTGATGTGCCCTCAAACCTCTAATAACATCAAAACTTCTGCTTACTACAAAAATAAACATCTGTGCCCAACATCTATGGATTCTATTTAAGTAGTTCTGGGGGAGAGCCTAAAACTGTATTTTTAACAACATTCTAGGTGATTGTGAGCTAGCATGAGGGGAGGATACTCTAATAATACTCTAATAACTTTAGCTTAACAAAGGACATGGGGAGAGTGTGTCTTTCCCAGCTTCTAAGGAGAATACAAAGAATTGTGAGTGATTTGAAAAGTTAAAACATTTCTTACCTCATTCACCACCTACCAAACTCATTTATTTAAGGTCCAACTCCAAAATTAGAAACCTCTATAAACAGTCCATTATTGTATCATTTATCATAACATCCACTGCGCTGCGAGCATTTGGAAAGATAGAGCATAGCTTAGTACATCTTATTTATCTCTGCCCAGACTCTGATAACAGTTCCTGGCACCAGACATATTCAATAACATTGATGGCTTTAGTGATTTGTATTGTACTTTTCTTCCATGTTAAATCTGCTCCAGGAGATTAGAATTTACAACAAAGGGCCATACATTCTGCTCCCACATCTCCTAAGATAACATTTTATAGGAACTCCCGAAAGAAGGAATGCTCTGGTCCTCTGGAGAGGTGGGAACTACCCCACCTCTGCCTTGCTTGCTAATGTCTCCATGTTCTCTTCCATTGGCAGCAACTGCAGGTAGACTACCAGGCTGCTTTTCATTTTTAATCACTCCCTGAATTCCATTATGCAGGAAACATCCTGCAGACCCGTCACTGAGTCACTTCCCATAGTACAGATATACTGGAGTCAGTATTTCCAATTTGACAATACAGCAATGTGAATGATACAAATGTCTTTATCTCACAATTCATAAAGGAGGAAAATCTCATTGTTTCACTTCACAAAACTCGCTATATCATAATTTTATTGGTATTGATGAGGTTGAATTACAGATGGCATTTAATGATACCAATTACACCACTACTTCTAAAATGTGGAAATTATTGTGTTTAATATATGTCAAAGGTCATATCTAGCAATCTGTATGCCTTATCACATGTAATGTTCTCTGTTCTTTTGGCAGTTGATGTGATTTTAAAATTTTCTATGTTCTCATCAATTTTACAAAGGAGAAAATCAAATCTTAATGTTTAAATAGTTTGTTCAAAGTCATAAATGGGTGAGCTAGCAACTGAACACAGGCTCAACTGATCTACTTAATCATCCACAAAGAACCGTCATTCTCACTCCTCACTTTAAAGCATTAATTCCTATTTTGAGTAAGTAGAAAATTCCAAGGAGCAACTGGTGAACAAAGAAAACTTTGAATCTAAAGTACTAGCTGTAGATTATTCATCTACACAGTAGAATACCGCAGAAAGAGTGTCATGTCAATCCTAAGAAGGAAATTTTACTGTCTGTACTTCCTCTGCAGTCTGAATGAACAGATGTTTTCTGATTTCTCTTGTGGTTAGTTTTAATTCTCAACTTGACACATTATAGAATCACCTGGGAAGTAGAATAATCATCTCAATGAGGGATTGTCTCAATCAGGTTGACCCCTGGAAATATCTTGATTATTATTAATTGTGGTAAAAAGACACACCCACTGTGGGTACCATGACATGGTACCTGAACTATAAAAATGGAAAAGTGAGTTGAAAATGAGCATGCATTCCTCCATTATGCTTAGATGTAATGTAACCAACTATTTTGAGCTTCTGTCACTATGAGTTTTGCCAAAATGATGGATTGTAACCAGGAACTGTGAGCTAAAATAAACCTTTCCTCAAGGTATTTTTGTAACAGCACTGGAAAGGAAACTAAGATAACCTTTATTAACAACCTTTGAGAGGCTGTGAGTCTAACTCACAAAGCAAATGTCCTAACTGTAGTCAAAGGCAGGTAGGCCAAGCCAAAGGACACCTGTAAGAGCTACCCAGCCACTAATCTGTCATTTGCCTTTGGTAGAAGGAAACAAGGACTATTTACTAAAAGTGTGCAAACTTCCAGGAACAAGTTACCACTTCCTTGAAAAGGAAAAGACATTGCAAACTTGAATCAACTGCTAACTGCTGCTACCCAGACCCTTTGATCTGTGCTCTTTAATTTGAAAGGCCCATGGATGTGTGGCCTATCAATAAAAGAAAGACCCAACAGGGGAAAGAAATGTAAGGAGAGACCCAGATGAGAGGGAATGGAATGGGGAAAATGTAAATGACTGGAAAGAGGGGAAATGCAGGAGCTTCTTTTCCTCCTGATTACTTTCAACACCTTAAACGTTAGTGAGAAAATATGTTCTGTTTCCCAGACTTTCTCCCCACAAGTGAATAGGAATAAAGGAAGAAATCTACATTCTAACTCAATCACCAGAAACTTGATGACAGGATTAAACTAAATGAATCAGCATTTGTGGAGAAATCAGCCTAAGTAAGAAAAAAACGAAAAAGAAAAAAAAAAAAAAAAAACCCTCCAGGGATATAGTCAAATTAGGACAGTAGGAAATAAAAGCCTTCTTCCAGTAGAAAAAAAAGGCCAAGTTATGCAATTCAAAACGAAAATCTGAATTCTTCTGTTCTGTCATCAAACAAATGGGTCCAGCTGAGCATCTATTTGCCTTATTGTTAACTGGCAAAGATTTCTTCTCGGAATTAGCTCTACCATTAGCACAACATTATATAATACCCAGAGATAGCAGGCTCCTCAGCCATCTAGTCAGCTACATAATCTTGCCAAGTGAATGTCAAAGAGGCTCTCTTTCAATAGGAAGAACCTAAAAGCTTACGTATTCTTAATAACACCCTTTTGACAATAACTCATCCCCAAGTTTTCTACATGGATGTCTCAGCTCACAAGTAGTCCTTGTCTGACATCACCTCTCTATGTTGCTATGGGCATTGTGGGACTCTGCAGTGTCAGTCATCACTATGCATAGAGACAGTCACATTTCTCTACTTGCTTTAACTCAAAATTATAAGTGGCCAGAAGGATGCGACTCATCGTAAAGGTTTAGTAAATATTGCTAAAGGCATGCTTGAATAAGTGATCACTAAAGTGAGTAAAATTGGCTGCCGTTGTGAAGAGGCTAACTGCTATTCTTAAGGTTTTCCATCTTTCTTACTCCCAGGGTAATCTAAGTGTGTTTTCTGGAGAGGTGCATATGTTCTGTAAGAGAATCCTTAGGGAAGAAGGCTTAAAAATATTTTCTAGATAAAAGTCCTCAAGTATTGCTACCCTAGAACTTCCTTTTTTCTTTTTTTCCTTACAGGCAGTGAAGATTTGATATATCTCAGAAAAGAAACAGCAATGATTTGTTCATATCCAAATAGGCAAAGGCAATTGTATGCTTGTTTGTATGCTTGTCTGTTCTCCCCATACATACTTACATATATTCATGATAGGCACACTCACGAGCATGCTCCCTAACATTCCCTAGAGGCGTTCTTATGAGCAAAGGGTAAGAAGTAAAAATGAACAATACAAAATGCAAATAGTAAACGTATTATTCATCAAGTAAGAATGCATGTGTAAGTTCTAATCATTTCGAATTTTATGGGAATTGTAATGTAAGACTTCGTGGTCTTTTTAGGGAAAGGGCAATCATATACGAAGCAAGAGAGCAATGAACTCAACAGAAGTTAGAACTTAATTGTGCTATATGAGTTCCCATGAAAGAGGTCAACAGAGCTAAAGCTTCCCCTCTTAATGTCCCAGGATCTGCAGAGACATTTCTTCCAAATGGGCTGACCTCACTAGCCATAAGATGATTTAGAAGAATAGATGAGATTTTTATAGAGAAATAAGAACAAGAAGGTCATGCTGGGGCAAAGGGAAAAGCTGCTGGAAGGGAGGATTAAAGAAAAGGAAAAAGAAGCCAGAAACTAGCTTGGCATTCCTAACACATACCTGAGAGTAGCCTGAAGAAATGTGAAAGAAAAGAAAAGGAGAAGCTGAGTGGAGAATGGAAATGAAGGAGCAATTGTCAGAAACTACAGAAAAATGGAACACATAAAACAATTAAAAAAAAAAGAAAGAAAGAAAAGGTTACATAGTAGATGTGAGGATCTGGTAACTGTAGTTGGATTTAGAATGGCATCCTCACCTGCTATTTGCAGGATTCCAAAGCCTACAGAAATGAGACACACTCCCTGTCTGAGAGTCTCCTGGTTGCTTTCCTTGTGTGCACCAGCTGTCTCTTCCCACTGAGAGCCACTCCTTAGAGCATTCCCCAGCAGCAGTCTCTTCTAGGAGAGTTTGGAGACTAATGCCTCTCAAATGAAGATGACTATCTTCTGATTCCTTCTACATGCCTCTAAGCTGAGGTGAGAACAGAAAGTTAGAGAATTCTTTTTCCTTATTTATGATGTTGTTTGTGTATGTGTTTTACTCTGCAAAATCAAGGCCATATAAAAGCAGCAAACCAGAAAGAGAAGAAATAAGAGAGAGAGAGAGAGAGAGAGAGAGAGAGAGAGAGAGAGAGAGAGAGAAAGAAAGAAAGAAAGAAAGAAAGAAAGAAAGAAAGAAAGAAAGAAAGAAAGAAAGAAAGAAAGAAAGAAAGAAAAAGAAAAGGGAAGGAAGGAAGGAAGGAAGGAAGGAAAAGAAAAATCATTATTTGTCATCTGAAAATGCTTACTTACAGTGGCAAAAGTAGGGCACAGATATGGAAGTGACAGACATATTTCCTGACTCTAGAGAGTTTTCCACGTGTGAGTTTGGGCCATTTATTTAATCTCTATAAAATTCATTTCCAGTACCTGATCAGCAAGGTTGACACAATCACCTACCTTGTGAGGATGCAGTGGGAACCAGGTGAGGAAACACATGTAAAGAAAGTCACCTATCAGGTTCAGTTCTTAATAAATGTTAGCTATGATTAGTTATACACTTTCAAATAAACTTAAGTCATTGTTCATAACGTTTCAGTGTATAATGGTATTGTTTACAATGTCTCAAATAAATATAAGTCATTAAAGCATCTTCGATTACATTGTATTCTAAAAGAAAATTCAAAATAACATCCTAGCATAACAAGGCCTATGATGATTTGTACATCTTACCTGAAATTCACTTAGCAATTCATTTTTTTCTGATTAACATGTAAATCATATTTTAAGTCAACCATAGACTGAACCCATGGCTTAGCCTAGCAAAGAAGAAAGTCCCACACTTGACAGAAACCTTACTCTATCAAATAAATTTGTCCAGAATTTTGAAAGAAGACTACTTAAAACTGATATTTTAATTTCCAACTGATATCAGAATGCTATGCTTCACAATTTATTACAGTTTTTAGATGTGATTACATATGAAATGTAATCACTGCAAACTTTAGTGGCTTTAAATTCACACTGGGCATAGGAAGCCTGGAGAGTCTAAAATTGATTTCAGAGGTACTCAGATTTCTTTGAAAGTATCCATAAATACTGTCAGCTTGAAAATATTTCTGGGGAGGAGTCTATGGCCCTAATCAGATTCCTAAAGAAACCTGGGACATGTATGTGACAGTACAGTAAGAGAATGGTCAAGTTAACACACTACACATACATAGTAGATTTATCAGTATCAGTACTTATAGCTGGATAGATCGGAATACAATCACACTGAAGATAATTCTACCACTTATCAAATAATAAAAACAAGTTACAGAATTGTCTTTAATTTGCAGGATGGTTATATATACATATATATTTCAAATATAGATTTTATTGCAGATACAGTGCATATTATAAAATATAAGTATGTATAAACATAAATATACATGTCAAAAATATATGACAAACTTATTTTGAAGAACCTGGAAAACATATTTCATTGGCTTATAATAGTTACCTACAGGCAGTAACACTAATGTCCATGAGTTTCCTATTTTCTTCTTTCTGGTAAGAACAAACTGGCCCTGGAGGGCAGAGACCCCACAGCAGCAGTTCTGAGAATGTCCCTGCTGGAGGCAGGATGCCAGGAGAGAGCTCTGCTTCCTGTGTCTCTGTCATCTTCTAAATGAGCACTCTGCCTAAAGGCTCCATGTGACTGTGTGACTGAAACCTAGAGGAGGCACCTGGACACCTGGGTGGGACAACTGGACTGACCAGCTCATTCCCTCCTCTGCCCAATTTCTGTTATAAATCATTTACAAAGTTCCCAAAACTATAATATCAGCTACATGGTACCTTATTTCCTGGGACCTCCCATCTGCTATTCAGGAACTCTGGGGGGCTCACTCCCCCCTTCTCTTGTGCTTTCTCTTTCTTAAGTTCCTGTTTCCCCCCCCAACACACACACACACACACACACACACACACACACTCTTGTTCCTCATGTATTCTCATTATCATGTTCTCCCTCTCTCTCTCCTTCTCTCTTTCTCTCTCTAACACACACACACACACACACACACACACACACACACACACACACACACACACACTCTTGTCCCTCATGTATTCTCATTATCATGTTCTCCCCCTCTCCCCCGCTTTCTCATTCTCCCTCTCCTTCTCTTCCTCCTTCGTAAGGTCACACCTATGACTCTATAATAAATTTTTCTCTAAACCTTGTCCTCAGTAGTCCATGAATTTCATTCTCTGAATTCTTGAGACATGAAACTGAAAAACACTAAAGCAGTGGAAGTTTTGCGTGACAATGAGCATCTGGTCTCCCTAACTTCTGAGCTAAGGTCACACCAGATCTGACAGACTCTGCCCCCTCTAAGCCTCCCCCAAAGTGATGTCACTTTCTCCCTGCCTTAACTTCCTTCCCTCCTTGCTGTTTCTCTATCTTTCTGTCCATTGCTGTTTCTCTCGGTTTCTGTGTCTCTGTTTCTGTCTCAGTGTGTCTGTTTCTCTGTCTCTCTCTGTCTCTCTGTTTCTGTCTCTCTCTCACTCTCTCTCTAGTAGACGTGATCAAATGCAGCCCTTGTACATGTCTAGCATGTCATAGCACGATACCTGTTAATTTGAGGCAGGGTTACTTAGTTACTCAAGCTGGCCTTGCTTCTTTCTATAGCCCAGACAAGCCTGGAAACCATGCTGCTCCTGCCTTAGCTTCCTATGCACTTACAAACTAGTACTGTGTAGGCTGGCTAGAGATTCCCTTTCAATAACCATATTTTTCCAAGTTAGACTGCTTTATCTCCACATTTTAACATTCATCAAATCACTTTAAATTTGAGGATGAAGTCAAGCCAAAAACATACATTATATGTGTATGTATGTATGTATGTATGTATATGTGTGTGTGTATATATATATAATATATACATATATTTATAATTTATGCATTTTATATGTAATTTAAGTAACTGTAATAATATATACATATATATATATATGTATATATTATTACAGTTACTTAAATTATTTTCAAGATACATTTTAATGGTTTTTGTAAAACAACCATCAGTATAGGTAAATGCTGAACCCCTTATTTCTGTTGTGTTGTACTCAATAAAGTAGGTCAGAGGATGAGCATCTACCTGTAAAATGATGCTATTTGTATATATTTCCATACCACTCACTGCTATTAAATGCTAGATACTTGAGTCTCAGGAAGTCCCCTCCCACCTTGGAAAAATAGCACTACCAAGAAATTCAGGAGTTAGAGAGCCCTTTCGAATACCCCTCAAGTTGATCCAAATAGATGATAACAGACATATTATCACAGTTATTAAAATGAACCGCTGATGTAAGCACTTTGTACACATCACCTAAATTTTCACAATAATAAAATAAAATTAATGCAGTGAATTATGCAATTCATAAATGAGGAAACTCTTAGGTTTAGAGAGTGAAAGGCTACTGTGGAAACTTAGCAGTAACCTTACTATTCCCTACCTACCTCTCTAGCTTCATTCCATTTTTAAAAATAATTATATCTTTATTTATTTTCATCTGTGTCCATGTGTTTGAGCCTGTGTGAGTTTATGCACACCACGTCTGTGCAGGTACCCACTGAAGCCAGAGGGTTTTGCATGTCCTGGAACAGCTAGCTGTGAGCTGCTTGATGTATGTGCTGGGAACCAAACCTGGGTCCTCTGCAAGAACACTAAGCACCCTAACCCTCTGAGCCATCTCTCCAGCCCCTCTAGCTATTCTTAACCATTGCACCATCCCCTCTCACTTCTAATCCCACCACTTTGCCTAGAAACCTATCAGCAAAGTACCTGGAAACTATGTTCTATGTTCCCCAGTGTCCTTGAACCACGAAACAAATTGCTAGGAACCAGCAATTTAGGGCAGATCAATCAGTACAAAGGGTGTCTTCTGAAACAGTATGCTCAGCAGATTTTCTTCTAGAATGCTCCAAGATCTGATAGGACCCTTAGGGGACAATACTAGGTCCTGGACTTCCTATAGGTTCGGCAGACCGATACTAGACAATAGCCCTGGCCTACATCTAATTAAAATTCCATCAACCCTGTTTCCATTTAGTTACCTAAGTTTGTACAGCCTAAAGACCATGCTACTTTCAGAAGCCAAATATAATGAGCAAAGTCTAATTAAAAGTAAGTTACTGGCTGATTCAGTATTCCTAAGTGGGCAGATTACTGGCTTTTGAAGTCAGTGCTGGTATCAGTGAGCATTGGGTATTAAGAGGTTAAAAATAAATAGCTGTAAGAAGAGGATCCAAAACCTGTAAGTCCAAGTCAGATGATTTGTCTTCATAAATCATTCCAGTGTTCAGATATTTACATATGAAAGTAACTAAAAAATAAATTTGAAAGTTTTCAGAACCAGAGCAGAATCAAATTGCTGTATTGTAAATTTGACAATTCAGTGCTCTGTAGGGGCTGCACTCAATTTGCTTAATTCTGCTACCTCAGAAATCAAAAAGCAATTGAACACAAGTAGAAAATGACGCTCAGAAGAATTTACCACATAGCTCTAAATTCAGAAGAGTAGGCAGGAGACAGTGGGTATCTCAGGTGGTACGGGTTGGGGGGGAGCTATCAGCTGGCACCACTAACTCCACATATGCTCAGGATTCGTCCTCAGCCTACACTTGTACTGTTCCCCAGTAGGAAGCTCAGAGCTTCCTGTCACCTGCACATTATTCACATGTTCACCTTGATCGCCTTCTCTCATCCTTGGTACCAGTCCCCACCTTCATCCAGAATAAAATCTCAAAACCTCTTAGGTTTCGTTGACATTGTGAATCTCTAAGAATTGGACATGATCATATTTTGTCCTCATGTTCCTTCTTGAGCTTATTTTTAATTCTCAGATAAGTGTTGCATTTTAATGATACATACTGCATGTTTTACAGAAGTTTGCAATGACTAATGGCTATATCAAGCAATATTACAAATGTATTATCTGACATGCTTATTTTTCACGGAAAAAAGCACTTAAATTCCTCACTGATTTTCATGTGCATAATACATTACAATTGACTGGCTATAGAAAAGCTATTGTACAACAGATATCTTAAACTTATTCCTCTCTTGCCAAAATGCCCTTATGCCAGTATCCCTAAACTCTCTATGCACTAACCTCTGATAACTGCTATCTATTTCTATGAAGTCAATTTGCCCCACAATAAGACCATTCAGAATTTGTCTTTCCTATGTGTGGCTTATTTTGGCTAACATATGTCTTCCATATGTATCTATGTCATAAATGACAGGATTTACTTCTTTGTTATAGCTAAATTGTATTTGATTGTGAATGTATACTACATTTTCTTTAGGCACTTATCTGCTGATGGACTTTCAGGATGATTCTATATCACAGACATATTGAGCAACAGTTCAATGAACACAAGGTTATATTTGTCTCTTGATTTATTGATTTCACATTTGGATATATGGCTAATAATAGGATTGCTGGATGATATAATGGCTGTTTTTCACATCATGAGGAACTTCTATCTTGTTTTCCTCAGTGGCAGCCCTTGTTTGCGTTCCTATCTACCGTATGTACGTGTCCCTTCCACCACACCCTCACCATGAGTGGCTTCCTTTCTCTTTTTGATCACTGTCATTCTAACATTCTAACTATGTTTCAATGTGCATTTCTTTGATGATGAATGATGTTGTCCGATCCTGCTTCCCAATGTTGGCGGGCTCCTTATTTCCTGCAGAATCGAGTTCAAATCCTGAGCACAGCTTGATAAAGCCTTCACAAAGTCCTGCCCTCCCTTTCCAGAGTCTGCACCTCCACATCGCCCTATAGCTGTCCATTTCACTCTTTTTGCCTGTTAAGTCTCCTTTACTTGCTATTCCTGGTGTAGTGAAGGTCCATTGCTCTACCCCAGATTTAATGCTAAGTACTCGGAAAGCTTTCTGAAGGAGAATTAAATGGAGTTGCAGAGGTGCAGCCTAAACACCAGTGCCACAAGATGGCCTTCCCAACTGAAACCCACCTACCACCACTACTGAGGCATACTGGGCAAGAGGCTACAACAGGAGCTGATGGCTTTCATGATATCTGGTGATAAAACTATCTCTGCATTCCTGAAGTGAAGCTTTTCAAGTAGCTAGGGACCATGCATTGGGCACCATAGTCTCTAAAGACCGGAGGCACTGAGCCTTCTAGGGTTCCCCAGGGGCAGCGCTTTTAATGCAACCACAGTGAGGTTCCTCAGATATGCTGCCACTGTAATGGTAACATCTGACTGAGTGTCACCAGGGATGAATGGTCCACTCTGTATGATGTCAGGCCCAACATACTCTCTATCCAGGGCCTGCTAGAAGAACCCAACATGGATAGTTCTTTGAATATACATTCTGCTGAGTTCTAAGGGAGAAAAAAACCCCACAGCTTTTAAGAAGTATCCACAAGAAGCCTACTCAAAGCTGTCTAGCCTCTCTTATGTACAGTCTTTTCATTTTTTTTTCCTTAGATGGTCTGTTCTTCCCTTGATGTCTATATAGGACTGTGTATCTTGCCCTGTAGTGTTATTTTTGTTTTGTCTCTTTTTTTAAATTAGATTTGATTGAGCCCTTACAATTACATATTGAATAAATACATTTTGATTGTTTCTTTTTATTTTTTTTATTGTTTCTTTTTAAAAAATTAAATGTTCCAAAAAGGGCACATTTGTCCAAAGGACATTAATAATATCAGCTATTATGTCAGTTATAACACATTCCCCTGCTTCCAGCCTGTCCACATTGGGCCTCTTTTCACCATAGTGTGAAGGGGAGGCAGACAGGATGCAGACAGGATGGAAGAAAAGAGGTAGCTGAGGACCCAGACTGAGAACAAACGACAACCATCAAAACTCTCCATGAAGGAATTTGAGCAGAAGCAATAAACACCCTAAGGAACATATGTTTACCTAATTACTCACCTGGTACACATACTCTGTTTGACTCTGTAACTCATTTAAAAGTATTATTTTACTTTGGGTATCATCCAGTACCAAATTTTACCTAAAATATAGTTAGAGATTGCACTCAGTGGTAGAGTACTTGCTTAGCATATACAAGGCCCTGGGATTGATCCCTGACGCTGTAAACATATACATGCAAAAATGCAATTCTCTTGCTTCTTGCAAATTGTTTTTTTTTATGTCTCTGGAATTAGGGGTTGAAGAACGCAATGTGAAAAAATGTTTAACAAAGTATATAATACTAAGAATTCTCTAATGAAAAATAAAATGAGAGTCTTAGCACAAAAATTAAGCAAAGTGTAAATACTATGAAAGAAAAAGAAAGAAAACATCCATTCAAATTACTCTTAATAGAGAAATACCATCCTTAATTAAGATACCAGTTACTTAACGGTTTAAATCACATTTTCTTGCCAGGACATGAACATTTAAACTTCCAAAGCACTAACAGCCCAGCATTGATGTGGCTGTTAGTAATGGAAACTTCCCACTCACTGAGGATTCATTGCAGCAGGAAGGGAAGTATGGGATAAAAATCCTATACTACTTGCCTAGAAATTTATACAACATCACTAACTTCACATATCCTAAATATGGGTGTTGGAGAGATAGCTCAGCAGTTATGGACATTTGTTGCTCTTGCAGAGGACCTGCATTTGATCCCCAGCATCCACGTGGTGGTTAACAACCATCTATCACTCCAGTTCTTGGGGATCTTATACCCTCTTCTGTCTTCTGAAATCTGTGGACATGCACATTGTACATACACATACATGTAGGTAAAATACTCATACTCACAGAATTTTTCAATACATTTAATATTTTTTTAAAAAATAAAAACAAAATTGTCCAGGTGTTTTATAATTTAATATTAAAACCATCTCATAAAATATAGTTTTATGCAGTTTTGCTGACCTGCTCCAAACACAATTTTTGTCTTTTTCTGCTATAAAAAGAACAACTAGTTCTGCACTTTTGGCACTCTGTATTCATTGCCTTGGAAGGAATTTAATTTTTGTAATTTTGTAATATGAGATATAAAAATAGACATTGGCATTGGTAGTTTAGATATGTCTCAAGTGTGTCCCAGAGGACTTACATTCTTGAAGTGTGGTACCCAGTATGCGAGTAGTCAGAGATGGTATCACTGTGAGGAGGTGTAGCTCAGTGCAATGTCTTTAGCTCACTGGGTACTGGCCTTGGAAAGGATGAATGGATTTCTCCTGGAAGCCTAGCTAGTCTCTGTGTTCTGTATAGTTTACAGAGTGATCTAAGATTGTCTTACTTTCAGCTTTTTAATGAGTGAGCTTATTAAGTAACAGTAAACAAAATAAAAGAACAAATATCAATTAGCAGATAGATAGAAGCACAGACAGATAGCAGAACATCATTAAAGTGGTTTACAGCATCCAGCAGAGATGACAGGAGTAGCCTGATTGAAAACGCAAACAAAGGTTCATCATCAAATCGGAAGCGTATGAACATTCAGCAGAAACAGACTGGGAAAGTCAAGGAATTCTGTTGAATTTCTGATGGAGCTTTCTCTCCGTGAATGAGCCTTTAGCTTCCTGACAGTCATTTTTACATCATGCGAAACAGTAGTAACCTATGTTGGAAATGGTTTGTCCTCTAGCTGTGATCTGGGGCATGGTGCTTTTTAATGCCTTTAACTGCTTGCTGTTGGTCT
Source organism: Cricetomys ansorgei (assembly GCA_026225945.1). NCBI lineage: Eukaryota > Metazoa > Chordata > Mammalia > Rodentia > Nesomyidae > Cricetomys > Cricetomys ansorgei. The sequence goes on from JAMJFZ010000242.1 coordinate 19,361,427, forward strand.
ATCCCCCTATTATAGAGCCATGGGGTCATCCTGAACCAGGATGGGAATGGGGGGCTGAGAGGCATGGTTTGCAAAGGACAAAGGAGGTCTTAAACATCACATGAAAATGGACCAATATGATGAAGATTAGTGTTTAAAATAAGAAAGAAAAGAACAAGACATTCCCAAGTTCCTGTTACTTCCCATCTTACCATGTGATTGTTCTGTCTCTGGTACACTTCTGCCATGATGTCACCTGTCACAGGGTGGTGAGGTAGTCAGAGGACCCTCTTCAGAAGTGAAGCAGATGAGGCTACCTGATCTTAGGCTTTTTCCCTTTAAAACTTAGCTTCATTTTCTTTACTTACTACCTGGGCTCAACCATATTTGTTTCTCATAACAATAGGGAATGAACTAATAGAAGCATGGTCAGGAGATGTGATACTCTTCATCTGGACCAGTGTTTAAAAACCAAAATACCACAGGAATCTTAAAATACATGTGTTTATTGTTCTAGGTATCAGACAAAACTTCTGTATTGTGGCCAACACAATACAGAAGAGTGAAACCATCTTGAAGCTTTGAAGTTCAATTTTGTTATAAATATCATTTACAAAATTTAACAAAACTTGGAAAAATCAGCATTATGTGCTTGTTTGAATTATATGTTGTGTTTAGAAAAGAAATTTGATCAGGGCTGCACTAGAACAAGTGCTTGGAAGTTGTGTGACGTTGAGGTTGAAGAAGACCAAGATCGAAGTAGTAATCATGCAGGAGAGGGTTTGGGGCTGCATGCAGAGGAGATGATTTCTCTGGACAGACAGGATACCAGGAAGCCATGCATCAGGGGACAGGACCATTACAAAGCAGTGGCTGGTGAATACAAAGGACCAGAAGTCAACACAGCAAGAATCACAGTGGCGATGGTGATGACAGACACAGACAGGTTCATCTGAATTTTCTGCGCTGAATTCTGAGTGAGTAAGATCTCAAAGGACAGAGAGAGAAGGAAAATGATCTACTGGAGATACTTAGCAATCTCAGTGAATGAGAACTTAAGTTGGATATAATCGTTTTTTTGTTTTTTTTTTTTAAATGGGGGAAGGGACAGGTGGCTGTGATTTTCTTATATAAACTTTTAAGAAAAAGGCTTTCCATTTGTCAGCCATATATGTGTTGCTTATACTTTGTGTTTTTTTCTTATTGTTAAGATTTATTATTCTTTATTTTTACAATGTATCCCAATTATATCTAGCCCCATCTGGCCTATCATCTCCCTCTACCTCCATTTGAGCAGACAGAAGCATTCAATCCCCAGAGATCTCTCCTGCTTTCTCTGAACTTGTCCAGAAAATACTTTAATAATGTCAACAATATTGTTTATGATAATATTCATAATAATATAAATAATAGTAATAATAATAATACCAGCCAACTTTAAGTGTTAAATTTTCCAGTATATGCAAGTGTTTTGCATAACTATGGAAGGATAGCATTATAAACAGAACCACGGCAATGGCTTATGGAGAAATGGCATAGGGATAAAAATCCGTGAGCTGATGATGAGCAGGACAAATAAGTGGACTCAAGTTGGATGTGCAGTGGCAGTGAGAAAAGTTACAGGCATTAGAATGCAGATAAGAAAGAGTCCAGGAAAGAAATTGCATTTCCTCTCCAGAGAAATCAGAAATGAAATTAGATGCAGAAAGTCGTTTAAGCAAGAGATGCTGCTAAGCTGACCATGGAGACCTAACATCGGAAATCTCAGAAGACTGGAAGCAGCAGGACATAAAGACAGCTTCCAGCACCAAGTGCCATGTAGGTCAGAGGTGGCGACTCAAGTGCTCACGTGGGGTAGATTTGGGGGTGTTCTTGCTCACTCCTCAACCTTGCACATGCTTCCTCAAAGAAATAATTCTTCCAGAGGAAAGAGTCAATCATCCCAAAGTAGGAATATTCATCCTGGACATACACCTGGAAAGGGACAAGTGTTCCCACAAATCATTGTGTCCCTACATGCAATAGACTCCTGGGAAATCTCAGTCTTGACCTCAACACTGTTGCTCATACAGCTTGCAGCCCTTCCATTCTCACATGAGGTCTGCTACTTCTCATAGAGAACCCATCCTAATCTCCCACCTGAAGCCAGCTTCCTCCACTACCTGCACCACACTGTAGCAGTTGCTACTGTGTGAGCTCACCAAGAAAGACACAGGGGCATATTCATAAGTACAAACCCTGCCAGACCATACCGGACAGTGGAACCCCCAATGTCTCATCTCAGAGTTTTTGTTTTTTTATACCTAAGTTCCTCGGGTATTCTATTGATCATGAGGAATCAAACACCTTTTACATAAAGCCAACACCTGCAGACAACACAAATGCCAAAGCTTAGGCAGCGCTTTTCCCAACAATGCACAAAACAACCATTTTACACATAACTAAAAATAAACTTATACATCACCATACCACACTCTTTTATCCCCCACAGTACACCACCATGTAAACGTATCTTGGTTTCCCATTTATTTGTTCAAAGTTAGTCTCTCCTACCAGAACTGTGGTTCTAGTGCTACCCACTAGTTCTTGGTGGTTACCTAAGTTTAAAAGTACTAAGAACAAACAATACTGAGAGTTCTGCTCTTCATGTGTATTATCCACACAATAAGTACTCAGCAGACACTTGAGGTTGTTGGCTATTACATAGTGGAAGGGAAGTCATTTTCTGATCAAACTTAATCACACTGTAACAGTTGTATCAGCTCAGCAGTTCTGTTAGACAGCACCGGCAGATATAGTGAGTTTCGTAAGTGAGTTCCATAAGTGAAAAGCCATATATTATTCACTATTGTATTCCATTATCTAACATAGTCCTTGGCACTGGTACATGATCAGGAAATATTTTTTGGACAAATGAAGGAATTACCAGAAACCAATGTTTCACATCCTTTCCAAATAAAATACACACACACACACACACACACACACACACACACACACACACACACACACTTTGGGAAAAACAGATTTACAGACTGTAAACATCCAGAAATTTCCAGTATCTAATCGGTATGCAATCTAAAAAAATTATTAGATGTAATTTGTATTGTACTTTCTGGTAATTAAACTTTCTAATATCATGTAACTTTGTGGCCAGTCCCATTTGCCAGACATTCTCAGGAGATCTCTGAAACAAAGGCAAAGGTAATAACATACTGAAAACTTTCCCCAAAGCTAACTCATACAAGGAAACTAACTTTCATGAAATTAACTCCCAGGATTATACTGTTACACAAATGCACACTAGTAATGTGTGAAAAATGAATGAAAAATTAACACATATTTCCTGTGGGGCTGGAAGTACTCAGCTTTTTCACTTAATAAATATATAAGTATCTACCACAAGAAACTGGGAATATGCTGGCCCCTTAAATCCAACCTTTATGTCTACCTGGGGCTAAGAGATATGAGCTCCTGGTGATTTCTGTCCCCTCTTATAATGTATGAGTTAATAATAGATGGACATCTGCAGGTGCTTTGCTCATTGTAATCAAAGATAAACAACGTGAACATCCTTTCAACGGTGGTCTGGCTTGTGATGAAATTAACTCCTTTTCCTGTCTAGTTCAGAGTCCTACTCATTGCAGATGTTCAGATCTCAGTTGAGAAAAGATATTTTGTTCTCCGATCTGAGTCACAATAGATGGATGTCTGGGTCATGGGCCGAGGCTATGCCCTAAGAGGTTCAGCTTGTCAGAGTATACTCCCTACTCTCTGTCATAACTGCTTCTCACCCAATGTGTGATTTGGAAAACACTTTTTTTGCAAGTGAATAGGAAGACCAGTATCCTGTTGTTCCCTTGTCATCCCACCCAGAAGAGAAAAAGGATGCCGTCTGATCCTGCCAGTCATTCACAGAGACATACTTCCTAGTGCTAGAGAAACTTGGTGTCTTGGGCAGCTCAGGTGATGTAATAAAATAAACCAACTAGAATGTGTGACTAAAAGAGCATCAATTTAGTTTTCACAGTTCTTGGTGCTGAGAAGTCCATGATCAAACTGCCTACTGGCCCAGGTCTTAGTATGGGCCGTGGAGGCTACCATCTTCTTGCTTCACCCTAACACACTTGGAAGGGGAGATCTGGTGTCTCTCTTCCCCTTATAAGGCATTACTTCTACTTCAGAGACCCTGTCCCCTGTCCTCATATAAACCTTACTGTCTCCGAAATACTAAACACCCTAATGTGATTGCATCAGAGGATTAAAACTTCAACATATTAATCAGTGGCACAGGGCGATGACTAGAGAGATGGCCTCAGTCAGTAAAGTGACTGCCATTCAACCATGAAGACCTAAGTTTGGATTCCCAAAAAACTCATGTCTGGTGGAGCATATCTGTAATCCTAACACAGAGCAATGAAGACAGGAGCACTTCTGGGGTTAGGGGATTAATAGAATTTGTGAATTTCAGGCTCAGTAAGCCACTCTGTCTCAATAAAGTGGTATGATAGAGGAAGGCACCTGTTGTTTACCTCTGGCCTTAACATACATGTGTACATATTGCACACATGGAATCACATACACACATTTACACCCCCCAAAACACACACAAACAATATTTACAAAGATTGGGGTCACAGATGTCCAGTCCATCTCTCTTAGACACACCCAGCACTGTGCTTCATGGCGATGGCTGTATTGTCCAACTCTCAGGTTCTCAGCAGCTCAGCTACTCTGACTCAGCCTCTCTAGTTTTGAGTTGTGACTATAGCCATTGACTCTTATTTGTCACATGCTTCAAAATCTGTAGTCACCAGAAATAATAAATGGCTAAGAATTACTCTAGTGTCCCTCTCTCTCTTCAATCACTGGTGTTGCCCTCCTTGCCCAAGTTTAGTTCTGTTTGGAGTTCATACAAAGGACAGAAGCCATAAGCATGAGATTACTGTCAAGTGAGGACTAAGCATTGAGTAGCACCTTTCAGATGTACATTGCACTCTCCATCGCATCAAAATCATGTTTAACTACAGATATTTGTCTTTCCCTGAAAACCCGTATTTTACTCCTAGCACTTGACATGTTTTTGATACAGGACATTCACATGGCAACTGTCTGTGGAAACTGAAGAGAAAGAGCATAGACGAGAGGAAGGGAAGAAGAACGCAATCAAGAGTGCTACTACCTCTGGTTCCTTAGGTTAAAATGTATGCCCTGATGCATACATTAAGGTGCTCGAGGGCCCTGGACCAAGCTAATGTGTGCACTGACTGCCTTTCTATGCTGTAGCATTATGCAGGAGTAAAAACGGAAGCAGAAGCATTCAGCAGAGTATTAGCCATGTGGACTCCATAGACCCCAAAGACTGATCACACACTCTGCCTGGGGAAAGCAAAGGGAGGGAAGAAGCAGAGAGAAAAGACTGTAATATACTTGAGGAGGTGGTGAGAAGATGGGAAAACTGTGATTGGACAACTGTACAGAGACAGCATAAAGCTGGCGGATGCTGCTGGGAGTAGAGGAGACAGGTCCAGGTTCTAATCTAGTCTCAGTGCTTTCCAGCTGTGTGATTTCTCCAAGCTTTAATGTCCCCATCCTTAAGATGAGATTCAGTGTCTCTAGCTTTGGGGCTCCCGAGAGGGCTGTTTTGATGTACATAATGAGCTAAGCAGTCACTGTGCTGAGTGAATGCTTGATAAGTGATAGACACGGCTGCTGATCAAATCGGATGCTAATCTAGATGGCTCAGGCAGTTGTTCTATGGATGTGTCAAAGCATTTATCTGGAAAAAAATTTTTTGACTCAAGCCCAATGGGAAGATTAAATGGAGGTGATTTCTCCTCAGTGCATCACAGAGCACAGGATAGCATCTCTCAAACTCTCCTGAACTTTGTAAGTGCCTCTTTGCTCTGTTTCATAATCATCTCAGTGCAGCTTGGAGAGAAGACTTCTAGCCTTCTACCATCAGAACTCGTAGCTAAATTTGGCTCATTTCCTTTACTCCTATAACTCAGCCTCCCCCTTCACTCCCCAGATTAGCATCATATTTGATCAGCAGCAGCATTTGCTACTTACCAAACACTTACGCCAGGTCCTTTGGCTAGTGCAATGCATATGTTCACTTGCTGTTCCTCTCAGTAGGTCCAAAGCAAATGATGCATTTATTCTGCAGACTATAGAAAGTGTGGCTTGTGTCATGCCACCCAGCCAAAGGTATAACTGACATCTAAATCTGTCATCTGAAGATCACCTCAAACTTTCCTGTTCTCTGAACTCATAGGACATTTCTTGCAGGCATTTGCAGAATGGTTTGTCAAAAGAAAAAAACCTCATATATACTTTTTAAATTATTTCAGTTATTGTAATTATTAAGTATCTTTTTCATGCACCATTACAGAGACATTTCAATTTAGTTCTAGGCAACTGTAATGAAGCTCAGACTAGTCAAGCAACTTGCTTAAGTCTGCACAGCTAGGAGATGGGGGTGGGATTTGAATCTCAACCCACCAGTCTCCAAAGTTCTTCTGCCCACTGTGCCATGTTATTATTTACTATGCTTGGTTTGTCTGATATTTATACTAATCACCTAATACAACAATCTAAAGGAGTAGGTATTTTAATTTTTTCTCTCTATTTTCTTTATTGCATCATAGTAGCTAGCAGAACTAAGATTCAATTAGTCTGTCTCTGGTGCCCCTACCTCCAACTCTACAGCTGCTCTCTCAGTGAAACTGTTTGTTGAACAGAGTGCTGAGTGCTGTCAAAAAGCAACAAATCTCACATTTGTGGAAAGAACATTTCAAAATGCAAGCTATTACTGTCTACAAATGTCTAATATTACATCCAAGTGTTTAATATCTACACCACTTAAAAAACCCATTAAGCTCTATGAGAAGAAACTGTATATACAGACACCAAATATATGAAAGATACAAACACATAACATACACAGAAGAAAATATAAACACTAAGTAAGGGCCTAAGAACATTCATTATTTCTATTATCATGAAATTTCAAACCAAAGTAAGCTTGCTCTACCCAATATACCTAAAAAAAACTGGTAGAAAAAAGTAACTTAATATCATAGCCCACTATTCAAAAACACCCCAAATTGGTACAGTCACACTCCACTGACACAAAAGGTTTTCACTTGTTTTGGGAAATCAACATGAAAACAATTATTGAGAGCTACAAATTTTCCCATTATTTCCCCTTTCAAAGTGTTCTAGGATGCTTATCCTGAAGAAATTATTTCATAGCTAAAAATATATGCAAAGGTGTTCATTTTAACTTTGGTTCTAATCACAAATACTTGAAAGCGATATGTCCTGAATTGGAATGCAACTAAAGTGAGATTGATACAGCAAGCCAATGTAATGTTTTTTATCAGCTACTGAGCCTTGTAATTATTAACATTGTGTGAGTAAAGCAAAATATAAAAATATATGCACTAATGATTCTCATCACTGACACCTGCCCATGCAGACATCTTCTTTCCCTTAAATTCAATGTAATATGAAATCCCAAAGATTCCCATTCTCTTCTGTGCAGTTTTGTGAATATGTGACACATGGATAATAGAGTGTGTTCAGGATGTGAGTGTGGATACTTTGCCTGTATCAGAATGAGGGAGGCAGCTTCTAAAGGGAAGGGGATGATCACCCGGGTGAAATTGGGTCTGTAACATGAGAAAAGGTACCCTTTTTCCTGGAACCATTTTCCTGGAACAGTTTGTCATTTTCATCCAGAAGAAATCATGGAAAAAAGCTCACAAAGTGTCTACTACTGAAACTCGGCAATGTGTTTAATTTTAAAAGGTGAGAAACATGCTATATCTTAAAATAATGTCCTGGACGTAATCAGAACACAGCATCAATGGGCTCAGGGCATCGATCAGGCATGGGACAAGGGGTAATATAGTCTCTGAAGCATTTTAAGGCTGTCAATGAAAGCAGAAGGCATTATAGGGGCTCCACCATGGCAGCTTGCTTACTTATTCACAGCCTGCAAATGCAGATGCTCCCCCTGGCTTCCAAGTCGCCTTGTTCTTGTACAACCTGTTCCTATCTTAGAGTAACAGACTTCTGCACAATTGTGGACTGGGACCGAGGCTTGCACATTACCTTCATGTTTGCTCACTGCCCATACCGCAGTTACAGACACCAAAGTGAGGTCAGCAAACATGGCAGGAGTTTGTTCCATTAGGGGCCTGGCTCCTCTAGCATTGAGAAGACCTTCAACTTCTGAGACATTATGTGGCAGCTCTGATTTTGCATGGGCCAGTGCACAAGAGAGCCTGTCTACCTGGATTCTGTCAGTGTGGGGATGCTGTGTGAATCACAGGAAGGCCCTGTCTTCTAGAGCCACAGCAGGGGCATGTGCCATCACCACTCTGGCTTTACTGGTCCTTAAAAACAAAGGCAAATCCTGTACCCTGAAACCATTTTGATGTTTTCTTACTGATGGATTCCCAAGTTTTAAAAATGGACAGCTCCCATTATCTCAGCATGGCCCTTCGTGACCTGGTCCATGCTTGTCTCTTGATGCTCTTTGCTGATCATGCTTTTATTCTCCGGATCCATCAAGCCCCTTCCCTGGCTCATCACTCACTGTTTTGCATTCACTGGACAGCTGCATGGAATTTCCATTTACCTAGGAACTTTTTGTTCTGAGGATTCCTTCTCATTCCTCTCTTCAAACTTTCGGCTCATTTCAACCATTACCTCTTTTACTGTGTTCCCCATACTTGGTCTCTGTTCCCAGCTCTGCATTTCAAAGTCATTTCTGTTATTAGCTCCTTTGCTTTGCTTCATCATGGTTGCTGGGGGAAAAGCTTCTTCATCTGTGGCTTTCACTAGAACTTGGTTTCCTTTGATGCAAGAACTGCCTTGCTCCTGCCTCAGCCCCTAGCATCTGTCTGATAATTTATGACAGTTGAACAAACACATGGCTGTTGGACAAAGAAATAGAAGTCACGCACATAGACCTGATTCAGCTTTACCCGACCCTGCCCTCTACCCATCCTGACTATAAGTTATCTGCTCACTCTGATGTGGTTCACATTACTTTAAGTCCCTTACCTGTTTTAGTCTTCCTGCCTCACTTTTAGCAGCATGTTATACACAGTAGGTGTTTAATAATTAGCAATATGTCTTCTACTTGATGCAACATGTTGTATCATGAGAACTCATTATGAGATGACTGCTCGGAAGAGTGCAAAAGGCTTACAACTGCAAAGGATTGCCACACTGGGTAGCAAGGGAACACTAAGTAGCAATATATGCTCTGGTAACCATCAGGTCCCTTTCATACACCTGTTCATTGCTATGCAAAACTGAGTTACTTGTCGTTTCTCAAACCCAATATTCTGTAAAACAGTGATAACATTAACTTCCATACCAGCACCACAGTGGTTAAATAATGGTGTGGAAGTGTTTACCATATTACTAGTACACAGTATACCCTTAGCCAATAAAAACTCTTGTTGATGGTGTTACTGATATTGTAAGGACAACCTTATGCTGCAGTAATGATACTATACAATTATTAATTTGTCTAGAATTTTATACTTTTACACTAGTAATATCATCTGTTTGTCTCACTCTGTCACGGAGTTCAGGAGATAGCTTTTTTAAAGTCAGATGAATCATCACTCTCAGAAAAGAAGAAGTCAAATGATTTCTCAAGGTCACCCACTTTGAGCCCCAATACAATGAACTAAGTAAGATGTTCACTCCACTAGGACACCTCCCTGTATGTGGTCCATGAGGACAGACTTTGAAGATGAATCAGAGGACACACCAAAGAATTACATCATCTCAACTCTAAAACAGGATTCGTGAATCAAGCCCCATGTTGGTAAAAACCCTTCACAATCAGTTCTCAAAACAAGTTATCTTCTGTATAAACTGGTTCTCTCCAACTTCTAGTGGATTCCTTTTAATGTCTTTTGATTGCCAAGGCAAATGTATTCGGATTTCAAGTTGAAATTGTGTAATTAAGTATCCAGTGTGGAATCTTTTCTGCTGAGAACAAATTGTTGGATACAACTAACCCCTAGATATCATCATTTTCTACTTTGCATGATGGGGTCCAGATACAGAGTTGTCAGACCTAGGTATGGTAGACCAATGACACTGATGGATCTAATTATTCACCAAATCACTATTCTAGCCTCAACCCTGTGGCACTTTTCCAGTGGGACATTAGTTATAATGTAAGTAGGGTGCCATCTACTATTAACATGGCCAGGGTAGACGACTAGAGACATGCATGAAGTAGCATGGGGTCATCTCTAGCTTCCCTAGTTTGGACAATTTTAGAGCAGTCAACATCTGACTGGTTCCCAAACATACAGAGAGACTGACATGGAGAGCAGAGAAAGAATCAGCACCTTTGCCAAGTCCCCTGCTGCTACCCAAAAACACTTGAGCTGAGTGAGACCAGCCAGAACCAAAGCTTCCACCCAGCTGTCCTGAACACTTCTGCTAAATAAAGGCATATTGTTCTAAGTCAGTGAGACTGAGGTAGTGTTTTTTCCTACCACATTGTTGTGGCCAAGTTACAAGAACAGAAGATAAGCTATATTCCACAGCAAATATATATATTACTTTCCAAGAGCTTTTGACTGGAGGACTCTGTTGAGCTCCTGCCCAATTACTCTGTGATTCCAGCACTACAGAACAGATTGCAGAAATGATCTTATATTATTAATTACATCATCCCAGAGGTCCTAAAATACACAATAAAATTGCTTTAAAAACTATGTTGTGTGGTGGGAACAGAATGAATAGCATAATGGCAAATGACTGATGGATTTTACAGTAGGAAGCTTGCATGCAGGTGGAACTGGTTCTCTGGGGTGTCAAACATTAGTATCTCCAGTGTTCTTACACCTCTCTGGGCAGATTACTTTTACAAAAGGGAAATCTCCCAGTTTCATGTTGAGCTATTTCCAATTCTGTGATATATTCAAAGGACAGGAGTTGAGGGGCTTGTGAGTCAATGTAGAAGTTAATTCAAACCCTCTGCTTTCATTGCAGTATCTCAAAATTGCCTTCTGCTGGGCTTGCTGTTAAGTTCAAAGTTCAAAGCCTCCCCTATTGGTTTTCTCAAGAAAACTGATGCTGCTCTTGCCAAGGCTACACAAGGTAGGTAGATTCTTGCACAGCCTACCTTTCCCTTAAACAGCTTTCTAGATGTCCCAGTTCATTCTCTGCTGCTATGAAAAATACCATGGCCTAAAGTTACTTGGCGAGGAAATGGTTTATTTCCCTTTACAGATTATAGTTCATCATAAGGGAATTCAGGGTAGGAACTCAAAGGAAGGAACGTGGAAGCAGGAACTACAGCATAACCACAGGAAAATGCTGCTTACGGGCTTGTGGTCCATGGCTTGTTCATCTTGCTGTCTTGTAGATCCCAGTACCATTTTCTGGGGAATGGCACTGCCCACAGTGGGCTGGGCCCTTATAGGAATCGCCACAGGTCAATCTGATGAAGGCAATTCTTCATTGAGATTCTCTCTTCTGAGGTGACTATAGTTTGTATTACATTGACAAAAACTAAGCAGAACCCTTCTTGTCCCAGCACTTTCCCTTCCAACATGTGGGTAACCAGGACTTTCCAGGCCCTCTTGGCTTGTCATGGACTCAGTTCATTCTGTCTCTTCTTCAACTTAGGTTCGGCTTTCTCCTCTCTGCTAGGTCAGGTATCACTTGTGCATCTCCTTTCTCACCTCCAAGATGTTGACATTTTTCATCTGATATCACCTTTCAGACTATTCTCTTTGACCTTATAGATTTTGCTTTTATCCCTCTTGCGTTATTTTAGGGGTATTTAATAGAAACTGGAGAATAAGGAGCAAACCTAGGTACTTAATCTATTGTCTTTTATGGAAAGGCCCCCCTCCTTGATTTTTAATATGCATAGAATGTCTATGCATATTAAGTTCTTGGTATCTTCTTAGTAGCTAGAAGGTCACTAGCTCTAATTATAGGAATTATTTTAAGGATAGAGAGGAACTTCCTGCCTAGAACTTAGAGTTCAGAAAATTCCAACTTGAAAATAAGAGTAAGACTCAACTACTCCAAAGAATTCTCTAGATAATTACATCCAGTACATTCTCCTTATTTCTCCATACAGCTTTGGGACTTTTCTACTGCTTCTAAAGGACAGAGCATTCCAAGGATCCTCTTATGATTTTCTCAGGCTCTTAATGATATGATACCAATATTGATGAGTGACACCAGCATCCTAGGTTTAATTTAAAAACCTCAAAGCCTTTAAATCTGTGGAGAAATGGACAGACTCCCCATCTCCCACCATAACTATGCTCTACAGCTAGAAGAGTACATTGTTTGACAGCTGACAACTCTCGCTCTTCCTGCTCTGGGTAATTACAGACTCTTGCTTTTCAACCGATGCTACTGTCTCCTCTATGAATAGGAAGTAACTCTTTCTGAATATATAAGCAGCAATCATCACATAATGGAGACCTGATGGAGATCATCATATAATGAAAACCAGTGCAATGAAATTTATTGACTTTGGAAAACTGAATCCACAATCCGGTGGTGATGCTGTGCTCTGAGGTCTGAATATCATAAAAGTGTGAGGAGCCCTTTCTGGCTTAAAACGAAAGGAAAGCACCATGCCTACTCCACAGCCAGCACTGCATGCAACGAATTACGTAATATGAACTCTAAAACTCAATAACAGCAACTAAAGAATATCTTCCATGCCACCAAGGCACACCAAGGCACACATTCACAGATGTGACGTCACCCCTTAGTCCATGCCTCCTTTCTTCCTAGATTAACTTTTCTTCTTTGACAGGGAAGATTCCACGGGTATTTTAAAGCAAGATCAGTTCTATCTAGTCAAGCAAACTGCCCCTTATTTTGCTTACTTTGTTCCTTTGTTATTGAACTTTCTCTAGTTCTTTGCTAAGTGTCTGTCTCCCTCAAAGATTTGGCAGAGCAAGGGGAAGAAGTTTTAGAATTTGCACAATGTGTGAGCATTGTGATCATACGAGATATTGAATTAAGGTTTAAATGTAGTATCTTAATACTTCTTTAAGAATTCCATACACGCATACAGCATATTTTGATCATATTCACATCCACCTCCTCCCTTAGTTCCCCCAAAATCTACCCCTCCCACCTCTTACTGCACCTCAACTTCATGTTTCTCTCTTGTAATAGAATTTAGATCTGCCACTTACTGAGTTATTAATGAATATGAATTTCAATTATCACACATGGAAAAGAGAAATCATAAGAGACCTAGTATCAAAATGTCATAATTTGCCTTAAGTAATCAACATATTCTGGCAGTACACCATTGGTGTTGCTCACCAGAGAAGACAAGGAGACATTTCCAGAGTTGCAAACCCTGCCAGACCTCAGCAGAGGGAAGCACTATCATGGCCAGCACCATACTGGACTGTGGAACCCTGAGCATCTGATCTTATAGTTTTTATGGACACGGAAGCTCCTTGGGTGTTCTATTGATACCAAAAGCAGATCATGAGGAAGCAAACATCCTTTACATAAAGTCAACACCTGCAGATAATACAAAATGCCAAGGCCTAGGCATCCCTTCCCTCAATAATGCACAAAATGCCTATTTTAAGAATAAGTGAAAATAAAACATCTGCAACATTTCTCCCTTTCTATATAAGCCAATCAAAAAGATTGCTTTATCTCTACAACAAAATTTAACACTATACCAGCAAAACTACTCATAAGAGGAATAATCAGGCTTGAGAACGAAACCAAACATCTATCAAACTTTTAACAATTTCCAGCATGGTTGTATCTGGAAATTAAAAAAAAAATGTTTGAGTTCAAAGTTTTGTAGAAAGTTTCAAAGATTTCTTCCTGGAATGTCTTTGGAAAAAAAAATTTCAATATCCAATTATTTGGTATATACTCATGATCTTCTGGGCTTCTCCAAAGGGCTTGGATCATTTCTCTGGCTCTAACCTATGCATCACACACAGCTTGTCTTCCAGGCTCAGGCTGGCTCTACTCCACTGCTGCTGCTGCCCTTGGTGTTATCCCATGGCACTGGCATCTTCAGAATGCTGGGGTCTTCTGTTGCAACTGGGCTGCACTTTCGCCAATAGCCTCTCATAGGCTCTCTTCATGGTGCCAAGCCTCAATTTCTTTGTATGACTCCTTCAGTCCTGGGCCTTCAATTGCCACAGAAGCTACATTTTTTTCAAATGGTCTCTTCTGGCCTCTCACAGTGGCAAGCCTTCAGTTGCTCTTCAATGACCCCTTCATACCTCCCAAAACCAGAACCACATGGGTGGTTTATCTCATGCTTCAGAAAGAGAGAGACATCAGAAACCAAAGCCACTCAAGAAAATCTCAATCTCACATCCTTCAAGGACTCTGAACTTCAAGTACACACTCATATCTAAAATGGAAGAGCTAAAAAATCACACCTGGCACATGTTATTCCTGGAGTCAGAAGACTGAATGAACATAGAATATGTGCAAAAGTATTTTGCAATCTTGTAAGACCTATGTGAGTACTCATGTTTCTGTGTTTATTTGTTTGTTTGTTTGATTGCTTGCTTATTTATAGAAGTTCATTTCTTGGAACTACCTGAAAATTCCTATCCAACTTCAGTAATATCCTCATTCCTTTGAATGTATTTAACAATTGATTCATGGCCACCAACAAAATCTGCTGCTGTTTTGGTACAAAACAGAGTGCTTTGTACTTTTCTGTAGTAAAACCAAAAAGAGCCAATAAAATGTTTTCATTGATTGCAGTGTCAATTTTAGATGCAGCAATGGCTCTGAACCAGGTCCATCTTTTAGAACTCTGATGTGGATTTACTTTTTGTGGTCCTGGGATCTAGTGGGTATATAGCAGTTCTGCATTAACACTAACCTGAAGAGACAGGCCTCTCAGGAGGATCATCTCATCTTTATGCTTTTCCAAACTTGAGGTCATAAATCCTATCAGCCTGCAGAGAAAGAACATCCTAAAGATTATGGGGGGCACTGAGGTGCTCTTTGAGTGAACCATGCTAATAAAAATTAAAGTTCAAAGTCAACCAGTAATCTTAGGACATTCATTACACTTGCACTGAAACAGTCAAGGCTGATCGGCCAAACAGGCATCAGGCCAGTGAGCATGCAGGAAGAAGTAAATGCTTCTAAGATGTACCCTGTCTCTCCCAGTGGCATCAGTGTTGTCTGATAAAGACAATATTTCAAATAAACGTGCCTTGGAAAGTACTAGAGGTCTTAATAAAAAAAAAAAAAAACTTACTCTGTGTCTTTGGGCTTGAAATACAGATAGATGGCATATGTATCCCTTATTTACATGACTCCAGGTTACAGATTAAAAATTGCTATGGTACATGAACTATTGACTTCAAAGATTGATTTCAATGACTCAGACAAGAAATCAGAAATGTCCTGTATAGGCTCACATATTTGAAAATACTTGGTCCCCAGTTGATGGTACTGTCTAGGGAAGTTATGCAATCTTGAGAAGGTGTCTCCTTCCTGAAGGAAGTATGTTACTAGGAGGCTCATGGTCTTGCCTCACTTTTCTATACCTATCTATCTATCTATCTATCTATCTATCTATCTATCTATCTATCTATCTACCTCCTCTCCTTCTCTTCTCTTCTCTTCTCTTCTCTTCTCTTCTCTTCTCTTCTCTTCTCTTCTCCTCTTCTCTCCTCTTCTTTTCATGTATGTATGGAAAAGTGATCAGCTAGCTTCCAGACATGTGGCCATGCCATCCTTGTCATTATAGATTCTAACATTCTGGAGCAGCAAGCCAAAATTAACTCTTTCCTTGATAAATTTCCATGATAAAATTTGGTATTTTATCACACCAATAAGAAAGTAAGTAAAATATTGGTTATTCTTTAAAAATGCTTTAGCATAAGGTGTGAGACTTAAGACCTGGGAAGATGAGACATTTTCCACAGTGGAGTAGGATAGAGTGAGTCTGGAAAATTGTTCTTCAAAAGCCGTGGAAGGTCTCTAGCTGTCAGAAGTACTTGGAGTAACTGAGGGTCATAGGATACACACCTGAGGCTAGATAATGGGTTAACTTTATGATTAGTGAAGAAGGGAAAGTCTATCTATTGAAAGCTTAGGAACCATAATCATTGTTCACATGGATGAGCCAAAACCCTTACAGAGTGTCAAGATGCTGCCAATGGTACCCCATTTACTCTGGCAGGGGTGTGTACTTCTTGCTTTTGGGAAAAGAAGACAATATGTCTCCTTCTATCCTTTTCCACAGGCATAACCTCTGGTAGCCTCAGGGGATAGCCCGGTCTGAAAGAAAGGAAATATAGATTGAATCTGGAAACATCTTGTCTTCTCCCTGAGCCTCTAAATAAGATGAATGAGGAGAATCTATGTAATTGCCTGGTTTATCCACAACCATATATATGCACTTTTCTATGAATTATCAAAATTTGTCTGGGTGTCAAATTAACATGTGATTTTAATATTGCTTCTGACATAACTCTGGTAGTGTGACATAGACTGGCACATCATTTCATTATTTCTTCGTTCTGCAGATATTTATTGAGTACTCTGTTACCTGCAGCAGGACTAAGAGACAAAAGAACTTCTCTGCACTCAATTTTCTCACTTGCTAGATAGAGGAGAGAGAAAAGTAAATATTTTTTATATTAGCAATATGCCATTTTTTTACAAACTAACTGATGCAATTTTTTTGTGGCCTTTACCTACCAAAATTAAATAAGCATGTGCCCTCAACCCTGAAATGCCATAATCCAAGATCCTCCCTGATGTAACTAAAAAAGTTCACCAGGGGTTTCTTCACTATGGTGCTAATAAAAATAGAAAGTTATAAGCAAGCAATCATTTGTGATTAAGAACCTAGGTACATTAAGAGATAAAGCACCATGAAGTGGACTTAACGATGACCACTTTGTAAAATGAGGCAGACCTGAACACATTAGTATATCCAACATGTTGGGTCTTAGTTAGAGTTACTATTGTTTGATGAAACACCATGATGAGAAGTAAGTTTAGGAGGAAAGAATTTATTCAGCTTACACTTCTACATCTCTGTTCATTATCAAAGGAAGCCAAGACAGGAACTCAAACAGGGCAGGATTCTGAAGGCAGTCGCTGGTACAGAGGCCATGGAGGAGTGCTAGGTATGTGATTCCCCCCATGGCTTGCTCAGCCTGCTTTCTCATAGAACCCAGGACCACCAGCTCAGGGATAGAACCACCCACAATGAGCTGGGCTCTCCCTCATCAATCAGTAATTAAGAAAATATCTTACAGATGGATCTTGTGAAGGCATTTTCACAATTGACATTCCTTCCTTTAAAATAACTCTAATTTGTGTGTCAAGTTGACAAAAGACTAGCTAGCACATAGAGTAAATGTGAGTCTGAAAACATTTATTTTAAATCGATTTTTAAATTCATGTGTATATTTAATCACAGATGAATTGGCAATATGCAAACTGTCTGTTCCACGAGGAACTACTGAACCTTCAACTCAAATAGGTACATGTCACTTTTAGAAGAGAGTGCACTCGTTTTGAAAGAAGCAACTTCCAAATCCCATATTACTAGGAACTACGTGATTTCCTGTAGGCCTCCAAAGAAAGATATTGTGAATTTCTTTTGGGAAAAAATGTTGCTGTGCTGGGAACTAGAAGCCCAGTTGCCACCTCCTTCTCTACACACTCTCCTCCGTCAAGTTCAAACTGTGCGTCTAATTCCCTCTTGCTTTTGAATACCCAGTGTTCCACGAGACTCTAAATTCCTCCATATTGCCAGAACTATTAAATAATACTAAATTTAATCATATCCTAACCACTTCAACCATTGGAAGACTGACCACAGCATCATACTATAGGGACAGAAAGGCTTTAAATCGTAATCACTATGTGCCAGTTTTATGGAGTGTTTTATGAAGCTAAGGGCATTTCAAAGCATTTTATTAAGGCTTGTTTTCTGAAAGTCTTTCTTGAGCTATTTCTTTTCTACAAAAGAGAAAGAATTAGGACCCAGAATTACCTGTACCCAGTAGAATTTTACTCAGTCATAAGTAAAGATATGTCTTTTTTTGTTTAGGAAAATTGGATGGGTCTTTAGAATGTGTTAAATAAAATAAGCCATATTCAGAAAAACAAAAATCACAATTTTTTCTCATATACAGAATCTAGAACACACATGACACCACCGCCACCAGCATCCCTCCACCCCCTCCCACTCCACCCCCCACATGCACACACACAGGCACACAAAATATACAAGTAGAAGTAGAACTATTTGGAAGCAGGAAATTAAGAAGGCAGGAAATATGGGGGAATGCAGGTTAATATGAGTGAAATATATAACATGCATGAAAACGCCATAATGAAACACACCACTTTGAACATGAATATATAATAATTAATATTTAACAAAAGAGAGGCCGGAGAAATAGCTCAATTAGTAAGAACATTGGGCAAGCATGAAGACCTTATAACCCATGCAAAAAGTTGGGTGTGGGAGCCCCATCCTGCAATCCCAATATGTGCAGGGGGGTCAACATGGAAAAACCACTGGGGCTTGCTGGCTTCCAGCCTCGATCCGGGTTTACTGAGAGACCTTGTCTCAGGAGAATAGATAGAAACTATTAGAGTAGGGTATTCTATGTCCTCTGGCTTCTGTCTGCATGCACAGGGACTCACATCCACTCATACGTACATGTACCACACATATCACACACACACACACACACACACACACACACACACACACACACATGAGATTTTCTTTTGTTTTCTCTTTCAATAAATACAAACTGGTTTTCTAAGAAGACTGTGAATATTGGTCTCACAAGACACCATACAAACCTCTTTACAGTTATCTTCAGCCAAAAGAATAGTGGGAGGCATTAAAATTAGAAGCAGGATTAGTTGTAAGGTCCAATTTTATCTCTGACACAAGTGTTTTCATTTCAGTTTTAGTGCCTTGAGTTACATATATGGAATGGATGAGAAAATATTTCAACGCACCATAACCTGGTATACTTGATAGAAAGGGCAATAAATATTTTTAAGCTTACAATATAGATAGATGTGTTTGTTCCTCTAGCAGTTAATTATTTTCTATTTTTCTCCTGAAACTCTATGGCATTTATCATCTCAGACTACATTGATATTCTATATTTACTTTCACTCTCTAAAGTCAATTAACTTTATGGGCTTGATTGTCAGTGACTTAAATGCCCATATTAGAGAGGGCATTTCTGAACAGAGGTAGTTGCACAGGTGATTAATGGGAAAAATAGTCACTGACTTGTACCATTTCAATGTTTTCTTTTAATAACTGCCAAACATTTTATAAAATACTAGACCTTCATGGGTGCCCTCTTTTCAATGAAGGAGCAAGACCTTTTTATCACATAAAATACTTGCATAAGAAACAACTTTGATTTGGATTATAGTTACTAATTATTAGTCCTCTCTTGGTTAGCTTCTTTCTTAAAATGAAATCAAATATACATGAAACACTGACGTGTGGTAGAATTTCTACATGAAATACTTTATTAGTTGAACAAATATTCATTGAATGCCTATCATACACCAATCATTTTTCTAGACATATGGTATCTGACAATGAACAAGGCTCAGCTGCTTAGTCTATGATTTTCAGAGTTGAGAGGAGATAGTAACAGACTGGTCAGTTAGCAGATATGAGGAAATTTAATGAAGCTTTGATAGGGAAAAGCACATGGAATTTTGGAAGCTCGTGAGCAAAGTGTTTCTCCAAAGTGTCTGTTATGGATGTTTCCTGAAGGCTGTCATACCCAGCCTGAAAATTAGAGATTATGTAATAAGTAGCTCAGATAAAAAGAAAAAAGGAAATGAAATAAAGAAAGAAAATTCTTTCGAAGGGATGTGTCACAGAAGCTTATTTTTAGTTACGTTTAAAATGGTTATTTTGTGAATTGTTGAGTGAAGAGCTGCCTAGGCCTTGGCATTTGTATTGTCTGCAAGTATTGGCATCATGTAAAAGATGTCTGAAGGTCAGACTGGTTTACTATATTAACTGACACATTCCCTAGTTTTATTACATTGACACCTTAAACCAATGCGTCTCAAAACAGGACCCCAGAAAGTCATTACAGTGCTCCAACACTGCCAATTAGTCATTCAGTTCATGAGCAAATTATTTTCTAAATGACTACGGATTACTTATTAATAATCTACTGTAGAAAATAACTAGAGATTAATAAAATAATTAAAATAGTAACAGTGAAATTTAACCCAGCAAAAATTGCAGGCTATAAATTGCATCACAAATTACAAAGCTTTCATTGTGCACACATAGGTACAAACAGCTAGAATCGCCACAGTTTTCAGGGGATTTTTATTCAAGCATAATCAGTGCACATATCAAAGGAGGAAGTGTAACAATTCAATACATATGTTCAATACGTCATGGGCAAGTTGGCATTTCTCCTCAAACAGCTATAGTTGCTTTGTGATGCACAGCATCAAGATTTCTAGTTCTTTATCAGACATATAACAAATCACTATGAATTATAGTCAGTCCATCAATGTGCAGAGCATCAGATCTTACTCTTTTTATGTGACTATATTTTGTCAACTGTGAATCTCCATTGTCTCTCCCAACATTCCTGCTTTCTGTATCTATAAAGCCACCATTAAAAAAATATTTACATGGATGAGAAAATGCAATGTTTGTCCTTCTGTGATTGCGACTGCAGCGACTTTAAAACAGAGCATTGTTCTGTCAACATAGTATTCATGTCGCCTACATGAGCCACAGTGCTGAGCACTAACAGTACAGGAATAACAAGAGCTGAACAGTCTGCTATCAGAGTCATTTATCAGTTATCAGTCAGTTATCAGAAAGGTATGTTGGTGCTAAGCAGCTTGTCATGATTTTTAACGGATTTTAATTATATAATTTTATATTTATATAAATAAATTTATTTGTATTATTTTAGATGAAGTGTAACTTGATAATAGTATTAAATATATGATTATATGTTTAATTTATATTTATTTATATATAAGTTATTGAGTAATTTAAGAATAATGACTTTAACATGATTTTTAATCATGATTTTAACATGACTTTAATTTTCAACTATTTATTTCAAAAATAATAAAGTACTGTTAATTTTCCTTATTATTAAGTGATTAATATGAAACTGTATGCCCATAAAGTACAAAGATAAGTATTTCAATGAATAGAAACTGTGTGTCTGGTTTTCAAATAACTTTAATGTGGCAATAGGAGGAAATAACAACAGTAGTAACGACAATAATAATAAATCTTTACTGCACATGAGCGAGGTAAGTATTGACTGATTCAGTTGTTCCTAAACTGAAGGCATAAGGAGAGGAAGAAACAAACAGAAAAACATAGGGGAGACTAATCCTCAGAGAAGGCTTAGGAACAGGAAAGAGAGGGTGCCCTGAGATTACAAATGTAACTTGAAGGAAACCTAAAAGACAGAGTAAGAACTCCATAACAATGCAAAATCAGTCATTTATAATATGTTATTTAAATACAGCCTCAAGATATGGTTGTATGGCTAAAGATCTAAAAATTACCATATTACAAAAGACCCACAAATGTCTATTGTCAGTTCATTGTCATCATCACTGCAACTACCACAAACAATTATTAAGCACTTAAGAGATGCCAGGTACTCAGCTGTGCATTTATAGCTTATCACATTGAATTTTCACAACCACCCTGAGGTGAGTGTTATTGATATCCTCATGTCACATGAAAGCTACTTTGAAAGTAAGTGATTCACAGTCACACAGCTAAGTAGCTGACATATACTATTAATAGTGCTTCTCTAATTCATAAGTTCAAGTTTTTAATCATTATGAAACACTAAACTGACAGTACTTTCAAGGAAACCTTAGTATACGTGGTGACTATGAAAATACCTTCAAGGACAGGAAGCAGAATTGAACAAAGGGCTTGGCGGCAGCACTCTGAAATGCACTGTGTGTCTGTGCAATGAGGTTTTGCTCTTACAAACTGCTCTATGCCCAGGACTTGGGAGAGTCTAGACAGCCTGGTTCCTAGGAGACACTAGCGCTGCCTTACTTACTCTTGGCTTTATTTTAAATGGGTTATATGATCACCCTTCATGTAATCCAAGCTAGCTGCTAATCTATCCCACTGATCATAATGGAGACACTGGAGAAGGTAAACAAAGATGCTGAAAACGCACTCCACGAGTTTATAAGATATCTATAGTTTTAATTTTATATTGCAAGTTATAGAAGATCTATGGACATGAGATAAGCCAAGAATAGTTAAAATATTTGAGCATGCAATGGTAAAAAGCAGGTAGCAGTTAACTGTAAGCCTAACTGCATCAGGGACTTAAATGCTGTCAACATGGAATGGGCTCAGATTTCTTCCACTAGTCCTGCTTTCTTTCCTATGATAATCAACTTCCCTTTCACTGTGACACAATTACTTAATTAAGGTACATTAAGTTATTGTCAGTACCGTAAAGTTTATGATGCTTGTTCTCAATACGCATTTTTTGCAGTCACTCTAGAAACACTCAGGTGAAAGTGGACAGACTAGTTGACACGACACTCTATCCTTGAGACAGCCCGAGTTCCCAGTATAATAGAAAGTGCTCATTTGTCAGTCGCAAATGGTTTTCCAACAATTGACACTCAAGGCCCTTCTTACCTATAGTAATAGATACTGGACAGGTAGAAAGAGCAGGTGTCTACTGTTCAATTACCATATGGTTGAGGAACAGGACATATTTTTGGGAGAAGAAGCATGACATTTTGAAGAAACTCGGGTTGTTAAAAAAATCCTGCTATAAAATTATATCCCCTGAGCTTCATTATAAAAAGTACAATTTCAAAAAATTTATAGCACTCTACCCTTTACCTTCATTTGTCTGCAAAGAATTTGTTTTGATTTATTTGCATTTTTAAAAATAAAATAAAGTCGTATTTTTCCTCGCTAATTGGGTACAAGACATCACTAATTATGATAGCATGGATAGAGTTAAGAGCAGAATAAAAGAAAGGCTTTTGAATACATGTATCATCCTTCCTCCTCTGAGAAGACATGCTTGAAAGTGCATTTTAAACACTTCAGCACTGGTGAAACAAATTAATAGTGGCTCAGACACAGAGGTGCTGCATATTATTCATGATCTCGAAATTATTAATGTAACGCTGAGCCATTATTGCCACAAAATGCTGTCTGAGTAATTAACACATGTTATCCAATAGAATAAGGCCGTCAAATCAAGCTAAGAAGTAATTAAGGTACATAACGACATAGCTGAGGCAGAAAGATGCACGTCAAACGAGTAAAAAAACTTCAGCTCATCAAAGTGACGGGAGAACTAGGCAGGGTAATCTGCAATTTACTGCCTAGCTTTCCATTGGTAAGTCTCTTCACTGTATCTTGCCCCTGTTTGTGTGGACCCTCTGAAGATTAACGTTATTGTCCAACTCTAATGTTCATCGTAATTTCCTAAATGGCTTCTAAGTTTGTATTTTCTGGTCCCTTGAAGATATCATAGTGTACAGTGGAAAACCAGGAATTTTTTTTTAACAACCCCAGAAATTTTGAAGCAGACGATTCATGATTGATTTTTGAGAAATTCTAGAAGGGAGGACTTTGAAGGTCTCTTCTATCTCAATTGCTAGTGATGAAACTATTGGTTTTCATTGATATAGTACAAAAATATTTCTCAGCATTGAGTTGTGTATCATATATGAAATGTGCATAATTGGGGCTGTAGAGATGGATTAGTAGTTAAGGCTACTTCCTACACAGTCATGACAACCAGAGTTCAGATCGCAGCACCCACATAGCAAGGTAGGCACCCCAACAAATGCCTGTAACTACAAATTCCAGTGATCTGACACCCACTTCTGGCCTCTATGTGTACCCAGGTACAAGTACTCACACACACATATACTCACATACATTGATATTCACACATAAACACACAAATAAATAATAAACAAATAAGTTTGAAATGTGCATAATTCCCATCACTTTCTTAGAGTCTGACCTATCTCTTCATTGAAGCTAATGTGGGAAAAGCAAAAAAAGAGGGAAAAAAACCCTCCATTTTCAGTATTTAAGGAATGTCATTCAGTTCTGAAATCACTCCAAACCACACACTCCTGCTCTATAATTAGCAGCAAATGAGTTGCACCAAAGAACAAATATAAGAAACAACATATAACCGTACTGAAGCTATAAAAAGTCTATAGTGCATTCTTCAAAATACCTTTTCTCCTCAGTCCTCAAGTTTTACAGAACAAAACTCTTCATAGAGAATGCAGGTCATGTTAAATTTAGAAAGATTACATTGGAAGCTACTGGTATTCTGAGATTTCCCCAAAGATTGGAGGAAAGGCTTCTGAGACATTACCAGGTTTTACTTATCAGGTTGTGAAACTTAATCAATATTTAGCCCATTCCTATTGTCCTAGCAA
This sequence comes from Cricetomys ansorgei, assembly GCA_026225945.1. Taxonomy (NCBI): domain Eukaryota; kingdom Metazoa; phylum Chordata; class Mammalia; order Rodentia; family Nesomyidae; genus Cricetomys; species Cricetomys ansorgei. Next base: position 19,385,916 of record JAMJFZ010000242.1, read on the forward strand.
ATAGGTCATTATGTCTGGCACTGAAAAGATACACTATGTCTATAAAGGAAACAGGAAGGAAGGAAGCTTTTGGCCAATATAAGTGTATAACATTGGGAAATATAAGTGATATCTATTAGTGTATTCATACATTTATATGTAAACCACCAATACAAATAACACAGTAACTATGAAAACATCATCTCCCCCCGGCAGACTTCTCACAAGCATCTTGCACCTTCATGTCTTGATAAGTGAGCAGAGCCATTTTTGAGTTAACAACACAATTGTACAGTGAAGTCTCATAATTGCTTTTAGTCTGGTTGGAGATGAGCTGTTACGGAGGCAACCTCTGAAGAGACCTAGAAGCCTTACCCTAAGCTGTCACCCATTTTTATGGCAGTGTCAATGAAACTGAAGACAAGTTCCCTAGATGAAAGAAGTGGCCATGGTCATGTTCAGAGATTCAGGACACTCCCCCAAATGGCCTGTTGTTTAACCTTGCAACCCCCAAGACAACTTACCCAGTAAACAACATTTACTCAGAGAACATGCACTCAGAGAAGAGCTTTCTGAGCTAAACTCACTGCATTACCATATCATAGGGAACCCAAGCAGATAGAAATCAAAACCCTACTTCCCTTCAGAATCTAATCACAGAAGTCACTTGAGTGGATGGGATTAGGTCTAACACCACTAGCTAGTGAGTCCCGGCACAAGTTATTTTCTGTGTCTCAGTTCCTTTATCTATACGATGAAAACAAAGTGTCAGAATCAAAATAAACACTAAGCATATAATTCTCAAATAGCAGTAACTGGACACAAAACAGGCATAGGTACATTGGAGTTATAATCATTATTCTAGCTCTCTTCACTCATTCTAGCAAATGCCTCTTAAGCACATACCAAGCAGGACTCTAGCTCTGTCTCCTGCACACTCACTCCTGGACCACCACCTTAGTCACTATAGCTTTACCACATATCTTTTAATACTATCTCCTAAGACTACCTTCAGGTTATCTGACATTTTTATTATTGTTTTTATTTTAATAGATTACAATTACACGATTTCTCCCTTCCCTTTCCCTCCTCCGCACCTTCCCCTCTTCCCTTCCTTGCTCCCTTTAAGTTTCATGACCTCTTTTTTTCATTCATTTAAATACATAAATACAACCCTTTCTGTCTGTATAACAGTGTGTGTGTGTGTGTGTGTGTGTGTGTGTGTGTGTGTGTGTGTGTGTATGCGTGCTTTCAGTTTTCAGGGCTGACCATTTAGTATTGGCTAACTAGTATGTGCTCCTCCCTGGGGAAGATGGTTTCTCCTGCTCTCAGCATTCTTCCTTTGCCTGCAGTTCTTTGTGTAGGGTTGGGGCCTCCTGGGCTTTTCCTGCATTAACTACTCAAAATAGCCAGAAAATGGAAACACCCTAAATGTCGTTCATCTGACGAACGGATAATGAAAATTTTGATATAAACACTATGGACTACTATTCAGTTGTAAAGAAAAGTGAAATTTGTAGGTAAATACGATGCAACTAAAAAACTGTCACATTGGGTCAGGTAACCCAGACCCAGAAAGGCAAACTTTGAATGTTCTCTCTCACTAAGGATCCTAGCTTCAATCCTCAAATGTGAGTACATAGCCTGTCAGGGATGGAGGAATGGGGAGGCAACTGTGAGGGGAATGGCAGAGTACAAGTGATCTGATCAGGAAAATGAGAAAATAGAGGGCGAGGCTCTAACTACAGAGGGGGGATGGTGTTCAAATACATAAGGGGGGAAGAGGGCTAAATAACAGTAAAGATGTCTCAAAAAGCTACAAGGAATCACACTATTAACTACCTACTTAAAAATACCTATAATTCATATAAGTTGATGTATAAACATGCATACATAGTTTAGATAAAAAATTTCCCATCTGGGCTGACAACATTCTCACAAGACCCAACGGTTGCCTAACAAAAACCCCAACACCAGGCACGAGAAGTCCTTTTTTCGGTTGTTGGTTGGAATTTCCCAAGAGACTGTCAGGACATATAGGCTATTTCTGCTGCCCTTGGTTGACCCCCAGAGATGAAAGATGAGTTATCTCACTTTTAAACTGGAGTAGTTACCTTAACTGATCTTTGCACATCATCAATGAAATCCTGTCCCGTGTGGCATTTTTAATTTTTCCTAATAAAATAAGTATTTAGCCAAAATGTAAACATCCATCTTTGAATCACCTAGCACCATCACCAGTATAGACATCTCTCTGCTTTCTTTAGGAAACCTGTCAACAGGGGATATATAATCAGATTCTGTGTTCTAAAAGGATTTTTTCCCCTTGCTTTTCCAAGCAGTCTCTGTAACCACAAAGGGCAAGCCCAGGCACTTGCTAGGAAGCATTTGGGTCAGGCAGCCAGGTGGGGCCAGTGAGATGCCTGATGAAAGGTGACCTCCGGGAAATGTGCTGAATGTGAGTAGGCCTCACAAATCCAATAGGAGAGCTAGGGCTTCCCTTTAATAAGTCTGAAAATGGCAAAATAATGCAATTACCTCACTGTAACAGAGTACCCGCTGTGGTACTCCAAGAATCACATTATGCACACAGCCCAGGATCTGCTGAGAATATATTACACCTAATGAAATAAGCCCATTCACTTCCTCAGCATTGCCTGGCTGTCACGTGGAAGTCTCTTTATTGGTTTATATACATCTTCAGCAATGTACACTGGATCAGGTATCATGCTCATCAACCTAGTGAGATCAAAGTCTGTGGTGAGACATACATAAAATCCTCCTCACTCCTTATCTGTAAGGGAAAGTAATAACAAAGGCTAGAGCTAGCAAGTCAGGGCTCTGCCTTTGATGCCTCTTTCAAGTCTGGTAAAAGATTTGCAAGGGTGGCCAGTGAAGGAAGCCTCTTCTCCATCTCCCCTGCCTGGGACTGAAAGAAAGCATTGCACACCCAGGAAAATGCATGGCAGCTAAAGCAATCAAGCTTCCAGCCTGAGCATGGTGGGAGACTGAATGGCAAGTGTGTTTCCCGGGATATCTGTTCATTCATTCAGCAAATATTTGTTGAGCGGTGTTTGCCAAGCATGGGGAATGAATCTGGGGAAATACAGATGAATAAAAACCTGCCTCTGTTGTCCTGAGACACACACAGGTGCAAATGTGATTACAATTCTGGGTGTTGCATGCTCAGAAGTACAATATACAGGGGGCAGAGGGAACCAAGGAAGTCAGAGAGAAGCAGACATGGGCAGATATTGGAGGGATTTGCTCAGCAGCCTAATACAGGAAAAGGTGAGTGTGCTCATTCCAAGAATGAGGACTACAGGCCCTGGAACTGAAGCCAGAATCAACACAGCAGGTCCAAAGCATTCTGTGTTGTTTATTTGGATGGATGGGCAGGATTGGATCATGCAGGATCTTACAGGCACGGCAGGGCTTTCTCAAGGTTTGCTATGTTCATACTAGCCTCATGATTCCGAGGACCCATTTCTAAAGCATATACAACTCCCAAACCTGTACTCTGAGTGGCTAAGGTATTTTATGAAAACATATATGTTCATATGTCACACATCAAGAAACACTGACACCATGAAAACTAAACTAGCACTTCCTCTCAAAATCAGGTCTTAGTCCATTGTTTCACCTTAGCAGCTCACCAGTCCATCATCAGCCAGTCAGCCCATCAACCCATCAGCGTACCAGCTCATCAATCTACCAGGCCATCAGCCCATCAGCCCATCAACCCATCAGTCCACCAGCCTATCACCCCATCAGTCCAACTATATATCTTCCTATTTATTTTTCCTATCTATTTGGAGTACATGCAGCAAGTGCTAAGGATTGATCCTAAAATCTGGGCATGGCTAGCACATGGTCTCTCACTGTAGTATACTTCTAGCCCCCTATTCATGTTTTAAAGACTTAAATGATGCAAAATATGAAGTGGGAAAAGAATCAGGTAAACTGTCTTTGATAAGCATGTATTCTTGGATGTTAGCTTCAGGAGGGAGTAGGTCTCAGGCTCCTGTGGTAACTTTTACAAGGCAACTCCAAGCACCCTTGATAACTGTGCTGCAGAGGTTCTTCACTGAAACTGACCTCATCAATAACCCACGGGTTCACAAGCAGGGCCCACAGTTAGGAAGCCCCAGAAAATTCTGCCCTTTACCATTCCCTGGATTGTATTTGTCCCATACTGGTAAAGGCCAGTTTTGTAGCTGTTGCAATTTTCTTTTAAAATTACACCAAGAAAAACATAAAATATAAAGAAAAATGTTGCTCTTACGATTGTCTTGCCGTAACAACACAATTGAATCTATATTCTGTGTGGACCCACTGTTACATAATAACCAAGGAATTCCTGCATGAATGCACGTTTTCTTCTTTGGTGTTCTTGAGATAGAGTCTTTCTACATAGCCTACAAACAAATTCATGACAATTCTCCTGTCAGCATTCCAAATGCTAGAATTACAGATATATGCCAGAACACACTGGGCTGAATGTATATTTTTTTTAACTTAAAACAAAATCTTTAGATGTATGTAGCTCACCCTTTATTTTGTTCCTTCTTGAGTTCTTTCCATGGTGAAAATGCACAATGATCATTCCTGATATGATGATTTGACTAAATACAGTACTTACAACACAAACTTTGCAGTTTTAAATAAGTAAATGAAGGTTGTCTTCCTGATCTAATATTTATACATCTTTGTACAGTTATCTTGCTTTTCCAGCCACATTTCTCTTGTGTACTAATTTAGTATTGTACTTATGTCAAAAAAGTACTATGAAAAATGTGTGTGTGATTGTTTTTGTGTGTGTGTGTGCCTGTGTTTGTGTCTATATGTGTGTCTATGTGTGTGTATGTATGTATATTTGTATATCTATATGTATATGTCTGTATATGAATATGGATATACGTGTATCTTTGTGTGTGCATGTCCTTCTGTACACTCATCATCTCTAGGTTACTTGTAATATATCATGCACTGTAAATTTAACTGCCCTTTATGAATGCCCACTATCCTGTTTTAGTTAGGGGATGATGATGAGATGTCTGCAGGTGTTCAGTAAAGATGAATTTTACAGGTGTTTTTAAGCAATCACTTATTGAAACTGCAAATGTAGTGCCAATAAATGTAGAGGAGTGACTGAATAGCCAAGAGAGGAAAGCAGACAGATGCGTTTCTCGTATAGAGAAAAGGAACGCATCTCCACCTTTCCGTAAAAAAGTTGACATCAAGCCAGTGTGGCAATAAAGACAGATACGGGTATGGGCCAGGCTCTAAACTTGTGTCCCAGGCTTTCATTGCATTGTGTTGCTGGGCCACCTGAACAGCCTCTCCCAAGTGAGAACACAGTACATGCTATAAGGTTCTTTAGCAAGCATGGAGGCTACAACAAGAACAGTGGACAAGACAGCCTAAAACTCCACCGTGTGAGAAGCTACCCTTGCAGGAGTTTTCATTACTCCCAGGACAGTGATGCTTCATCTCAGTTTGCTGCAGTTGAACATCCCCTGGTATTCCAAAGAATCCCTGTCCTTGGCTCACAAAATATAAACTGAATAGAGAATGGAGCACTTCCATCCCATATAAATACCTTGGATCTACCTATTGGTCACACTAGTGCCCAACCTCGGTTAATAAATCTGATAATTAACAAATCTCTTTTGCTCCAGACAAAATGAAAATGAGAGAAATTATTCAGATAATTTCATTCTTTCATGTGTTTCTTACAATGGAGAGCTTAAGAGTCTAATATGAGATTTTTGAAGTAAAATCCACTCTTAAGGGCGTGTGGTCCTAAATTAAATGACCTGTTCAAAAATCGGGGTTTTTTGTTTGTTTGTTTGTTTTTTGTTTGTTTGTTTGTTTTTTTGGTCTGGGAAAGGCAGAAACAATAATGGCACTACCTCAGTGGATGATAACAAAATAAGATAACGCATACACAGCGCTAATCCTTGGGCTTTTCATTGAGACAGTACCAGGCATGATGTGGGCTCAATAAATATAACTATTACTGTTATTCTGTTATCAATACTGATGCTTATACTGTTATGGCTACTGAGAACCAAATAATTTGAGAGAGTGAACATTCTGTATTGCCTATCCATATAGATCAATTTCAACATATAAACTTCCAGCTCATCACCATGAGGAGGCCATAATTAAAAAGAAGGTGAACATCACCCCCTGATTTCCAAAGAGAGGAATATTATCCTTTTTATAAAATTTTACTACATCGTGAAAGTCATTAAGTTACAGTGAAAGTACACATAAAGAATAATCAGTAGTTTCTGTTATAATTTGAAGAAGTTATCACTTCTCACTTCCCTTTAATTTTTTTTTTTTTTTTTTTTTTTTTGGTTTTTTGAGACAGGGTTTCTATAACTCTGACTGTCCTGGAACTCATTCTGTAGACCAGAGTGGCCTCAAACTCATACAAATCTGCCTGCCTCTGCCTCCCAAGTGCTAGGATTAAAGACGTGCACCAACACCACCCTGCTCCCTTTAAAATTTTTGATCTACTGTACAATAACAAAAACGTAGATTTTGATCTTTGCAACTTTGATCTTCGCAATTTTGAACAATTGCAACTTGATCTAGCAAGGCATTTGTAGATTTGACATCTGTTCATAGGTGATAACTGAAGCCCCAAGATCATCACCATAAAACTGCTCAGTTCCAGCTTAAGACACTGCAAACAGACTCCATTTGGAAGATTTATGCTGACAAACGGTTAATTTTGTGAACTGCTGGTTATGTCTAGCAAAACAGAAACGCAACAAGAATATGACCTTTTAATTCTGGTGTGCCTTTGGTTTGTGTATTTGGTATTTCTACTGGTTTTTTAAACTTACACTGATTTTCTATATCTTTACAACTATATAAGACAAATTCTCCCTCCCTAAAATATTCCTGCTCACCTCCAGCAGCAATTCAAAGCCATGTGTTTTCAGTTTATCTCCACATCATAAAAGTGGCCCAACGGGCAGTCACTGCACTGCAGTGCTTGTCACGTTTTTCCTTAACTCCTCTAGCACTTCTTCACTATGTAGTATCATCAGTGGTACCCAGGCTTTCTGACCCACACTTTCTGATCTGAGATGATGAGTACAAACACAGTTATTTAAAACTTGCTTTAAAACTGCTTAAGAAAGATACATCTGACAGTTCTTAAGAATCAAAACAAATTTCTCTCACTTTGTCAATTCCCCTTGCAGAGTGTTGGCATTGTGTGTTTCCTAGTGTATTTCAGAAAAACTACATATGCTGTGAGACACACCAGGAAAAGGGAAAAAGGGGAATCTCTCCCCGCTTTTTGGACATCCTTGAAGGACTTGGCCAACAACACATTTCCCTATATTGTGCTTTGCAAAAACACCTCCTTGTTTCAAAGGAGTGTAATGGTTAATACCAATTGCAACTTGATCACACTGAAGCACGCTCCCTGTGAGATTACTCAAATGCTCTTCTGGGTGAGTCAATAAAGACATTTCCAGAGTGGATTAGCTAAGGGAGTAAGTTTACACATGTAAGTTTATTACATGTATAGCATCATGTAATAAACTGGAGATCCAGATGAAATAGAGAGAGTAAAAGAAAACCCGTTGGCAAGTTTCTTCTCTATTTCTGCTTCCTGAATGCCACGCTGCTTGCCACTCTGCCTTCACTCCACAGTGATGGAGTGAAATATGAGAAAATGATCAAAAAAAAAATCTTTCCTCCCTGAACTTATTTTGTTCAAGAATATTGTTTCAGCAACAAAAATCTTACTAATGTGAACAAGTTCAAGAACTTCTCTGTGTATGAGATCACAAACTGTATTCAGTTATTAGACCACATCAGTACAACAAACTAAATTTAAATGATAAACTACTTAAAACATTAAATTATACAAGTTATGTTAGTCCATCCCCCATACAACCCAAGGATGGCGATGAGTCAGGAAAGAACAGCCAGAAGTAAGTTAAGTTCCAGCTTCTCTCACACAAAGGCCCATCTCCCAGAAATCCCTCCACAGCACTCCACCTTCCTCTCCCAAAAAATTCACACCTCCTCTTCTTTGTTCTCCTCCTGATTATCCTAATAAAAGATAGCTACCCCATCCTTTCTCTGACTGTACCTTCTCTTCCCACCTAGCACCCTTTAAAATACACCATTTGGTTATAGGTAGAAGATTTTGTGGCTGAGATGGTGTCCCAGGCCCACCACTGAAAGACTTGCCTGATTACAGAAGATGGTATGTTAAGTCTCCACATCTCCCATTACTAGAGATCCTTGCTAGAGTCTCCCTAGTCTATCTACCCTGCAAGATCTGCTGGGACAATGGAAATGCAGAAAGAACCCCATGCCAAAGTAGGGAACCCATGCCTGATACACAGGGCAGGCCAGGAACTAGGGACTGAATAGCCAGGAGATGACTTGTAATGATATTCTGCTCTGCTCATAGATTAGTGAATAGCCCAATCTTCATCATAGAGGCTTCCTGTGGCAGGTGATGGGAATAGATGCAGAGGCCCAGGGCCAAACATTACGTAGAGCTTGAAGACCCGGTGGAAGACGGGAGGAGAGATTGTAGGAATCAGAAGGATTGAGTACAGCAAGAGAACAAGCTCCATGGAGTCAACTGATCACCACTCTTAGGGGCTCACAGAGCCTGAAGCAGAAGACATGGAACCTGCAGAGTCCCCTAAATATATCTTATGGCTGTCTGACTTGTTGCTCTTGCAAAACTCCTACAAGCTGGAGTAGGGCAATCTTTGGCCCTTTTACCTGATCTTGGGATCCTTTTTCCTTCTGCTTGGTTGCCTATTTCCTTGATGTAGAGATAGTGTTCCATCTTGTTATGTACTGTTTGAACAGTAACCCTGGGAGGACTGCTCTTTTCTGAGAAGCAGGAGGTTGGCAGGGGGTGGATATGAGAGAGAGGGAGTTGGGAGAATTGAAGGAAGGGGAGGAGGGGGGCCGAATGAATTCTATGAGATTAAATAAATAAATAAATAAATAATCACCATTTGCCTCTGGGCCATGTCTTTCTCTACTCTATCCAGAAGCAGTCCTTTGTCCCTCTGGTGCTAATATGCTTTGTCTCCCATAGCTTGCCCTTGGCCCTGTGCCCCTTGGCCCATGTTTCTTGTCCCTTGTTCTTTGTCCCTCTGGGGCAAATAAATCTCCTTTGTGCTGGGAAATCTGGTGTCTGGGTGTATCTTGTGCCAACTCTGGTTCTTTCAAGATAACTTATAATATGATACATCTGTGTCCTAGTTTTATTTCTGTTACTGAGAATATATATATGATAGAATGCCCAAAAGCAACATAGGGGAGAAAAGGGTCTATTGGGCTTACAATTCCAGGTTATAGCCTACTATATTAGGAAAGCCAAGGCAAGAGCTAACATCATCACATTCACATTCAAGTAGGAAGACAGCATAGATCCTTGCTGCTTTCTGTCACTTATCCTCTCTCACACTGTTTAGAACTGTCTACCTAAGGAATGGTGCCACCCACAATGGACTAGGTCTTCTTACATCAATTAGCAATCAAGACAATCATCCACTTACCAACCTGATTGAGATAATTTTTCATTAAGACTTTATTTCCAGATGATTCTTGGTTGTGTCAAGTTTACAGTTAAAATTGTCTAGCACAACCTGACTTCCTTCCATACATATCGCTAGCTCCAAAATTTCCCTAGGAGGAAGGTTTAGAGACAGTAATCTGACTGGAGGCAGAAGGAGGGAAACTTACCTTGAAGCTGTATTAGAAGTCAATTTTGCTTTTACTTCAGTTATGTGTGTTTAATCAGTAATGGATACCAAGGAGGAAGGTTAATGAACATGACTGATAGGACTAAGCATCTGTCCTAAAGCTTTTGACTCAGTTACTGTTCACAGGGCAGAGTGACATGGAATGTTGGAGACAGAAGCCTCAGTTCTCATCCCTGTCCAGAGAAACAACCAAATGCATTTTCCATTTTCCTTTTCTTTGGTTTGGGATGATTTGTTACACTGTAAATTCCAAGAGATTGTTTATGTTATTGAACAAGCAAGGTAGCTGGCACCAGGGAAACTCTTTATAAATAGGTTCTGAATGATCTGTAGCAAATGACTTTAATAATGTACATGTTTAGGGGTTTTTAAAGTTATACAGAGCAATGAATGCTCGTGGAGAAAATTTCAAAGTGCTTATTAGATAGAAGAAACAGAAATCAACTTTTGAGGATTTGTAATCTTCATGGTAACACAGCTCAGTGGTGGAATGCTTGCCTAGCTGCGCAAAGTCCTGTGTTCAATCACTAGCACTATAAAACAAATGAAATACTAGATTTATTTTTGCCTGAATAGGTTGTGTGGAGTGAATGACTGTTAATCTTGATTGACTACTTCATCACATTGAAGCAGGTCCATGAAATTAGTCAAATATTCTTCTAGATGAGTCTATAAAGACATTCCCAGCACTCAGATAAGCTAAAGCAGGAGGCTCATGAGTTCAAGCCCAGCCTAGGCAATCTAAGTTCCATACCAGCCTGGATTAGAGACTCTATCTCAAGAAAACAAAATGTTTTCCTCCAATATTTTCATTAATTTTTCTATCAACAAAATTAGACATAATTTTCTAATATTTATATTTTTCTGGATTAGAAAATAAAGTCAGATATATATTACTTGTGTAGTTTTTTTAAGGTCTGCATTTTTATAAAATACCTTTCAGTGACTTTAGCTAAATATTCTGCTTGATTCCATGCACGTGCACTAATGTCTGTAGTTGTAGTTAACACTATTTTTGGATAACAATCCATTCTTTATAATACATATTCTTTAATATATATACTTTTCTTTTCACAAAATAAAATTATACCAGGTAAATTTTAGTGGTTTCAGAGTATTGTTTGGGTGTAGAGACTTCATTTTTACTCTTTCCTGTATTCTTCAATAATTTGTGGTTCAAATTATAGATAACACTGTGATAAAAATTACCTCTCTTTCGGTACTTCTTTACATGCATCTGGAATTATGTTTTCAGTATACTAACCAGAAGTAGAATTGAATCAAAAGTTGGTTATATCTCAAAGGACATCAGACCTGTTACTAAGAGTCTTGTAGATGCCAGGCAGTTGGTAAGGAATAACTCACATCCTTTTAACAACAAATGTGTTAAGTACTATATTGTCTTCACCTTAAAAAGTGACAATTCTCTCAGATTCTCAAGAGTTTCCTAAAACCCCAAAGAATGCTCTAGTCTTGCCTATACCTAAGTAAGGGATGACACAGTAGTACCACCACTGGCTTCAGGAGTAGGCCACCTGCAATGGCATTGGAAATATACTCCATAGAATTCTCTAAAAACCCCAGACTGTCGAAGAGTAACATGCATTGGCAATGTGGAGTATATGCTTGCAACTTGCTGGAGCTATCCAGTGGCAGAAGAACCATGGAAAAACAGGAACAATATGGGGAAGAGAGAAATACAACCTCATTGGCTGTTGGCATGCTGCAGTTTGGGTAGTTTTAATTCTCAGCAATTAACTGGGTCTCCCACAGCTACTTGGGGAAGATGAAAAATACAGAGTGACCTCAATAAGTTTGGTTCTAACAAAGCAGAATTCTTCTGTGTACCAGATAAGCCAGACATGAGCTAAACTTTACTATCTAATTTTAAGTGTAAGGACAAGTGATTTTTTTTTTTTTGAGAGAGGGTTTCTCTGTTTTAACTCTGGCTGTCCTGGAATTCACTCTGTAGACCAGGCTGGGCCTTGAGGACAAGTGATTTTTAAGGAGTGCTTCTTCTACTTTAAACAAACCAGAGTTAGATTATAAATGGAAAAAGACTCATAAAATATAATAAAACCATCACATAAATTAGGCTTTAAACATACACAATGACATCATGAAAAACCCAAAATAAACTGTCCTGTATACAAATTTTCCTCCTTCCACGCTCCTCCCACCTTTCTTCTGCTTCCACATTCTTCTGTTAAGCCACAGAAGATAAAAATTCTTCCAAACAAGTGCATCTCTTCACCTCTTGATAACCATGCCCCAAAATGTCCAATCTCTTTCAGGACACTTTGAAGAAGTCTCTTAAACATGCATCTGGCATACGAGCTTTAAAAGCTGTATTGCTGATTGGCTAAATCAACTCATAATCTTTGGTTATGTCCGTGGGGTCTATTCTGCCATCTGTATCCAGACCATCAAGGGGATTATATACTAATATTTTAGCCCAAATCAGTAACATAATTTTTTCTAGTCTCAGGACTCTTGTCATCATGATTATAAATTATCTTGGCCCACTTCCCAACTTTGGAAGGCTTGGAAGATTCAAATATTAAAACCTCATGAAGATTTAATTCAAAACATGCCAGAAATAATGTGTCATCACATTACACCTCTTGGGTTTTATAAGCAATTGTTTTGACCTTGATCCACTATTCTCTCTCTCATATTCTCTCTCTCATATTCTCTCTCTCTCTCTCTCTCATATGCCACCTCTCTCTTTTAAATGCATTGAGGAAATAAAACTGTCCTGGGTCTCCTGACAGAGGATGCTATTCTGTGTGGATAACTTCCTTCTTGGAGCTGTAGAATGTATCAATTAAGAATTTTTGAATTTGGGTATTCTAAGAATATTTGGGCGGTTTGGCATAGAACTGTCCATTAAACATATCAGTAAAAGAGAAAGTAATGATTGCTTCTAGCATTTCACCTCTTCTCACTACTAATTAGTTTGTTTTGCAGAAAAGGCAAAGTGAAATGTGTTGTAAAATGTGACAGTTCATCACAGAAAACAGAGGTGAGAATCGGAGTATGATTAGCCTACATTAGTTCCCAGTCCCATTTACAATCGGTATGACTTGGGCTCTGTCTTCTCTTCCATGAAGCAGCTATAAAGCTAACTTCAAATTCTGTGTCTAAGAATGCTATGAGATGCATGATGACAGCTCAGCACTGAGTGGGTGCTCATGAAGAAGGAGAGAAGGAAATGTCATTCTCTCTCTTCTTCTGTTCGCCCGGTTTAATTTCTTTATTGTGAGTTTCTTTTTCCTGTTCTTTCTTACCCCCATGATTTGTGAGTGAAGTCTGTTTTTCTATCTTTGTGGGAGATTAACTTACACACACACACACACACACACACACACACACACACACACACACACACTTGTCAAGGAACTGCCTATCAAATTATTACACGAAGGGATTTTCGAAGACACCACATTGCTAAAAAATTAAAGAGTTTCCTGGTAAGGTGATGCAGCCTGGAAAATCTAGATATCCTAAGAATTCAAAAAGCCCAGTCACAAAAATCAACACCTCCCCACCAGCCTCAGACAAGCTAAATTTTGCTTAGTCCAAATTAGAATCAGCCCACTGAGACAACAAAAATAAAGCCAAGGGACAGCAGCTACCCTCTGAGTGAACGCTTACCTGACTGGTTGGCGGTAGCCATTTCAAGTGCTGTGTGTGAAACTGTGATTGCAAGCTATCCTGGTTGCCAGGCAGAATGTGAGCATATCTTTTAAGTGTACTGACGGGGTGGGCTGCCGTGATAGAAGGAAAGGGGTTGTTTTCCTAGGCTAGCAGACCAAATGCAACTATAACTGTGGAGTATAACCTTTCCTTCCAGATATTAGGAGGCTTCCCTAGTTCCCACCTAAGGCCACTGTATCTTATATTATCCTCTTTACACTAATAGATACACAACAATGAGCTGGTAAGATAGGAAGAAGCTGTTTAAGAGACCAAGCCAGGCAGACCATCTGTCAGCATGATTTATGTTCTGGTTAACATTTGGCTGTTCTTCCCTTAGCATGGCAAATGCATCCAACACATCACCTTTATAAGTTAATGCATGGATGGGCCAAGATTAGCTATATACTTTAATCCTTAATGACACTTGTGGGCTTTCAATCTCCCTAAAGCTCTGTTCAGCAACCTTCTTGGCTAGGAATTAGGGAAAGAAGTTGGTTGCAGCTGCAGTCGCAGCAGCAATCACGACAGGGTCTATCGAATGAACAGCCTCAGCGTGTGTTAAGTCTGTATAATAGAAAGGCTATTTAATTCCATTCAATCCAGCATTGGTATATGGAGTGCCTAGAGATGCCAATCTAAACTGGTGGGTTATGAATTAGAAATGGGGTCAGCTTGTATTATTCACAAACTGTAAAATTTGGGTGAAATTTAAACTTAAAATCTTAGTCGCTTCATGTAAAATGTGTATGCTAGTGATCTGGAGGTGTAGCTCAGTGGCACACGTGCCTAGGAAGGATAAAAAACTGGATTCAATATCCCAGGGTGAGTGTGTGTAGGTGAGTGCACACGGGTGACCACACACACAGCAGGATAACGAGAATGATTATGACAGAGGGTGGAGGAAGACAGATCCAAGGTTTTATTTGAAAATGCAGGTTGAAGATCCCTTACCTAACAATCTGAAATCCAAATCCTTTAGAACACTGACATAATATTATAAGTAGAAAAATTCTTAATATGAATTTCATATAAAAATTATTTAAAACACAGGATGAAATTGTCTCTAGGCTATGGTTGCATATGTATATATGAAACATAAGTAAATTTTGTATTTAGACTTATGTCTATCCCTGAAATATTTCATTATGTGCATTCAAATATTGTAACTCTTACTCTCACATCAAATCCGAAGTGTCAATATATTTCTGATCCCAGCTATTTTAGATAGGGGATGCTCAGCCTTGTAAAATGTCAGTAGCCATTTCAGGATACTATAATTATTTGTCCAAATAATATCAGAGAGGTGAAAGACTTTCTTTGGTTCTGGTGTGTTGAAAATGGTATTGAATTGAATGTTTGCTCACAACACATCAAAAGAGAGGCACCAACCTCTATAAACAACAGTGGTATATCCAGTCTTGTTTCCAGGCATTTAGAAAGGTTTTTCAGCAAGGAACACTGTGTAGCAGTGTGTGGAGTTAGAAGCTGAGATTCATTAATGCTAACAGCTGGCCTTACCCAGCAATCACAGTGTAGACTGTCCTCGCCCAAGTCAAGCAGAAAACTGAAGAAGCAATGTGTACACTCCAGGGCAAAGAGTCTCAGTAGGTTTATAACTATTTAGGCACTGCACAGCCAACCATCCCCAGTCATCTCCACTAGCATTTACAGCATAAAGAAGGTTGTGAACCTAGAACACAGATCCACCAGGGGTAGTTGCAGGGGGTGACTACAGAACATGGAAAAGATTCATTGTATTGTTAGCGAAGAGTGGAAAAGGAGGAAATGGTGGTGCTTCTGGTAGGTTCCTCTATCACAACAGCCAGAACTGCAAAATTACTGTGGCTTCCTCTTGCCTGAAGTTTCTACTCTAACCAAGAATACATCAGAGAATAATCAGTGATTTAGAAAGATTACTGAGCTGCTGCAGTATAAATCACAACACTTGCATGCAGTTACAAACTCTGAAAAGGAGACACAAGAGCTACATAAGTCTGTACAATTATCACCAATTGTTGTTGTAGATGATGAAGATGATGGATGATGATGATGATGATGACGATGACAACAACAGTTTCTTTGGTATCTGGTCAGTTCACAATAAATCCTAGTTTCTCAGAGCTACCCTGACTTTCCTTACTCATCTCTTAGTCTACAATAGGCAAACACCATAGACTATACTCCTTTAACAAGAGTATTTTCACAGTCTGCAATTTGGAAATGTTGGTTTCTTCTGAGATTTCTATCTGGACCACAGAAAGTCTTTTCCTTTCTTTATCTATACAAGGACTTTCTTCAGTGTACTTGAATTCCTGTTTTATTTGTGTTCAAATGTCCTCTTCTTAGAAAAACACAAGTCTAATTGAATTAGAGCTCATCCTGATACCCCATTTTACTTTATTTCTTCAAAAGCCTTGTCCCTAAATAAAATCACATCCTGATTCAGTGAATGGTAGTGCTCTAATGTACAAACATTTTAGGAACACCATGAGGCTCACATGGCCTCCACGGTTTGTAGATCATCCTACCACTCCATGGAATGGTTGACTAGATGAAGTTGAACACTTGACCCAATTCAGATTTCATGGAACCTCTTCTATGAATTTGCGACTAGAGTCAAAAGAGATGGATCATCATTTTAAGGTCTTATGCAAAGGAAGTCTAAATGGGAGTTTACTCCATGTTAGTTAATTCAGACAGATCAAGGCAATAGACTAAAATGAGGCTTATTAGCCCAAGAAAACGAAGCTCAGAAGAAGAAAAAAGATTTTGATACTGTTAGTGGCTGTGAAGCTTCTGCTCCTAGTACCCCCAGAGAACTTTTGGCTCTACTGTTCTGTGCAATATCCCTCTTCTGATTGAAGGAAGTATGTCATAGGATGAGGATGAGGATGTAGATGTCAGGATAGATACAAGCCCAGATTTTCAGCCATCCCACATAATCTTGTTGGTAACCACAGCCAGTATTTGCCTCTGCTATACATAATTATCAACTGAGACCAAAGCACCTTCCCGCCTCTCAGTATACTATTCTATCATTCGAATACCCAGACAGTGTTTCCAATGCCTAGTCAAATCTCCATGGCTTTCACTGAAGCTCAGTGATTTCAGTTTCTTACACTAACAGCAAAGGAGAACAAGCTTTACCCTTTCACACAAAATCAGATCCTGACCTTGGGGATGTGTTGTGTAGCTATTTCTTCTGAATTGAAACATTCTCTCCTAGAGGAAGAAGGGAGACTCATGAGACCAAAGAAGTAAAAACAACTCTCAAGGCCCCAGGAAAGTCTAGAAACTTAGAACATTCACAAGCCCTCTCCGCAATAAAAGCAGTAAACGTTTGCCATGAACAGGAGAATCTAATCACTCAAGGTGCTGACAAGTTGTAAAGGGGTTCCCATGGTGCATCAGGCTTTTCAATGATGCACCTTCCTGGGACATTTCTAGGCTCCTATAAGTAACAGCAGGAAACTCAGTAGTTCACTAAGCTGGACTGGGTTGGAGACATTTCTTTGTTCTATTGTCACTGTGCTGTTTGGGGTAGTTAGACATCTGTTCACATCTCCCCATTGGTGAGGTGGGGAATCATATTACAAGAAAGATTGAACTGTGTTCAGTCTTACAGCCCTTCTTCAGCTTCCCCAGCCCAATCAATTCACATTCCTGTTTTTCATCTCCTCAAAAGAAACATCTTTCCAGCCTTGTAAGCCCCGGTGCTTCCAAAAGTCTTTCCAATAGTCACTGAGCACCTCTGGACAGCCTCATAATGAGGATCAGACCAAAGCCAAGTATGGTGGAAAGCTGGCTGAGGCTGTGTAGCACATCTGTCCTATTACATTTGGAGACAATTGTACGCTTCTCCTTCCCTCACAGCTATACTGCCCAGGCATCTCTAATAAACGTATTTACAACTATGGTCTCTTGGTCTTTTGGGTTGTTGTTCTGTCTCCAGTGGTTCTCAAACTTCCTAATGCTGCAACCATTTAATACAGTTCTCCATGTCGTGGTGACTCCCAACCATAAAATTATTTTCGTTACTACTTCATAACTGTAATTTTGCTACTGTTATGAATTGTAATGTAAATATCTGATATGCAGTTGGTCTTAGGTGACCCCTGTGAAAGGATCAATCAATACCCAAAGGGTTAGGAACCCACAAGTAAGGAACTGCTGTTAGCTAAGTTCATTTCTACCCCTTTTACATTATTACTTTGTTTTGTTTTTCTTCAGTCTAAGTATTTAAACTTAGATCTTTCATTTTTCTCTGTTGAAATACTTTTTTAGAGCTAGGCAATATATACCCAAATGGGAGAAGTTTAAACGACATCACCTGGAGAATGGTATGTGATATCTGGGCCCAGATGGTACTACTGTTGCATTTACTCTGATAGGGTACTTTCAAGTGAGCTTACAGGCCATAGTGCCCTGGTCCAAGTTGTCATGCACTCTCTACATGCCACAGAGTTAGCTCCCATCTGTTCTCTCTTGTGTTCTCTTTCTAGGTTTCTAATGACACTTAGGTTTAAACTCCCATATTTAACCAGCTCATAATAAATAGAGGATGAGAGATGGGGAGATATGATTTCTTCAAATCAAAGGGCCAACACCCAAACTGGGTCTCATCATGTGTCCCAGCCTGGACCATGTCACCATGTCTATAGGCAGGAAAAATTTCATCCTGGAGTCTTCTACATATTACAAGATATTTTCGATGACCACAGAACTAGGCAAAAGTTACTCCATGTCATGAGCCCAATAAACTCAGTCATGTTTGAAACCTTTAGCAACCTCCAGACATTGCTAGTGCTCTTGCTACACAAAGCCAAGCCTTCCAATTCCACCTTTGTACAACTCTCATTACTTAGTAGTCTCAGAGAATCTTACAAGTGGCATAGCTGATTTTTTTTAAGCAATCGTAGGACATTTAACAGAGACCTGTATCATAAGCCTACAAATATTTCATCTTTTCTATCATGAGAGAGAAAAAAAATCACTTCCAAGATTTACTCAACTAACAATAATTTGAAATTCATAAGAATTGCCTAGGAAATCGTATAGATCCAAAGACATAAGCAGGGAGAAAATGAGTTAACTACAGAGGGCCAGCCAGTCTGATGTACGGAGAGTGTGCTTGTGCATGCTGTCCTTGACTTTCATCAAGGTTGTAGTGACCACCAAACCACATGCCTTCTGAAGAGAAGCGCTAATGTTCTAATGATGCCAATTATATAACCAAATATGATCCACAACAAAGGAGAGGAAAGACCAAATGAATTATCGATAAAGGTAATTAGATTTCTCCTACAATATAGAAACAATTTCCATATTCCACAGCATCCTGATACTTACTCTGTAGGCTACATTTCCATCCCCTAAAACAGCTAACCCATATAGAAACAAATTAATAAAAATGCAAAACAATGAAGATATAATTGATGAGTGACCTTTTAATCATTCTGTCTGTATCAAATTATACAAAGCATTTTATCCTTCAGATACAACCATGGAGTCAGCTTCTATGTTACTTTAAAACACATCTTACAGACCAGAGCAATTGCTACTACTGAACATGTGAATTTCAGACCTAGAATCAGAAACATGGCACTTAAATAGTTAAGTATCCTTTCTTTGACACTGTATTTAAAATTCAATAATAAATATTCAGAAAGTTAGAAGTCAGTTAAGCTCATTCTATCTAGAAAAAAAAAATCAGTGGGTGAAGATTGTGAATTTGTTAACAGGTCCAGAAATAGCCCAGGATAAGTGAAGCTACAATCCACAGAAACAGTCATGTTGTAAGTGCACAAATAGTTCTTCTATACCAAGGATACAAGCTAGGTCATGGGTGAGGGTCTCTTTCACTCCCTACCATAAAATTTCTGTGGTTTTGTCATTCGTATTCCATTTCATTCAGAAACATATATTGTACTTACTGAAACTGCTCACATTGTTCTTTTAAACTTGCTTTTCTGTTTCTCTCTTTTACTCCTTTTTTGGCTTATTTCTTCTCTCTGAATCCTTCAGAGAGATCCTGAAGGATCCAGGATCCATCAGAATCCATGTGCTACCTAAGCCAGGTTCAAAGTATCTATCTACTGCGCTATATCATTACTATACGTCTCTGCACTTTTTATACTGTGCACTTACCACTGTGCTTTGGGAACAGAACATGAGGACTGAAGTTCTCCTGACTCAGGCCATTTGCACACGGACAGACAAGTACTGTCTGTGCTGCAATATCCTAATGTTGGGATAAAAAAAAAAACCCACCTCTCAGCAGTGTGTAAACACATTTCCACAGAATAATTCAATAAGTGAAATATCACCAACAGAAAAAATAACAAATTAAATAAAAACAGAAAGAGAAATCAAATGATGCTTTTGAGATTTCTCATTCCCATTTACATGAATCCTAAAAATATCTAAAATTCAAACTCGTGTGTTGAGGATCCCAAAAGATAAGCTTTGTGTTAACTAGTGTGTTAACTGCTAAGCGTCTGGTAACTAAAGTAAGCATCAAGATTGATTTTCTTCATAAAGTAATACTCAAAGTGGTGATTTCCATGCTGTTAAAAAAAAAAAAAGATGGAACTTTATCAATGATTCTCTGTTCACAAGGTCAAGACCACATCCTGTAAGAATTTCTAAGCACCTACTGGGCATATAGATTTTTGCATGAAACAAAGAGAAAGACACAAGCAAGATATAAATTGTGTTTAACACTCCACAAAGAGCATGGAGATTTTCTGAGGACCCAGAATATATGCCTTTAAAGATTCACCATCTCACTGGGTGTAGAGCATGCCTTAATCCCAGCACTTAGGGAGGCTGAAATGGAAGAAAATTACCACTAGTTCAAGCCAACCTTGTATCAAAATAAACAAACAGAAAAACAGGGTTTAAATAGTAATAGGTTACTTGCTTAGCATGTATGAGGCTCTGGGTTTAATCTTAGTACTTAAAGAAATAAGCATTGCTCTTCTAATCTACATATATAACTTAAAATATTTATTTATAAAATGCTTCTTGGATGGGTTTTCTTTTGAGAAATTTGTATGATGTGTGGGGATATATTTATTTATTTTATTTTATACATATTGGTATTTTGTCTACATTATGTTTGTTCACTATGTGCATGCCTGCTGCCCACGGAGATGAAAAGATATCGGACTCCCCTAGGACTGGAGTTGTGAGCCAATGTGAAGGTGCTAAGTCCTCTGCATAAATAATAAGTGGTTTTAACTGCTGAACCATCCACCTCTTCATTCCTCTAACACAATGTATCTAATCACATTTATCCCCTCCTTTTCTCACCCACCCAACTTTGTGTTCACCTTTTAAAAACACATTTAGTCCAATTTGTGCTGCTAAAATCTTGGATATATGACCTTCTGCTGGAGTGTGGTTGATTTACCAGGAACTACACACCTAAAAAAAACAATGTTCCTTTGCACAGCCCCTATCAATTGCTTCTCAGATTGGGTGGAATGCCATGCCTGCTTCCTACCTCTGCGTTGAGATTTTATCTAGCTTGAGCTTGCATGGATTTTATACATGCTGACATAGCTTATATGAGTTCATATGTGTAGCTGCCATTCTGAATACAGAAGACACTGTTTCCTTTCAGTCATCCACTGCCTCTGGTTCTCCACTCTTTCTTGCCCTTCTCTTCCACAATGATCTTTGAGGCTAGGGAGGAGTGAGTGAGATTTCCCCTTTAGGGCTGAGTATTATGCAGTCTCTTATTCTTTACAACTTTGACTAGCTGTGGACTTATTTGTTAATCATCATCTACTGTAAACAGGAGCTTCTATGATAAGAGTTGAAAGATGCATTTATCTCTGAATAAAGCAATAATTCATTAGTAGTTAGTTTAATATTATGTTATTTAGCAGAATAATAGTAGCATGTTCTTTTCTAGTGCCTATGACCTGTCCAGCCATATTCTTGGCCTGATAATGGAGCTAGGGGTGGGTTCATTTTGTGGAGTAGACTTAAATTCAATCATAAAGTGGTTGTGTATTCTCATGATGTTCATGTCACTATTTCATCAATGTAAATGTTTTCCATGCCAATTATTATTGTAGCTGGGAAGGTCCACAAATTATGCCAATTATAATATTACTTTTCTCCTTGGATAGTATGCATAACACCTCCTACTATATGAAATCTAGCCAATACAGATAAAGTTTCCAGGTGAGCACCAGCTTGTTCTCTCAATGTTCTCTGAATAAAGTATGTTTTATTTTCAATAGTAGGCTCTTACCTTCAAGTTCTGGGTGGTTACTAATAGCATTAACAATAGCCTATAATGCTTCAGAGTAACTCATTCCTGGCACTAAGCTTTTTATTTGTTAGCCTGTAGTATCTCATAGGGGTACTGCTCCCCCATCATAGGGTAACTTCATTTTAACTCTTTGCAAATACACGTGTGGATGATAGATAGATAGATAGATAGATAGATAGATAGATAGATAGATAGATAGATAAAAGCTTCTATACTATCAGGTTTTCATATGACTTTTTCAAGAGTTCTTTAGCATTTTCTCTGTATTCTCTTCTCTACTTTCCACCTCAATTTAAGTCTTTCTGTTTTATTATTTCCCTCTCACACTTTGTACCACTGCATTCTATCTCCCTTTCCTTGAAAACTCTCGCAACATGTCCCCTTACCTAATCTGCTGATCTCTATGGCTATTCCAAATGACATCTGAAGATTTCATTACCTTTATTTTATTTGGTCCCTTTGGATTCCAACTCCAGGGGACTTCAATTATATATTTACTTATAATCCTTCCTACTGTCTTCAGGGAAAATAAATATCTAATTTCTATAGCACTTAAGTCAAGGTCCTCTACAATCTTACAGGTTCTGTCTTCCAGGATCCTCTTCCTGCATCCTCATCATGATGCACTCCAAACTGTTTCCCATTACATGAACATGTTTTGTCCTTATTCTAGGCATCCTATGTGGGAATAAGTCCTTCTTTTATTTTTCTAGCTAGTTTCTGTTTAGTGTCTAGGACCGGTAGTCTTAGTATAAAATCCTTAGGGCTATTTCTATGTTTCACCAAGTCACATTGTTTACGGTTGTATCATCCCCCCGGTGTCAGGTCTTTACTAACAGGATGTCTCTCCTTCACCTCACATCCTCTGAAATTACCATTATATTGGTGATGGGTTAGGTGATCAGTAAGTATTCACTGCAGACTTGAATGTACAAAGTCAATTAAAGCTTGTATATTGCATTTCAAATTGTCCTGTGGATTACAAAATGCTTCCTGCCACATTATCTCAGTGAAATAGGAGCACTTAATTCATACTCATTTAATATTACAAGTGACACACTCTAAAACCTGGGTGCTCTGATCAGCAGCAACACACAGGGCAGGTTGTAAAGATGGGGGAGAAGATACATGGAGTGAAGACTTGAAAGGTGACAAGTAAACACATATTTTATGGAAACAAATATGAAATATCTAGATCTGTTTTTGCAAAAGTATAAATACCAAGATCAGAAACCCAAGAGACTGACCTCCCCTGCCTTCCTGAACATGTTTATATATTTTATGATTTAGTGCCCTTCCCTTTGGGATGTAGAGAACTACAACAGCTTGTGCTCAGGTCATATCTAAGTGCAGCAGAATGACTCCATTACAGACGACCTTAGTCAGCATGTTCGACTGGTTTAAAAGCAATCCAGCTGCATTGATCATGAAACAATCTGTATTGATTTCTAAGTTAGCCAACCATAAATGATTACTGATGAAATTTTCTGGGCTAGAGTGCCTTCGCTTCTTAGTTTACAACAAACAAAACTTAATTTTGTGCCTGTAATAATATTATATACTTTTAAATTCTTGTAACACTATTGATAAATATTATACACAACACAATTTTAATTTTGTATTATGCTTTATTGTAAATATATTCTCTTCTTACACTGTTTCATTACATTATAATATTCTAACCTACTACAGATGTGTACTATCTAAAATTATAAATAATTAAGTAGGACTTTAAAAAACAAAATAATAGCATTTGTTCTCCAATATTTAAGAAATTAAGGCAAAGTAGGACACATTTTATCTTTCAGTAGAGAAATCTATTAAATTAAATAACCCACTGACATGTGAATACTTTGATCCTAGACCATGGTTATACTGAAATAAAGACATTCCTGGTTAATAATAGTTTTTTCCAATGCCATTAGCCATCATGTTGATATATTCTAACAGTATGTTAGGAAGACCCAGTGATATAGTGGTTACCATCCTCTATATGACTTCAATCAAGTTCCAAAACCTTTGAAAGCCTTACCTTAGCAATAACCTTAGAATTATAGTAATGATAGTCAGGTCAGTGTTACAGGCTGAGTAGAAGAGACTACAAAGGGATAATCAGAAATATTGTTCTCAAAGTAGAGGTCACTAACTGACTTGTTTCTGCAATTAAATATCTGTCTGGGTACTTTCTGCTATTAGACAATACACAAAGACCTAAAGTGATAGAAAATAATGGTGGATGGAGCCAGTTCTCCTTTCAAAGCTGCAGGACATCTTGCACAGTTAGGAAGATAGAGAAAGAAAACTGGAAACCATGTAGAGCATCTATTCGTATTTTTAGCATTAATACAGAATATAAATATTTTAATACAGAGATGGATTTAGCGCTATATGGTCAGTATCACCCACAGGCAGGGAGAAATTAAAACCCCTGAGAGAAAGGAAAAAATGGAGAGTGTGTTGAATGTCGGTGGGGCTGCTTCATTCCTTGAATGTCTGACATTTTCACCTAAGGTGTTACAGGAGTTGTTCTGGTGAACAGTGCTATTAGCAAAGCAGAGCAGGTACTCATAAACAGCAGATTAGCCTTGTTTCCCTTCTCATCCTCATTGGGAAAGAAAGGTTCTGGGTCCAGTTCTGAAGGGTTTGTGTTAGAATCCCATTGTTTAAAATTCTAGATAACATCAAATAGCCCAGTAATGGGTCAAAGTAACATATGGTTCTCAATTTTACTTACCAATAACATTCTACTTCATGGTTGGCCTCCCTGCTTCATTCATAAGACTTCATTATGCTGCTCAGGGTAGGGAATGAAAGTGAATATCAAAAGCCTACATGAGACTAAACCAATTTAACTAATAAAGAGCTATGGGGTGGGGATGAGAATGGGAGAAGATGTTCAAAGTATTTTTGATGACAAAAACTAATTGACTATCTTCTTGGGGAGACTGATTAAAGTTCATTTGAATGTTGGATTGATACTGCTGTTGGGTCTTAAATATGCTAACACAGTAAAAAGAACCCTCAGAAAACTATGCCACAGAAGGCATCCTAAAACTGAGTGTGCTGGCATGTAGTATACTAAGCACTTATCAACATTATCACACTGTGTCTCATATCTATCTTCTTGCTCCTTCCTGGCAGAGCCAATCTCTCAACATAAGGACAGGAAATACCTGCTACAGATACTCAATCCCCATGTCTGCCAGGCTTCTAGACCTGGTGTATGATACCAAGAGAAGTAAACTAAAGATAGGCCTTTTACAGAGTTTCTGACAATACTAAAATGAGTCTTATTAAGGGAGATTTCTTCATTTTATGTTCTGTATGTCTAGATATAGTGTCCAAACTTCTCCAGGCAATTTTAATCTGGAAATCTGAAAAGATAGAAATCATGGAATCTTCAACTGCATCCCCAAACCAACCTGGGTTGCCTTTGTCTGGCTAATAAATACATAATGTTTAAGCATATTTGAATCAAATTTTCTCTTACTTTCAGTGAAGACAGTCTCACTATTGTGACATTTAAACCTAAAAGGACATACCATTGTTGTTTATGCAGCAATAAAATTCTACCAACCTTTTCTTTCTGGTTTTTTTTTTTTTTGTGGAAGGAAAGCAAGTCACTAAAAGATGGAACTAGAGTCAATAGCAGTATTGATTTGATGATAACAGCACCTCTCAGCTGCTGCCTATGAGCACATTTTCATTTTATTAGATTTAAAGTGTCTTTTGTCAATGGCTAATATGAAACTATATAAGTTACAGAAATCATGTCCAAAAGAACATGAACAAATCCATGTCAGTTATGTTTGGTATCCCATCCACCTGTCTGTCTTTCACTGATCCTTGAATGCAAGGATATGGAGAGCATCATCTACACACATAGGTTTTATTCTACATTTACCACAGGAAAGTCATTTGGAATTCTTGTGCAGAAATGAATGGTGAGAAAACAGAAAGCCTGAGGGGAAGGTAAACATCAAAAGGTGGAAGTATTTCTTTAGTTTATTCCACCTTGACCTTAACTTACTTCTCAGAACATTTGCTTCTAAAGAAGCTCCTTTCTCCTTTTCCATTCCTAGGTACTTATGTTTTGTTTTGCGGCCAAGCAAGCCAAATGCTCCAGAGGACAGAGAATTCTCCAAATGGATGGTTGCAGACGCTTACAAACCAGATACACAGAATGTAATAAAATTCTCCAAAGAATCTTCATGTTTCTGGAAGATTTCTACAGCACAGAGTTTTAAAGTTTGATTTTTTTATTAGATCTAAAGAACAATCTTACTTTTCTAATCCACTGGCCTTTCAAGAAAAAAGGGGAGACAGCTGAGTATGAAAAATATTGATTGTAAAACATTCGGAAAGAGAAGTGCCATATGCTGGTTTCAGGCATAGCCTCTCTAGACTCAGAGCTCACAAGTGTTCTTTCACTCATTTGCACAGTTGAAAATTTTTGAGATCTATAATGGATTCCATTGACGGATCCTCATCAAGAGCTTAAGCTCTTTCTACACTGGAGTATTTTCACTCCAACTTTGGTACCCACCCTACCACTGTTCTTTGGAGAAATTTCCAGGGACTGCTAAATTTAAGAAGCAGACAGTGGAAGATTATGAAATTCTAGAAGCTTATGAGTTATGTGCTTTTCTCTTGTCACCATAACATTATCAACAGTGGCTTGATTTAATAACTAGAAAGAGTAAAAATATATTAACTAAAAGTTATATAGATCAGAAGCCAGGTATGAATCTTACTGGGCGTAATCAGATAATTTTCCCTTTTGGAAGCAATGAGTGATATCTCATTGGCTTGCTTTTTTATTTTCAGATTCTCAAGGTGTTACACATTCATGACCATTTGGCTTCTTTTCTCTATGCAGAGTCATTGGGGATAGTTTTTTACCCTTTTATCTGAAAAACAGAATCTCTCTGAGCTCAAGGAAAAATCTTCCACATCTAATTACTTCCATGGCAATTAGCCTATCTAGATCACCCAAGATACTTGCCTGGCCTACTTGCCTAACAACATCTGCACAGTTGCTGTTGCCATGTAAGATAATACATTTATTTACAGGTTCTAGGACTAAGGCATGGATACTTTGGGAGACCAATACTCTGCCTACCATAATCCCCACATAGTAACGCTTAGTCACTGATGTATATGTGCCAAAGAAGGAAAACCTTTGTCTTCCTAAGATTTATCTGAGGAGTATCTTGTTTCAGATTATCCTGAAGGATCTGGCATGAATAGGTCCCACTTTTTCTTGGTCTTTTCTGGCATCCTATATTGCTTTCTATGATCCATACTAGTCCCTACTGGGAGAACTTCTGTAATGATGGACACAAATTCTTTGCTGAGATTTGGCTGATAGATAACTCTACCCAAGACAAGAGTCTCATCTATGCCAGAGAGTATTCAAGGCACTGGAGCAAACCAACAGTAGTCAACTGTGTTGTTGTTGTTATTATTATTTATTATTATTATTATTATTATTAATAAAATATCTATGCTTTACCAGGCTTTTCTTAGAGATCTAGCATTGTGCTTAATCACTGTGCTTAACTAATAGTGCTCGATTTACATAAATTTAAAATTATTATATCCCATTAATGAGTGAGTTATCCCTGAGTACGGTACATGGCTGGAGCATGAGGACCGAGTTCCATCCCAAACACCAACATAAAATCAGAATATGATGGCATATGCCTGTCTGCCTGGCTCTGGGAGGGCAGAAACAGGAGGATCCTTAGGACTTGCTTACCAAGTGGTATAAGTGGAATAAAGAACTCCAGGTTCCGTGAGAGACTTTGTCTCAAAAAACAAGTAGAGAGCATAAAGTAAGATACTTGAAGTCAACTTCTGCCCTCAACATATGTACATCCAGATGGGCACACCCCATGCACATATGCTCAACCACACAAACACACACGTACACACATATACATGCACACACACACAAATAAATAAGTTCCATGAGTTAACCTTGATCTCTAGCATATTGCCTTTCAACTAATACATCTTCAGTACATGGTAGTTGATTGAGGAAATGATTGTTACATATAAAGCTACTGATGGTAGAAAAGGGTAATTGGTATGTATATGTTATGAATATTGAAACAGTAGTTAGGATCTCATTCTGTCAACTCCAAACACATGCTCTGTGCCGTTTTGCAACCTAAATCTGGTTGTACAATTCAGAAAAGGCATTTGGGTAGAGACTCCACTCTCAAGGAAAGAGGAAGTTTTCATTCTTCCCTTCCCAATCCCCATTATGAAACAATAGTACTCAGGAAAGCATTTCCCCACACACACTCCACACACACAACTTACTGTTCCTAAGACTCAGATAAGAGAAAAACACAGCCATGTAAAATTGAAATTTTTGTGTATGCACAAAATATGAGTGAAATAGTAGTGAGCTCTTAAGTAGGAAAGATAACTCTTATAAAATAAAGACTATATGTAAACATGCCCACAAGTACCCAGAGTGTTTGGTATCAAGGACACCATTAATATCTCTGTGTATCTTAGAAAACACATATCACAGACATCTAATTAAAAAGCGAGCTGCACTGAATTATGGTTATCAGCATATTTTTGATGGGAACCAAGTGAAAGCAAGCCAATAGCTGTTTAAAAATTCATTATAATCCATTTTGATTATTCTGTCATTATTTTCATTTTAGAGTCAGCAAAAGAAAAATAAAATATGACTCATTGGTATTCATTCAAAACTACACTGCAGTTTTAATTTACTGAGATTTAGGTCTTATAATCTAGTTCAACCACTTGATAATCTTCTACAAATATCCAACATTATATGTAAAATGCAACTGAATATTTGCTTAATTACATTAAAAGACTGACTAATGAAGTGAATGGATATTCTGTTTTATTAAGCAATGTTCTTGTGGTTAATTCATCACTGAAATTGGCATGGACCTGAGGGGTTTTGGAATTCCAGATGCAGGCTTCTAAATGGGTTACTATCCTTCCTGCTTAATATGAACACTCTGGGAGGTCTCTATAGATAGATAAAGTTTCAGTTAAAATTAAAAGATACTTCAAAAATAAAACCTCAGCAGTGAATAGGGTGAGATACAATAGCGATGTATAAAAATAAAACTCCAGGGTCACCAAGAAGGCTCACTGAGTGAAGGTGCTTCCACCAAGCCTGATGCCCTACATTTGATCCCTAGAACCCACAAGGTCAAAGGATAAACTCATCCTCCATAAGCTATCCTCTGACTTTCAAATGCACATCACAGCACTCCCCATGCTAACTAAATAAATGCATATAAGTAAAAGACATACAGTGCATTGACAGTTCTTTTTGATATGGAGTCTTGCTCTACTGCCCCAGTTCTCTAGCACAGATGGGACTGTAGGCACACACCAAGACAACTGGTCCTGATTTCTAGAACATTTTTGTAAAAGAAAACCTTTATAAATAAACATTTAAGTTTCTGAAACAGCCACAATTTTAAAAAGTCATACTAACAAGGAACATTATTAAGTGATTATTAATAAGGAACAATTATTAAGTGATAGAGAAAATAGTTCACATCTCTAAGGTTTGCTTATGGCCTGGGTTATTGTTGAAGTCTCATGATTTCAGATGACAGCTTTTTAAAAGCTTGAAATCCTTAAGATAGTACTATAAAACCAGAAAAGACCCTTCATCTATGAACTAGAGAGCCAATGTTCAGGAGGAGAGAGCAGTGAAGGAGAGGCAGGGACAAGAGTGATTAGTCAAAATAGCTTTCCTGGAAAGAAGGGGGAGGTGATGATGCTTGTAGAGTGTTAGGAGTGTGTCTCATTTCTAGAGTGTACAATAACCTGGAGAATGACCCCTGACTTTTCCTCGTAATAACGTTTTAAAGTGCAAAACCAAATAAATAAGTTGCAAAGGATCACAGTCACCCAAGTTTATTGAAAAATAGTTAAAATATTATAAAATCCACATAGAATTATGATATCCTCCATTAAATAGTCAAATGGCAAGAACCATCAATAGTATAACAATGACTTTGAAAAAGTTTTCCTAAATTTCTTTGAATCTGAAATAACTATGTGATGGTGTGGTACGTAGTGTAAATTCCAATTTGACAGAATCTGGCATCACCTAGAGACAAGACTCCAAACATATCTGTGAGAGATTATTTAGCCTCTAGAAATGCCTGTGAGGGATTACGTTGATTACCTTAATTGAAGTGAGAAGACCCTCAGGAAAATAATTGGCACAATCCAGTGAGCTTGTCCCCTATAAAAAGGAGAGAGCTGGCTGAGCACAAGCATTTATCACTCCTTGCTTCCTCACTAAGACTGTGTTATGACCAGCCTTGAGTTCCTGTTTCCTTCACTTGCCAGCCATGGTTGCACCCTTGAACTGATTTCTCCCCTGAGTGGCTTTTTTCCAGAGCCACTTTTATTATAGCACCAGGAAGAAAAACTAACACAAACTGATAATACAATTTTTTTAAATAAAAAAAAAGTTGTAATGTCTAATGATGTCTATTAGTAGTGAGACATTACTAATACTGAACTGGTAGCTACTGTTCATAAATAAAGCAAATGTGAAATTCAAGGTAGTAATTAACAAAAATGAAGATAGTATTTTTCCTTACCGTGTTTTTAGGTCTGCTATAATCTAAGGTTAACAGTTTCTGGTTTTATGATTTGGGGGTTATACCTCACTAAAATTATGGACAGAGCATTCCTCTCTAAAATTTCAAACAAAATGTATTCAGTGTGACTGAAATGAAATATTTATAAGCAACTACTTATCAATGCCTGTCTTTAAAGCACACAGTTTAACTGAGGATAACAGATGACTAAACAGCCAATATGCTTTGTCAAATTAATGGTATATGCTGTGTTCTAACAAAAAGAAATTAATCATAAAGTTTGCCTGGAAGGATAAAGGAAAAATATCATGGAACATATGATCAGACCAAAATGAAAGGTCAGGATATGTATCACAGTAGAGTGCTGAAATTTAGTGATCTGGGCAGCCAGGAATTTAGTACTATAAAGAGTGACAGGAGAAGAGACGGGATCTTGGCTTCCCCGAGTATATATAACTTCAGAATGCCATCCCAGGAGCCATAAAAGAGTATCAGATTCTCTTTGTTAAATTCCATGTCTTAGTTGGTTCTCTTCCAGGAGCTTAGGGACAGAAGAGTTGTTTCTCCATTTAGACCCTATGCCTCTCCTGTCTGGGAGTCTTCATCAGCCACCCTGGTCTATAGGTTCCTCCCCCCTCTCTCTCTTTCTTGCTTTTTGTCCTTCACTATTGCATCTTGGTGACTCACAATCTTTTTTGAAACAAGGTAGTTTTAGGTTAATTAATAAAAAATCCTATGGCTCTATCTGAATAGGAAGATAATTGCCTGCCATGAGGGTAGAGTTTATATAAAGCTGAAGGAATGATTCAAATACTTCACAGATCATTTCCAAAGACATTAGCTGACATTTCTAAACATAAAAACTACACTTCTTGACAGGCATTCAGAAAAAATAAAACACTGCTTTTTATGGAAGTAAATGCCTTGGGAATGCCATGTTGGCACATGAGAAATGATGACATCTGTCTATAAAGGCATGTGGCTGACAGACACTCAGTATGAGCAAGTTTAAGTGTGTTGACAGAGAAGAACAAAGAATCTTTGAAAAATAAGTCATAATGAAAACTTCCTCTCCTGGCACATTCACTATTTCAGAAACTGGGAAGTATAGGGACTCAGTCATTACCATCATTAAAATGAATAAACGGCAGAAAAAGAAGATCCTTGTCCAAAAATAATTTTATTTGGCACATTTTAGCCCATTCATAATTATTTTTCTGAAAGGCCTACTTAAGATAGAGACCCTTATTTTTATTTTTATAGACTTAACAAACATTTATTACAAGTTTCCCCTTGGAGCCAGGTATATGGTTGACATCCTGTAATCCTACCACTGGGTGGCTTTTCTGGGAGTTGACAAGCTGAAGGCTAATCTGGACTGTGTAAGTACAAAAGTTCTATGCAAGCCTGAGTGTCTTTGTCACTGCTCTATTGCTGTCATAAAACATCATGACCAAGACAACTTACAGAAGAAAGAGTTTATAGGGGACTTGTAGTTTCAGAGGGTGAGTCCATAACCACCATGATGGAGAGCCTGGCAGCAGATAGGCAGTCAAAGCACTGGAGCAGTAGCTGAGACCTTACATTTTGATCCACACACAGGGCAGAGAGTTAATTGGGGGTTGCATGAACATTTTGAAACCTCAAATTCCAGCTTTAGTAACATACCTCCTCCAACACAAGGCTGCCTCTCCCAATCCTTTCCAAACAGTTCCACCACCTGTGGACCGAGTATCCAAATATATGTGCCTGTGGTGTACATTCTCATTCAAACTACCACACTAGGCTATAGAAGAAGACTCTGTATTTTAAAAGTTATCAATTCATTTCATTTATTTTTGATAACTCTCCTAATTTCTTAATTTCATACTATCAAATGCATTTCCAGAATCTAAAGTTTAATTTGTACTATTTTGTTAATTAGAAACAGAAATTAACATTGAAGATAATTTAATATATAACCACAGTCTAGTGGCCAGCTGGGTCTTAGGAAATGAATGCCTTATCTAATGATCATTTTCATTGAAATAGAGGTTATTACCTCAAATTGTAGAGGCTGAAACCAGAAGAGATTAAGGACTCTTCCTCTTTGCAAAGAATCTTGGCAGAACAACACAAAAAAGTCAAGAGACAGCAGTGTACTCTCAGCAGCCCTCTCCAACCACACTGTGTCCTAGGCAGACAAAAGAAGCTAAGTAGTGTGCTACCCATGACAGCAGACAGATATCTAAAGACAGATAACACATTAACTACTGATGCATCACTAGTTTAAGCCTCTATTCTCTTAAATATTTGGAGTACAAGCATTTGAGCTGATCCCTGTGACTGACTTCCATAGGCAATTTGTACATTACACATCCAAGGATATATACAGCAGGTTGCTTACATTCTGGTCCCCCATAAGAAGATGCAGAAAGGAACAACTAATAAATGAAAATTTCCATCATGTTCCACAGCAGCTTGATTTACTCTCACTATTGATTTGCTAAAGGTATTGGCAGTCTTGTGGAGAAGACAGAACAAGGGCACCAGGGAAAGGCCACAGCAAGGATTCCAGTCCCAAGCCTTGCACATGACCAGGAAGTTCCCTGAAGACTTAATGTATCTTACTGAAGAAACAGGAGTAAATTCATTCTTTGATTTATTGCCTCACTAAATGCCACTCCTCTTTTCTTCATAGAGACTGAAAGATAGATACCCAACATTTCCAAATTCGAGGTACATGACATTTGTACAAATAATCAGCTTCCACTAATCCTTGGTGACAGATACACTCAGAAAAGTGTCTTGTTGCTTGTGGGAGGGGCATGCCTAGAACAGGATCATCACAACCTGCACTTGCACTGTGCTTGAAACACCAAGCAAAAGTTCACATCTAGCCTGGTGGGAACTCCCACCAACCAGGTGTGAGTCCTGTGTCATCAACTGGCAGTGTTATTACGGTCCCTGTTTCATGAAGTTGGGTTTCATGAACTTGGGCAAATCATCCAAGGCCTTGCAACTAGAAATTGGTACATCTAGAATGTCATTTACCCTTTTTAGTTTTGTTTTTCATAGCAGCATATATATAAGCCTGATTCAAAATCAATGGGTAAAGAATCACCAACGATGGTCCTTAACATGTAATTCTGAAGGTCCAT
The DNA here is from genome assembly GCA_026225945.1 of Cricetomys ansorgei. Lineage (NCBI taxonomy): Eukaryota > Metazoa > Chordata > Mammalia > Rodentia > Nesomyidae > Cricetomys > Cricetomys ansorgei. The sequence goes on from JAMJFZ010000242.1 coordinate 19,419,424, forward strand.
CCCAGACCTATCGAGCTGACATCTATTTGGTAAGGGGACATTTAGCTATATCTTCAATAAGACCCAGGGGTAATTGGAAGTCCTTATAAAGGTTTCTGTTTAATACTATCAAAGACTAAAACCTTGCCTAAAACTATCAAAATATAACCTTGATAAATGATCATCTGGTCAAAGGCACAGAATGAAATATCAGACTGCATAAGTTGAAATCCTGGATATCAGTTGCCAATTGGTAATCTTCCCCAGATTGAGCACCTACTCTCTGTGTAACCTTAATTTTCTCGTCTGTAAGATGGAAACATTGTGAATGCATCTACAAATTTTCAGCTACAATCAGCAAAAATGATCTGTTTACCAAGAGGGTGGCTGCTTCAACATCCACACCAGTATTCTAATCAACCCTCCATCCCCATCTCATGCATAGGTTTCTTCCCATTTGTGATAGAATATAGGAAGAATATTCAAACAAGCCATTTCTAGAAAGACTGAGACTGCTTTGACAGAGAGTTTCCACTCAAGAACTCCTTGAACAGTCTTAGTCTTAGTTACTGTTCTATTGCTGTGAAGAGACATCATTACCAAGGCAACTTATAGAAGAAAACAGTTAATTGGGAGTTAGATTACAGTTTCACAAGGTTAGACTATAATCATTATGGAAGAAAGTGTGGCAACTTGCAGACAGGCATGGTGCTGGAGCAATAGCTGAGAGCTCACATCTTGATCCATAAGCATAAGGCAGACAGACAGACACAGAAATACACCACACATACACACACACACACACACACACACACACACACACACACACACGCACATGCACATACGCATGCACATATACACACGCACACACACACACACACACACACACAAAGACAGACAGACAGACAGACAGACAGACAGAGATAGGGAAAGAGAGAGACAGAAAGATTGAGACAGAGAGACAACATCAGTGACATATTTCCTCCCACAAGGCCACACTGCCTAATCCTTCCAAAACAGTTTGACCAATTAGGGGCCAAGCATTCAAATATATGAGCTATTGGGGGCTATTTTCATTCAAACCATTGCAAACACCTTGCCTACTGTTCCCTTAATCGATGACAGTTTAAGATGTTTCTTTCTAACCTCCCTTTCCACTCTCACTTGAATAGAAACAGGAATCATGACTGTATTATTGAGGATTCTCTAGAGGAACAGAACTTATAGAATGAATATATAGATTAGATAGATAGATAGATAGATAGATAGATAGATAGATAGATAGATAGATAGATAGATGATAGATAGAATAGATGGGATATCTATATCTATCTATGCTTATGTATGTATGCATATATATATGTATTATCTACATCTATATCTATATATAAAGGGGATTTATTAGAATAGTTTACTAGCTGTGATCCAAATAGTCCAACAATAGCTATCTACCAACAGGAGATGCAAGAATCGAGTAGTTGTTCAGTCCATGAGGCTGGATGTCTCAGCTGGTCTTCAATACATGCTGGAATCCCAAAGAAGCAAGCTCCAATGTCAGTGAAGGAATGGACTTGCCAGTGATAGCAAGAGCAAGCAGGCAAAGAGAGCAAATTTCCTTTTCCATAGGCTGCCAGAAGAAGGTGTGACCCAGATTAAATATGTGTCATCTTACTTCAAAATATCTACCAGTCTATGAGCAGAGCATGACATCATTAGAAATTATCTCCAGGTTATCCCGTCTCTAGTTCCTGGCCTGTCCTGTAGTTTCAGGCAGGGAGTTCTGTCCATCCATTGTCATCGAGGACCTTGCAGGGAGGATAGGCATAAGTCAGTGGTTTTATGGCTGGGATGCTGTCCTCCAGAGAGGCCTCTTCCAGAAGCTGAAATGAGCATATGGACAGGCCCAGGGCCATATATCATGCAGAGCTCAGGAAACCCCACGGAAGAAGAAGAGGAGGGATGGTAGAGACCAAAGGGGTTATGGACACCAGGAGAACAAGCCCCACAGTGTCAATAGACTAGTACTCTTAGGGGCCCAGAGACTGAAGCCACAGACAGGGAACCTGCAGAATCCCCAAAAATATCTCATAGCTGTCTGGATTGGTGTTCTTGAAAAACTCCTACAGATTGGAGTAGGGGTGTCTCTGACCATTTTACCAGCCCTTGAGACCCTTTTACTCCTGCCAGGCAGCCTGCTCCACCTTTGATTTAGGGATTGGTGCCTGGCCTAGTTCCATTCTGCTATGCTATGCCCTATTTGTCCTTGAAGGTATGGTTCTTTTCTAGGGAAAAGTGGGGGTGGGGATAAGGGGTAGGGTTTGTGGGTGCCAATGGGGGTAGATCTGGGGGACATGGAGGGAGCTGGGAGAGGATGGGGGGTACTGAGATGTATTGTGTAAGTTGTATGCGTATTTTATTAAAATGTAAATTTTTAAAAATGAATAGAAAAAAAAAAACCCTCAGAGGTGTACCCAATGGCTTGGGTTTTACGTAATTTTATTCCAGGTATGATCAAGTTGACAACCAAGATTACCATCACATGACCTAAGAGACCACTAGCCTCATGCAGTTTTCCCTCATTGGCCACTAAAAACATTTTCCTTAACAAAATGCTTGCATATTCAATCCTGTCTTGATACCTACTTCTGGGAACACATAAAGATTAGGAGGGATAAATCATAAAATATATTTATAGTCATACCCAGTACATAGTAAATGCTTAATAATTGCTTGGCATAGTTTCATTTGTTCTTGCTACTGCTCTCACCACAATTATCATAGGAAATAGATGGTTTTTCCCCAGCCACGCTAAAGGGTGTTAAAGCAGCTTTAAGTAGCTTGATATATATAAAGAAAGTTTGCAAATACTCTTAAAATTAGCATTAAAGACAGAGATGTAATTCTTCCTTATAAAGCTGTATCTGAGTGAGAAATTAAATGACAGCTCTGAAGCACAATAAGAATGCCAATAAATGAGGGCATCTGCTTCCTGCTTCCAACCCCCACGACCAAAGACAAAGTCTTATTCATCAACACAGCACCAGCATCTCCGATGGGAACTAATCATACTGGTATTCATAACGACCTTTTAAATTGAATTGTTAAATTATGAAGCTAGTCTAAGGCTTGCCATACAAGAAACACAGGGTACGCTACTTATTAAAATGAGTTACTTTCCATGAATCCGAGGGCCCTTTGAAAATGTACAAACATTTATGAATTAAGCACAATCGGGTGAGTGCTTAAAATAACAGCAGAGACCGCAGTGATGTCTCTGTAAAAGTCTATAGCTTGTTCATATCTCTAACTTGGGAATGTGAGAAACTTGTACAACAAAGGCATCTTTTTAGAAAGAAAGAAGATGCATTCGCCTGTACACTTGTGAGGTATACAACTATCCCAAATAAATTGTCCAGAGGTATGACATCTAAGAGCAAGATGAGACAAGCAATGCAACAATATTAAGCCCAACTCTCCAGGCTTCAGATTAAATTAGTCCTCCCTGGAAGCTGGCCAGGATGAAAAACAAAACCTTTTGAACAGATACAGATACTGTTATGCTGGCAGCAACATCCATACTACAATCAACTATTTTCCAAAGGCTTGTGGTTGAAATTTAAAATTCTCCAAATCTAAAAGATATTCTCTCTGGTATTCTGCTTTGAAGAAATGGAACGTGAATTGCAAATGATTTTCTTGAGTGTGTGCTCTCATGTCAGATCACCAGAATGCCATCATTGTCAACCACAAAACACCACCACTCCGGACCATAGCCCTCAAGGAGCAGACGGGAATGCAGAGTGCAGGCCTAAAATTAAAACAGAAATGTTCCTTTCGTTGTTCATCAATTTTATACTTGTGAGGCAGAATAGTTCATGAACCTCATTCAAGTGTTTTTGATAGAATCCAGGGAAAGAGCCACAGTCGGCTTGTGCTGCGTTAAGACAAAACTAAAACTCAGAGTTACTGGGTTCCAAAGCAGATGCCTGTAGCAGACAAACAATACCTGAGACCCTGACTCCAGAGAAATCAGGGATGAGGAAAAGAGGGCTTAGGGGCAGAACAAAGAAAGAGTATCATATCAGTTACCTTCTCATGAGTGTAACAAAATACCTGATAGAATCGATGTCATAGAGAACAGAAGAGAGGCTTACTCTGGCTCACATTTTCATTGTGAGAAGGTATAGCAGCTAAAGAGGTCCACATCATAGCTACTGAAGCTTGTTGGGGTGCTGGTTCACATCTCCATGTGGACAAAAGTAGAAGGCTTGCAGAACTAGAGAAGGCTGTAACTCTAAAAGGCCTATCCCCATTCCGAGACCTGCACCTGCCAATTTCAGCCTGCTTCCTGAAGGTTCGAGAGTCACCAGCCACACAGCCAGTGTTGAATCACATGAGCCTGGGGAACATTTAACAGTTAAACCATTAACATACTCTTTGGGGGAAAAAAAACTATTAAAGCATTTGTTTCTTTATTATCCTCCTCTTCTTGTGTCAAAGATGCTGAAGCTAAATTTTCCTTCCTTCACCTGTTAAATGGCCACCCTGGCATTTGAACAGAAAATCTCCTTCAATCTCCTTTTTATTGGTTCCTAGGAAATCCTTTATGGTGTAGCTGGTTCAAAAGCAATCATGTATCAAATCTACTTACATATAACGTTTTCTCAGAAGCCTGCTCAATGTTTAGTTAAGCCGTTTTGTCACCAAGCGTCTCACTTCTGCCGCTTTGAAGGCAGCTGGCCGGTGGGGTCTGACCTCCCGGGCTTCTGCAAAGGTGAGTTTGGGACAACCACTTAAGGAATCTGGCTCTGTGTCACACTGAACTGTGAATCCTGACTGAACCTGTTCATGATGAGAACTAAGAAAGAGGAGAAAACAGTCACGAGTTTAGAGATGTCTGCCCTCTTTTTTCCACCAATTCTGCTTTTAATTCTTAGTGAGTTTTGCATAGCTCTGAAAATTTTGACATCAAAAGCATATCTGACTTTTTAACTTGAAAGGCAATGTTTTAAAAAACTTGAAATCTGTTCCTTACAATTTTTTTCGTAAGGACTGAAATGTAGCAGGTAGCAATTATTGCAAAAAGGGCATAGTTTGTCTTCCGTACGTACTATTCAGCGTTATGAGAGAATGGCATTTACTATACACATCAATTTGAAAATCAGTGACTACAAAGGCTCAGTGTATTTACTTCCTCCCCAGATGCAAAACTATTGTTTCTGTCAGAGTTTTAGAAACTCAGCCTGTGAGCTTTCCTTCTCACCAAAAATGGGCTCTCGAGCCACACTATGAAGTAGGAGAAGTCTCTCTTCAGAGCCTTCCGTCCTCCTACATGGACTGCACAGTGGAGAACCCTCGTTTTGCCTTTTACCATCTGCGTGTGCGCCCTTTCTACTGTTCACGGGACCTCATTCGCTCAGAGCTCTTGCTCTTTCCTCACTGACACGCAATCCGTTTGCAAAGACAAGACAGGGCACACCACTCCTTTCTTTCCTGGCTTGACCAATGAGAACAACCTGACCCAGACAAATCCATGTGGACTTCCTGTTTTCTGTTACAAATTCAAAAAAGATATTTTATTTGGGGAAGGCAATCAGAAGGAAGATTATAAAGCTAGAGTTACTATGACTGGGCCACATCCTAAAAATAATAATGATTAAGCCAAAAGAAAACTATATGAGACATACAACAGAAGACAGGCTCCAAGCTCTAAGGTTCAAGTAACTGGATCAAACCTCTTCTGAAGTAATATTGTCTCTCTAGTTCTAAATATTGCCCCCTTTTATCTTAAACCAAATGCTGTTAGCTGTTTATGATCACAAACTAAGGGATTTATACTGACGGAAGCTGCTACCTGTAGGCTTTCATAGCTTAGTAGGCAAAGATTTTATTTGCCTTCCTTTTTTTCTTGATTTTTTTATGTCTACAATGTGGTTTTCAGAAACTAAGACTCTAAGATCCAGATCTCATTTACACTGAAGGATTTCTGGGTTTGTTTTGGGTTGGAATCTATCCTAGCACCACTGTCTTGGTCACTGTTCTATTTCTGTGAAGAGACATCATGGCCAGGGCAACTCTTATAAAAGAAAGCATTTAACTGGGGCTTGTTTACAATTTCAGAGACTGAGCCCATTTTCATCATAGCCGGGAACGTGACGACAGGCAGGCAGGTATGGTGCCAGAGAAATAGCTGAGAGTTCTACATCCAGGTCCACGGGCGTCAGGAGGAGAGAGTCACTGGGCCTGGCTTGGGCTTTTGAAACCTCAAAGCCCACCCCCAGTGATACATGTACTTCAAGGCCGCATTTCCTAACCCTTCTCAAGTAGTAGTGCTCCCTGACTCAAATATATGAGCCTACGGGGCCATTCTTATTCAAATCAAATCATATAATTAATATGTAACTGACTGAAATAGTTGGGTATTGCCCTTTTATAGCTTTGTATAAACTGAAATGAATATGAGGATACCCTGCATAATAATAAAACAAGAAGATATTTTCAACCAAAAGGACAGACAACAAGGGAAAGGATTTTTAGTTGTCCATTGTGTGGAATAAAATAAAGAGAAAGCCGGGCTTAAGAGATAATGTTACAAACTAATACAAAGTGGGCTCACCCCGTGCATTTCCTCCTTTTTGTTACTGATAGATCCTCTGGATTGCTCTTAGGAAGTAAATATCTGGTTGCAGGAAAAGTAAATAACATATAGGCCAGTGAGATGGCTCAGCATTTAGGAACACTTTCTGCTTTTGGAAAGGACCTGAGCTCAGTTCCCAGCACATGTCAGATGGCTTACAACTGCCTGTGATCGCCTCTAGTTCCTGAGGGTACTCGTGTGTATGTGGTGTATATAACCTAAGGTAGGCACATGTACTTACACACAAATTAAAAATATAAAAAAATCTTTGAAAGTAAATAATAAATGATAGAACTGAAAGCATGGTCAATATGACAAACATTCCTGCTTTTTCCTCCTATACCCACTACTCCTAACGGCACACGAGCCGGAACCCCAGCAGAATGAAGGCGAGCAAACAGAAAATACCACAAGAGGCACCTTCTTCTTCTCCTTAACGATCAGAGAACAAGGGAAGGGTCTACTGCAGGGAGAAAATCATAGGAGTGGAGTAGAAATACTGATGTCTTTTTAATTTTCCTGTTTTGTTTTTTTCCCTTTGTTTTTGGAGACAGGAACTTGCTTTATGACCCGAGCTAGCCTGAAGCTCACAACCCTCCTGTCTACCCTCACAAGTGCTGGGATTACCAGCATGCACCTCACACCTAAGTAACTTTCATTTTCATTCTTCTAAGTTGAACTCAGGCATTCCTTAGTCATGTGGCTGTTCCCTGTGGAGATTTTTTAGAAGACTTCAGATAATATATTCTATAATGCCAGAAAAGCTGGTAATAGATGTCTCAGTATTTTTCAAGCATCTGGTTTTGTCTTTCTTGCTCCTTTGCCAGCAAATTATACTCAGTTTTAGAAACAGGCACAAAAGTCCAGATAAGGGCCACAAGAAGCTATTAGATAAAAGATGAGAAAACAAGTGTTTTCTTTCTTTTAACCAGAGTCTTGGCCCAAGTTCAGCTCCAAGAATTCTAAAAGGCCAAGCTAGCTACACATCCCAACAAAATCAAACAGAAGTATGGTGAGAAGACAGGAAAGGTTTTCAATTAATAAGTCCATAATTGGGGAGGCAGATAAAACATCTCAGCACATTTTGGAAGTTACACGAGTCATAAGTTTAAATATGGGGGCATAGAGCAAGTCTCAGGTAAGTGAGTTACTTCTAGTCAGACTGTGACCCAGTTGATCCTGATCTCATTCTGGGTTCTACAAGATGACTCCAGAAAAGCCCTTACCACATGAGGAGGCCATCTAGTTCCCAGGAGTTGATTGTTCCTACTTGGGGATAAGCCTTCATTTCCACTGTGTGGTAATTGCTCCTAATTAAGGGAACATCTGCCCGGGAGGCCCCACTGCTTCTGAATTCTCAGTTCACTACAGGTTTAACATAATGACAGCCGATTTTCTGCCACCTCTTTGAAAATGTAGAATGGAATATTCCAGAAGTTGGAAATAAAAAAAAATCTTATTTACTCTTATCTTTATGCTTCCAGCCTTGAAGTGGAACAAGATTGGGTTGGGTAAACTTAGGATAAATCAATCATATCTTATCAGTTTTTAGACTGACACCCTTTAAATGCTAAATGCACCTACAGGTAGAACTAAGAAGGCATCTGACCCATACCAAAGGACACAAATACAAAATGAGCGCAGAGATGCCAGGCTTTAAGCCTGCTTTTAGTTGCTTGGTGGGGAAAGTGGAATCAATGTCTTTCAAAAGCAAAAGCACCCCACACTGTAAATCTGACAAGAGTCCCATAAAACTTCCTGTCACATCAGGAGCCAAGCCCCAAGTAGTAGGCTGTCAACCACACTTCTGACAAAATGGTCACAAACCACAGCCCCTTCCTTGAACTTGATTAATTCACAACAGCAGCTCCCATAACTCATGGAAATGTCCCTTACAGATACTGGTTTATTAATAGGGGACGGCCTGAAGGATACAAACCGCCAGATAAAGGATGGCTAGAACAAAGCCTGTGGGAAGAACACTGAGCCACCATGCCCCCTACAGACTTTCCCATGTTTAGTTATGTGGAAGCTCTCTGAGCTTATCTTTTCGTGTTTTATGAATATATTATGTATGGGTATAATTGATTAAAACTCTTGCTATTCATGATCAATGCAACTTTCAGCCTGCCTTTGCCACCCCTGCTACCCACTGGAGGGTAAGGCTGAAGTTTCGAGAGTGGATACTCTCATTTTAGACCTCACCATGAAGACCACAATGACCCCTCTACAGCAGTCATGTTAGCGGTATATAAAAGACCCTCATCATTCCATAGATTCTGAGTTTTTAGGAGCTATATGCCAGAAAACTGGAGGAAAACCAAACATACATCTCATAGTATCACACCAGAGCCAGAGAGGAACATCACATATTGAGGAAAAGGATCCGTTTGTGAAGAAATCATGAAACTGTTAAATATACCTGTACCTAATGACAGCTATTCAAGATACATGCAGAAAGAAAATAGATGTAAAAACATGGAGAGATAGGCAAATTCATAATTATATATGCAGACTCATCTCTCAGTAATCAAGAGATCAAGTGGAGAGACAGTCAACAGGATATATCAGTCCTTCACAGCACCATCAGGGAACTTGACCTAATTAACACCTACAAAGCATTTTACTCAATAATAAAACCTGTTTTTTTCCCCTCAAGTGCACATGTGACACACAGTGAGTGAGACCACAGGCTACATCAGAAAAACACTTAGAAATATCTCAGTTGAAATAATTCAAGGAATTATTCTCTTTAATAACAAAATTAAACCAAGAACCAATAAGAAGAAGACATCTGGAAAAATCCCAGATAGCTGAAGATTAAGCAACACATTCCTAAATAAACTATGAGTCAAAGGAAAAGTTTGAAAAGATGGAAGACAATATCTAGAATTTAATGAAATTGAACACAGATTGTATCAAAATTTAAGTGTTGCATCTAAGGCAATGTTTTGATGAAAATGTATGACACTGAATGCTTATATTCAAAATGAAGAAACTTTGAACTTAAGTTTCTACCGTGAGAAATGAAAACAGAGAAATGGACAGGAAGCTTAAGTTAGGCAGAGGAAGTAAATAGTGATAATAAAATAGAGATATGGAAATATGAAAGATAAAAGTCAGTGAAAATAAAAGCCACTTCTTTGCCAAAAAAAAAAAAAAGATGAATGCTGAGCCTAATGGAAAAATGAAAATAAAAATAGGAAATACAAACTACCAATATCGAAATATACACTAAAGACTCTATGGACACTATAAGAATACCGAGAAAATACTGCAGAATTCAAACTAACAAATTAAGTGAAATGAACCAGGTGAAAGACACATCACCAAAACTCATTTTGGTGGGGGGAATGATCAATAATGTGAGCTTTTCTGTACCTAGTTAAAAAATTAAAACATAATTGATAATCAAAAAAACGAATCTTTAGGTCTAGATTTTCATGTCTGAAATTTCTAAATCAGTTTTAAAACTGCATAAAACTGTGCAGTCTTTGCAATGTCCTCCAGTAGGCAGACAAGCAGGGAGCACTCCTCAGCTCATTTCTTGATGCCAGTGTTACCCTGATGCCAAAATTATAAACAGGAGCACAAGAAATGAAAACTGTAGAGCAATCATCTCTCATGAATATATAAAACACCGAACTCTTCAGTGAAACACCAGCTAGTCGGGTCAGGCAATAAGTAAAACGAAGCACAGACTGGGGAAAAGTGAAGTCTATCCTAGAAGTGCAGGACCACTTCATTACTAGAAAACCAGTGGTTACTGTTAACAGAACAAAAGAGAAAGTCATAATAGTTCATGTAGAAAACATGTTTAAAAATTAAACATTCATTCAAGATTTAAACAAAAAAAATCCCAAATCTATTGGAAATAAAAATGAAGGAACTTCCCTTAACTTGAGTGGGAATCACTATAAAAATATGCAGCTGACATCATAATTAACAATGAATGGATCAATGGGAAAAAGACACATCCATTCCATCACTTCCGTTGAACATAATTAAAGCCCTACTAATTGCAAAGACATGAGAAAAGAAATAAAATGTCTTCAATTGGAAAAGAATCAACAAAACTCTATTGACATGCCAAATAACTACCTGCAAATTAAAATCCAAAACCATCTTAAAAAAAAAAAAAACAAAACCAGCTTCTTGACTTGAGGAATTAAATTCTGCACAGTCAGAGGATCTGAGATCAATAAACAAATAGCAGTCATATTTCCTTACTGTAAGCAATGTTTTTAAATAATCAAAGTTTTAATGTAATCAATGTTTTTAAGCTATCTCCGCAGAGAGAAAAAAATGAAAGAAAAAGGAGGGCAGACTGACTGACTGGGGAATAAAGCTAGTAAAATGAGCTGGGACTCCTCTGTTGAAATGCATAGAACATCAAAAAAAGAATGTGAAAGATAACCTAAGTAAACATTACGTGGGTGTGGTTTGGAGGCTTAGACATCTAAAAATTGTAATTTTCTCCAATTCTTCTTGAAATGCCTCATCAATGTAATAATATTCCACTCAAAATTCCAGGCTGGTGATTTGGAAGTCCTGGAAAAAGAAGTTCTAATCTACAGTGAAAGACCAAAGGAAATAAAATAGTTGAGAGAATTAGAAAATGAAGACCGAATGTAGAATGCTCCCCACACGTGATGGTGCTCAGTAAATAAAATAAACTCAAAATAGATACTCTGCTAGAATGGAAAAGACAGAAAAATGACATTTGAAGATGATTATACCCCAGAAGATCTTGGAGATCTTTGGTTAAGCAGAGTTCTTAGACATACCAGGAAAGCACACAAATTCTAAATCAAGCTAAATTTGTCCAGAGGGCGCCTACATATTCAAGCCCTTATGTAATGAACAACTTAATTTAATACAAAGTTAATTGCTAACCAAATTTTAGAGCAAGAAAAAACTGGATTTCAACCAATCAGAGTAGCCAAGCTCGATAGGTGCTACAGTTCAGACCATGTTTGAATAAGGTGAACATGGGGCTATCAGTGATTCTGTTTCTACCTCACTTTACCTACTGTACCTCATTTCCATTTTCTGTCCTTAAATGCTTTCAAACTGCATGCAGTCCCACAGCTCCCTCATTCTGCCCTGGTTCTGAGAGTTGATTGACTCTAGAACTGAAATAGAAACCAGGAAAATTGTTAAATTTAGTCAGGTGTGGAGAAAGGGGCCTACAATCCACTCAGATGGCTGATGCGGGAGGGTGATGGGTTCAAAGCAACCTCGGAGCTATAAAACAGGACTATTATCATAAACAAACAAAAGCAACAACAGCCCAAAAACAAAAGTTCCTTCTCTATCGAAATTTTGTTTTCCAACACCAAAAACTATAATGTTGAACAAAGCAAAATTAAATGTTTTCCCTCTGAAATAGTAAATGTAGAAACCAGCTCTTACTTGGACAAAATAGCCAAAAATCACACACCTAACAAAGGACTTACATCTGAAGGTAAGTGTTCAAATTTCAAAACGCACCAGAAAGGACACAACCTGATTTAAAGCCATATGAAATATTTTTAACAAACACTTTTCCTCAAAATATGTACAAATGTCAAATAAGCACAAAATGTACTATTACAAAACCCAAGTAAATGAGTTAAAATCTAGTCGTTAAAAACACCAAGTACTAACAAAATTGTAGATATCTGGACCTCTTATTCTGCATGATTACAAAATGATACAACCATACTGCTCAAGAACATGGCAATTTCTTTTTGTGCTAAATTTATATTTCCTAGATGACTTAGCAATCCCACATTGCTATATATATCCTGTGGAAATACAATCTTCATACAAAACACATATACAAAAACATTTGTAGCAGAATGGCTTATAATTACCAAAATAATCTACAAGTCTTTCAATAAGTGATTGAACATATAAAGCTGGCAGCCATGCAGTGGACTGTCCTTAAGAAAAAAGAACAAATATCTAATGCAATAACCAAGATGGGTTAACCTTAATCACATGTCAGTGAAAACAGCCAGGTTTAAATGTTGAATACCATATGTGTCCATTTGTGTGAGATCTTGGAAATTGTACCATGTCGGAGACCAACAGTTATGAGGACTTAGGACTGGGGAGTAGGATTTGAATGCAAAGGAACAATAGGTTACTGTGTGTCTTCACTGTGCTGTGAGATTTTTCAAAATTCATGGAACTGTATACCAAAAAAGTTAACTTCATATAAATTCTTCAAACTTGAGTTTTCAGTCTGGTTGGTAATCCTGGCCCTGCCACTCTCTTGCTCAGACTTTTCCAACAAGATGTTTCATCCCTTGATATTTTTCAAAGACATTACATGATGGTGTGAGTCTAAATTCTTTCTCAAGTTCAAGGTCAGTGATTGAAAGTGAAGCACATGATACTTTTCCTTTGTCTGGGTTTCTGTGCTACTCATCAAGAAATTACCCAGAGCTTCATGAGATACTGATTGGCCCAGTGGGGAATCACCATCCCCACATCACCACGAAAGCTGCTCACATTGCCTAAACTACCAGACACTGGCCTTTCTAGACTATGTAACCCACCAACAAGACAAAGAATTCTATGATCATGAATTGTAGTTTCTGTAGTTTTAAGAAAGGAAATAAAACAAGGGAAAATTTATAGTGAGATTTTCACCTCCAAGGAAGAATCTAGAACCCATATAGACATAGAAATACGTTTAAAACATGGCATTAGCTAAATACTTAGAGCCCCATTTTATACCCTGTCATTAAACAGGATATGGCTGTCATTATAACTTCTTACATTCTGTTATTCTTAATTGCATAGAGTATAGACTAAAATTATAATAAGAAGTAAAATCTCATTTTCCAGGAAACCAGACCCCAGTCAGTAGGTAGGTCTATGCCAGAACTACCAGGCTGGAAGAAGTTGGCAAGTTATTTGAAAAATTAGAATCATAGTGATTTCATTTCAAAGTATTCTTAGAATACAATATCTTAAGGACTGGTGGGCCAGCATGCTAAATGAATTGAACTTAAGAGGACGGGAAATGCCCTGGAGCAAGATCTACTGCCTTTCCCCATCCTCCTGTTCTCTGACTCTGTTTCTCCAATTTTCTAAGAGATACTCAAAAGGACCCAGAACTGGACAAATGATGTTCATTTACAGAAACTACAGTTCCCCTTCTAGAAGACAGACCACAGTAACTAGAGCCCTTCTCATACAAAGAAAGCTATACAATGTGGGAAGATCTCCCTCAAAGACCCTCATTGCAGAGGGATCCTGACCCTTGCCAGAGAGGAAGGCATGCTGCACATGCTGCACACTCATTTTTTCTAGGTCTGACCTCACTGAGTTTACACACTCCATCTGTCATCTGTTACCTTAGATCACACTCTGATGCCCAATTGCATTTCTACACACTGTCCATTTGACAATGAACCTATACAGAAAAAAACAAAAAACAAAAAAAAATCTGGAGGACAAAACTTCCTGGATCTTGGGGTCTTAATTTCTGAAGCCTCCAGTGTTAGGTCAGATTTGATTAAATGAATGTGTATTGTGTATAATGAATGTGAATGTGTATAAAACAGCTTGTTACCTGTATTTTGTTTCAGTGGTGCTGGCTGGGCTCCTTGTGTTGGGTAATGAACAGTAGCATGTTTTCTCTCTGTGCTACCCTTCTGTGAGATCCATGCCAAAATTACCCCTTGCTGTACTGTTTGTTACTATGCAATATTATGAGTAATCTATGTCTACCTTTAAGCAACTGATTGAACAAACCATGACAGAATAGTATCAAATGATGCCAGACCTAGAAAAAAGTGAGTTAAAGTTACCAAAACTAATCATCTCCCTAAAAATAATATTAAGATGAAAAAAAAAAAAACATATTGTAGAATTACGGTATTTTTTTACAATTTTCATTGTAGAATTACATTTTTTTTTACAATTTTTATTGTAGAGTTACAATTGTTTTTTACAATTCCAATATTTTTACAATATTGTTTAAGAGAACACCCACAATTGTTATTTACATTGTCTATAGATGCATTCTGGATTTGTCAGAAAAGGTTCATAACAAAGCCATCATTAGGGTTGTCTCTGAAAAAGAAGAAATGAGTAGTACTGCACTCAAGGCAAACGACTTTTTAAAGAAAAATGTACTTTCATATTATTAGTAAAATTTTGAAAATTAATTTTTAAGCAAATTTGCCAAAGAGACTTATTTCATCAGGAAACGTTCCAGGAGCCATGTATAAACACGTAAGGCAGGTCATCTGGAAAACCAGTGTCACAGGGTGGAGGCTTTGTTGACAAAGGTTCTTTGCACAGGAAGACACAATATTGGTGTTGGAGCCATGACTTAGACACTAGGGATTCATCCCACCTGTTCTTGATAGAAGCATATGGAGAGGCCCAGGGCCAAACATCGTGCAAAGCGGGTAACCCTGCCAAAGAGAGAGAGAGGAGGAATGGCGCAGACCAGAGGGGTTCGAGCACACCAGGAGAACAAGCCCCACAGTGTCAACAGATTAACACTCTTAGGACCCCACAGAAACTGAAGGGACAGATACAGAAATACAGAACTGCAGGATTCCCTAAATATGCCTGTCCGGATTGATGCTCTTGAAAAACTACTACAGGCTGGAGTAGCCATATCTCTGATCCTTTTAGCTGTCCTTGGGACCCTTTTGCTCCTTCTAGGTTGCCTGGCCCATCACTGATGGAGGAATTGATCCCTGGCCTTGTTCCAGCTTGTTATGTCATGCTCTGTTTGAGCGGTAAGGGTGGGGGCTGCTCTTTTCTGAAGAGAAGTAGGAGGGATGTTTGTGGATGGTGATGGGGGGTAGATCTGAGGGAGAAGGAAAATGGAAGGAGCTGGGGGAAGCGGGGGAGGAGGGGTCGGGGTGTATTGTATAAGTAGTATGAAAGAAAATTTTTTAAATCATGCAGTTGTAAAACAATCTAACCTTAAGCTTTCGAGCACGTTGAGCAGCTCTTTTGTTTCATTATTTAATTTCATTCCTACTGGTACCCTTTATGTAACTTATTGCCCACTCCCTTCACCGCCCCTGAACAATCCCAAACCAAAATAGTTCATATTTATTTTTTAAAGTTAGAGAGGATTAAAACAAATTTTGTTTTTTTAAGAATCGTGTGACACTCTTCGGGATAATTAGAAAGACCCTGTGGTATCACAAAACCAAAAGTGGGAAGGTATTTGCTTGTGCTGTTGCCATGGGAATCTGCCTCCTATGTTAATCCAGTTTGGAGACAGCAGGAAAGGGAAGAAATCTCCCAACAGGCTGCAAATATGACAAGGCAGCCAGCACCAAAAAGTAAGTACTGCCAGAGGGGGCTTAGCTTTGCCTGTCCCTGCCAGGGCATCAAGATAAGGGAGGTGAAGAGACGATTTACCCCTCTGTGTCTGTTCTACTTAGAGCTGCAGATGACGAGGAACTAACTTAAGGCTCTTCTGCTACTCTGCTCCAGACCCGGTCACTGCCCCAGGGTGATGAGAGCTCAGTGGGCCTGGCATTCTGCCTTCCTCTCTGCCAGTTAGAAGCATTGGTCCCTCCACAAAGGTGTATTATGCCCCCCCACCCCGTTTTAATTTTAGCATCTACACTTCAGCAATTTGCATTTAAATGTGTTGTCAGAGAACTTCCAGAAATCTTTAATAGGAAGACCGATTTGCATTTTAATATGCTGTTAAAGAATTTCAAAATATCTTTTTTTTAGTGTGACTTCATGTTACCAGAGGAATGGCCACCATTACTGAAATTACAAATACCTGGGCACAATTTTAAACAGTCAGCTTTCAGAATCACTATGACTTTGTTGGACTTTGTTTGAAGTTCCTTGTAAAACAGAAAATCCAAAGGAAAGGGGGAAACCTGTCATTCAGGAGGCCTTAAAGGTAGAATCAACACTGTCAGTACATAGGCTTGGGACAGTGCATTATATTAAAGAAAGGCTTCTGTAGGACATAGGAAGGCAGGATTTTTGCTATTTCTGACTACCACCACACTTCATTTTTATGTGCTAAAATAGGAAGGCTAAATGCTGAGACAGGTAGAGTCCTTAAGCATATAGAACGGCATTACTGCACAACATTCTCCTTTAAACATTGCCAAGGGTCATCATAACCTCTAATGAATACTAATGTTTCTGTGGACTCTGAAGAAAGATTGAATATGTTGTAAAGTCACATTCAAATTAATGAAAGATATCATGTATATGTCATTCCCTGTGCCTCCTCAGTGTCAGCGACTACACGTTACTGTAACCCTGGCTGAGCATAGCTGAGCAAGCTTTCCCAAATCTGTGCCCTGCCCACTTTCTCAGTGTTCATGACCCCACTCCACAGGAGCCTTGACTCTACCGGGACTACTTCACTTCCACAAACCCTGCCTCTTTGAAGATGTCCCTCCACGATCACCACAAACTATGAACTGAGCCAAGGGAGAAGAAATATAAGCAAAATGAGGACAAAGAGGATGAGGGCAGCTAGAAACAGGAGAAATAGGAGATTTCCAACAATTCTGACTTTCAAAAATATTTTGATTTTGGCTCTACAACATCCATGTGGGTTTCACAAGATCTTTATTGTGTTAAAATATACATAAAATAAAATGTAACATCGCAGACATTTTTGGCAAACAGTTTTGTGGTGTCATTCATAATGTTACACACCACAATCCATCTTGATAACTCTTTCATTTGGAAAAAGTACAATTCAAAGACCATTATCTTCCTACCTCACAGTATCCCTAGCAACACCCATACTCCACTTCTTAGAATGAGCAAATGTTCACTTTTTACAGATTCTTTTTCTGCACTAATTGTGATGGCTCTGTGAGCCCCCTTCATTATGTTAACAGAGTGACCATTTTTATATTATTTATAGAACAATCTTTTGTTGTATAAGAAAGTCCCATGGGACTATGGTATATAATCATTTTACTTGCTTGTAAATATTACTAGCTTCACAGAATAAATTAGGAAAGTTTCCATCTCTTCAAGTTTTTGGAAAAATTAAATAACAATTTGATTTTGTTTTCTTTAGATGTTTAATATAATCTACCAGTGAAGTCAATAAATGGGCCCAGTGTTTTTTCTGTCATGGGGAATTTTTGATTACTGATTAAATTCCTTTACTAAATGTAGATCTATTCAATTTTTTTAGTTCCTCATGACTTAGATGTGGTAGGTTTTATGTTTTTAGAAATGCAATCATTTCACTTTTTTATTCAATTAGTATTGCTTGTAACATGTTTACTCCTGCAAAATCAGAAATTAATAACCTAATAACTCCATTTTTTATTATTTCTGATAGCATGAGTCTTTTCCCCTTCTACTCACACCCTTTATAACTTGCTTCTCTTTGAGTACACTTGGCTCTATGCATTCTCTCTCTGTATAATTTCTTCTTTGCTCTGTTGTTTGAATGGGTTATTTAATTTCCACAAACTTGTGAACTTCATAGTTCTCTTCTACTATTGGTTCTAATTCCATCTTGCCTTAGCCAGAAAAGATCCTTTATACAATATTCATTTTTTAAAAATCTAATGAGACTTCATTAGTGGTCTATATATGGTAATCCTGGAAAATGCAGCATGTGCCCTTTAGAATATTGCATACGTTGTTGTTTCTGGATAGGCAGTTCTAAATGTGGTCACGTGCTGTAATTGGTTCTTTGTGTTGTCTAACACCTCTATTTTTGTATGTCTGGTTGTCCTATTCATTGTTAAAAGTGACATATGAGATCTCTATATATGGTTGCAGATTATTGTTCCCTTCAGTTCTGTCAATTTGTGCTTGATATATTTTATGCTCTGCTAGTAGGTGTGTAACATTTATCATTATCATATAATATTACTGCACTAAGTTATTCATTAATACATAGCATTCTTTGCCTCTTATCTACTTTTTATTAAAAGTCTTCTATCTGTCTTTGCTGAATGCTAGTGTAACTATCTTTATCTCTTGTAATTTGCATATATCTTTACATTCTCCCACTTTCAGTCTATTTATATCTTGGGATCTGAAATGACAATTTAATCCATTCTTTCTTAAAATAATGACTGACAAGGTAAGGTTGCTCCCGTTATTTTGTGACTTGTGCCCTCTTTTCCTTTACATTGTGTCCAGTATCCTCAGGATTATTGATGCCATTTGTAACTCTTTAATATTTGTAGTGAATTCCTTAACTAATGCCTTCTATATACATTCTATGGGTATTTTTCTTTGTGGTTACTATGGGAATCACATCTGATTGCCTAAAGCATGAACACTCTAGCATAACTTTACTCCTGTCTAAATTCAGGAACATAAAATTCTGTTTCTCTACCACATCAACCTCTTTTGTGGATTGGTATTAAGAAATTATATGAGTATACACTGGATCTCAAAACCATAAAGTAATAATTCTTCTAAATTCATTAATCCCTTGGATTATTTAGAAACCAAAATGCGTGGTTAACAAACAAACATAAAAATACTAACTCAGACTAAGTTTTCCTATATCAGTTTCCAGAATCATGTACAAAACAAAAAATATAAGCATATTTTGCTGCTATAAAAAATACTGACTTTTTCCTTTTATTTGAGCATTTACTTCTTGAGGTCTTTCTTCACACAGATTTGAGTTTCAGCTCAGTGTGTTTTCATTCCACTTTGGGAACTAACCTTGAGCCTTTCCTGCAATGAGAATCTAGTGGTGATAAATTCTCAGCAATGGTTTGAAGTTTGGTTATAATATGTCTTGTTGTCCTTCTGGCTCATCTTACTTCAAGATCACTGAATAAATTACATGCTTAAATTCAGATCTCATATCGAATTTGGGGACTTTAGGCACTGTATCTTTATATGCTATCTCTTTCCATCTTCTCCTGCAAAATCGCATTTCATGTTGGCCTACTTGATGACGTCTTGTTCTTTTCTCTTTCTTTCTTTCTTTCTCTCTTTCTTTCTCTCCTTCTTTCTTTCCTTCCTTCCTATCTGTCTTTCTGTCTTTCACTTTTTGAAGTAGGGATTGAACCAAGACTTCATGCCAGCTAAGCAAGTGCTCTACTGCTATACTGCCAGTCCCTTTTCTTTTAATTTTTCTTTCTTCTCTTCTTCCTCCCTGTACATTCTCTCTCCCTCTCTCCTGACCCCCTCCCCGTTCTCTTTTCCTCTTTCCCCACTTCTTTGACCTTATCCCTTTTCCCTACCTCTCTCTCCAGACAGAGTCTTACAAAACTTCTTCAGTTGGCCTTAAACTTGCAAATGTATGCCATAGTACATGACTGGGCACTTTACTCAATCTTTTCATCTGTGTTCTGAATTTTCATTGTTCCATCTTCAATTTAATCATTTACTTGGTCAGGTCCACTTTGAAGGCCCTCTGGTGAACTTTTTCTATTTCTACCTTGCCACTTTTCCATTCAAAAATTTCTTCTTTCTTTCTTTTCATGTATTCTACCTCTTTATTGCTATTCACATTTTCACTCATTGTTTTCTTGATTTTCCGCAACAATTTATTTTAGCATCTGTAAGACAATAGCTTTAAAGTCTTTGTCTAATAAATCTTATACTGAGATCTTTTCATCAATTATTGCTGCAGATTTTTTTTAATTTTAATGTACCACAATATACCCCCTGATTTTCAAGAAATTAACATTAGACTCTATAATCCTGTAAACTCTGGAAACCACATTTTCTTCCCACAGAGTTACTGTAGATTTTTTGTTTGACTGATTTTGTTTAATTGTTATTATTATTTTTTATTCCATAGTCTGTTTCTGTGCCAAAAATAAACTTGAGGTGTAAACTAGCCTTCTTGGGATTTTTCTGAAGATCTCCATCTTCCCTGTGCATGTACAGACACCTGGCTCTCTCTATAGTTGTTTTTGTCTATCCTGGTATTTGATGTCTGGTAACCAAAAGAGAAAAAAAATGGAGGAATAAAATCTTTCCAGACCTTTAAATTTTTCAAGAATCTCATCAAGTAAAGTAAGATATACATGAAAGAATTTGGGTGAAATGTGTGACAGTCACTACCTACTCTGTTTTCACCTTCATGATCATAAGCAACAATCAATCACCAAAGTCCAGGTCCTTGATATTTGGAGGGTAGGATGCACTTTGGCCATTCTATCTTGACCAAGTTATATGCAAACTATTCCAATATCACATGCACAGCTGCCTACTGCAGGGCAAGGAGAAGGAATGGGGAGTGACTACTGTGCTCATAGGAGAAATAGACCAGAATTCAGTATCTTAAGATTTCCTCTGAAGTTGGAACTTTGAATAGACTTTAGAGTTCCAAAATCATTACTACAAACTCTACCAGTGCAATTGTTTAGGATGAAAGATAAGCACCCAGGGAGTCTATTCTACACATGTCCTAGAACCTCTCTGTTCCTGTGATCTTGAGTATCTCATATCTAGAAGCCCCAAGAAGTGTTTATATTGTACATGGTGCTTTTGTACAAAGAGTATCTGATCAGAAGAAAAGCAAAATCTCAAAATTCTATCAGTTCAATCCAGTCATTATGTATTGGCCACTTGAGGAAGAGTGTCATCTAGTTGGACAACTACCTGTTTATTGTGTTTCTTCTACTAATCATGTATATTGTCTGCAGGAACTTTGAATGGAGAATTGAGGAAACATGGGAAATACTGACATGACTGGACACCATTGAAGAGGCTAAATCAGGATTGATGCTGAGTTCTAAACCAGCTGGGATTATATGGTTACTGTTCTGTAGAAGTTGTGGTAACTTCCTAAATCACCCAGGTTTTCCTGTTAGTTCACCTTGTTACAGGAGAAACAGATTTTAAGATTAGCATATCCAAGTCATATATGTCAATAAACACAAATCAACCTATTCAAATATGTTGGGTGAAATTCATAAAGGCCAGACAAACAAAATGCATTATCATAGAGCTGGGAATGTGACTCAGCAAGGAGGGTAAATAAATATTCTTTTCACTGGATTCTTCCCAGAGACAAACACACTATCCAGCTGACAATTGTTAAAGAAAAACTCTCAAATAGAAAGCTTCTTGGATCAGTGTACTTGATACATCCAGCCTCATGAGCATGTCACAGAAGCTGGACCATCACACAATGGGTGGGAAATTATAGCAAACTCACACATTTTTCTCCTTGAAGGGAAAAAATAATAACAAGTTTGGAGAGAGAGGACCAGCCAAGGCCATGATATGCTTTATTTAGACTTTTCAAGCAGCTTCTATGGCTTTTGAGGTGATTCTGCTGCACTTGGTGAAGCATCATCAAAGTGAATTATTTATAAAGCTACAGGATTCTGCAAACTCTAGTGAATGAATGCCTTTGATGATGTCATCTCCTGGAAGCTGTTTGGTGCTATCCTGCTACCTTCTGGCTATGACTCTCTCTGGTTATGACTGTCCATTCACCTCAAACAACAGCCCTGCTGCCAAAGATAGATGGGGTGTGAAGGCAAAATCATGACATGGTGTCCCTCTGACTCTTTCAGTGTCCCTACCCTAGTAAAGAGAAGCTATGTGAAAGAGATGCGGGGGGGAGTCTGCTTTCTGTATAATATATAGAGAAGTATATGTATAATATATATATGTGCACACACATATATATGTACGTATGTGTACATACTTATTTTTTTTAAAAAAACAAAGCTTATGTTTATCCCTATTTGAAGTCTCTCCTCAAACTAGTAGAGGCAGACCATTGGAAAAAAATTTAGACAATTCCAAAAGCACAGTGGAATTCTTTTTTCTTTTCTTTCTCTCAATTTTTTTGTGATGTTTCTACCCTCTGACCACATGAAAGAACCTTCTTCTAACTATGAACTATTAGAGTTTTCTCTTTTCATTTATAAAACCCTTTTTGAAGCTATACAACTCTTTCTTGTTCTGTGGAAGAAAAATACTAAAGCATATGTGTCAGACATTTCTAGCTTTGAATCTTACTCCCACCCCATTGTGAACATGGCATATGACAACGGGAATTAAGATCAGTGTAAAAGAAAGACAGTGCAAATGTGTCTTGTCTATTTAATAAATAAGTTATGCCTGTTGAGTATTCTCCAAACAAGCACTGTCCTAGGTACATAGGATGCAGCCAACATCACAGGTCCATAACTCTTCTCTGTACTAGTCTTTAATGTTATTAGTATTTAAACTGAGTGGAAATAGAGGGCATGGCCAGAAGTTTGTTTCCTGGTCACAGGTTGTTCACTTACTTTAATTGTGTTCCTTAACAAAGTGCTGTAAGATCATACTATCCCCATTCGTCTCACTATATAATGTTAAAATCAGGTAATGGTGTAGGCAGCCTTCTGAATAGAGAAATACTTGGAGACAAGAAAAGAAACTGTGAGTGAAGATATTTTGATGTGTACTGGTTGTTATTGTTACTGTTTGTTATTGTTGTTTTTAAGCCTCTTACCTGCTGGTGATTAAGGTAACAATATCACACCATGTTAATATCCTTATGCTTTCAAAAAATGTAAACAGACATTTGTGACACCTGTACCAGACTTACAAGTATATACTTATCTACCCACACCTGTTTGGCTCCATTATAAGCCAAACAGGTTTCTTCAAGCTTAAAATTAGAACACAACTCAATGTGCTGTGCTTTTATTTTTCTATTGTAGCAAGGTAAGGTTGCTAAGAGATGGAAAATATATATCGCCAGTAAGGTTGTTAAAATAACAACAACAAAGGTTTAATCTTTAGGCATTAGGGAACTGCAAACTAAGCCACATTGAGATTCTGTCTCATCCTAGTGAGATAGCTACTATCCAGAAAATGGATAACATTAAATGTTTGCAAGGATGTGGAAGGAAAGGAGCCTTTATATATTGCTGGTGGGAATGTAAACTAGTATTGCTTCTCCGAAGCACTAACACAGAAATGCCATTTGGCCCACTTACACCACACTTGGTGTATGCCTTTAGCAATCTAGGTCAGTTACAATGGACATAGGTCACAACCCTGTTTATTGTAGCATTAGTCACAAAGGCTAAGACCTGGAATTAGACTGCATACCTACTAATAGATAAATGGGGAAAGAAATATGTAAATATACACATATATAATGTGATGGTATTGGAAGACAGGGCTCTTAGGAGGTAACTGAGTTTAGAAAGGTTGTGATAGTACATTCATCATAATGAGACCAATGTCCTTACAAGAATAGGAGGAGACCTGCGTTCTCTCTCCACACTATGTGAGAATACAGCAAGAAGGTGGTTACATACACACAAGGAAGGGAGCTCTCATAGGAACTCAACCATGCTGGCATACTTGTCTTGGACCTCCCCATTTCTGTTGTTTAAACCATCTAGTAGATGGTATGTTGGTATAGTGGTAAGTACAAACTAAGAGTGAGGGGAATTGTTGATCTGAATCACTTTCCAAAATATAGCTATTTGCATCCTCTATTTGTCAGAGTCCTTTAAAAGAACAGAACTAATAGAATTGGTACATGTGTAAAAGAGGATTTATTAGATTACCTTACATGATATGGAATTTGTAATCCAACGACAGCCATCTGTACTTGAAGAGTATGAGAACAGTCGCTCAGATCACAAGGCTAGATGCCTCGCAGCACTAATCTGGGCTAGTGACCAGGAGGACTCCCAGAGAATTATGGGACATCAGTGCCTACTGGAAAGCTAAAAAAGCTGTGTTCTGATGTCAGTGAAGGATTGAGCAGTAAAGGGTATGAAGTAGATGTATTCACCAGCAGCAAGCAAAGGAGGGCAAGCAAGAGGCATTGCTTTGTACTCAGAACTCCTTACACCTGGGCCAACACAGGATGATGATGCTAACCCTGGAATAAAGCCTTCTTCTTTTAGCTAATTCTTCCTGGAAATATAATCACAGACACTCCCCGAACCCCAGGTATGTTCTTAGTCCAATCCAGATCCACAGACCCAGTCAAATTGAAAAATAAGATAAACCATCACATACGTCAACTTCATGCAGGATTTCCCTTTTCCTCAAATCTTAACCTGAGCATTTTAAATTTTACACTTTCTATTTCAAAACATTTACTAAGAATTAAATTTTATATCCTAAGCCTAGCTGGGAAGTACCATAAATGATGACAAGAAGAAAAGAGTCAAAACTAATCTAATTAACACAATAATATTAAACTCCAGACAGGCACCATTTCCTCTTTAAAGATTCCAATTCTAAAAGTTGGTTCATTAATAAAAGAAGATTATGAGCAGGGGTTAGAGTAAGGTGATGATAATCAGATATCAAGCTGAGCGTTTCTCTTTATTAGCAAGATTAATGAAGAACCAAAGGGAGAATTATGGAAGTGCACTCTGTCTTGTTTGATCCTGATGCCCGGTCACTTGCAAATATGGACTACGATGATGCTGCCATGCTTTGAGGCCCACCGCCCTACACCAGCTGAGTCACTAGATTACCTTTTATCTATAAAGAACTCCAAGACTGTAACACCCACAGTTACCACAGTGCTGGTAATTTATTACAGTGATTATCACAGCAGCCATACTAATTCAATGTTGCTAGAACAACTTTACACATGTCCTAGGAGTGCCCTTTTCCCACATTCAGACTGTCTCTGACTTGGGACAGTCCAGGTCTCTAGCCAGTCCATTCTGAGTACCCAGTGCACCAGCTCCTTGATAATGACTTTAAACAGGAGTGGAGAAGGATAGTTCCAACTGTCAGAACTCTGCAGCAGAAGATTTGGGGGAGGAAAACATCTTACTGGCTTAAAAAAAAGTGATAAGACTCACAGCATGAAGCATCTGTGTAGCTTGTGATTCGGATCACAGAGAAAGAAGACTAATGTCACAGGAACATGTGGGGTTCCTGATCCAGGAAGGCAAGAATGCCACCCATGACTGATGCAGACTGATGGTGCCAATGTTTCATTCTGTGCTTATGAGTGTTCAATAAATTAGCATGGTAAAGATTAAAAGGAGAGGCTGAAGAGATGGCTCAGCGGTTAAGAACTGGTCATGAAAAAGACACAGGACTTTCCAATACAGAACCGGCATTTGTCTGCTCCTAGCTGCTTGTACCTGCAGCTCCAAAGGATCCAAAGTCCTCTTTTGGCCTCCAAGGACACACACACACACACACACACACACACACACACACACACACACACATAAACAGACACATATGAGAATATATCATTTAAAAGATTAAAATTAGAACAAAAACTATTTTCTACTCCTGTGTCTTCAGTGACTACAAGAAGTAAGAAAACCTGCACTGAAACACTAAGACAAATAGAGGAAGGCAAAAGTGTTTGCAAGCAAAGATATTATCCCATAATTTATTCATTTTAAAGTATAAGTTTGATTGTTTTAATGCATATAATGTTTATGTTTTTATGTACCAGTTAAGAGAAAAGCAATTATTAAAATTTGTAATCAGATCACATTACTACTCCACTGAAAACCCACCATAGATTGATTGTTGCTTTAACAATAAAGGCCACAATCTTTCCAGGGTGCACACATTCTACCTTTTCTCTGTGGCTTTGTTTCCTGCTAATGTCGCACTGGCTCATTAAGCTGCAGCTCTGTTCTCATGTGGCAAGCTCTTTCCCACTTGATCTCTGCTCTTTACTTTTGTGGTTCCATCTACAAGGGGAACTCTCCTCTCAGTATTTTTGAAAGCCTGATTTATTATCATCTTGCAAGGCTCAGTTAAAACACCATCTGTTTGGAAGACAGGTCTCCCCTGATGCCTCCATTCTGTACCTATCTCATAGGATTTGTCGCCTCCCTATTGGCCACAAGATGTGATTCTGTGTGTTGTCTGTCTTCTTCATGAAAGGGAAGTGGCAAGATTGCAGCATACCCTAGGCCTAGCACAATGATCGGTAATAAAAATCCATCAAAAGTTTGTCAATTGCACTAGAAGTAGGAGACAATAAATGAATTACATCTTAGATAAGCAATTACTATTCAGGTCTGCAGACATATGTCTATAATCCCAGTGGAGTGGAGGATTTGGCAAGTTATTGAAAGAATGCACCCTTCAGAGAAGAATAGATGAAAACACAAACTCATTTAGTACACTGCAGTGAATACAAGTATGTCAGTAACAGAGAAATGGCTGTGTAATTTGGTAGGCTGTGGCTGTCCCAATTTTGAAGCAGTTGCCATTAGGTTAGGATGAGCCACTGTGTATCCAATTTCTTATCACACAACTCCTACAGAGCAAATGAGAACATTCCAGAGCGGCTTTTTCCCACCCCAGTTAGGCTGGCAGTTCTATCATTTTAGATTGCTGTCATTTCTGATTTGCTGTGCAGAGTACTAAGAGTGGTTATCTGTTTGGAGACACTTTCTGGAACAGATTTGCATAAGTTCTCTTTCTGACCTCTCAATCATGACCTTCCCTCCATATCCGGCAATTGGGTGAAGTTGGGGGCTGGATGCAGAAGGCTCATTAATTGTGGGTCAGTCTAGGTCTACATAGTGAGAGCTTGTCTGGAAAAACTCTCTCTCTCTCTCTCTCTCTCTCTCTCTCACACACACACACACACACACACACACACACACACACACACACACACACACACACACAGATGGCTGAGGGAAGACTTGTATTCTCTGCCCTCAGCTTTGGAGGCAAACAAGACAGAGGTGTGTGGTAACTTGGCTGCTTGCTGAGGTTGAGAAGGCCAGCTGGTAGGATCCTCTTGGTAAAGATTAAAGATGAAAACTAATTGTTCCCTCAGTGTCACTTTCCAAGGGTTTCAAAGAGCCTAGATCTGCACTGAGTCTGCAAGGTATTTTTACACTTTGAATCTTCATATCCAGATTACACAAAAGACTTCTCCAGTGACCTTGTAGAAAAAAAAAATCATTTAGGTAAGTTTCTGTGCTACTTAAATGAAGTATCTCTATAGAGGAAAATGTGTGTGTGTTGGGGGAGGGGGATGCTTGTTGATTTACATTTGTAAAAACACTTTGAAATCTGTAGATGAAAGAATTGCTGCAGAGGTACTGAGGGTGAGGTAAATGTGTTGGATCAAATTCTACCTTTTATAGAAACGAGAGAACAGGCAGATTCTAGGACACTTGAGGGAAGCCTCTGGCACATTATTTTTTCAAATTAATCTTCTAAGAAAACCCCCTACTCTCAGTACATAGAATTTTTAATCACATGTATAAGTTATTAATCTAGTAATAATTTCCCTTTAACATTTCTTCCCCAAAGCCCCAGCTTTGTGTAAAAGAGACCGTTAGGGGATACGCCTGTGTGGTTTATTCTCTACATCTTTTTCCTCTGTTTGTTAATTTTCACTCAATATAACTATGTTTGGGCTCAGCCTGACAGCCCTCCATTGCGTAGTTAATTGGGACCCAAATGGGGTCACTTAATCAATTCTAGACAGGTATTTACACATTGAAGTCAGATATCAGAATAGGCTCAGGAAGCAGAAAAGAGAAAATTCTAAAGAAAGCTGCCAGTCTATGGGTTAATTATATCCATTTATAAAAAATGATATTAATAATTACCTAAGAGATAATAGCAATTGAATACATTTTTTTCTTAGGATAATGATCTCTTTCAGCAAGATAAATGCAGACTCAAGGATAAGACAAGCAATGTAAAATTCTCAAGGTAAAAACCAAGCTTACAAAAGAGAGTGAGAAAGAAACAGATAACCATGACTTTTTGTGAGAACTATGTTAATTTCCTTTATGCTTTACTTGACCTTTTAATTTTGTTTTTTTTCTGGAGCAAGAACAATAAACAATTGAATTACTCGCTCTCACAGAGAGTAGGTCTCTTGTCTTACTGAATCTTGCCCCTTTCCAAAAAGGCCTAGGGTCCTTGTTCTTTTCAATGGATCTAAACAAGAAAGTTGGGACCCAGTCCTTCAAAGTAGTTTGGTGTTTTTCTCTGTTTACCAAAGCATTCTGGATTTTAAGAGCATCACCCCTGAAATCCCTTCTTACTCTATCTGCTCAGAATCTACTCACAGATGAATTCTTTCTCACTCAAGTCCAGTCTCTTGGCCATCAGCATCACAGTCTGTTACTGAGTCCCTAAAACTGAGTCATGAGAATGTTTCACACGAAGCTCCAGAACATGGAGTATGCAAACAGATTTAGCATTCGAGAATTTTCTCTGATCTACTCACAAATGAGTAGAGCAGACATAATGTTCACATAGGCCGCTGGATGTCATAGCTCATATTTCCACTGTTTGTGCACAAGCATGCTCAATTTTGAACTAGCCATCCCTAAGTGTGCCTATCATTTCACGCTGACTGAAAAAAAAAATGAAATGCAAAATTTTTAGGGCTGATTTGTAAACTTTCCTCCTATTTTCTGGTCCATTACCTTGACAAGAGAGTATTAAACTTTATGACAGAATAGAAGATAGTTGAGCCATTAAATTCCTGCAAACAAACCATCCTAAAGAGAGACTAAGGTATTAACAGGAAAAGGTTGGATAGTTCAAAATAAGTGGCTTCCTGATGACTATAGGGTTTTCATTGGCTTCTGATGGGTCACTTATTTTTATCTGTTTGATTGACAAAGAGCTTAACAGTGATGATTGCAAGGAAGTGAACCCAGGATACCATTAACATTATCTACTCAACCAACATCAAATATTTATTGGACAACCCTGAGTGAAAAGCATTTTATACCTAGAGAAGGCACGTCTTTCTCTGCAAAGGAAGGTGTTCTCTAAGGAATGAATCCAAATGAATACCTATTTTAACCAGTTTATCTGGGTACAATATAGACCGACAAGTTTGGTAGGTATAAGCGGGGAGGGAGGGTTATGTACAAAATCCACAAATAACATAGCTTTGAAACCAGCTACTGGTTCTCTAATAATCTCAGAATCCACTGCATATAGAAATGGCATCAAAAAATCTGAAATGCCTATAGGAAAAAACAGGAAGAACATCTCAATGAGGCAGTATTTGTATTCATGTCTGATCTTCTAACACATGGTCTGTTCCCAAAAGAATATGTTTAGTACTCTGTGATATATGAACAGTTCTCTGATAGAAGTATGACATGGAACAAAGGAACACAATCCTATTCTGTTTTATATATCTGTGATAAACAAACATGACCAAAGCTGTTTGAGGAGTAAGGATTTTATTTCATTTTACAGATCATACAGATTATACTCCATCAGGAAAAGAAGTCAGGTCAGGAACTGAAGCTGGAGCAGAACCAAGAACCATAGCAGAAGCAATGGAGGAACTCCATTTATTGGCTTGCTCAGTCTGCTTTTTTATATCACCCAAGACCAAAGGCGGCATCACTCACAGTGGGCATGACCCTCTCACATCAAGTCTTGACTAAGGAAATCTAATGGGTACAATCTCTTAGTTAAAGCTCTCTCTTCCCAGATGACTCTAGCTTGTGTCAACTTAACCAAATAAAAGGCACAATAAAACTCATCTGTATGGTGTTTTTATTTATCTGCAAGGGTTTTTTAATATTAAAGTTTATAGTACTTTAAAAGAAATAGCTATGAGAAGGAAGCAAGGTCACATGTTTTAAGGTGTCTTAAGTTAATATCTTGGAACATAATAAGCATTCAAGAAGAATGAGCATTTTTCCTATTTCCAGTCTTTTGAATCAAAGTATGTGTTAGTCAGTGATGGAACACGGACTTTTAGTAACTGTGCTATAGCCTCCTGTGAGTTTGTATATATACAACTTATGATCTATTTGATTACATACAAAACATAAAACTAGGTATGATGTTGTTATTTAATGCTTTGATTACATTACACACTGGTTATATACTTAATTCTTCTAAAATAAACATTGTCTCCCAGCTAAAGTCTGTTTGCGGCTTTTATATATTCACTTTTTAAGGTATATTTAATGTTGGATCTGTGTTTTTTCTAATCAGTAACTTGAATAACAAATGATTATACCATAACACCTTCAGCCTCCTAGATTCATCCTTTGGCTTTAGCTTTGAGAGCAGGGACCACACAGCATAGATACTCACTAGAAACCCAGTGGATGCAGGTCAGGCTTCATACCATAGTTCTTCCAATCTCATTCCCCACTAAGGTGTTGATATTACTCATTTCAGAATTACTAGAACCTGAGGTGTTGTCTTGCATGGAGATAAAATTCTACATCTGCCTGGTGCATAAAAGAAGAAACAGCATACATATTGACAAATTTGACTCTTTGGAATACAGTTTTATGGGTTAAGGCAGATATAATCATCCAGTTAAGGGGCAACTATAGTTAAATGTGATCGAAACAGCTGCCATCAAGCATGGGGTAAGTGAACTCTTCAAGGGCAGTGAGGCTTTTGGATAATGTTGTGTTGCCCCAACTCAGTTGCAAGCACTGCACTGCTCAGCACGACAGGCTGCTGCTTCAGAGTCCAACAATAAAAAGTATCTAATATCTGATTTTTCCTTGTGATGAGAGGAGGATATATTATTGCTGTTTGGGGGATTATTTTAGAATTTGCAAACATGAAAGAAAACTATCTATCTTATTGGTTCACTAGCTATAGAAGGTCTCAGTTGGATTGGCCCTACTTATATAAAAAGCAGTTAATCTTGTTATAACATAGACAATATAGTTTTCTCACTCCTCTGCTATAGTGATGATAAGGGTGTTGTAGAGTAAAAATAATTCTGCAATCATTTAATATATTCAAAGACTTGCATTTAGAAAGATGTGTTGGTAAGTAATACTTAAAAACTCAGGATCTCGTAGAGGTATAAATAGAAAATAAGTAACTTGGCTATGCTTTAAAATGATAAGCTAGATACTGACAATCAGCAGTTAGGATCTACAGGGGCTAAGGAGATGGCTCAGAAGGTAAAGCACCTCATCTAACCACAAGAATAATGGGGTTCAGATCCCCAGTATACACAAGGATGCCTGTTGGACATAAAGACCCACCTGTAATCCAGAGATCTGACAATAGAGACCAGGGAAAGGCTGTAGACAGCTAGCTAGCTAGATTAACCCTATCAACAAGTCTAGGTTCAATTGAGAACTCCTGCCTCAATACATAAAGTGAAGAGAAACTGAGGATGGTGACCAAGCAGCCTCAGACCTCCACATGTACACTTATCCACATGCAGATGCACCCTCCCACACACATGTAAGACACATGTTAACAAAGGCAGAACTTATCCCCATATTGTTGATCTTGCATATAGGATAAACAATGGATTGTTGCTCTGACAAGGTTGTTATGGGCGTGCTCCTCTCAGGCAAGCCCCAGGGAAAGTCAGACTGTCATTATTAAAAGACCCCTTGGGGATATTTTAAAAGCCTTAGTTGCTAATCTTCCCACATTTAGTCCTTCTTATTTCAGTTCAAGAAATAATGGATTTCATGTGGGAAATACTAGATAGACTATGGGTGACCCTGTTTGGTGAACCCCAAACAGATTCTTGCCAAACAGGTGTTCAGACAGCACTCTCTTACACCCAGTTTTATTTCATTAGGAAGAAAAGGGGCAAACAGAAGTCTGCTGTTTTGGCTAAAGTCATGATGTTTACAATAGCTGGAAAACTCTTTGGTTTAGACTTTGAATAGTAAGTACATAATGTAGAATGTGGTGTTTGGGTTCTTACAGTGAACTGTCAGGAACCCAGTGCTTGCTTTTAGTCTCATCTAAATGATTCTCTACCTGTTACCATAGGCAATGCCCTTAGTAGAGTTGAGTTTAATTAAGAGGCATTTAGAACCCAAATTCCTGCATGCAAAATAGATAATAGCAACATAACAACCACAATTACATTTTATCTTTATCAAAAGAGGATAAAAATGCAAAAACACCCTGGTATAAAATCAGAAAGCATAAACAGAAATAGTACTGACCTAGTAGCTAGAACATTAATTATCTCTCTGGGTGAGATTTAGTAAGGAGCAAGTAGGGAGTTGCACATCTACTTCTACCAGTAAGTGGTTGGATATCCTCATGCAACTCACTTATTCCCTCCACAACTCCAATTCCTTGACATAAAAGAACCAGGCACTCTCAAAGGGTCTTATTATTTATTACAGGATATGATTGTTTTGGATTTCCTTCTTTGCCAAATGTTGATAATTTTATATGCCCCTATATTGTCTGAAACAAATTATTTTAGAATCAAGTTCATTTCTAACTTTTCCTTTTTCTGTCAAAGGCATGCTGGGCTCTTTGCTCAGTATCAGGAATGATTAAAGCAAATGGGTTAAGGTCTTCAGTAGACAGTTCTCCAAAGAAAACATGCAAATAGCTGATTGGCATATGGCAAAAAATACTCAATGTCACTAGTGGAAAATTCAAATTAAAATGACAATAATATTCTATTTCACACTTGGCCATACAAATATTACCAAAAGGACAAAGTTGGGATGAGGAGATGGATCAGTGGGAAAAGTACTTGCAAAAGCGTGAAGAGCTAAGTTTGAATCCCTAGAATCCACAAAAAAGCCAGATTCAGTAGAACATCTGGAATCCCTGTACTACCTGGAGATGGGAGGTGACACGGAGAATTCCCAGAAGCTTGCGGGCCAATTACTCTGGAGGATGAGAGACAGTGCTTCAAATAAGGTGGAGACTAAGACTGACTGACATCTGAAGTTGCCCTCTAATCTCTATATGTGCACTGTGGCCCACACATTAACATGTGGGCAGATGAACACACACACACACATATGCACACAAAATTTTAAAAAGAGACAAAGTTAACAAGTACAACAACCACACTTTCAGCAGGAAAGCGACAGTGCCGCTGCCATGCCAAACAAGAAGGTTCATGGAGAAATAAAAAAGACAAACCATCCTAGTTCTGGACATTTATCAAAATGGGAAGTCAATTCAGATCTAGAACCTCAAGAAATATCCTCACTCTTAAATTGGCTGCCATGCAATTAAAAATAGCCAAGGTGTGGGACTAATGTAAATGCTCAATTACACATAGACCCAAATAAGGCAAGTGTGGCATATGCACAGACATAGCATGTGGGACCGCCATGGAACTAAGAGTGAGTTGAAGCTGGCTTAGAACCCCCGTGTCACCTTAGGAGGAGAGAACGGCAGGCATTCAGCTGCTCCTTACTTTAGCCCTGGCCAAATCCCAGCTAAATATTAGATACCGCCTATATTTCACAGGAACAAAAGGAATATAACCTGGCAAGTGCTTGTCTGCCCTGTGGCTAATAGGACACCTCCCTCTTTGTCTCTGAGACCATGAGGCCAGGCGCCCTGCATGCAAATTGGACTCCCCACTCTGAGTACCCAGGGGCCGCCCCCTCTGGGAAAAAGATATAAGCAGGGAAGACCTGCCATTAAAGAGAGCATCACTTCCACCAAAAGGCTCCTGGGACTCTTTTTTATTGCATCTTGTCCGCTCGTTCGCAGTGGTCAGAGCCCACTACGGATCCTTGGAGCCCACACCAGGTTTCTGCGTGCTTTCCAGCTGCCCAGGAGCGAGCTTCCTCTCCTGTCCAGAAAGCGAAAACCTGGCCACAGGCAGGTTGAGGTAGGGCGGTGGTTCACACGAGGAACCAAAACCAACAATAGCATTATTTGTCTCTTCAAAAGAAAGAAAGTCTCTATATGTAGTGACATTTAACACACGAACTGTAGAGGCACTATGCTAAGCAAAATAAGCAAATCAGAAAATAACAACTAGTGCATGTGTCTACTCATATGAGAGATTTAAAATAGTTTTGAAGTCATAGAATAGAGAATGGTAGTTTCCAGGGGCTGGGGAAGGACAAATGAGGAATTACTGATCAAGGACCAGAAAGCACTAGAGAAAGTCAATACAATATAACACATTTGGAAAGGTTTAGAAGACCTGCTGACTGGGTTGTCACTTAATCCTCAAATGCAAAGACGGTGTTTCCCTGTTAAGGTAGTACTGTTAATACATGAATTTCCTAACTACTGTGATGTTCTCTGGAGGTTTATCATGCCCTGGATACACAGGTCAGTAGACAACAGTTGTTACCCTAGAGAGGCTGATCATCAGCTGCTGACTCCTTCCAAAGTCCTCAGAGAGTCAGTGTGATGGTGATTTGCTAAAGCACAGCCAACAACAACCTTTTCTTTCTATGAGCCTTAACAAAAGGCTCCAAAGGCTTTAAATAAAGAGGAAACAATCTTTTGGAGTTTCCATGTAAAAGGCTTCTAAACTTCACTAGCATTTAATATGTATTTATTGTTAGAGGCATTCACCTGCTCATTCATCATCTGCTTCATTGACTCATTAATTTTAGTACTGGGAGTTGACCCTAGGGTCGGATTCTCTGCCCCTGAGCTACATCCCCAGCTGCATTGATCAAGGACCTACATAACAACCGCAGTCGCAGCTTATAATAAATGATCCGGTTCTGTTGGAGGCAAAGCTCAGCTGTAGAGTGCTCATAAGTATGCACAAGACCCTCAACACCACAAAAGAGACATATTTCACTAGAGAAGAAAAGCTCTTTTTTTACTTTCTTTTCACTAAACAAGTACAGCATTTTTAGAAATATGTATCCTTTTGACTTTTGAAATTAAAACAGAATTTCATCATTTTCCCCCTTCCATTTTTCTCTTTTCCAAAAATAATTAGATTATATTCTGTGAAGCCATATATTTGCGACAAGCTTATTAATGAATCAAAAAGAGGAGAGGAGGACCCAGGTAGTGATATTAGAGGGGACTGATCCCTGTTTTTGGAAATGGAATATATTTGAAAAACAGGCAATCAGCTTAATACGCTAATGTACATCTGCTCTTTCCTCATCACCACCCTGGAGATTATAAAGACTCAGCAGCACATACACTGCGTAGTACCCAGTAAATAGATAAAGTTGGTATGCAATCTTATTGTTATGTGTTTAAAATTGTTTATAAGACAATACGATTTGTGATACACAGATACCAAAGTTTCATGACCACAAGTGGTTACTTTTGTCAACCTGCAATGTATAATTATGTGTTATACAAAGGTAACACAAGTGTATAAGTCGTCCCATAAGTGGTGCCATGGGAGAAAAGAACAGCTGGCTTGAGGATAAAAGGGGGGTTAATTTAGGACAAGCATAAAATACCCTGAATGAACCCAGAATTCCTTTCTCAAATACATCTAAATTAGAGTACTTTTAAAATTCCATTTACATTATTAAGATAATTAGAAGCAGGTCTGACTTTTAAAAATTAGTTCATAGACCTTCAAATGAGTTCCTGATTTTAGAGATATCAACTGATAATGAGGGGGGAAAAAAAGAAGAGGTAACAGGGGAGGGAAAATAAGGGACAACAGGAAAGAACCTGCTTGGGCCCTTAGAACGTAAGTCATCCTCTTATCACTGAGCTTCAGACAGTGAAGGAGGATGAAATGTCACTGATGCAGCCTCCACCAGGAGACTTGCCTGCTGTATGTGGTCTAGTTAAAAGCATCCACAGTAAAGTGTCCCATTGTGGATTTCTGACAATATTTGTAATCCTCTTGAAATTCCCTAAATTCAGAGGAATGGTTGTAGCCTGGTTAAATCTCACTATGGGGGCAAAAAAAAAAAAAAAAAAAAAGACTTAGAACTGGAGATGCCTGCAGTGAAACAGCATTTGCTGGGCATGGCAGGAAACATACACTCATAGTGTTTTGAGCATGTTCAAAACCTACAAGATCATATCAGCCCAAATCCGAGAATGCAAGGGGAAAGAGCTCATGAAGAGCCACCCCTAACAGAGGGCCTATTGGCAAGTGATGGCTGCTGGCAGAGTGAGAATCAGTTTTCATCAAAGACATGTTCCTGGAGAAGCTACACACGTTGTGGTAGATGGCTCCACACCCTTGCCCATATAGGCATCACTAAGTGGCCTCAGTGGGTTAAAACAAAGCTCATGAAAGGGCAAAGCAGCAGGGAGATAGGGGAGAAATTGGAGGGAGGAACCAGGGTGTGGCTTGATCAAAACACATCATAGGGATGTATGACATTCTCACACAGTAGAGATGCCAACTGCCTTCCTAGCTGGTATTAATCTCAGGTGGGACATCTGAGTTCCTTAAGTTTTTCTAGGGATGTGACTTCCCTACTTACAAGTTCTTGAGGAAAATGCTAGAGCCATTTGTCAAAGGTTTCCATCTGAAGAAAACTGACACAATAAATGTTAATAATGGCAGTTTAGAATATTTATAAAGTTTCTGAAAAGAAAGAAGGGAGAAACATACCATTGAACTCTGATGAAGCTTTAGATGGCCCTATCCGAAGTGTTATTTATGCAGCCAGGGACCAATTCAAATAAATGAGCAGTTGGATTTGGTTGTTGGTCAGGCTAAGAGATTTTTAAGGATGAGTGAATTTTGGGGATCTAGCAATGCATAGCATGCTGACTACATTAATAATTCAACACTGCATCCTTTTTTCAAACATAACCCAGGACAGCCTTGAATTTCTGGCGATTTTTCTGCCTTACCTTCCCAAGTGTCAGGATCACAGACATATTTCCATCGTGCCCCAACTGCCAACTAAGAGTAGGTATTAAATGTCACAATAGCACATACAATACAATTATGTGAAGTGATGGTCATATTTATTTGCTTGATTATGGTAATCATTTAAACATACATATATATATTTATCACATCTTGTGTCTTGAATATCTCTAATTTTATTTATTAGCTATACTTTAATAAAGAGAGGAAAAATAAAGATGATAAATGATATAGTTATAACTTTCTCATTTTAAAAATTAATCAGTGATACTACAATCTTAAAGAAATGTTTCTCTGTGTGCTTAAAACAATCAGTTTTTAAAGGTACATCTCAACTGCAAATAGATTAACCACACGAACCCTAAGATTAACACCACTGCAGTTGCCCTGCTGTGGTATGCAAAATTGCACCTGTACAAGCCACTTTGCATAGCATTTCTTAAAGACACCTTTGAGAAATCAACCTTGGCCAGGTGTAAAGAGCAATTTTGTAACTCCAGAATTCAGAAGGCTGAGACTGGAGTGTCATACTTTCCAGACCAGTGTGGACTACAGCGTAAAACCTTCTCCAATAAAGAGAAAATAAAGAATGAAAGAGAAAAAGAGGGGAAAAGGGGAGGTGGGAGAGAGAGAGGAGAGGGCAGCAAGGAAGGGACTGAGAAAGAGAGGAGAGGAGAAGGAAGGAGGAAGAAAGGAAGGAAAGAGGGAAGGGGAAAAAGGAAAAGGAAAAGACTGCAAATGGCTAGGAAATGCAGAGAATAAGCAAGCAAATTCTGGGTGGGTTGATAGGTTTAAATGTCACATTTTGCCTGAGTCACTCAAAGCTCTTCTCCGTGTCCCCATCCTAGTTATACAAGAGCGCTGAAATGAATATCTTCTTTTTACCACTTTTAAACCACTCAACTATGTTCAAATTAAAATAATGGGTACCAGTTACTGAATGTTTCATAAGGCTTTCAGCTAATAACTAGGATGTACTATCTCATGATACTCATTGAAAGTCTGTGATGTTGATAATGACATTACAAATGAAGAAACTGAGGCAAAGATTATATTCTTGCCCAAGGCTGTGTGTTGGTAAACATTAGAAGTAGGAAATAAAACAGTACATCACCTGCTCACACTGATTCCTCAATTCAACACTTAAACTTCCATCTTAAACGACTTCCAGCTTTATTTTCTTCTACATTAGAAGATCCTAAATTCTGACCAAACTGAACCTGGCTACTTCTCATACATCCTAATCTTATCATCATCATTATTATTTAATCTGTCTGTGTGTGTACGTGTGTGCATATTTGTGTGTGTGAATATGTACAAATGGATACCACAGTCTTTATGTAAAAATCTGAGGACAACCTTAAGCATAGGTATTCATTTATTACATTAAGACAAGGTCTTCTGTTTGGTGGTAGTGGTGGTGGTGGTGGTGGTGGTGATCTTTCTACTGGACAAAGAGGGCCAGGTGCCTGGGAGTTTGCAGGGATTCTCTTGCCTCAAGAGGCCTTCTTCTCCCTGTAGGAACACTAGGGCTACAGACATGCTCTTCTGAGGCTGGCTTTACATGAATTCTAGGGATTCACACCCAAGTCCTCATGCTTGCATGAAAAGCTCTTTACTCACTGAGCCATATCCTCAGCCCCACATTCTGATCTCTTTGCAATCCTATGCATGTCATTTTCTCATTGTAAAAATTCATTCATTTAGGTTGGATAACATTTTAAAACATGTATGTGGACATGTGGTAATTGTTAAGGTTACTATGTGGTTGGAACTGTGTTTATTTAGCTATATGAATATATAATGAGTGCAACTGTATGTATTAATACATACAAAAATCACTGGCCTCATGAAACCTGAGGAAACAAAATCTGGGGATGTTAACAAACGGCCTTACATCCAAGTCTGACTCCTATCTCCAAGGAGCAGGCTTTGAGCTACAGATTCCAGGCTGCGTTTATTTGTGAAGGTGAGTTGATAAAGGCAAATGATTCCAAAGTCAGTGTTAGTTTCAGGACTTAGGGATGTTGATGTCCTAGGAGCATCCCTGTCCCTCCCTGAACTCCTCCAAGCAGCGCTCTCCTAAAGGGCATGTTATTCTTGCCAAGGAAGGTTGACACAGAAGCAGACTCTCTGCCAGAGAGATAGGGTGTGGGGAGTCCTCTCCTGTATAGCTTTTCCCAAAATAACCCAAGGTGGAAAAGCCTCATATCTCCTCCATACCTTGTAATGAGTACTGCAGAAAGTGCTGTGGGTTGTAGAACATATTGAAGGCAGCCATTAGTTCAGTCTCCTCAAAGATTATACAACATCTGGAAAATGTAAAATCAGGTAAATGTTTGAAAAGGAGAGTGTTCCTAGGAGATGGCTTAGATTCTTTATTACATTGGTGGTAGCCAGTCTGAGAAATGTGTATCTAAATAAAGAGAGTTATTCAAACATGGGAGAGCCGAAAACATTAGTAAATCTGATTTCCGTTCTAAAAATGGGCAAAGACCGAAATCAGCAAAATTTGAGACCACTTCTAATTTTATCTGACCCATTTGGTTATATATGCTGCTGCTCCTGACAGTGTCCGTGCTTGTGGTATCAAAAAGACCTAGTGTGGAATCCAGAAAAAATGCAAAGAATAAGGGCTCAAGGTCAAAGACCTAAGTTCAAGGTCAGAATGAGTGATGAGGTTAACTGGTTCCTATGAGGCTTGTTTTTAGATGCACAGGAGAGACAGACAGGCCTACTGATCTTACACTGTTGAAATAAACACACATGAAATATTGGCAGTGTTTGTAAAATCTGAACCACTAAATGCATTAACTCACATCAGAGCAAAATTATAACCAGGGTAAAGACAATATTTGATTAAAAAAAACTATTATTATAGAGTAGGAAAGGATTTTTTTCTATTTTCTTTTTTATCTTAGTTCCATTCATTTATTTGACAAATATTTAATGACTATCTAACTGCATGCAGGACTGCAATAAGCATAGTAACAAACAAGTCAAGTAAGATATCTGAGAGGAGGGGTCGAGGTTGAAGTAGTCAAAGGATATGTAAGTAAATGCATTGTGTCAGAGGATGGAGTGCCATTAAAGTAATGAATACAAAAAAGACTTCTGAGAAAAGAACAGTGGTCCACAAACACACACATGAAAATATCCTTACGGGTAACCCACTGCTTTGTGCACCAAAACATTTAAGCGCTAGTCTAGCAAGGGTGGAGCTTCTCAGTATTTTCTAGAACAATAATAGGACATGTTTCTCTAGGTGAGGATCTTGACTTAAAGCCAAGTAGAAGAGCTGCACCTTCAGCACACGTTTGGTTGGTTGGTTGGTTGGTTTTTCGGTTATGAGAGACAGGTAATAGTTAGCTTTAAGAAAGTTCCGTCTGGGTCTAAAGAGATGTTTAAGAGTAATATGGCCCTTCCAGGAAACCAAATTTGGTGAGCCACCATGTCCAACCATCTGTCTGTCACTCCAGTTCCATGGGATCCAGTGCCCACTTCTAGCTTCCACAGGAACCTGCATACATCTGGTGTATACTCACGGAGACACTCATACACATAAAAATAAATAAATAAACCTTTGAAGACAGAAAGAAAGCTCATGCTATGGTAGACATTAGTAGGTATCTCACACCGACCCATCCCAAACAGAGATTGCTTTCTGCTCTACTCCGCCCACCAGTTTTCCTCTTGCACAGATGGCATTCTACACTCCTTGCTTTCAAAATTCACACTATGAAGGTACACTTGTCCAATTCACCAGTGAAACCTGAGGACCCTTCAGCACCATCTCTATGGATACCACGATGGCCTAAATCCTATTCAGTCCTTCCCAAGGATTCAAAAAGGCCCCTATCTGCTCTCCCTGCTTTCAGCCTTGTCCTTCATCAGTCTGTTTTCAATACAGTGCCTGATGGAGTCTGCTAAATTAAAGTGAGATGATGTGACTACTCATTTCCAAACCCTCCATTTTTCTCCCAACTCAAGGTTAGAATCAAATGCCTCACTGTGTCCTGAGAGGCTTGACAGGCCACATCTGCTCACTTACTCAACTCAGCCTTACTGGTACTCCTGCTGTTCCTTGAACAGTCTTAGCCACACGTATGTCAGACCTTTGCCTTTCCTGATTCTCCTATACACATCCATTATTTAGATGTCATATGGCCCTCTCTTGCCTCTTTCAAAATTTCCTGATGTTTCTTCCTCTGATTGGGGTTGTCCTTGTTCAGCCTTTCTACTTCAGCAGTAGCTCCCAACAGTCTCTTTCTGAAGTGTCAGCTTGAGGCTTCCCCACACCATTCATTCCAGTCTACCAGGTTATTAATTGCCCAAACTAGAACATAAGCTCCCTAAGGGCAAGGTCGTCTGTTTCATTCACTGCTGAATTCCCCTGGCCGTATAATTACTTACAGCATAAACAAGGAATCTGAACTTGACACTCTTCCTAAGCTCTGTGCTACTGAACACAGAAATAGTCCGGGACCTGTTGATGGAGTGTGCTTGTGGGGAGGAAGAATGAAGGAAAGAAGGTATAACATCAAAAAAAGAATAATCATTAATAACCTAATTCAATTCCCAAAGTACCCCTATATGAAGGCATAACTTCATATGTGGAATAAGAAGGAAATGAACTGAAGGGATATTAAATGATTTGCTTAAGATCACACTGTTGACTATACTGTTGTTGAGAGTCAAGCTAACATAGAACTGACTCCAGAGGGTATGCTCTTCAGATTGAATCTTCCCCTGGAGCCAAGGAGAAAAGGCTAAGCAAGTTCAATAAAAATCATGATGGGAAGTGGAGTAATAAATATCCCAGCAATCAGAAGACCTGGAAAGGGGAAATTGGTAAAAAGGTAAAAATGAAATAAATGAGGGAAATAAGCATCATAATAATGTTCGGGTGCCACTGTGATTTGGAACATCAGAGAGGATGTGGAGATTGTAGAAAAGATCATATATGTCATTCCTCCTATGTCAGCACAAAACGAATATTTAAAACAATAATAAAATTAAAAATAATTGTATTTATTATTGTATGTTTTACTTTAAGGTTTTGAAAGGAGAAATCCTGTTATTTAGACATTCCTTATATTATTTCTTAAAAAGAATAATTAGTAGATATTAACTCAAAGTCATATTTGCTTTAAAAAAAATAGCCACCATTTATTCATTCAGCAAATGGCATAGTTTTGTTATTTAAAGTAATCCCTGGAATTATATTCAGTGCCCTTCAATAATCCACTCATAGTCTAAAACTCACAAATCATAATCTGTAGGGAAGAACTCACATTGTGTCACTCTTCTGAACATAATGGTGAGAAATGGAAAACTGGACCAGCGGGCATGAAGCTGGATAAAAAACAGACAGACATTATCTGGCCTATGTGATACAGCAGCATCACTCAGGACACGATTACCCTGTGCATCACAATGGATCACATTGTCCGAGTTGCAGATCAAAGTCCTGACCACAGCCCACACAGCCGTGGAGATTCCACACTCCACATGGTTCTCGACCCCATCTCACATGCCACTTCCTTTGTGTTCCTGCCTTTAAGCCAGGAATCCCAGGTCTCACTATGTAGCCCAGGACTGCCTTCAATTCACAAGCCTCCTGCATCAGCCTCCCAAATGCCCTAATTATAGGAATTGGATATATCATACTTCCTCTACCACGAGGCCTGTACAGATGTAAGCCCTTTCCTAGAATCTGTTGACA
The DNA here is from genome assembly GCA_026225945.1 of Cricetomys ansorgei. NCBI lineage: Eukaryota > Metazoa > Chordata > Mammalia > Rodentia > Nesomyidae > Cricetomys > Cricetomys ansorgei. The sequence goes on from JAMJFZ010000242.1 coordinate 19,462,180, forward strand.
TCCTCTTTTTATATCATAACTTCCAGTATTTTAATCCCCGTGGCAGTCACAGATTTCCCTGTCCCCTCATTATACGCACTTGTACTTACAGTGAGCCCTGAGAGTCTTTAATCGCTCTGCTGGGCGATAAACTTCTTGAAGATAAAGACTTTGTGCATATTTTCTTTGTGACCTTAGCACCCACCACAGTGGAAAACCTATATTCAGCTACTTACTAAATAATAAATGAATTCATAAATCTGAAACAAATTTTAAAACTACGACTCAGGTTTGTAAGTGTCTCAATCAGCTTGTTACAGAATATTTATCATTGTCTGTTCATATCCAAAGCTTTCTTGTCTTAATTATATTCAAGGTTCCTAATCTGATGATAAGGCAAACTAATATTAATAATTTAACAAAAACATAAGTAATTTTCAGCCTTTGAGAAGCTTCACATTCACTGCTATAGTTCAGTTGATCCTCAAAATCTCCCTAAAAGGAAATGCATTGTTAGTTTCATCTTTCCTAGTAAAGAACTTAAACTCAAAATGACAAAAAGTTAAGGCAAGAATTCCCACTACCCAAGAGCCCCAAGCAGATCTGAACAACTGGAAACTGAATCATTGAGGAAGAGCACACTGAGAAAGATATCTAAAATTAAATGTACCTCTCTAGCCTCAAGAAAAACCATATATTTAATTTCTTTAAGGAATTTATTTTGTTTAAATTGGGGTATATCTGATCACATATCAACCTGACTGTAAGTATGTGTGTGTGTGTGTGCGTGCATATATGTATATATATGTATATATCTCAGTGTAAAATGGGCTAGAGAGGTGGTGCAATAGGGAAAGTGCAAGCAAGACAATAAGCACCTGAGTCCAGATGCCCAGCATGCACATAAGTGTTGAGCATGTCTACAACTCAGTGCTGAGTGGAGCTCAGGGAGAAGCAGATCCCTAGAGCTCACTGGCCATCCAGTCTAGACAACCAGAGAGTAAGCTTCAGGTTCAGGGAGAAGCTTTGTGTCAAAAAATAAGCAGGAGAGCAATAGAAGCTGAGACCTGACTTTGACATCTGGCCTATGTATGTGTAGGCATGGATGCACATACACACACACATGTGAATACACACACACACAGACACACACACAAACACACGCACATTACATACACATACTACATGTACACAAAGATGAAAGGTAAAAATGTGAAGTTGGCAAAACAAGTTGTCCAATTTTATTCAGTTAACTCTACAACCTTCATCAGTTTCTAATTTATTTTCCTGTTCTGTGCCTATTCTTTCTATTTAAAAGTTCAAACTGACCTCATTGTGTGGATGAGGATGATCATGAACTCATGGACACCTGCACCTGCTTCCCGAGGGCTGGGATTAAAGGTGTGCACCACCATGCGTATCTCAAATCTGCTCTTAATGTGTCCAACAAATATTTCTGTTCTCACTACTAAAAGAGATCTTTGTAGCAACTATGCCTTAACCAAACATTGCAACCCACACTTAGGAATCTTACAGATTTTTTGCCCTTATCTTCTCTTTTAACTAAACCTACTGGGTGTCTATCAGTCCCCAAAAGATATTATTAAGGAGTTAAAATACCTCATGTGCCAGGAATTGGAATCCTGAATCCATTGATGTAAGAATCTTTGGAAACTCTCTGTGCTTTAGTTGGAGGACCTCAAAGAAGCTACCATATATAGATCAATCTTCATAAAAGAATTCCTTGTCTTCTTGAATTTGGGCTAAGATAACACTTGAATTTGGGTTAAGGTTACCTAGGACAGTTTAGTGCCCTTGGCTCCATGCTGAGAATAAAAGTAAAGCATCTCTGGGGGAAACCATCTGAGATATCACTTTACTGTGACATTTTCTTCAACTCAGTGTGTAATTCAATAAGAAATAAACCATCCAAAAGAAGATAAAAGACAGCAGATAGCAAAGAGGTTGTTTGAAAGATATAAACAAACCCACATGAAACTCAAACAATAAAATCATTAGACACAGACTATTTTAATATATTCAAAAGTTAATACACATCATTGAAAATCTTTACAGAGAATTGGAAACTGTTAAAATGAACTAAATGAAAAATAATGATCTATAAAATACAGTAATCAAAATTAAGAATCAAAGAGGTGATTTTAAAAACATAATAAATCTGGTTGAAGAAAGAGTTAGTGAACTGGAACATATAAGTAAAAAATACCAACATAACACATGAAGCAACAAAAAAAATTAAAACTAGATAACAAAGCAACATAATCATAGTAGTATATTGCAGAATAGGACAGAAACATTCTAAACTGATTGCAAATGTATAAAACACTCTTACTAAGGAGGGTAGAAGAAAGGGATTCTGAAAAGATCAGGGCTCCAAGACTAAAAGCTAAAGAAACTGCACAGAAGCACACTAGTCAATAAGATCATGTCCCATTAAATTTCTTATTTGTGCATACTAAAGATGAAAACAGAAGTGGGTGAATATCACAAAGTAGAAATAGATTTCTTACTGTTAGAGAATGTGTTTGCAGAAAAACAAAAACAAGGGCTAGACCTATTTACATGCTAATTAATCATGAACTGGAAGTTACATTTTGCTTAATATAGATACAGATGGCTGCTCTGTATGTGTACTATTAACTCATGAACTATATAATATTTGTAAATATGAGTTAGTTTACAAAAGTATTTAGCAGCTAAGAAAATCTAGAAGTAACATCACCGAAGTAGTAATGAACATCCTTAGCGCTCAATAGGTGTCTACCTCTGAAATTTCAAACAACAGGGAAAAATCCCACAAGGATTTTTCATATGTGAAAGGAACAAAACAGCCAACAGAAAGAGCTGCCAAAAGCCAAAGCTAGAGCAACCTGAGTTACAAAATAAAATAGGACTTCATTATTTCTCAAAGGATAAGACAGATACCCATAATAAATAAATTACTAAGTAAATAAATAAGGTGTAGAGGATAGATTAAATTATTCCATACAAGAAAAATTTCAAATAATATATTATGTGGATGTTCTGCCTTTGAGGATGCTCCTCACTACTGAAGTGAGACCTAAACACAGTGACTAGAGACGTGAGAGAACAATATAGGAAAGGAAGAAACAGTAAGTTTATACTGGAGAAACTTGACAATCACTATGTCAGCCAAATAAGTAATTTAGCAAATCTGACAAGCCCTAAGTCATGCTGATAACTGGCATGACTTGGCATGATGCAATGAAATTACATTCGGCTTCTACAGCCTTTTCCCCCAGACCCATCGCCCATCTAATCACTAAAAAAATGCCAGCAAAGAGGAAGCTAAGGAAACAAGACAAATGCATCATGGTACTTTGGATAGGAACCTAAACAGAAACAAAGGTAATGGGTAAACAGTGAAGGACTCTGGGTAAATTTTGGATTTTAGTTCATAATGTATTAATAATAATTCATTAATGGATATCAGCTGCACAAAGTAATTATAACAATCAGTGAGACATATGCAATTAAAATATGTAACTACATTAATATTAGCTGGGAACAATTTGGCAAATAGTATTTATTTATTTATATATTTGCTTGTTTTTCGAGACACAGTTTCTCTGTTGTAGCTCTGGCTATCCTGAAACTCACTCTGTAGACCAGGCTGGCCTTGAACTCACAGAGGACCAGCCTCTGCCTCTGCCTCCCAAGCGGTAAGATTAAAGCTGTGTGCCACTACTGCCCAGCTAGCAAATATTATTATATATAATAGTCAACAGTGTGCACTAATTATCTAATAATAATAACAATAATAATAATAGTGATACCTTAGATGGTGAAATTCTTATCATTTTCTACAAAAAAGCCATCTACTAGGAATTAATATCTTTTTATGAACCAGCCTAACATGACCTCTCTCTGTAAACCGTGTTGATAATAGATTATCCCCAGATAATTAAGGAATGCCTGGGCTTAGAGAAGTGCAAGCAATGTGTCTTGCTGTAACATAGCTTCAGATTTAAAATAAGTTTACAATAGATTAAGTGCGTGGCCAAGAAAGATTCCTTTTCTACAATGCCTTCAGATTGCCAGCTTTCTTCCTGAATTTATAATTTTGAGATACAAATGACTGTGACAGAAAGGGCATAGAGCAAGGTCCTGTTTTGCATTTTCTTCCAGAAAACGGAATGGTGCTGTTTACTTCTCAGCTACAGCATGGCTGCCATATTGTATCACAGATGTGGCACCAGTTAAATGAAGCAAGACATTGAAATTAGATTCTTTGCACATTTCACAGAACATGGAAATTTACTGAGTTTTCCTGAGGGGTAAGGGTTGAATTGTAATAGTGAGATCAGACCTGAAAGAACATGAGTTAATTCTTCATTGCCACTTAATCCACTCATTCAGAAATGGCAAGAAAAACGTTACAGTATTTATGCTTTATGGGCAAAATGTGGAACCCTGGATTATTATACTGTGCTCTCTTCTGTCACTGACTACAATTCATTTCAAATCATGTAACCCTAAAATCACTGTATTCAAGAGGAGTGATAACAGTAAAACCACAATCTTTGTTTTTATTCACATGTCTTATTTAATTCCTTGTATAAAACTAAGAGTTTCACTAGAGTTGATGACTAAAGGATTCGTGTGAAAACTACTATACTTTTAATCGCATTGATTGCAATTTCCTGTCTATAGAATAGGCAAAGCCTTTTGTGAAGAATGACTCCACTGCAACATCCTGGTATTTTCCAGCATGATGAGTGCCTCCAATATAGACTTTCCGCCTCCAACATAATGAAAGCTGTGTGTCAGGTTTCCAACCTTGTCTTTCAGTGCTTCTGAACAACACTTTGAGAGCATGAGTGAGGTCAGAGAGGAACTGCTATTATTTTGAATGCTTTTTACTCATTTAGTGCCCTCTTTCCTGCATCACAATCCCCGGGCTATCAAAGCAGAAAATCAGATTCAAACAAAAGCTCAAGACCCTGAGGAGTGAATTTCAGGGTTAAGAGGACCTCAGTCAGAATGCATGACTGGAGAGAGAGGTTTTGTCTTGCTCTGTGCTGTAGCAGTTTTGAAAAAGGAGATAGGATACAGCCAGCAGAGCTTGCTAGTTTCCCTCCAGTCCTGCTATCCTAATCCCATTCTTAATCACAGTGAAGATATATCTCTTCTTTTATTGATTCAAGATCCTTAAGAACCTAAGAGTGCTGGGGTGCCTCTTCAATATATATATTGTCATCAAGTACCACCTAACTGGCACAGGAGGCGTATCACCTCTGTAACATTCTTACCAATGATAGATAACCCCAAACTAATCTAAAGGACCATACAGGCCTCATTAGGAAAAGAAAATCAATAAATGACTGGTACTTTTGACAAGTATCATGATACTGAAAGACCAGAAAGAGCCAAGAAACCGCTATGGATTGAAGAAGTCTGTGGGCATAAAATAGTAAAGTGCAGTGTGGGGAAATGAACTACATCTTCTAACAGAAAAAAGAACATTAGTGAAAAGAATTGGTAAAATTCTTGTGAGCTCTGTACTTTAGCTAATAATATATTAAAGTTAGCTTTGGAGTTTTGGCATAAATTTTTTTCATATTTCATATATCTCATATTTCACATATTGGCATATTTCACATATCTCAAATGTGAACCTAAGGAAAAGCTGGAAAAAGAGTACATAGGGGCTCTGCTATTTGTTTGACTTTTCTATTAAACTAACATTGAATCTAAACTTCAGAATTTACAATGCAAAGCAAAAATCCACATATATCATGGTAAAAGAAAGGAGGAGGAAGGTAGATTTTAATTTCAGGAGATAAGCAAGAAGTTTTCCCAAATGCTAGTTCTTCAGTAGGTCTGGGGTACTCGTCAAAATGCATGTGATACAAACAGCGTGAGAAACTGGCATGGTGTAGTTACTAACATGTAGTTACTAACTAATTTTAATACTTGAAACCTGACTTTAGTGTTTACTAGCTGTGTGCCTAATGCTCCTTTTCTAGATCACTCTGAAACTACATTTTCTAATGTGTAAAAATGTTAAAAGAACCAACTCCTTAAGGTTGTTAGGAAGACTAAATGAGGCGATCCATGCAATCTTAGCATATATTTGCCATATAACAGCATTAATACGTGGAAGCAATTAATATTATCCCAGAAATTGGCATTCATTCTGCTAGTTTCAAATGTTTATGCCTCCCCTTTCAGTAGAATGAATTAACAATTTTCCATTACATTAAGCCTTATCCAAATACTATCCTTCCTTCAAGTGCCAATGGACTCTCATTGTTCCCATGAACAAATTATAAGTTCTCTAACCCCCAGTTTTGAATATGGTCAACATTGATCTCATTAACTGTTATTATGAATGCTAGTCATTTTCATCAATTATAAAATCATTGATGTTGAGGACAGCCTTATTTCTTCCTACATTTTCTTCAATGCAGTGTGCATCACAGGCATTCAAGAAGTCTTGATTGTTTATTATTACGGCAGTTTAAGTGGTTCTAGGGGAATCTAGAAACACATAGATTTAGTTATAGGGAATTTGAAAACTTGTCAAAACAGTACTTAAAGAGATAAATATATAATTAAAACCCCCTTAAAGGAAAAATAAGAGTCTCTCAGAATCCTCTTCACTCTAAATGCAAACTAAATTAGATTTTTTGCCACTGTCTCTGGGGCCTATGTCATGTGTTTTTATCATGTAAGGAAGATAATTTAAAATCAAGTTTCTCAGAACCTCTATAGACATATTTCTTTGGATGAAATCCATTCTCCCAGGAAACATACTCAAAAGTTATAATAAATTCTAAATTTTAATAAATGTACCACGGTTATACTCAACACCAGGAAAAGCACATTACTTAATGATTCCCTTATAGCATTGTGACTTCTTAAGTGCTCTTAAGTATATTGTTTCAATTGATTCTCATAAACACTCAGAGAAGCTACCTGTAAAGCATTATTTCCTCTAGTTTACAGATAAGATACCTTGTGAGGTATCTCACAAGGACTGCTTTGGTGTGTCCTTTCAGCACTATGTGCTTGGTACTATCATAGCTCTGAGGTTATCACGAAGAACCATAATCATCCTCCTGTCTGTCTCCTCTCTGGGCTGCAAGGTATGTACAAGGAAGGTGCCTGTTTCAGTCTGCTTGTGGCCCTGTGTTCCTGGTACTGGGAATGAACTCAAGGACCATCTATAGAATATAAGAATGGGGAAAATTCAGAAAAGTGATAGTTAAGGATGTTTCAAAGAATATTAATTAATTTTATTGAATAAGTGCAAATCATGCAGATCTTAGCATTTTATAATCAGTTTCTTCTGAGAGATAACACAGGTATGGACAAGTCTGACACAAGGTACTCCTAGGGAAGGGTCCAAGCTTACCTCCAAGATGACTAAAAAACTTCAGATGATCAGAGAGGAGCATGAAACCACTTTAGCCTCTGTAGACAAAGCAGATGACCAGTTTCAAGCTCAACTCCATCACACTCACTAGGTAATTCTTACTTCTTCCAAAGAGGTGCAGAAATGATGGTTACTGAGTTAAAGCAACCAAACAAACAAAATAGAAATGAAATTAAGCGGCCCTTGCTGATTCTCAGGTTAATGACATACTAAATAGAAGCCTACTGGTGGTCAGTCTATGGAAATCTTCAAGGAGATAATAGAAAACTAATGTGAAGTATCTCCCCTCCTTTTAGCTATGAATGCATGATCTACTTTCCTTACTATTCTGAGTTGAAAACCCACATCCTGATGTTCATTCCTGCCTCTCACATTACACTAGCTTCTCCTCTTCTGGTCTACAGCCACCTGGGTACATTGACATCACCTTCAAAATCAGAACCATGAAATGTTGACAGAATTTGAGGTTTTTCAGAAAGTTGGCAAAGTGTTTGCTCTCCAAAGTGAGACCATCAAGTTCTCCATTGGGAAAATCCCAAGTACTTGTAATAGTGCCTGATGCTAAGCACCCAGAGCAGTTCCGGAAAGCTGTGTAGTCTAAAAAGAGCACCAAACACAACTTGAACACATGGTACTGGCCCTGACCCTTCCACACTCTTCAGTGTGACCTTGGACAAACCATTTGGTTTATCTTATGTTGTCCTTTTTTTTCTTTAAAATGAGCACAGGCTTTCTAGGTTCTAAATTGTGCTATGAATTTGACAATTTACACTGAGGCTGAAATTGGGGAAGAAACTCTAGACAATTAGAAACTTTTTGCTTCCAGAACAATCAGCAACATAAACTAGTTTTTTCTTTTCTTATTAGAAACACAAAATCAAATGCAACCTGCTTAGAAGAGACAATCTGGGTCAGAAAGAACAAAAATACCAATTAATTAAAATAAAAGATTTCCCACAAATGGATGAGGATTGGGAGCAATCATAATCACTGGGGGAGCAGGGTGGGAGTAGTAAAAGAATGATACAAAGTCATTAATGTTTAACCTGCTTAAATAAAAATAACCAATAAGTTTGCTGTTCAGGCCATCTGCATCTGATAGGCGTATAAGTTTAAATCCTGGTACCATCTGCTCAACTGGAGTTTAATACTGTGTCAATATGCCAAATCACAATTAAAGTAGGGGAATGTAGGCTCGTGGCTCAGGATTTAAACAGTAACAATGCTTTATTGGGACAAAAACCAACCAGAGTCAAACCACCTTGATCAGAAATGTTTCAGAAGTTGATCTTTACCCCCATTAAAATCAAATAGAGGCATGTCCTCGGTATATCCACAAATAACCAGACTTTTGGACTAAGGGAAGAGGCACAGAATAGAATGCCAAAGACCTATGATTTATGGAACAAGCAATGAAAGTAGGACATCAAAACAGATTTCATGTTTCTCAGTCTAGGGCTAGTCACTGGTACCCGACTGGCATGTCATGAGCATTATCAGTTGAAAATCAGGGAAGCTGTCCTCAAGACGATAGGGAGATAAATAATCAATACAGAACTTGTCTATGAGTGCATGAAGACCTGAGTTTGATCCCTAGACCCCACATACAAAAGCTGGGTGCGGTGGCATGCACTTGTAACCTCACCTTGGGGAGTCAGAATAAGTATCCCTTGAGCTCACTGGTTGGCCATCCTAGCCCAGTTGGTGGGCTCCAGACCCGTGAGTGACCCTGCCTCAAAAACAAGATAGATGGTACCTGAAGTTGACCTCAGACATACACACATCTGTGCACACACCCCACACGCATATTTTCACTTCCCCCACCACACACACACACACACACACACACACACACACACACACACACACGCACACACACATTCAGACCCACATACATATATACAAATTCCTCCACACATATATAAAACACCATCACAAATACACACACACACACATACAAACACATATATGCACACACAAACATACCTCCATACACATGTATACACACACATACAACACATGCACATAAACACCCCATACCTTTGCACATGCATAAATACTCCTCCATATGCATATACACATGAACAGCTATGCACACATATACACGCATATTCCACACAGAAGCACAGTCCAGTGCTATCTAATGCCAATGTGATAAAACCTTAAATTTTGAGATTTTCAAGATTACCTAGCCCAAAGGCCTTACTTTGCACATAAAGAAACAGAGCCCCACAAAGCTAATCAATAATTTTCAAATAGCTTATCCCATTACTAGCAAAATTTTCTTCCTCCAAGACCAACATTTCTCTCATCACACTTCCCCAGGCCTAAGCCAAGTGCATCTGCCAAGCCTGTTCCACCCTGACAATTCAGGTTGCATACTTTCTAAGCCCCTCACTCTAATAATGCCTTTGCTAAATTACCCAGTCAACATAATGTTCCATAAAATCAGTTTCTATCAGATAATACCTTATATAATCTTTAGATTCTGTCATAAAATGGGAGTTGCACACATTCACCACTTCTTCAGTAAGGGAGATGTATGTCCACAATTTTCAGGTGTCATTAATGACTTGATCATGACCACTATGTCCCAAACATGTCAGATTATCCACCAGTTACACAAATCATCTTCAAGTGTCCATGTCTCTGTTCTGTATATGGAATTCTGTATACAGAATCATCTTCAAGTGTCCATGTCTCTGTTGATGCCATTCCTTCTATTAGGATCACTCCCATCCAATTCCAGACCCCCATTCACCAGACCAACTGCTATTCACCTTTGAGGGCCTAGCTACGTTCTACTCTAGAACGTTTCCTGACTCTGCCCATTAAGCAATCTGGATTTTATCCTTACATTTTAATTTTGATCTCAAATATAGCACTAATTAATATCAGATAATTATTTGTATTTGTGATTCTTTTCTCCAGAAGACTTCCAACACTGAACAGGCATCAATGGGATTCTATGTATCTTCAGCATCTATCAGTCCCTGGCATTCAGGAGGTCTCAGTAAATATTGTACTGGCTACTGATGTCAAACATGTGACAATAATATTGCCAAGATCTGCACCATTTTTAAATTCTAGACTCCATACATTAACAATAACATTGGGATAAAATTCATCAGCATGAATATTGGATATCTCTAAGGCACACAGTGATGAAACAGAGAAAAGATAAAAAGGGAGGAGGACATTCATACTCCCAAGTTATTTAAATTCCTACAGTGGATTTTTTTTCCCTCTAAAGGGGGAATTGGATGTTAAAAACATCTTCAGATGGAAGGAGTTTTGTTCCTGCAGGAATAGACTTTCAATAAGGAATCTCAAATGACAAGCTATAAAGAACATTTTAACATAACTCCCTATCTCCAGAGCTCTTTAAAAATCTATTTTATATCATAGTGATGGATATGTACACATTCCATATGTCTACACTATGGGAGCCATGTGTCCATGACGTTTAAGTACATTGTGACAGAAGCTAACATTTACTGAGAGCTTACCATGAGCCAAGCACTTTGCTGTTTCACAATCATCGTTTCACTTAATGTTCTCACTAACTCCCCCAAATGGGTACCGTCATTATTTTCTATAGATGAAGAAACTGAATTATCAAAAGTTTAAGCAACTACAAACACAAGGCCAAACAAAAAGTATGCAGTAAAGTGATAACTTGAACCCAGTTAAGCTGACACCAGCCCTACTCAAGTTAAACTGTGGAAGTAAAAGTCTAAACAGTCTCAGGGAAACTCAGTGAAGTGGGAGAAGAGTGTACCAATATACCCTTCACCGTGGTTTGGAAAGCCATACCTCTAGGAGAGACACATAGAATCCCCAAAGAAGGAGGAACTATGAGGCTTTAATGCATCAGTCATGAGGAATGCATCACTAAAAGGTAGAAATCACAGAAGCAGCATACTCTGCCTTGTACGTAAGAACAAGATTATCATCCCTGCAAAATGATTATCACTAAAAGCAAAAGCAGGGATCATTTTATTGCATCAGCTGGGTGTGTTTGTATATTTTTGTGAACTAGAAATTGAGTTCAGTTTTAGTGAGCCTAGTGTTCTTATTTCCTGGCGATCATTTATTTATTGCTTATTGAAAGGCTTTTAGCTTTCATCTACAAGACACAGAGTTAGTGATGTATTTCCTTTTCTACTGAGAGAGAAGAGGGGGAAGAGGAAAAGGCCAAGTTCCCTTTGAGTGTAGATTGGTTTCTGTCCTATCTTAGCCATTCATTTTCAAATCATAACTTTTATATGAAAAAAGGAGAGACTGTAACCTGTACGGTTATACCCACCCATAAAACTTATCCACATAGTGCTTATAATATTCCAAATATTTTCCTATAAGCAGCATCTTCTGCAATATACACAACAACCCAACAAAATGAGTGTATAGAATTGTTCTCTCTGTCTGTTTCTGTCTCTCTGTCTCTCGCTCGCTCTCTCTCTCGCTCTCGTTCTTTCTTTCTCCCCTGCCCTATCTCCTTCTCCTTCTCTTTCCCTTTTACAAGGTCTAAAACATAGCTTTCCCTCTACCTTGTTCAGCCTCACAATGCTTTTAGAAGGCACAACTAGACTGTGAACTCTGTAACCTTCTGATTCCTCTGTCTAAGCAACTATACCTCTAAATCACCTCTAATTGCACAATGAATGTGATGTTACCTAAATAGCTTGTAATAGCTGGAATAGGTATATTATAGATTATAAATATGATGTGATTTAATAAAAACCAACTTGCATTTAAAAAATGAAGCTTTTCTATATCCCACATCTTACTAAAGAAAGAAAGGAAGGAAGGAAGAGAGGAAGAAGAAAGAAAAGAAAGAAAGAAAGAAAGAAAGAAAGAAAGAAGGAAGGAAGGAAGGAAGGAAGGAAGGAAGGAAGGAAGGAAGGAAGGAAGGAAGGAAGGAAGAAAGGAAGAAAGAAAGAAAGAAAGAAAGAAAGAAAGAAAGAAAGAAAGAAAGAAAGAAAGAAAGAAAGAAAGAAAGAAAGAAAGAAAGAAAGAAAGAAAAAGAAAGAGGAAACTAGAATAAGAATGGTCCCTTATGAAACAGGACCAGGGAGCTGAGACTCATGACCTGAGCTTCTTCCCAGTAAGGTTGTTTGAACAACCCATCTTGACATTGAAGCTGAAGCCTCCAAAGGCTACTTCAAAAGTAAAAATAACTTGTTTTCTCTCTATCACTGAGACTTGGCTGCTGATACAGCACCTAACAGCTGTATGACTGGGACACAAACACTTCTGTCCAAAGCAAACTGCACTAATTGAATATTCTACCCTTCACAAAGGATCTTATGCTCCTGCTGTTATTTTTTTTTTTCCAAGCAGAAAACATTGTAATCCTGAGAGACTTTTGTCTGGTAAATAATATGGTTTCCTAGGTGCAAAGCAGATATTGTACAAAATAAGTGGTGAGGACTAATTGGTGCCTCTTTATTCCTCCCCTTCCCTAGGATTGACTGCTAAGGCAAGAAGGGATATTTTTCTTAACAAGATAAAACCAGTCAGCACAATTCAAACACCTGGGCAGTTCTGCCTTATCTTCCTAGGTAAGCTGGGCCTTTATGTTCATTATCTCTCCTGTTTATAGAAGACCTAAAGAGTCTAAAACAAGAAAAAGCCTAGTATACAATGGATTCCATTTTAGGTTCAGATAACAACGTAATAGCATGGCCCTTTGGGGACCAGACTCTGATGATGGAACCTGAAGTGGTTATCACAAGATTCTTTGTCTTTTACAAAAAATAAAGAGAGGAATGGGGGGAGGGCTATGAGGAAGGCTGGCCCGCAAGCCTTGGACATCTTTTTTCTTTCTTCCTTTTCTTTTCTCAAGCTTAGTAAGAAAGCTCTGGTAGGTAAGACTTCCTGCTGATTGCATAGCTCAGATGCAAAGAGCTGACCTTGATAGCACCAAGGGCTCAGTATGCTGATTTCAACATATTAAAGTAATGACTTGAAAATGATAGGATCAGAATTTCCTTTATGATTGAAGAAAAAAGTCAAGGATCACAACTTTCATCTCAGCCTGTGCCTACAACGACAACAAAAAGTGTAGCTTGCGATTGATGTCACTATTTAATAGCTGATAGGTGTCCTTTATGTAATCCCATTTTATGGGAGCCCATTCAAACTGTAACTATGTTAGGCATCTACCAAATACCTACCAAACTCTAGGGACATTGACAACATAATAATTGAGGAACAATGATTAAAGGACAATTGCCCTGACTAAAACAAATATTCTGTTTTTCCACCTTCTATAACAAGACAACGTTAAAACCTCAGGTCTGCTGATAGATCTGTATGTTACATGGGCACGAGCAGCCTGAGACTCCTTTTAACGAGACTATGTAAACTAGTCCTTTTTAAGGCCATAGTCATTAGCCACACATGGCTATTAAGCACATGAAATAAGGCAAATTGTTTCAAGAACATATCTTTTATGTTTTTAGATTCAATGGCTTTAACTTAAAAATTGAAGAAATTGAATATTAAAACTATGTTGATGCAATTTTTTTTCTCTATTTGGTGAAAGCATTTTATTACAATTGATTTTAGTATTCATTTTATTTTTTTTATTATAGTTACAATAAAATATAAACGTGCACGTGTAGCCTACTGCAGGTTTCCAGGGACTGCTCCAAAGACTATAGAATCCACCTTTGGGAGAGAATTGACTACAGGTGTTGTCTAAGGGTACTTGTTCTGTAGAATGAAAAGGACTATTCCTTGGTAGCCTGTCCTTCTGGCAGCATGGTCAATAGCACAGAGGGGCTGGGTGGCCAGACTCTAGAAACTCACGACCTAAATCCTAGTTCTGCCTTTCACAAGCTGTGTGACCTTGGACAATTTGTTTTGTTGCTCTCAGCCTATGACTGCATGTTCCAGTAGTGCATCTACGATAGCCAGGAAGTAAGGGCTCGAAGACACAGCTGTCTTTTTTATTGTCTTTTTTATCTACCCTTTCTATTGTCACTAGATGTCACTTGAACATTGTTGAGAGCATATGTAAAATTCCAAGAATGTGTTTAAGAAATATTGTGATATCTTGACTCATATTTATAAATCACATGTGAAGAATAGCCTGTCTTTCAACAAACTATCAGCTCGAAAGTAACTCCCTCTTTTAATTGGATAACTAATAATATGGTTGGCAATTTTCCTCCTTCCTTTATATAGTATTTGATTTCTGGAAACTCAACACCAAACAGGATTAAAGGTACAGCAGAAAATAGGGAGCAACTATCACCTTCATGGTTAAGCGAAATGCAAATGCAATGGGTAAAGCCATGAGCAATGATTTAAAATAACATTTTTGGCTCATCCAGCTTATATATACAATGCACTCTATCACTAGATCAAAGTCTGGTAGGAAAATGAGCCACCAACAGAGGATAACAATATTAATATGAAGTTGGGTCCTTACAGAGGTAGGGGGAGGTTTGAGGGGAGTTGGGGGAGAAGAAAGAACACAATTAAAACATATTGTATAAAGTTCTCGAAATAAGTAAAGACACTAATATGAAAAAAAGCATTTAAAATAACATAATATTTCTATATTAGCTTGTCTGTTGGTCTATATATCAAACTAACAAAAACTACAAGAGACAGAGAAACTTTGTTTACCCTGAGATAGAGAATGTGCGCTCAGTAAACTTTTATCAAATACCTGAACAAAGAAAATTACTCAGGCTTGCCGCTAAAAGGAAGAAATTTATGAGAATAAGTCTGAGAAATATGACCCATATCATACAGTTATACATTTTAAAGTGTTATAAAAGCACCAAGCAATACCGATGTCAATCTAGCTGACACTCAATTAGCAGAAGACACAGATAGGAACGTTTTGAGGCTGACAGCTTGATACGCTGTGAGTGTCTTCACCATCTACTCCAGAGTGCTCTCTACCTGCTCTCTGCCCTTACATTCCACCTATGAGGGTCAGAGGACAGGCTGTGCGCCACCTGATTTCAGATCCTTGCTTGTCCTTCTGCCCCAACACTGTTTCTTGTGTTGTGTGTTTGACAGACTCATTCTACTCTGTATAACTTTTCTAAACAGTTGCTACTTGGAAAAGACTTCTCTGATCATTCCCTGTAGTAACTAAATATTTTCTCCAGTTTTCTTAATGTCTGCACCACTGGTACATTTTAAATATGTTCCATATAGCCGTTCATAATAAACTCCTGAAATCATACAAAAGATGTAGCTGCTTAAATCTGAACTATAGATTTGTACCTTTTACAACTGGCATTTATACCTTTTATAACCTAATGAGAAACAAATAATACCATGCCTAATTACACTTCATTTTCTAGATAGTGTCTTTGAAATATACTTCCCACAATTTGTACATTTTTAAACTATGATTTCTTTTTCTTCCTAATTGAAAACTCATTCAACTGGCAAAAATCCAATGATAACCACTTAAGGCTAAGAATTTTCCTTTTTCAGCTTACATGAAGATTTCCATCATTGTCTCAATTATATTAAGTTCATGAGATACTAGGTTTTTATCACCAATATCTGCACTTTCATTTTCAACTCTCTACTCGTTTTTCATAACATAATAAGGAGAGATGCCATAAAACATTAAAATAATTATTCAAGCCCTTTTGTGTTGGCACAGGTAATGACAGCTGAAACTGAATTCCAAAAAGGCCTTTTATCTTTCTGTCCCTGAAGCACAGGGCAGTGCTGGGAAATGCTCTTTAGCATTTAGTTTAAGTAAATCAACTTTTGGGTTCTAGTGGTGTAGCTTAGGAATGGAGGGTGTGGTTAGAATGTGTGAAGGACTGTTTTTAATACCCAGGATCTAAACAAATAAATAATAAATTCATAATACATAAATAAAACTCTGATGGCAAATGACAAATTGAGTACACAAATGAAACAAAAGATTTTTAAATCCCCCAGCTCCTTTCATCATCCATGGCATGGGGGCAACAGAGCATACCATTATGCTGGAGTGGTCATCTACCGTAGGCAAAAGATGCATCCTAAAGAGCAGATTCAAATACCAGCACTAAAATCTCTCAGTGTGGGGAGCTTGCACTAAACACATGCTGAGCTTCTATTTTACTCCCAAAAATGAGGGTTAGAGCTGTTCTGAAGATGAAATAATTCTCGGTGCTTACAATGCCCATGTAGACGACCCATCTCCTCTCTTCCAAATTCAGTCCTTCGATCACTCACTTTCGTAGCCAGACCTATACCAAGTTATTAATGCCTTGGCTGTGCATAAGTGCAAACAGCTGCCCCCTCCTGCCTTATCTCCAGCTAATTTCCTCCAGCACTCAGTACTATAAGACTATTTGACCCCATGAAAACCCCTAGTCCGTTGGCCCTACACCTTTTCACTGTCTCTCACTTCTTTACCATCCTATATTTCTTATACAGCTCCAGTGGTCAGTTACCTTAAAGAGTCTTCTGTAGACCGTCAGCTTTTCTCCTCGGTTTGTGGTGATCCTAACCAGTAGCCATGGGCTTATCTGAATCAACATATTGCCTGTACACATGCAGATGAACATCTTCAGGGGAATGGACAACCAAACTGAATGAGGTCACTGTAAAATTTGGCTTCACTTGGAAGTTATTTGCTTCAAGTGAGTCCTTGATGGCATAGTCAATAACATACTTCTTGAGTTCACTCACCTTCCCACAGCTCTAGATTGCTATTTCATGACCTTCAAACTTCATATATTTCTTTCCATATATATATGCATATACTCTGATAATATTCTTATGTATATAATAACAACTCCACACCCATATATATTGAATATATATAACACATATATTGAGTATATATATATATATGTGTGTGTGTGTGTGTGTGTGTGTGTGTGTGAGTTTCTGTGTAATATATATATATACACACACACACACACACACGTATATACGTGTATATATATATACAGATTTTATTCCTGTGGACACACACACACACACACACACACACACGTATATACGTGTATATATATATACAGATTTTATTCCTGTGGACACACACACACACACACACACACACACACAGAGATCTTATTCCTGTGGATGAACAGACAAACAAGGCTCATCATCTAATAATAAACTCTGAATGCCTTTATCCCTTTGGGTGCTTCTCCAAGGACATCACTACAGCTACATTTCCTCTCTTACACTTGTACTACTTTTCCCCAGCTATGCTCTCAATCCCTTCAGCGTAGAAACATACTATTTCATCAACCATCTTAAGAAATTTCCCCTTTTACTCCCACTGTATCTGTCCCATCTAACTTCTCTATTTTACTTCATAGTGCTATCTGCAGTCAGTTTCCCAATTTCCACCATTCCTGTTCTCTCTGAAACATTCTAAGGAAGCTTTTACTCTCACCACTTGGCCAGTACGACCACAGGTAAAGTCACCAGTGACTTCTGTACTGCGTAGCTAAAGGCAACCACTCCTTAAATAAGTCACTGTCATTAGGATGTGATTTGATTAATCAATCTCTCCCCAGTTAATGATTCCTTACTACTTAAAGCAGTGTGTTTGCATTGACCGTCAGGATACTTGGTTCTCCTCTCTTGCTGAGCATGCATTCTGAGGCTTCTCTGCAGTTTCTCTTCAATTCTCAAGTCTTAACCTTGAAGTCTCAGGCCTTAGTTCATGGACTCCCCACCCCACACCCTCTTTCTGTCTTATTTACTTGCTATTCTCATTCGATTTCTTTGAGTTTATGTAGATGAATCCCAAACTGGCATGTTAATCTCAGCCTTACAGTTATAGGCACATATATGCAACTTGCTTCTTGATATATCAACATGAATGTCTAATATGCCCAGAGTCTGAGTTCCAATTATGACCTCTAATCCCTGTTCTTCCCTCAGTCACTCTCTTCTCCATTGGTAGTGATTCCAGTTGGCTTAAGCCAAAATGCTTGGAGTGATCCTTTCTGCCATACAACACAGCCATGCCATAAATCCAGAGTCTGGATGTTTTCCTAGTCTACAGCCCCCTTACCATATGGAACCACTACCAACCCAGACCTAAATCATTCTTATAGGCATTGTTTTTGAGAATCCTTCTTCCTGTAGCTCTATCATTCTGAAAGTTGCAGCCTAATTTGAAAAAAAAATGTTAAGCCAGATTTCCTGTATCACAGAGCATGCAGCTTTGGAAAGGAGAGCAGATGGTTCGCTTACCTGCTCACAGCTCAACAGTAGCTACCTATGTCACCCAGAAGTTTTAGCCACAGTTCTAATGAAGGTCCACAAACTGGCCCTAGAGTACTTCTCTGACCTTGTTTCCTTCTTGGATCTGTCTCCCTTATCTATTCCAGCAACCCCATCACCATAAGCTCTTTCTCTAATATACTCATTGCTCTCTCACCTCTAGACCCTGATCAGTATGTGCTTTTTCTTTGGACTGTTAAATGTTCCACAACTTGGAGCTATATCTTCTACACATCTTTTGAAACTGTCACCATCACTGATGGTGACCTGCCAGACTTCCCTCTGAAATCAATGTATACCACTGTTCTAGTTTGCTTTTCTGTTACTGGGAGAAAACAGTGATCCAAATCAGTGTGTCTTATGCTTCCAAGTCATAATCCATCCATCATTAAGGGATCCCAGGCAGGAACCCAGAGGTAGGAACTCAAGCAGAGACCATGAACATTGCTTACTGGCTCACTTTCAGACTCATGTTCAGCTACCCTCCTTATATAACCTAGGATTATCTGCCTTGTAGGGCCTAAAACCTGCCCCCACCACACACACGTTGGTCTAGGCCTCTTCCATCAACTAGCAACCAATAAAATGCTCCTATAGACTTGCTCAAAAGACATTCTAAGGAAGGCAATTCCTCAATTGAGGTTTCCTCTTTCCAGGTAACCATAGGTTTATACCAAGTAAACAACTAAAGCTAACTATGGCAACTACCAACTGCATCAAGCTCCAGTCTCATTTTTATATTTATATATCACATATTCCTTATTCATGTCGCTTACTATCTATCTCACATGACAGACAGACACCAGAACACACATACACACACAAACACACACACACACACACACCCCAAAACATAAGTTCCTTGAAGGCAGAAAATTACATTTATTTGATTCAACACTGAATTCTGTTTGTTATAGAAGGACTGTTAAAATAAAATATTACATAAATGACATTTTACATAAAATCTTTAGTATAAAACCTTGCAGAGATAAACTGCCCCTATAAATATTAGCTATCATTATGAAGGTATACAAACACAAATTCTGTTTCCTCAGAGTCAACATCATAATCATTTCAGACTCAGTCTCACAGGGGACAAAGAAACAGGACCCATTTTATCCTGAAATCTTATATTCTGGTGATTCTGTAAGTAATTTAAAAACACTAACCCATGGGTAGGAAAGATCTGCAACCTATTGTTAGTTAGCAGCTAGAGAGCAGTTATAGTCTTTGGAGTCAGACAGACTTGACAGAGCGTATGAATCCTGATTTTGTTGTTTGCTCGCTATGAACTTCAATCTTTCTAGGTCTTGGTTTTCTTGTATGTAAAATGGGACTGTCCTTCCAAACTGTTGTTATGATGAACTCTGGTGTTTCTAAAGAGAAGACATCATCATATCCACAAACACTTTTGATTGGCATGCATTCAATGTATCAATAACTCATTTTAGAGAAAGGTATACAGTTGGAGGTGGAAAAGCAAAAAACCATAAGAAATGAAGACAAGAAAGATTACATGTATTTAGCATGTTCACCAAGATTTGGGAATGAAATGGTTTAAGAAATCAAGTAGTTTTAAACTCATGAATCAAGTTTTCGCTTTAGAGTTTGGTTGCAGCATGGCTATATTAATGCATTGGTTTCTAAAGTAGTGGAGAGCTATTACGAACATTAAAATACAGAGAAGTAAGTTTGTTGTTAACTCCCTAAACACAATCTAGGAAAGCTACTCAATAAGAAGTTTGTTTTGCAGTTGAGTTTCAAGATAGACAAGTTAAATGTCCCCTTTCTTCTGGAACTGCCAGTACTTGTCACATCACTGAGTTCAACTGGTCTCTGTCTTGTTACTAGCTCTAGAACTAAAGCCTGCCAATATAAAATATATAAAGCCTGTTGGTGTTGTGTGTGTGTGTGTGTGTGTGTGTAGAGACACATGAAACCTTCTAAAATATTTTTTACTTAATGCATTTATGATGGTGTATGTGTGTGTGTGTGTGTGTGTGTGTGTGTGTGTGTGTGTGTGCGCGCGCACGCGCGCGCTATTTTTCTTAGCTATTTGATGGAATAGAGGAAAATAAGATAAATTCTCCACGTTCCATTTCAAATGTTTTCTGACATCTTTTTGTACAATGAAATCTTGCACCATTTCATATCTGTGGCACCTAGAAAATCAAATCCATAAAAATAAGGCCATGTGGGAGTCTCTGGAAGAAGAGACTGTATCCCAGAAGCTCTGTGTGGGTAACTGAGGACAGATTTACAGACTTGCGCTCAATCTGGCTTAACTTTACCGAAGCTATAGCATGGGAAAGTCGTGTTCATAAGACCTGAAATTCGAAAGGGAAGAGCAAGGGAAATCATCTGTGTGGAACACCTTCTACCATCCACACACCCTGCTGCAGGTTTTATGTGGGATTCTCACTGAATCTCACATGGTGGTTCCCTTGAATAGCTCCTGACAGCTCCAGAAACGCAGTGTTGCCATCTGGTATATCTGTGGTGCTTATGGGATGACTTAAGAATACCAGAACGGTGGTGGTCATGGCAATTGAGATTTGAGTTGTGCGTATACCAGTTATCAGATGGCATGACACTGACGTGTTTTTGCAGTGCAGCTCCATCTGTGCCCTGTACCTCTTAGCCTACCGTCAACTCATTGGTGATAGGAGCTAATGAACTTTGCTCAAACAGAAAGCCAGATAGATGCTATGTGGTCCATCCACAGAAACCCTTCATTGCAGGAAATACTTATTAAAAGTGTGATCTTTGATAAGTTTAACCTCTCTGAACATCCGTGTCTCACTGTAGAGGTTTTGTTAGGATCAAATGAGAAACATTTTACATAATATATGACATAAAGTTCAATAAAATGTACTCATGACTGTTGTTAACATCTGAGCATTTAAATGTGTGCTAGTACATAAACTTTTTTTCTATCTGAACTTGAGAAAGCTTCAATACCAAATTAAACTCCAATTATTTGACTAAACTCCATGTGGTGATTTTCAAGAAAACTTTCCTATAACAAATAAACAAATCACCAAATGTATATACTATAAATATGAAAATATATCTATAGCAGTAAGAAAGAGTTCCTGCTGTTTTGATACATATGAATGTGGTTGGTAAGAGAGGTTATGTTCAAATGCCCCCACAACAGAATTTGTTTGTAATCAGTTCTGAATATCAAGACAGAAAGTGGCACCATTTTCCAGAGATTTCACCATAGATCCTTAATCTCTTTGCAGGAAATACATAGCATATTAGACTTATAGAATAACATGCAGAATTAGGTTTTATTCACAATATAGAAAAAATGTCTAGCAACATACAAACTCAGCCCTGGAAATCATTTCCATGTCTTGTCTTGAATAGGAATAATTATCATTGCCTGTGTTGTTACAAATATACATTTAAAGTGACTAAGTAAGCTTTCTTTGAAAATTGTCAAGGATAAAAGCAAATTAACTTTGTTTTTAATTCTTTAACTTTTCTCATTGATTTCCCATAGATTCTGTTGAACAACTAAACCTATATCAAATGAAAATGAAATTAAGATGAACCTAATAAAAATGAAAAATAAGAAAGTTTTCAAAAATGAAAATCCATCATTTATTTCCAGTATCAGGTCATGCTTCTTCAAACCAGATACTGCTGTTTCAAGGTTTTCTGGAATTTTCCCAAGGGCAGAAAAAGGAAGCAAGCAGAAATTGGAGTGATAACTCACTTCTCACTTCAATCAAAACAGCACCACTAAAAAGATTGTGTATGTTGGCTTTTACCCAGGACTTCATTTAAAGTCTGATGACTCAGAGGAAACTGAGTCATAAAATTATGACATCCCCCTCTACCCAGCCAGGATGCTCTGGTTTTGTAAATCCAGTTGGTCCCCTGCTGTTCTAGTTCACTTTACATCCTTATGATAAAATCCTGATTTAAAAAAACAACTTGAGAAAAAGGGGTTTATTTGGCTTACAGTTTGAAGTCCATCATGAAGAGAAGCCAGGGCAGGAGCTCAAGGCAGGAACATGGAGGTAGGAACTAAAGCAGAGGTCATGATGGAACACATGGCTTGTTAGCTTGCCCAGGGCAGGCACCGTCTACAGTGGTATGGGTCCTTCTGTATCAATCAGCAATCAAAAGAATGCCCGAGACTTGCCTAAAGGCCAGTGTGATAGAAATATTTTTCCCAGCTGAGGCTTCTACTTCCAGGTGACTCTATCTTGTGTCAAGTTGACAAAAATTAACCAACATATTCCCCAAATATGACAGATACACTTCAAGTTCCCACCGAACATTATTATGGCTTATAGGCCCGCTGTTATTCATTTGACCATATCTGTTCTACACATGTACGATCATTATACAAATGCAAGAAACAAAGGGTACTTGGTACATTTTGACTGTATGCTACTCAAGTTCATATAATTACTGTGTTAGTGTTATGGTCCTATCAAAGCCTGTTTGCCTATTTCTGACCATTGGTGTTTAAAAACTTCTTCACTTTCAAAAATAACAGGTTTACTCTATCCTTGGTTGTAGCTGCCTGTCCTTGAGACATTTTCTAGATGTTTAGGCACATCCTGACAGGATGTGATAGAATTAAGGTTTTCTCATGCATAGGTTTGATGTTGCTAGTATATTTAACCATACTGTTACTATTGCTTGTAGGATACATTCATGACTAATGGTAACTACTGAGTAAAACAGGTAGCAAATCACATTCATCTTACATTTCACATTTTCTTTCATTAAAAGGTAGCATTACAGATTTATTCATTCACTCAACACATGCGTATGGAGCACTTCCTGTGTCTGCAGCATGGTGGCATTCTTTGGGAATGATTTCTGAATCAGATGACAAGGCTAACCAGTCGTGCTTAAAAATTAAACTGATGATTGTAATGACACATGTCCTTTTGAGAGCCTTCATAAAACAGAGACGAGAGATATACAAACACAATATTTTAAAACTGATATCTAGTCCTGTGCGAAAGCATTTGGACTCTGATTTTTCACTTTTACAACCAAAAGTTTCAACAGAAGAGAGAAGTAAAGAGTTGAAAGGGTGATATTGGTTCCAGGTGTAAGTCAAATTATTACAGAGCTGTCATTGGAAAAATCCAGTTAAATGAGAAATGGCAGGGTTGTTAACAACATCAATGTTCTCCTAAGCCAGACTAGGATGTAAGTTTTAGGATTTCATTAGTCAGTTAGTATCTTAATGTCAACAAATATATTAAAGATTTAATCATCCTCTCTTCTCTAAACATTAATATTAAAGCTAATCTAATGTCCCAATACCCCTAAGAAAAGGCTAGGAGCATCCTCTCTATCCTCTTGTATGCTTATACTTTCCCCATCATACAAAATTATAATTTCCTCTTTCCTAATCTAAAGCTCTCCATAAACCATAAGCCCCAGGAGGATACTACATGTGAATATGTAATTCTCTTCACGAAACATTTCAGTATTAAAACAGAATATCAAAAGTATATGAACTAGCAATAGGCAGAGCAAGGTCCCAGCGGTCAGCGGGTACTCATGTATCCAGAAGGAAATGAGTAGAACTCTCCATAAATAGCTGAAGTGAGAGTTAAGTGCGCCTAATGAGGAAGGGCATCCTAACGAAAGGATTTCAAGATGTTTTGGGAAACACTTCACTACATTTTTTTGGTGCACACGGAGGGTCCAGGTGAAGGAAAGTTTGAAGTGCTTGAGGATTGCAGTCAATGAAGTCTGTGCAGATTGTTAATCACTTCCCTGGCAGGCTGTGGAGAAACACTAGAAAATCATTAGCATGAAGAGTTCATGAATCAGAATTTAGACATTTTGCAGGAAGATTTGACATTTTCTACCCATCTCAAGCAGACAGCCCTATAAAATGATACTTTATATGAATGAGATGGATCCTTACAAAGTAGGAATCAATATGGTCTTTGCAAACAAACACAGTAAGCATTTTATTACTTTAAACTCCAGAAGCGAGTCTAAAGCTGTGGAGAGCACTACAGAATGTCAGTCACCACGTCCATGTTCCACATGAACATTCATCCAGAAAAGCAAAGCAAAATTCCTTATTTGTAAGGCATGTTTTTCTTGGAGAAATAGAAACTAATAGCTTTCTACTCTGCTGCAGCCTGACAAAGCTGTACTCGACACAGGTACCTTCTGTTTAAAGAAGAAAAGATTTCCACTAGTTGACTAGGAAGCAATTAAATGAAAATTGAGTCCTATTTTCAGTTGCACTGCCTTGTAAATGTGCAGAAGCATGCCTATAGGAAAATGGCTTCAACAGATGTAACTGGATGGGCATTCAATATACAAGAAAGTGACCATGATGCCCACCCAGTACTTTGTATGTCAGGTCAGCTCTTTCCTCTTTGGGGTATTTTCAGAACTCCTCAAATACTTTCCTCTGCCTCTATAATACTCCAGCATACATGAGCACCAATTCTATTATACTGATCACTTCTCTTTTGCTCCACAATACCTTTAAAATAACCATCACTGTTATTTGGACTTCGTTTCCCTTTGTTTTGTTAACTTGAGTAGCAATGTTTACCTGAGTGGTTCACAGTTGTCTAAAATACAATATGCAGAAGCCTAAGAGCCGTAGGCTTGCCTTCTATTTTTCTAAGTGACGCTGGTTCATAATCACACGATATCACATTCACTCAGAATAAAAGTGCTGTGCACTGGGCAAGGAAATGATTATAAGTTTCTGCTCAGAATAGGGCTGAATGAAAATAGAAAAGTGTGAATTACTTCACACGGAGCAGTTACTGAATAGGTCATGTGGTAGCATACATTGATCAACAGTCTCATTTCCTGTCATGCAGGAATACAGAACTATGTACAGTGTAGACTAAAACGTCTTCTTTTCACTTCTGGAACAGTTTAAATGATCCCATTGTCAATGGCCTACTCAATAACCATTTGTTCTATCACCACAAAGCACACTCTCCAGGCTGAGATTCATAAAGGGGGAATTCTAATTCTGCAGAGACTGAATCTATAATTTAAGTTGTATTCTTAATTTTCAATCCCATTGCATTTTTATTCTAGGCTCTGAAAAGCCAAAGGTTGAAATGAAGTTGGGGAAAAGGCCATTGTTAACAATTTCCAGTGTGGAATGTAAAATCTTAACTTTTCAATATGTTTCCTCTCTCTCTTTTTTAATATTTACATAATCGTACATACATATACTTTTAATTAACACTTAGAAACTTTCATATTCGTTGGATACCCTGTGCTATTTAATTTGAAATCTTTTGTGGGGTTTGTCTTTATGTTTATTCTTACTCAATCAAAATGAATAGCCAGAATTTCCTCTTATCAAGTATAATTTTCATTTGTCCTAACACGCTTAGATCAATAAACTAGTCAAAAAGTTACCAAAAAGAAGCATGCAAGTTACTTAAATAACTCTCTGTGACTATTTCCTGCTAGAATTCCCAAGGACTTGGTGTTCACATCCTGAGTACAGTCTGGGACCAGGCATTCTCCCCAGTTCATCAGTCATTTGAGCCTCATAACCCTACCAGTAAACTACTATTGTTCTTAACTCACTTTCTAGATAAGGAAATTGAGTCTTGGGAGGAAGGAAATTTCCTAAAGGTCATATTACTAATAAGGAACCAAGAACATCACCAATGATCAAATCAGGATCAAATCAGGAACTTGAGCACTATGTTAAAGGCAAACAGCACACTTTTACCTGTGTTTCAATAGCTAGGCTCTTAATCAGAGTATTAGCCCACCCCTGGAATTAGGGAATATGATCACTGATGGGAAGCAAAGGAAGTGCATGGAACACTTGGGCAGAAAGAAAATAAAGAAGGCAGGTCTCATGGCACTTCATATTCAATTTCTTTTCCTATTTGGAATATTTATCAATTCTGCACACTTTTCTGAATCCTGATTCCCCTCTGGACTTTTTTCTTAAGCACCAGCCCCACCCATATTCCATTTTCTCCTGCTTGAATGGATCAATTAAAAGGAGCACTGGAGACTTTGCTACTGGTAAGTGTTCTCGTTTCCTTGGTGCTGGAATCTTTGTGCAGTCACTCAGAGTAGAGCATCTTCATGTGACACTTCACATTGGGTAAAATAGGAGCACTCAGTGAACATTAGGATGTGCCCTTACTAGTCATTACAGTGTTAATCACACCATTGCCAATCTCCAGATTTCTTAATATTGCAGCCCGCACTTTTCCTTTACTTAAAAATTAGATTTACAGAATATCTAAATGAGTGTTAGTACCAGGTATTATTATGGACATGAGAGACACAATTTCTATTTTCACTAAGTTGAGATGTGGAGAGACAAGTAAATAACAAAAAACAACACATTAGGGTTGGTGTTATGGTAGAAGAAACTAGGGAGGCAAGCATAGGACATACTTTATCTAACAGAGGACCAGAAAAGGCATCTAAAAATGTAACTTCTGGTTTGGCCATGAATCAGGTGGAGGCAGAGCTCCAGGGAGAGGGAACACAGTGTGCAAAAATGAAGAAGCAAATGTTTAAAAACATCCAGGAACTGCTGGGCATGGTGGTACATGCCTTTAATCCCAGCACATGGGATGCAGAGATAGGTGGATCTCTATGCATTCGAAGCCAGCTTGGTCTATATAGTGAGTTACAGGACAGCCAGAGTTACACAGTGAGACACTGTTTCAAAAAAAAAAAGCAAAACAACAACAAAAATCCAGGAACTGAATGAGGTGTATTCCAGTGATCTTAAAACACATGAGCAAGATGGAACAATAGAATCTAGAGAGAAAAGCATAGGTCATTTCAAAAGTACAGGATACTGATGCATAGTAAAGGCTCACTTGACTCTAAGAGCAGTTCATGGTGATGAAGATCTTCAAGTGGAAAAGATCAGACTCATATTTCCAAAACATCACCATGTCTGTACCACAAACACTAGATCCAAAGGGGACTATCAGGTAGAAAGGATAATTCATGAGTCTCAGCAGTTGTCTAGAAAGGCAATACTTACAGAAATGTTGGCTATAGTACCTGTAGATGAATTACAAGATCAATACCTGGAATTTGCTCTAAAGTTATCAAGAACAGACAGAAGGGATGGTAAGTTAGAACATAGGTGACAGTGATTGCCTCATCATAAGAGTTGCAACCATCAAGAGACAAGTGTTGGTCAGACTGAAGCTTCTCATACACTGTCTCTGCATTTCTTTACATTTGAAATTTTTCCACAATGAAATTTAACTAACTACCCAAGAATTATGGGATTTAATAAAAGCTAGAGTGAAGACCAAAGAAGAGAAGCAATTGTGAGTAAGGAAGCGGAATTTGTCTATCAGTTTTAGGAGGATGGTTTTCAGAATGGGGGCCTGAAGTGCAGAAGAGTTGATGATCTCCATGTTTTATGTTTGGATGTGTTTGGAGGTGCTTTGTGTTGTGAGTGCTTTGGTTCACTCTCAGCTATCTCCATTTCTAGTTTCTTTGATAGCATCTAAATGCTATCATTAGCCTGCTGGTAATATTAGTGCCTCTCTTTCCAACTGCTTATGCATTTTTAACTTCTCAGGACATTTGGAAGCAATGTCAGAGGCTTGTCTTCTTCCCCTTCTTCTCACACACTGACATTTTTCTTGCTGCCTAATTCGTTCAGTAATGTCATAGTCCCGGGAAGAACCTATTTTAATGACCTCCCACAAGGGATTGAACTCAGGTAGCATATCATATTTGGTATAGAAGTGAAAACACTATAAAAATGTATTGCTAACATGCCTATTTCACTGTTAAATGGAACCCATTTCTCAGCACACAAAATCTTAAAGAATAAGAAGACAATGATGTCATTCCTTCTGCACTTTGCCCTCTAATATCTTCCTGATGTTGAGTCTATGCTGACTTCACCATAAAGCCTTAGACTTTAATAAATTGTGACCCATTTTTAATTAGAAATTAAGTAACCTTAAGATGTTAATGTCTTAAGAACATTAAAAACATTTTAAAAATGTAATGTTTTAAGAACATTACTTTCAGGGTAAAAGGCTGCCTGGTACACAACTATTGAAAGTTCTTTCATCCAGGTTGTGGTGGCACACAGCTTTAATCTCACCACTTCAGAGGCAGAGGCAGGCAGATCTCTGTGAGTTCAAGGCCAGCCTGGTCTACAGAGTGAGTTCCAGGATAGCCAGAGGTACAAAAGAGAAACCCTGTCTTGGAAAAAAGAAAAAGAAAAGAAAAAGAAAAAAAAGAAAGAAAGTTCTCCTGTGTTCAGATACTTCCAGGAAAAGCAACGCCACACCTTGAGAGCGTTCAATATACAATGACAGTAGAGGATTTTTCCTGACCACAAACATGAAGAGACAGAACTGCACCACTGGAGTAGCTTCAACAAGACAAGAAAACACTTAAGTTTGAAGGGCAGAAAAAACTTATAGGAAGAAGAGATATAGAAAGCAAGCCACCTTTACCCCCATGATTTGGGTTATGCTCTGGTTCATTTGAATGTGCAAATGCTATGTCTCCATAGGAATAAAAAATGAAGTTATCACTGGTGTCTTCCAGGTAATTAAAAAAAAAGGAGCTGCCATCATCTGGAGATACATGTGTTTCCCCTTGTTTTCCTGTGCAAACACACCCTTCATTTGAAGTTTTGTTGTCAGTACTGCAGAAATCATTCCCACTGGATACAATCACTTCTTTGAAGTACACAATCCAAAGCAAATTCTAAGTGTGAAATAATTGCATGATATACTTTTTGACAAAGTCTTTTCTGAGATTTTTGTGGATGTAACCCTTTAAATTTAAGTTAAAAAAAAGTGAAAAGAATAAAGTTTAAAACACAACTGTGTGCAGTAATTTATGCAAAAGATGGTGAATTGGTAACTATGTGTACACTTCATAGAGCTTCAGATTATATACATATTTAAAGCACTATCTCATGATCTCATGCACTAAACTCTCTCCTTGTGGTCACGTTGTTTCATTAGAAGCAAATGTTTTCAAAGTTGCCATGCTTTCAGAAGTTCACCTAAAGTTACTCCTGAGGCTCGGAAAACATGTATGACTGGAACAATCTTTCCACCCTCTCTTGGGAAAAGCCCTAAAAAACTAGTGTCCCTCCTTTGTTGTGCACTTGTGATTTTACTCCTAAGATTAGGGCCTCTGGTTTCCAAATCACTGAGCCAGCATTTTATTTAAAGGTGAGCCCAGGAGCACTGTCCACATCCGCTGTTTATGGTACTGCCTTTTATGAGGTGCTTGAAGAACAAGGAGAAAGGACTTAGCCAATGGAGTGAAAAGACACCCTTTTTGTTTTAAATAAAGACAAAGAACATGTCTAAAATATTTTGTGAGTCGATTCTAGCACAGACACTTCATTTTTATGCTCCCACCGTACTCTTGCTTTATTGAGTGAGGGAGACAGCCAACATTTCTTCTTTCCCTCTTAAATACTTGCAGATACCAGGTGACTTTCTATATTAACAAAACACTTGAGCTTATCTAATGCTGACCATCAATTCTAGGCCCACATGAAAGACTAAAGGAGGCAAGAATGTAATTCATCTCATCTGTTGATAGATGCAAGACTTGGGTGAAAAATAGACAAACAGGGAAATGGGCAGGGGGGATGGGGGGCTCTTCACTCCTGTGGCTGTCAGACACCAAAAGCAATGAATTCATTCATTGTAATGCTCATCTTGTAATGCGATGTGGATCCAGGCTCTGTGATTTTGCATGATTCCTGAGTTATTAAAAGTTTGGTTGCTTAGAGTTAATTCCTTGTACCTATGGCAGTTCTCAACCTTCAAGAAGGTTCTCAATCTTCCTGATGCTTTGATCATATTGTGGTGATCCCAACCACAAAATTATTTTTGTTGCTACATCATATCTGTATAACTGTAATTTTACTATAGTTATTTATTGCAATGCAAATATCTGATATGCAGATGGTCTTAGGCAACCCTTGTGAAAAGGTTGTTCGAACCCCAAAGGGGTCATGACCCACAGGTTGAGAACCTAAGGGCTGTTCGTGTATGTGTGTGTGTGTGTGTGTGTGTGTGTGTGTGTGTGAAGAATTTACTACCACTAAGTTCAGGAAGAAAATTAGTTCCTCTGAGAAAAGCACCTTTACATGTAGTCAACTCTGCTCTAGAGCACTCGCTTTGGCTTTGGCCCATTAAGCAGAGCACAACAGCTTGATGAATTAATGCTTATATAGGCACAGTTGGCAGCTTCTAATTAAATAATTATGGCTAAGCAGCTGCACGGAAGCTGTTACGCACCCTAGAATGCCAGATGTCAGTTTTATTGGTCCTAAGAAAGAAGAGTGAATACCCAGCTCTGGATGTTGGGTACAAAAGGGAGGTCTATGATTTGCAAACTATATACAGATAGTATGAGATTCTGTGCATTTGTGCTAGCCCATCCATAGAGAACTGCTCCTTAATAGCCCAACAAAAGAAACAGCAATTATATGATTAGGATATTAGGACATTTCCAGAGCATTCTAAAGAGGACATAGTGTCAAACAGATAAACCCTTGATGAACATGAAAATGCCACTGACCTAGAGAGTAAATGTATCCATTAAGTGGGTAAATGACCAAAAGTCAAGTGCACAAACCTACATTTGAACTGTCTTTAAAGCACATTTCCCCCCAAAGTTTGAAGAAGGCATATATTCTACAGAATCACAGCAGGGCCAACATCTTTACAGAAAAGGTTTAAAATCTAGAATCTTATCTCTGAATCCAGGGGAACTTTGTAAGACAGGAAAAAGCAGTATTTGTTGTATGAGCTCTGGCCTAAAGGAAGGTATTGATTACAAAGACCACAATTAGAGTCCCTGGACCAAGTTATATTTGTTATTCTATAAACTTCGGTAAGCTCCTGGGACTAATTTATTTTTTTCTTCATGGGCCATCTTGTCTATGCAATCCACACATCCTCACTTCTGAATAGATAAGTAATGACCCAGTTTGGAGAAACTTCACTTCCCACTGGCTTCTCTACCTGCACCAACTTCAAATGGAGAAACACAGCTATAGGCAAAGCCTGGTCCAAGAAACTCAGTCTTCCCTTTTTATGTACACAAATGTAGACAACTTAATTCTGAGTTCTGAAGTCCCTTTAAAATCAGTAGAAGGAAATGGAATTCTAACACTGAGAACGCAGTCCTTGGGGAATGAACTTGGTGAATGCCCAAATCTTGTTGACAATCATCAGTTAAATCAAACACCAAACAGTACAGGCAGCTTTCTTGTTTTTCCTCCAAAGACCAATATGGCTTGCATTTTAGAATGTCCCTTGTCCACACCATAAGTCTCCATTTAAACAATGGAGACTTAGAGAGCTCTAATTGAAAAGTATCAGTAATCACATACCCTCACAAACACATACCAATTTACTCTTTATGTCAGATATACATCTATCTATCACTGCAGTAGCTGAGGTGTTTGTGTGTGGTTGGAAATTCTCAGGGATCTAGTTCCTTTTAGATGGATCTTAAACAAAGTTCAGCTTCATTAAGCCTGCAATGCAACTCCAGTCTCAGTAGAAAATGTTAAAGAATCAAACAACAGATTTGCAAAGCCCATGAAAGTGAATTTCAGACCTGGGGGAAACAGGGGGCTTTTCAGCAGTCTGCACTGCCATCTAGCCAAGACCACATCACTCTGTACAGCATCCATTTGTGTTCTGAAAGCCACTAATGAAAGCAAGCCTGCAGCAATCAGCTTAACAGACCCCAAGAGTTTAGCTGAAAGGATTGGCAGTAGTCCTTCATCCATTCTGACTCTGCAAAACTCCAAACAATGTGAACCAACAGCCAAGTTGTTATCAGCAATTTTACCTTCACAAATCACTATCCAGAGAAAAATGTCATAAATGCTTGTTTTCATTCCACATATGAACTATTGCAATATCATTGGTCCCTTCTGACTTTTGAAGTCTCTGACTATCCTGTGACATCACTGGAAAAAAACAGAAGATTCCTCTAGGATAAAAGAATCCTCTGATAAGGCACTGAATAGGAACTGAATAAGGCAGAACTGAATTGTAGCCTCTAACACTCTGCCTATAGTTTTAGCATAACTGCAATTCCAAACCAGTAACTTTAGATACTAACAACACATGAGACCATATACATCTTTGAAAAGAAGTAATATACACAAAAATGAACAGAAGTCTTACTACTTACGATAGAAGACGTATTCAGTATAGCTGGACCAGATCTTGTCTTCTGTGTACTGGTTGACAAAAGATGCTGTCACTGAGGAGTTACAGGCCACCATGTGGAATCCACACTCTGACAACATATCAAAAGCTCTTTCCAGATGTTTGAACTTGAGATAAAATCTGGAGGTGTATCTTTCTGGGGCTCGATCAGGGTCTCTGCTTTCATTCAAAGTTTCACCAAAGACTTCTTTTGCCAAGGAAATCCTTCCGCAAACCAAAATCCGGGGAACTCTCCGAAACTTGGCATCTGCTTGCCCCTCTCTGCCCAAGGTACAGGATCCCCTGTAACCCACAGTAATAAAACCCCACTTGCGGTCATGAGGGAGCAGTGAGGAGGGGGGGCAAATTCTTGTGTCGCTTCCTTGGGAGGCATCTTCAAAGTCACTGTGGCAGAACTCATCCGGGCTTTGCTTGACTTCATCTGGGGTCAGGAGTTTGACGAGGTCAGGGAGCAGGAAATACTCAGCCTCTCTTTTCAGCCTTCCCCTTTCTGGAAAGTGATCAGGCAGGACCACCTGCCTGTCCCTGAGATAGTCCAGAATATAACGGAACAGGAAGCCATCTCTGTCGATGAAGAACCTTCCCTTGGAGTCCTTGGCTAGATCGTTAGCCGTGTCTCTCTTTGGGGAGAACATTTTCCACAGGAGGGAATGGGGGATGCTTATTAATGTGGAATGGCGGGTGAAGTAAACCTGACCCCCTACATTCAGCTCTATGACTTCGGGGAATGAGTTGGGAACAGCAGCCCCTTGATCCCGAGGATAATAACGACTACAGTTCCCACTCAGAGCCATTGTCTCTTTCTTCTTCAACTTCCTGGATGTAAAGGTGCAACCCTACGGAGTTACAGCCTTAGACTTTGTATCCACTTGTAAGGGAAAGAATAGGTGCTCACTTGTTTTAAAATAATAATAATAATAATAATAATAATAATAATAATTAATAATAATAATAATAATAATAACCTCCTCTTCACTTTTTCTGCTTTTTATTCCTCCAACAACGCAATTTTTAGGAGAGTCCACAGGTAAAGTAATGCTGGACAAGAAGTTTAAAGCTGGTTGGTAGTGAGCTATTACTTGACAGAATTTAATAATCAGCTTGTCTGCATTCAATCTTCCATTAGGCCAGGGAGGCAAGAAGGCCAAGTGCCCAGTTACTGAGAGGTATGTCTGAGGGAAAAGAGAAAAAGAAAAATATTTCCTCTGACCCAGAAAGAGACAGAAAAGGAGAGACCTCTGGGGAGAGTAGAGAGGGAAAGAGGGAGGGAAATGACAGGGAGGAGAGATTATTTTTACATAAACAGCCTGCGACTACTGACTTCAATCACTCCTTAACTGAATTAGTGCTTCCCTCAGACTGTATTGAGTCTTTAAGTTCATCCACACTCCACTGTCTCCAGCAACTGCTGTTCAAATCGATCCTGTTTGTAAATCTGATGTAAAAGGCATATGCAGTTTTCAACTTCCAAAGAGACCCGTGATCCGGCAGGACAGAGAAAGCAGGGAGTCTCTGCGCTTACCTTAGCGAGTGC
Source organism: Cricetomys ansorgei (assembly GCA_026225945.1). Classification (NCBI taxonomy): domain Eukaryota; kingdom Metazoa; phylum Chordata; class Mammalia; order Rodentia; family Nesomyidae; genus Cricetomys; species Cricetomys ansorgei. The sequence goes on from JAMJFZ010000242.1 coordinate 19,496,567, forward strand.
TGGAGACTCAATTCCAGGGAAGAAATAACCTTTTCCAGAGCAATCGGAAACCACAGCCACACCAAGTCGGGATCTCTCGTCAAATCCCAAACAGATAAAGGACAGAGGTATCAATGAAAATTGTCAGAGAGATGTGCTCTCGGAAAATAAGGATTCCACACTTACTCGTTCGCAGATGTACGTTTGTGTTTATGTATGTGTGCATGTATTCACTCCCAATCTCTAGTTAAAACGAATCGGGAGGGGGGAAAAGTTGAAACGTGAAAAAGGAGGCTGAGTCGAAGAAGTGAAGCAGCGAAAAATATTCAACCAAAGCTTCGGCAGGAAAAAAAAAAAAAAAAACAAAAGCAAAATCTAAACCTTCAGAACAGATTCTTTACACCTGGGAGAGTTGCAATAGGTACCTGGACTTAGTGGCGTTCAGAAAGCCCAGAGTCAGAGAGACAGAAAGAAGCGCCCGGCCAGGGTCGCAGCAGCCACCCCACCTGCGGGCAAGGGCAAAGGGACGCCCATGTCCCCGCCAGGTGGAAGCGAGAAGAAGCCCAGGCTGCTGGGAGATGCCTGCAGGGCTCGTGCTCAGAGCAGGGAGGTCCCACGGTGCCGGGAGCAGTTCGGATGCTGTTGTGTGAGCAGTGCAGGCAAGAAACCATCCAGGGAAATGACTATTACATCATCTTAAAGGAATAGGGCTTAGAGAGAGCGGAGGCAGCTCAGAGTCACGTCCTCGGCGGTGACAGGTTGCCAACGCTGACGGGGACGTGGCGCCAGCGGTGGGCAAGGGGCTGGAGGCGCAGGCTGCTGGCGCAGGACGGAGATGCTGCACCGCACAGCCCTGTCCGGTGATCTGGAGTTTGCACAGGCCGCCTCTTTGCTCTTTCTTCCTTGTTTTCACTTCCACCGCACCCCACCCCCCATCAATTACCCTCCACCCTGGTACTGATTTTCATTTGAAAAACCTCCTGACGAGCTCTTCAAATGTTTGACTCTGCAGTAGGCGCATTTCTCCCTCTAAACAATTTTCCCTTTGATCCTATGGAACGTTCAAGTTACAAGTGTTTTGTTTTGTTTTGATCCTTTGATTACAGTCATATGCACTCAAATGCCCTTTCCCTTTCATTCCTGCAAACACACACACACACACACACACACACACACACACACACACACGGATGGGGATTGAGGATGCTCTCGAAATGATTATTGAAATATCCATAAAAAACTAGGAATTTTAGCAATAAGGCACTTTCTTGACTTACCTGTAAAACACTGCTACTTGCAACCTGTTCTTGAGGCTTGCCTCCCTTCTGAGAGTCTTTCTGGATGTGCCTGCCCATCCCAACCCATGCCAAGAGTACTCTGGTGGAAGACACGCCTGCTAAGAAACGTTTTACTCCTGTCCCAGAGGGCTCCGTTAAGTGCATCATTAGAGTTTCATGAAGGCATTTCCAGGGCAACCTAATACACTAACGAAGTGCTTCCAGTTGAGCCTGCCAGTCAATAATGGCCCAGCCAACCGCTTACAGTAAGTCCTCCATTTCCCCTGAAAATGCCAAAGTCCTAGGCTCACAGCCATGATAGGAACGCACTTATTCATCAATGAATAATACAGGTGAGGCACACACCATCCTAGACAACTGCCTAATTTAAAACCGAAAATCAAAACTGGAGAGGAGAATATGAATTGCACACATTTGGGGGAAATTCATGTATTCCCTACCAACTTTTGTCCTATGAATTAGCTTGAAGATTTTTCAACAGTAGACTGAATTAATTGTGTTTTTTATACATATATTTCTTCCAATAACCAATGGGTTACTGTACACAGTCAGAGTATTAACTCACTCTCCAACACCTGATTATATTTGACTTTGCTGCTTTAACTAATGTATTAACCTGCTCTCTGCCCTCCATCTGGATTTTAAAGCTGGACCAATTAAGGGAATGTTTATTATGTGCTGCTCTTATATTGCCATCTAGTGTTCAAAGCTAACAGTACAGTTCGGTATCTGGGAATTTATCTGAGCTAAAAATATTATCTATTCTTAAGGTTATTTATGGTGAACTGAATTTACTTTATATTTCGTTATTCACCATGACAACAAAATAAACATTTCATCCACCATGTCAGGGAAACAGTGAAAGTCTATTCTGACTTAAGTACTAGTTTAGGTGAATAAGAAAGCAGGCTTGTTGCTACTGTTGAGATTGCAGGCACCAATACACCTAGCCTATGTGTGCCTGTGGGGGGAGGGAGGTGTCCCGTGCATGCACATGGTAGTGGAGATGAATCCTTACATGTAGACAATAAAAACTCTACCCCTGATATACATCATCATTCTGAGCCTCTGTACTTTAATTTTCAAAAATGGATTAATACATTATGACCATTGCTTCAGAGCTCAAATGTTAAAATACTCTTGTTCATTATGTATTCTAGACTGGGGGCAGAAATGATAGCTGATAAGAAAATAAGAATTTCAATATTACTATACATTATAATGGCCAAATCATTTAAAAAATATAATATTTACTTAAGCTGAAAAGCAACACAATTCTACAATTTCAAAGAAAAAAAATGTTCTGAATTCAAAAATGAGAGTTCTGTCTTGGTGTAGTGGCACACACCTTTAATCCCAGCACTTTGGAGGCAGAGGCAGTGGATCTCTGTAAGTTCAGGGCCAGCCTGGTCTATCTACATAATGAGTTTTACAGACAGCCAGAGCTAGATAGTGAGACATTGTCTCAAACAAACAAACAGGAGAGGAGAGGAGAGGAGAGAGAGACTGTCTGTGTGGTGTTTATGTTCTGCTAATTGGTCTTTGTTTCATAGGTTATTTTCGGACCAACCATTCATGATAATTATTATGAATTATATATATATATATATATATATATATATATATATATATATATATTTTTTACAGCTATTTCTATTTGTGCACATTGCATTTTGCTAGTCTCTACTTTCTCAACCACCCTCTTAACACTTCCTCTTCCCTCCCCTCTCCCATTCTGCTTATCCTTTTCTAACAGTCCTTCTAATTTAGGGTCATCATTTTAATTTTTTTTGATTCTAGGTTCCACGTATGACAGAAAATGTGACATCGGTCTTTCTAAGTCTGGCTTATTTCAGTTAACAAGATGACCTCTAGTTCCATACTTTTTCTAGCAAATTCCATGCAATTCTTTATGGCTACATAAAACTCCAGTTTGGCACACAGGCGTGTGTGTGTGCAGGCATGTGCATATGTGTTAAATTTTTTTTATATATATATTGTCCATTCATTTGTTGACAGACACGTAGGCCGATTGACAATGAAGACAGAAGATGTGTAGTGTCTCTATTGGATGGGATAAGATTCCATCTGGTATGTACCAGGAGTGGTACAGCTGTACCAAATGGTAGTTCTATTATTAGTTTCAAGGGGAACCTCCATGTTTTCTTTAATGAGTAAATTGATTCCTATCCCCACCACCGGTAAGTAACTTTCCTTTTTCTCTGAATTATCACAGCATTTATTGTCTTTCTCTGTTGGTAACAGCCATCTTACTGGAATGAGAAGGACTATCAATGTAATTTTGATTTTGGTATATTTGTTGGCAAGATGTACTTCTCTTGAGAAGTGTCTGTTCAGATGATTTGCTCATTTGTTGATTGGGTTACTTGTTCTTTTGTTGTTAAGGGCTTTGAGTTCCTTATATATTTTTCAAATTAGTCATCTGCCAGATAAATGGCTAGCAGGGATTTCTCTCCCATTCTCTAAGCAGGAACAAGGAGTTCTGAATTGATGTTGGAGAGTGGACTGATGATGCCTAGCAAATTAACACACGCATAAAGATTTGCTTTGACATCAGGACAGAGCCTCTTAAGAAGGGTTGAAGAAAATGAGAAATGGGAGGCAGTGATTCGCATGCCCTAATGCTCCCGATTTTTTATTGCAACAGTCCATTTTGAAATGAAATTACACTCAGATCCTCAGAGACATATTCAGAGGACTGAAAAACAAAGCATTTACCACTCCATCCAATCTTAGGACTTAATATTTGTCCATACGACCCAAATCAGTGTTGATTTTTAACACCATGAGCATTCTGCATTTACACTGTTACATTATAGTTTTGTACTGACTGTATTCCCTTACTATAGTAAATGGTTAGCAACTGGCACCTGCTCTGCTAGCTCTCTTTGGTAATATCTACATTTTAATCTACCTTGGGCATCAAGAAATCAGGGTAATCTGGACCTCTGTTGCTTCAGCAGTGGCCAGGTGTTTGGTTGGAGGCTGGTCTGATGCCTATTCATGTTGCTGTCAGTAGACCTAAAGCTCACCCCCAGATATGTGGTACTCCATATTCCCTCTGTCTGGGTGATGCTGAAAATGAGGAGTAAGACGTAAGAGATAAAAGGCTTGAAGGAAGCACAGAATGTGGACAGGCTTAAGTAGTGCTAGAGTAAGCGAGTGTCTCCAGGAGGCCGCGGTAAGGCCGGCTGCTCGGTGCCTCAACAAGAGGCAAGAAGCCAAGTCTGGGCTCTAAGTGTATTCCTGTCCTTCATGTCAGCAAGTAACACTGCTGGCGTTATTATTCCTTTCCGGCAGCTCTCCATGGAAACATCGTGGGATGGGACACGGAGCCCAAAGGCTGAACAACAGACAGCAACAGATTTTCTTTTAGGGGAAGATCAAGGGAGAATGTTTCACCCTGTTCTTTGTAACAGTCAGGCATGTAGCCCATCAAAGCACACACTACAAACTAAAGAAGTGTATCCTAGTCTATATCCAATTCCCTACAATTCCACACCCTCCCATAGCTGAAGTGTTGAAAGGTATATTCAAAAAAGGAACAGTTTTAATTTTGGAATAATGCAATCACTTCCTACATCTAACACACCCTTAAGTCTCCTCTCCCATCCACTGGAGACGGCTTTTATGCTGTCTTGGCTCTGAGGAAGGAAGCTGACCTGCTAAGCCCACTCCTGCTAAGGTGCTGTGTGCTCTTCCTATTATGCATCCAAGTACTCTGGCATTATCGACATCGGTGTAATGGCTGCTGTTTATGGAGGTTTCCCCATGATCATTATGGAGGCTTTGCTGTGATCATTTTCCTCCTCCTGTTCTGCTTAACTGGAATCATGACTTAGAGCAGGGGACTCAGTCTCCAGCTAGGGTAAAATGACAATAAGAGGGCCTGCCTCTTAGGTATGTTGTTTGGATTAAATATTACAACGCGCACAGGTCCTCAGGCACATTCTGCAGCTCTAGTGAATGCTTAGTAATTGCCATCAGTATTTGTAATGGTGGCAAAAGTAGCTGACTTCATTGTCATATTCCAGTAGAGGCAGAAAGAAATTACTAAAGTTGTTCAAGACTGAAATGCAATTCTCCTGCCAAAATCTCTGCTCTCACTTGCATGAAATGCCAGATAACAACTAATGTTCATTTGAACACTTTAAGTTTATGGGATAATTTAGGTTCTGGTGAGAAAGACAGGAAAGCAGAATAGGAACTGAAAATAATCCATATCCCAGTGGCTAAAATGAACACAACACTATCTTGCTCTTGGACAGGCTGCATTCTCTGTGTACTTTTTAAGTGTCTGTGTTGTATCCAGTACAGCACTAGGTAGTTGAGACACAAAGCTGGATGTGAAAGAATTTCACAAGCCCAAAGCAAAGACTGTGCCTGTAGAAAAAATGATTAAATGCCTCAGGATCCTGAGACTACCTCTCGTTTCCCTGAACTTGCCCAGTGCTATACTTAGCCTTTGGTCCTACACAGTTCATGTAGAACGGGAACAAAGCATTTGACCTGCGTGGCCTCTGCTTCCATCTCTACTGCCTTCCCTTAAAGAGATCTGATGACTGATGGCAAAGTGAATATAAAACACAGCCACCAAATCTTCAAATACAGCCCATCAAGTGATTTGCTGTGTCAGAAGCAGAGTGTGATGGGAACGAACAGCAACGCTCACTGTTAGTGTAAAGCCTCACGTTAAAGAGTTTAGGTGAGCCTTGAACAGTCAGGTTGGAGGGGGAACCCCTTTGAGGTCACCCACTCTAGCCTCTGATCCAGCTAATGGTTTGAAGTAAGAGTGACAGTTCCTATGAGGCCATTCTCTCACAGTCTTCCTGAAAACATTCTTGAAGTCGACTCTCAGAAAACAAACGAAAATAGAAACAAACGGTTTGTATTGCCATGGTGCTTTTGACTAGAACGCTCCAGAACTAAGCTCTTCCAAGACAGAGATCACTTTGAGATGCTGTTTTGAATACAGTGCTGCTGCTGAGGTAGGAAGGACATGCTGCTGATGGTAGTGGAGACTAACCTGTTTTTTTTGGGGAGTGGGAGGGACATTTGTATGGAAATAAGACATTTCTGTAAGAAAAAACAGAGTCATATTTTAAGTTTCTGTTCAAAATAAAGAAGCTTTTCTGGAACAAATAATGAAAACTGGGAGTGTACATTTTGACAATGAAGTTGGATAAATCTAACTTCTGTGTGCATTTTTAAAACTAATCTTCTTAGCATGGCTGAATCAACAGAAACATTGGCTTTTCTCCTCCCCCCACCACTCCACTTTGCTAGGGACCAAGCAGAGCTCCTGTGCATGTTAAGCAAGCACTCTGCTCTGAGCCAAATCCCCAACTCCCAGCTTTTTCGATTCGTGTTTTTCTTTCTTTGAGATCTCACTATGCAGCCCTGGCTGGCTTTGAACATGGAATTCTCTTGCATAAGCCTGTGAATGACTGAGATTAAGAGCATGTTCCACAATGTCCAACTTAAATGTGTTTTTTAAAGGATTGAGTAATGAGGAAAAGAGAGCTATAGTTGCCTGGCTGTGAAACAAGTGTTTCTAGTAGTTGACATGTTTTAATGTAGGAAGGGAAAAAGAGAGAGATCTACCCTTCCCTGCTCACCTCCAGAGTCCTTTCCCTACAATTTTCTTAAACATGTAGTGTTCATTTTCTAAAGGAGACATATTACATATTACAGTTCTACATGTTGGCAAACTCCTTATTATGGTTCTTATTCATTGAGTAGTATATCCCTTCATCAAGAAACAGTATAATTCATGTGCCACTAATAATCACTCTTCCATCTCCTTCCTAGGAAATCCATTTTTCAAATGACATTCTTACTGTCATTCTAAAATATTCTAGATACCATAATAAGCCTAGATATGATATACTCAAAGCATTTTCCTTTCTCAAATCAGAAAAATAATTTAGGATACTATCTCTCAGTTGTCCTCAGAGTGTATTTTGTTCTTCAAAATCATATCATATAAATGGAATTTATTAAACATCTTGAAGCAATTTGTAGGAAACAGCTTTGAAAAACCCTAGTTGTAAAGAGAAACAGCTTATTTTAGATCCAAGGAGAACATAGTACCTAACAATAACAAAACTTCACTGATGAGTTTCTTAAAATTATGCCTCTGGTCAAAGAAATTAATGAAAATAATAAATAAAACTTACCATAACTACCAGATGATTGCACAAATAGTCCATTTTACTGTATCCTGTAACTCTCCTTAACTGTTGGCATCCTGAGAACACAAGATTCTCCTGGAGGTAAAATCACTAGCAGCAGAGCACACTAGGTCTACCCTACTTTGAAGCACCCTTTAAGAATGCCAGTCTTATTCAACCACATTTTTCATTTTGTTAAATATCCTCAATATGTATGCAATGCTTGGGGTGGCACAATGCAAGTTAACAACTCATCAGCAGCATAGATCACTACTTAATCTCCATTCTAAGCACAGAGAATACACACTATATTTATTTGTCAAAAGGTTGTTAAGAGTGAGGAATCCAACAGACAGATGCACAGGACAGATAGATGGGATGGATGGATGGATGGATGCACTGATGAATGGATGGATGGATAGATGAATAGATGGATGTGTAGATGAAATGCACAGATTTATGGGTGGATGGCCAATCAGAACAGTGGTACACAAATTTCAACTAGATAAAGCAAGAATGTATTATTACACAGAATAATTATATAATTATAATTATAATTATAAAATTATAATTCAAATGTTGCCAGAATGAAAAAAATGAAGAAAGCATCAGAAAATTTTCCATTCATGAATATACACAGTGGGTATAGAGATACACATGTTTCTGTCCTAGAATTAAGAAGCTTATAGAAAAAAGAAATTGTTCTTGGGGGGAAATCTCCCTTAAAGCAACAAAATCCTAATTTGAGGCATCTTTTAACTAATGAAAAAATACTTAAACATATTTTGGTAATGTTCTAGATTATTCTAATGTGACTGTTTCATGTAGTGGTCAGTCTCTTGTATTTCCAGAACTGTATGTGGAATCAGAAGCTTGATATCAATTAACCTACATGACAAGCACAAGATTGAGTGGCGAAAGCACACCATTCAAACAGGAGCTGGGAAACAGCACCTTTTTTCTCTACACTGCACATTTTGATAGCTTCCCCCAAGGAAATTGCATGTTACCTTCATCGGCATTCTCTGAGCCTCATGCCCAACTCATAGCTACCCTCAGGTATCTCCACTGTGCAATGCGCAGTTCCAATGGCTATCCAAGGACATGAGACAGTCATGTGAACTGGAGCAACTGTGGTACACCTTCTTGATAAATCTGGTAGCCATTTATCAGGAAAAGGAATATCTATGAACAAATGGAGTGACACGTAAAAAGATTGAACTATCCGATAAAATCTGAATGCAATTTGATGTCTCATGACCAAACACTTAATTAAGAATACTTAAATGTAACTGCGTTGTTGACAGTCCATCACAGACATAAAAGCTACAGTTACCCCTAAGTAAGACATACTAAAATCAAAACCCAATATTAAGTAGTCATCTCTGAAATCATATACATACAAACAATACTACATGGACTCAGCAGGTTGTATTTACATGTTTATGCATATGTATGTAACAATAACAATCAGAGAAAAAGGGGTCATGAAATTGAGAAGGAGTAGGGGCCATAGGGGAGTGGGGGGGAGAGGACAAGAGAGGATTGGATGGAGGAAAAGGAATGAGGGAAATGGTGTAATTACATTTTAATTTTTAAATTACAATTGCATAAATATGGGGGGGAGAAGGAAAAGTAGATCAATTGCTGAATTGTAGAGAAAAGAGTCTTATTTGCATCAAGGAGAAGAAGTAAATATACCCTTTAATACCCATTTTCAAGGACACGGTGGTGGTTTGAATCTAAATGGCCCCCATAGACCCATAGGGAGTGGCATTATTAGGATGTGTGACCTTGTTGGAGAAAGTGTGTTACTGGGAGAAGACTGGAGGTTTTAGAAGCTCAAGCCAGGCCTAGTGTCACTCTCTCTTACTGCTGCCTGTGGATCCAGAGGCAGAATTCTCAGTTCCTTCTCCAGAACATGATTGCCTATGCACTTCCATGACAACTGATTCGTCTCTGAACTGTAAGCCAGCCCCAAGTGAATGTTTTTCTTATTAAGAGTTGCTGTGGTCATGGTGTTTCTTCACAGCAAAAGAAACCCTAAGACAGACATTTATACTTAAAATGTCAAATGGAAGTATCACCAGAGTCCGTGATAACAAAACTACTATTTTGTAATAATAACAAAGTCACATTTCCACAATATCATCTACAGAGTCATTGTTGATGGCTGGGAAATATATATTGTATTTTATTCCAAACACCACACATACACAGTGAGGGGATATAAGAAGACAGCCTCTGGCTAATCAGAAGTAACATTGTCTTCCCTCAGAGACCTACTTAAAGAAAAAAGTTGCTTGAGTCCAACAAAGGAAGCTTTGGGCTTCTCTCAAATCTACCCCCATCCCTTACTATCATTCATTAACTTCCATATTTATGTATCTTTTTGTATAATAAATTATGTCATGAACTCTAGAGGCAATAACAGTGAATCAGACACAAGCCTTCTCCTCAGCAAACTTGGAGAGCAGAAGGGTCTAACACAGGAGAGCATTTGAAGTGGCTGACACACAGAAATAAGAAAAATGGTTTATGTAAAGAGAAGCAGAAATTCTATGGGAAACAGAAAGCTCACTAATAAATAATAGTTATTTATTGAAACTGTAAGGAGCATCATTCTTAGCTTCAAGTGTCCATTAACAAATATGATGAATTGAAGAAAGTGACATCTTGTGCCACTATACTTATACCTGGGTTTGACGTCAGAGGGGCACTCATCTAGAATTTATTTAGAACTGCTCCAAGCTCATTCCTATGGGGACTAAGGGCCTTAGGAATATTTTATGTGTGTATAAATGTTAGTGCATCGCTGCAGCATCATGGGGCTAATGGGTATTTGGTTTCCAGGCAATTTAGACTAAGAGCCATTAGAGTGGCCCTTCCCGTCTATTTACATATCCCACCAGATTACCCCCTCTTGTCATTACTCTTTGCCAGGGGACTCTGGTTCAAGATGGCTCAACCAAAGTGGGTAAGCCAAAGTGTTGGTGATTTTACAAAATGCCAAAGAAGACACTGGATAGTAACAAGCAGGCTTCACTGTAACAGCTCCAAATGTCGCTAAGTTTAGTCTAAAAAACCCAGAGCAGCAAATCATCATTGCCTAGGAGAAATCCTTTGTCTCATTGTGGAGATAATGTAAGCTCGCTATCACATGGAAAAATCAGACAGATAAATAGAAGGAATCTATGGCACATTTCATCAGGAGACTTTCAGAGAAAGGATATAATTTCCAGAGTTACAATGGCATATCCCAGAGGAATTATAAAACACTCAGCGCCATATGGTTCATGTGAGCATTCCAACAGAAGAGTTCATGTAGGCGGCTGGGAACTGGAGGTCAGAGAATCAGCTGTTCAGAGAACAGCTAGGACAGCTAGCCAAAAGAACAGTAGCCAAGTCCCAGACCCCAACTCAAGTAGAGAGTTTCTGCTGGACCAGAGGCCAAGTAGGCCACCAGAGTTTCAGCCCTCAACTAGGGTGGAGACCACAAGCATGACAAGAGGCCACAAAGAATAGAAGACCAGAGAAGAAACTAAGAAAGATAAACAAATAAATAAATACCAAGGAACAAAACACTCATCCAATAAAGACAAGCACAGGAATTTGGCACCAAAACCTAAAATTACCCCAAACACAGATGCATAAACACAAATGTAAGAGCACAATCAACAACAACCAGGGAAACATGTCACCATCAAAACTAAACTATCCTACTACAAGGCCTGAACACCCCAACATAGCCGAAGCACAAGAAACAGATCTCAAAACCAACTTTATGAAGACACTAGAGTGTCTTTATAGTATCCTTAAAGAGGAAATGAATACATCCCTCAAAGAAATGGATGAAAAGACAAACAGATAATAGAAGGAATTGAGTAAATTCATTAATGAAAACCAGGAAAACACACACACACACAAATAAATAAATAAACAAATAAATCCCTTAAAGAAAGTCAAGAAAAAAACAAGCAAACAATTAAAGGAAATGAACAAAGCTGTTTAAGACCTGAAAATATAAATTGAAGTCATAAAGAAAACAGAGAAGGGATTTTGAAAATGAAAAATCTAGAAATTGATTGATTGATTGATCAATTGATTCATCAGGAACTACTGAGACAAGCAACAGCAACAGACTACAAGAGTTAGAAGAGAGATTCTCAGATACTATTAAAAAAAAAATTGAGACACTAGTAAAAAAAAAAAAAGTTAAATCTAAAAAAAATCCCTAGCACACAACATCTAGGAAATATGGAACTCTATGAAAAGAACAAAATCACAGAAGGTTTTCCAAACATAAATAAAGAGATGCCTATAAAGATACAAAAAGCATACAGAACACCAAATAGACTGGACCAGAAAAGGAAGCCCCCCTCCACCACATAATAAACACTAAACATACAGAACAAAGAAAGAACACTAAAATCTACAGGGAAAAAAAGAGCAAATCATATCAAGGCAAATCTATTAGAATTACATCTGACTCCTCAACAGAGACCCTAAAGGCCAGAAGGGATTGGACAGATATGCTACAGACTCTAAGAGATCACAGATGCCAGCCCAGATATCCAGCAAAACTTTCAATTACCATAGATGGAGAAAACAAATATTCAATGACAAATACAAATTCAAACAATATCTATCTACAAATCCAGCCCTACAGAAGGTACTAGAAGGAAAACTCCAACCCGAGGAGGTTAACTAAACCCATGAAAATACAAGAAATAAATAACCTCACCCCGTTAGAATAAAAAGAAAGGAGACACAAACACTCACACAGACACACACACACACACACACACACACACACACACACACACACACATACGAACCAAACCAACAACAACTACAAAATAAAAACAAAGAGAACAGGACAAAGCATCAAGGAAACAAAGAGTTGGTTCTTTAAGAAAATCAACAAGATAGACAAACCCCTATCCAAACTAATTAATGGATGGAGAGAGACTATCCAAATCAACAAAGTCAGAAACAAAAATGGGAATATAACCATAGACACAAAGGAAATCCAAAAATCATTAGATCATATTTTGAAAACCTGTATTCCTCAAAACTAGGAAATCTAAAAGCAGTGGACAATTCTCTCAATAGATACCTGTATCTGAAAACAGAGTTCCAGAACTCCCCAGGACTCTGACTCCTGAAACTGATTGCTACTGTAACAGATTCCTAATTTGTAACAGATTCCTAACTTGTAACAGATTCCTAACTTGTAACTTATTCCTAACTTGTAACAGATTCCCACTGTGCCTTTTTACCCTTTATAAAAAGAAAGGAAAGACAGAAATACATCTTCACTGCTCATCGGGCACCCTTGAAAGAGAAAAAGAGAGAAAGGAAGAAAATTCACTGCTCTTTTTGGCTATCCTTAACTGTCTGAAATTTGAAGATCAGGAGCTGCTAAAAAAACAGGACCATCCGTCAACTGCCAACTGCCCTCTGCTTCCTTTACATTATAAATACAGTTCCCAGAAGTCCAAGCAGCATAAGGAAGGCTACACAGGACAAAAACCTTATTCAAAACATCCTGCTATAATCCCCCTCTATTACTAAGCCATAAGTTGCATGATATTGATTAATTTTTCTTTGAGGCCTTCCTTAAGGCCCTTCTCTTCTCCTTTCTGGTCTTCAGAAGTTTATCCTTTGTATTTATATGTGATGCATTACTAACAGAAAGCACAAGAGAGGATGTTTTGTTTTTCTTGTCAAACTAGTAGAAGACACTATTTTTCTGACTCTGGCTCAAAAGTATACTGTTCTTTGGAGGCTGGATGTGGTTTGGGCTGTTCACCTTCTTTGCAGATTGTCATCAAGTCAGTTTACTTGATGAGCCATTAGCACACATGGATCCATTTTCTATAAAAATGCTATAGGATCTTCATGTTTCAAGGAACTCTGATGTTCACTGATGCTGTTAAAGGCAACAGTCTCTTTTAACA